>CM069546.1:30757500-31957500 GCA_035773235.1 Eospalax fontanierii | reverse complement strand
GTTCTTATTCTCATGGGACATGGTTCTTTTGTGTTTTACCATGTGATAGGAAAATGAAGATGAATGATATATTCCCATATTGAGAAGCCTTGTGTTGGAACTGTATGTGAATTTACCTTTGCAAGGGAGAAAAACCCAAGGCTTTCTGTGTTCTTTTATCTTAAAGCCAAGCATAATTTCCACGAGACCTTTTCCTCCACAGCTGGTACCTCTGATCCTCTCTGGTATCCCCAGCCTCAGAAGGATGCCCAGTGACACCTGCTCTAGGCTCTTGAATAACACTTCTCTCACCAGAGCATTGTCACATCTGTCTCCTGAAATGGGAGCAGAAGGTCAGGAGGCCTGTACTTCACTCTACAATATGGGGCTCACATTTCCTCTACTATCTCCTTAATTAACTCTGTCACCCTTGCTCTCTCAGCTCACACATCATTTCCTCTAGGAAAACTCCCCTGATCGCAGCTGGACTTTACCTCTCTGTGTCCTCTCTTCTTCTTCACGTATGTCCCACATTGTAGTCCTCAGTGATTTCTGATCCTGATACTTCCTTCCCTAATACTTGGCCCTCTGTCTCCATGCTATCCAACCATTGAGCACTGCTCACACACCTGAAATATCTAATGAGGTGCTTGAAAGAAATAAATATAAGAACTTGAAGCCTGCTTGAAGTGTTCAAGAGAAAATCCTAGCATTTTTTCTTTTGGCCTCAAACCTGACCTTTCTGAGTGTTCCAGAACCAAAGTTCACCATCACTGGACTCTAGGACCAAGAGGGTTTTCATTCAGATTCCACTTAATTATTAAGCAAAATTTTTTGTCTATTATGTCCTGACCCTAACCCAGGCACTGAAGAGACCATGGTACACAAGATATGGCCAACCTGTACCTTGCTGGGTTGGCAGTTGCCACCCTCTACCCTCGGTCAGCCCCATTGGACAGTGAATATTAGTCAACATTACAACCACAAGTCCTGCAGGGACTTGACTAAAGCCGGTCCTTAGCATTTCTAGATCAGGAGTTGGGGAAGTTGGGGAAACTTGATATTCAGGTGGGTATGAAGGTTCCCACACTGGCTTCCCCGCTGCAGCCTTGCAACAGGCCCTGGGTCCCCTGTGCCCAAGCCCTGGCTGCTTCCCAGAATGTTAACTGGATCTCCAGCGAGCATGATGATACGCATGTGTCTCTGCAGGAGAGGTCATTGTGGAAGCCTCACCTCCATTATTTTCCCAGGCTTTCTTAGGGAACCTCAGAAGTTAGGCTTGAAGAACTGAGTTCCATGAGGAGGATTTGGACCCTAGCCCTGTACCTACTTTGCTTGGGCAGGTCCAGGCTTGACATCTAGGCTAGCCACCACTTAGTCTCCAAACCCGTTACCCATTCTCCCATCTCCTCTAGTTCCTGGAGCCTGTTTGCAGCTGAGGCACCAGAGCCAATTTGGCCTGAAAGGAATGTGTACTGGACTGAGAGCTGGTCACAGGCCTCTCCCTCCCACCAGCAGCCCCACCAGCCTTGAGCCCTGTTTGTGGCTGCCAGAAGGTTGCAAAGCACCATCAGCAGTGTGATGCTCTTTCCTCCACCGCAGCCCCTGGCTTGATATTCTACATCTCCATCCTGAGAAGGACCCAGGGTGAACTCGAGATAGTGTGTCTGGCTGCAGTCTGGCCTGGCTCCTCATTTCCTGTGTTACCTTAGGATAGCCACCAGGCCTTGTTCTGTGTCTACACACAGGGAACAGTGGCACTTCCTCTGTGGACTGTGGAGAACTCTGAAATGCTGCCTCTGTAGGACTGACAGGAGTCTGGAACTGGTCGTGTTTTGGACATAAAGCTGTTTGCTCCTCCTGAATCTCCACCAGCATGTGTGTGTCTTTAATACACTTCACACACTGCGCTGCTTCCTGTGCCTCTTCTTCCCCATGGGCATTATTTCATGTCCACCCCTGTGCGCAGGACCCAGCCAACCCAGATCAGCTCTCATGTGAAGATTCTTTTGATAGCAGTTATGTGCTCATTCTATGCATGGAAACTCTCTTCTGCTGCCGCTTAAATCCCTGCCTATCTTGTCATGGAACCAGCTTTCACATCCCCGAACTTGGGATCCATCCATTCGGTGGAAACTTTCAGTACCTGCTACCATTCAACGGCCTTTTCAGATGTGTGCTCGTGCCTCTCAGACAGTAACTCATCTTTCATGCTTAATATGTAAATGGGTTTGAGAGCCTGTTGATTTAAAATCTGTTGCTGTGTGACTCTAGGTGAGTTTCTTAACTTCTTTTTGCCTTGTCTTTAAATAGGGCAATAGCAAGGAGATGTGCTACCTAAAGCTTGCACCAGCCTGTACCTGGTCTGGAGCAGCAGGCAAGCACTCACTAAACACTGCTGTCTTGACCTTCTGAACCGTACCCCCTGGCTATCTGTGAATAGTCAATTCATCCCTGTTCTCTACTGTTCCAAACAGGTCATAAAGAATTCTCCCGTGAAGACGTTTGCCAGTGCTACCTTCAGCTCTCTCCTGGATGTGTTTCTGTCCACCACAGTATTCCTAATCCTTTCTGTCACCTGCTTCCTGAAGTACGGGGCCACCGCCACACCTCCCTCACCTGCTGCCCTGGCCGTCTTCGGTGCGAATCTACTGCTGGAGGTGCTGTCTTTAGTGGTGTCCATCAGGTATGTCCCAGCCAGAGGGGTGACTCTCCAGTGTTTAGCCTTTAGCTCCCTCTTCTGGTTCCACAATTAATGACACAGGAGCCAGGAGTCTGAAGGGAATAGGGCTTCTTCATTTCCTTTCTCTCCTCCCCACCTGCAGACACTGGCCTGTCTCTCCTCACAGGGGGTACACACTTATGAGAGAGGATGAGTGTGCTATGAAACCCAGCTGATGTCAGCTGGGCCATGGGTCTCCTAAATTAGAGATTAAAAGGAGAAGTGGGAAATTCAGAAACAAGAGAGGGAGGAAGATTCATAGGGAGCAGATGACAGCCAGCAACAGACAAACAGATGTCTCTGCTAAACCTAAGAGCCAAATTAACCCAATTGAGGAAGTTGTGTCAAACTTCTAATTTTGGAATGGGCAGCACTTATATAGATAAGACACTAAAAGTACAAGCAGGAAGAGAAACAGATAAATTCATGAAGGTTATATAAATTTATAAAGCTTATGAAACTTTAAAACTTTTGTGCTCAGAGAATACCATTGAAGCTTGGCGTGGTGGTTCACACTTATAATCCCTACACTTGGGAGGTAGAGGCAGGAGGATCAGGACTTCGAAGCCAGCCTTGGCTACTTAGCAAATCTGAGGCCGTGCTGGGCTACCTGAGATCCTGTGACAGTAGGTCCTTGTACAGTGACCCAGCCCTGTACACTCAACAGGACAGTGCTTCAGGCTAGCTGAGTCCACTAACAGTAGCCTCCAAGAGCTAGGAAAGAAGGGCCTTATTTGTGAGTTTCTGCTGCTTCTACCCAGTACTTCAGTGAAGGAAACAAAACAAAACAACAGCTTAAACCTGGCCCTGATACTTCCTGATGCTAAATTTTCTCCTTTTGGGTGGGCTGGCTAGATTACCTACCTTTTCTCTTTCTTACCCACTGTCCTCCAGGCCCCTCTCAGCTGCAGAGACTGCCCCCTCCCCTGATTGAAACCATGTGTGTCTGCATTGTCTCCCAAATTCCCTGCCAGGATCAGGCCCAGCACCCACAGCAAGTGACCCTTCTTGACTGCCTCTCCTGCTCTAACTTTCATACGTTACTTAGGTCCAGTTCCCACTGCCAAAGAAATGGCTCATATGCAAAACTTGCCAGGGTCAACTTCTGTAGATCCAAACCAAGACCCAAAAACCTCTATATTTTCCTCCTACCTTCCTTCCCTCCCCTCCCGCTCTGTCCCTCCCCTTCTTCTTCCTCCCCTCCCCTCCCCCTCCCTCCTCTCCTTCCTTTCCTTCTCTCCGCCCTCCCTCCCTTATGTGATGGTTCTGAAGGTCGAACCTAGGGCCTCACACATGCTATGTAAACATTATACCACTGAGCTATACCCTCCAGCCTTCTTTTTGCTTTTATTTTGAGATAAAGTCTCACTAAGTTTTCCAGGTTGGCCTTCATCTCACTATGTGGCCCATGCAAGCCTCAAGCTTTTGATCTTCCTCCCTCAGAATCCTGAGTACCTAACATTATAGTCCTGTGCTACCAGATCTGGCTTTTTTCTCTTTTATTCATTTATTATTTTAATGATCACATAAATGGGTGTTATGGTACACACCTGTAATCTCGGCCATTTGGGAGGATGAGGCAGAAGGATCAAGAGCTAAAGTCCACCTTGGCAACATAATCAAATTTGAGGCCAGTCTGGGATATATAAGACCTTGTCCAGAAAAGTCACAAGTAAGATAACTTTTATTGTGATAGTTCATGTGTAGTAAACTCACTCATTGAGGTGTAGAATTCAGGGGCAATGCATGTAGTTCAATGCTTGAATCAAAGACCTGAGTTCAGTTCCTAACAATACCTTAAAAAAAAGTGTAGAAATCAGTGAGTTTTAGTAAACTTACAGAGTTGTACAGATATCAGCACAGTATAATTTTAAGACATTTTTGTCACCCCAAAAGAAACCCTATACCCACATATAATCACTCCCCCATTGCCCCTCTAGGTGTCTATCTAAAATGAGGCCTGCAGTTTCTGGTCCCTACTTTTACTATAACTCTTTAATCATTGTTCCCTGTTCCTTTCTACCCAGTTCCAAACAATAAGGCCCACCTGAGCTTAGCCCCAGAAGGCTATTCCCATCTGCATATTCCACGGGAGTCTGGTCAGCCAGGCAGCCACTCTGCTCCTCCTATATGAATATTGCAGAGTTACATTTGTTAAATGCTAGATGGGGTGGGGATCTCAGATCAGGAAGGCCCACTGTGGATTATGTAGGTACCCCTGGGGAGCCAATCCTTAGACTTTCCCAAAAGAGTTCCCACACCATGACCTCAAAGTCTTTCCTCCACTCCAGTGCCAGGCAAAGCACCAAGACCATTGGTCTTGTCTCCAGAAATTCTGTGCTCTTGGGGACCATGGTGAACATCCCCCAGCATTTCATCTCCTGCCCGGGGCTCAGCTTCCTCTGTCTCCCTTCCTAGGACCTCTGGGTCCTGTGTATGAATACATCTGTAGTCTTTCTCAGTCGTGTTCCGAGTCCTCTGTTTTCCTTTAGATCTTAGGAAGCCAGAGCAGCCCAAGACCTTATAAGTGTACTTGAGTCTATGTGGGCAATAGTTGGATGGTAGGGAATTCCTACTAGTGGCTAGGCACAGCCAATGCAGCTGTCCAGGGTTGAAAGCCAAAGGTGCCAGTTGTGGCCATGAGTGAGAGGTTCATGCTGCTAAATCACCACAGTGGCTCCTGACCAGAGGCAAAAGGAGTGAGCCTGTCCACATTCCTCAGCACTGAGCCTAAGAGAAGTTCTGTGAGCCTGGGTCACAAGATGACACCTCCCCCCAGGGCCTTCTCTTCCACCTACCACTCCTGGCACTACACTCACCGAGGAAGCCCATCACTCAGCCAAGACCTGTCCTTTCCTTATTGAAGTTCTCAGCCCTTACTCTCAGCTTCCTACTCTTCATAGAAGAACTTTTATCACTTTACCACCACTGTCCTGAGATGTAGTCCACCCAGACATACAATGAAAAGAGAGTCATAGGATGCTGTCGCTGAAATGTGAAAGAAAGATGAAAGAACTGAAAACACGGAGTGCTTCATCCTGCCCAATACTAGGGCACCCCTTCCTGGGAAATAATAAAACTGTCCTGGCTTGGAGGGGAGTTCACACCTCTAAAAACCACCTGCTTGTACACAGAGCACAGTGAGGCTCCAGGCTGGAATGCTATCAGTAGGCTTTTCACAATTCTGTGGCTTCCAGAAACCATGTAGTAGTTTTTGTGGGTTACTGGTGCATCAAGGCAAAGCTTCACTGTGTGATCCCGGCCTGTGTCTGGCAGGGTCTCTATCCCTGGTTCCTAGGCGGTAAATGCTAACAACAGCTGTCCATCATTGTGCCCACCAAAAGGCCCCACAGAACACATCCAAAAATGCCCCCATTCAGGATTTTCCAACCTGCAGTAGATTCTACTTTTCTTTCAAGCCCCTTGGACACACAGGGGTATAAACATAGCTTTTGATAAACACATTTTGCCAAAATTCAGCAGGTAACCTTACAACTGGATATGATGAGCTGAATGAAACTAGTTCACTTACCTGTTGACAAGTATGAGGGATACGCAGTCTGGTGCCCCTGCCCACAAGGCAATGGTAGCTGCGGCAACATGGGAGTGTTGCAGGCATGAAGGACTGATCTTTACTCCTCCTCCCCTCCCCTCCATGTCCCAGGATGGTGTTCTTCCTGGAGGATGTCATGACATGCACGAAGCGGTTGCTGGAGTGGATTGCTGGCTGGCTCCCTCGTCACTGCATTGGAGCCATCCTGGTATCCCTGCCCGCCTTGGCTGTCTACTCCCACATCACCTCTGAGTTTGAGACAAATATACATGTAAGTTGTAGCAGACCATCTTCTCTCCATGCTCTCTGGGCTCCCTAACTCCTTTCTTTAAGCCTGATTACTTAGACAATGGCTTAAATACAAGTTCTTAAAGAGGTGCACTCCGGTGTTCCCTCCAGCCTTCCTCTTAAAACACATAGCAAGATCTGAGCTTGGTGGTGCACATTTTTACCCCAGTACTTGGAAAGTAGAGGCAGGAGGAGCAGGAGTTCAAGGTCATCCTTAGCTATATAAAGTTTGACAGCAACCTGGGTTATACAACAACTTGTCTCAACACATACACACAACAACAACAACAGAAACAAAAACACATAGTGTAGAATGCCACTGGCTCTGCTGGGAGATTCCCCAGTGGGCACAAGGCCTTTAACTTCACTCAGTATCTATCAAGTTTCAGATCAGTTATAGACAATCCCTGACTTCCCATGGTTCAAACTTTCAATTTTTTGACTTCACAATAGCACAGAAGTATTCCCATATGATGATTCTGGTTTCATTTTCATCCTTCCTAGTCTTTTGGATAGGATCACATGTAGTAGCTGATTTTTACTTTTAGAATTCAATAAATAATATCAGATGGTCAGTAGGCTTCTTATTGAATGACTTTTCCGACTATGCGCTCAGGTAGATGTTCTGAGCATGATTAGGATAGGACAGAACAGACTATTATTTTTGGAAGGTGAGGAGTATTAAATTTACTTTTTAATTTTAATAATTTTCATTTGTTCCTTAAAAATTTAATTGGATGTTGGGGATCAAACCAAAGACCATACTTATACCAGGCAAGCTCCACTGAGCCACATCTCTGGCCTGATCCTGTCCATTTGTGAAGGGCTTATACGGATGGGACACCATAGTAGTTAGAGCATTTGTACTTTGCTTCATGCTTTACAAAGAAGCATCTATCCCATGTTGCCAATGTAACTGATGGTTACTTGGGTCAGCTGTTGCTGCTCTAGGAAAGCACTTTTAAGTTGAACTCCATAAAGAACAAGCTAATGCTATTGTGGAAAGCATTGTTTCTCAGTCTTTGAGCTAAGATTGAGTGCAGTGAGCATGTGTGTAATACCAGGACAGGCTGATTGCATCTGGTGCTTTAATGTTGAATTTCATCTCAGTGGCTCATAGCAAGGTCCTGAAGGAAGCATTTGGGAGGTGATCCATCTATCTCACAATGATAGGGCCCCAGTGGACAGCCTCCCTTTCCTTTCCCCCAGAGTGCTGTATGCCATTTCCACACACCCAAAGGAACAGCCTTCTGCCAGTGTGAACTTGTAACCTAAAGTGTTGTTCTATGAGACAGGTTTGTGATATGGCACATAGGCCATTCCATAATGTGTTAGTTATTTTTTGTCACTGTGACGAAATACCTGATGAGAAGCAAGTTTAGGGAGAATTGATTCTGGCTCACAGCTTAAGGGTATATATAATATGTTATGGCAGGGAAGGAATGGCTGCAGGTGGCTTTGAGGCAGAGGGTTTGTGGAGATGAGATAGGAAACAAGCCAGCTATAAACCTGCTCAAGGCCTTGCTCTCCAGAAATCCACTTCCTCCAGTTAGGCTCTGCTTCCTAAGGTTCTACAACTATCCAAAACAGTGCCCCTATCTCGGGACCAAGTACTCAAACACATTAGTCTATGGGGAACATTCTGCATTCGAACCACAATAAGTGATATCAGTTATGCTTGATATTAAACAGAAGCATGGATGAGTGAGCAGTCCTCTGGTCTGTGACATTTAGGTAGGTTGGAGGTAGCATATGGAGAAGATGAGGACAGGCTATCCTAATGCTAGCTTCTCTTGCAGTTCACCATGTTCACTGGCTCTGCTGTGCTGGTAGCAGTTGTACACTACTGTAACTTCTGCCAGCTCAGCTCCTGGATGAGATCTTCCCTTGCCACCATCGTGGGGGCAGGGCTGCTGCTTCTGCTCTACATCTCCCTCTGCCCTGACAGGTATGTGATTGGTCCCCTCACCTCATGACCACCATGCCTCGATCACTTAACACTTGGCAACACTTCATGTTAGCACTGACTTCCTCCTTAATGACAGATGTTTTCCATCATTACTTGAAATAGCTTCCAACACACATAATATCCAAAAAGTACTGGCTGGGGATGTGGCTTAGCAGTAAAATGCCTTCTGGCATGCAAAGGCCCTTAGTTCAATCTTCACCACTCCCAAAAACAAAACCAAAAATAATTAAGTACCCTAAGAACAATATGCAAAAGAAAAATCATTTATAACAACAGGTTGAGCTTCCTTAATCTGAAAACCTCAAATCTGAAGTGCTAGAAAATCTAAAACATTTGGGGCACTGACATGATTCCAGTGCCAGAAGTCTGAGAATTCAGTGTTCACAAACTTTGCTTCATGCACAAAATTATTTAAAATACTATATAAAATTATCATCAGTCTTTGTATATAACATGTATATATGAAATCTATCCCAAATATCTACCTCACCATGTGTGTACATATATTCCAGGATTCCACAATACTTCTAATCCCAAGCATTTTGGGTATGGGAACTCAATCAGTGTATATCTGAATACAAATATCCATGGGTGCTTGCCTCTGGAAGACACACTGCAGTAGTAGAATGCTTGTATTTCCTCATGTGAATAAGTTCGAATCTAAGATAGTAAGATCTGAAACTGTCTCTCACAAGAGTCAAGATGATGAAAGAGCAGAGGGGATGTGTGGTGAGGACTATAATCCAAGCACTCAGGAGATTGAGGCAGAGGAATTTAAAGTTTGAGTTTAACCTGGGCAACATAGCAGGACTTTGTCTCGAAAAACTAGGAAAGCCATGCTTAATGGTTCATGCCCATAATCCCACTACTTGGGAAACAAAGACAGGAGGATCAGGAATTCAAGGTTGAGTTTGAGGCCTTCTGGGCTACAAGAGACCCTGTCTGAGGGGATGCGGAGGGGGCGGCAACGATACTGCTAGCAAATGTTAACAAATATAAAGGGTGGTGTGGACAAAGAAATGGGGGTTATAGAAGTCACCTCTGAGAACAGAATCAGTTCATCGCACTACAAAATGAGTGGGACATTTAAAATGCCCTATAAGAGCTAGACATGGTATTTCACACCCGTAATCCTAGCTAGGGTGATAGGGGCTGGGGCTTCGGGGGACAGATAGCAAGTGTGCGGCCAGCCTTGGCTACAGAGTCAGAGACTATTTCAATCAAGCAAATGGTCAACAAAATAAGATATCGTCTATGGATAAAGGCCATTGAGATTCCTCTCGCCTGTGGGTTCTACCAGTTGCATAATATTTGGTTCTTACTTTGTTAAACTGTGTCTCAAATTGTCTGTTATACACCAACAATGGGCTTTGTGGCTTTTAAGCTTTCCCAGCTAAATATGTAGTTGGAAATACAATAAAAACTTGGATAGCAGAATGCACACAGTTAGTACTTTATTCATTTCATGATCTCTTAAATCCACTAAGCTTCTGTTTGTGTAACACACATCTAAATATCAGGCTTTTTCTTAAACTTCTTATAAAGGTGCTTCCCAGTTCGCTGGAGAACCACCTGTTCATAATTACATTGGGATTAGATGAGCAAGTTGTTTTAAAGTTACAGGGGACATTTCTTCATTATACTTTGTAACACATCTAACATTCCTGCTTCCTAAGTTGTTATCACAACTAGAGACCCCACAGGTACCACTTTGATAGTGGCATCACTGTCACCAAGAGCCACTTCTGTAGTAAATGCCACCAGCAGTATCAGGTGAATCCCTACAGTGTGTCTTTGGATAATTGCAAAACAATAGTCAGTACTGGACAAAGTACCCAACCTCAATTTCTTTACTATATCAATAATTATGTGAAACATATTAATATTCTCCACAGAGCAGGATCAAAAAAGGAATTTAAAATATAGTTGCCATTCAGTGTTTGAAAGGAAGCTATGATGAATAGTTAGATTATAGCAATGGAGTGAGACTTCCTTCTGTCTTTGTGGGCCATCTGGGTTGATTTGTTACAAAGCTTTGTACCAAGAATTTAAAATTTATCAATCAGCCTTTAACCTCAGACCTGAAACAGATGCCTCATAAACCATTCACAGTGACATTTAATCACAGATTTGAGCTTCTTTGTTTGGATCCAGAAAGACAAATTGCGGGCCTCCCATTGATCCTTCTGCCTATAATCTAAACAGCAGATCTTGAGGTGAGACTGATAGATAAAACTTCTTGAGCCAGGACCCTGTCTACATGGAAGACCCTTTGGACTCACCATCCAGTCCCAGTTGTCATTGGGCCTTGCCAGGGCAAGGGTGCCTGTTGAGTGGCAAGCAAAAGCCTCAACTCAGCTTTCATAAAAGAGAAGGGGGCTTCAGAGAACTGAAGCTGTCCAGTGTTGGGAGGACACAGGTGTGAAGAAAGAGATGAATGCATGGATTGAATCACTCATTTACATGGTGTTGCAAAAAAATGGAAAGTTATTTAAATTCTCTTGGGTTGCTTTCTGTAGTGCCTCCTTTACTTTCTATAATATTTTCTGCATTTTCATTTCAGTTCCATAGTATTGTTACCCCTGGATACAGCACAGAATTTCAGGTAAACTTTTAACCTGGGGCCTGTATTGGAATAGATGAAAGCAACCATCTTACCATTGTTTATTTCTAAGTCTCTTTAAAGCATATATGCTACAAATAAACTATATAACTTATGTGTCCCAAAAGAGAAAGTGTGTATGTGTAAATGTGTAAGACATTGGTGGGGCAAATAACTGTTGAAATATCAGATCATAGTTATAGCTTACTAGGAAAGTAAATGGCTACTAAGATATATGTTAGAGTTAGTTTAATTATATGTGAGACTTTAGCATGTTATAGAGGAAGTCTACAAATCAAAGAAAAATATTTTATCCTCCAAAATATTTTGACTCAGGGCCAGTCAGATGGCTTAGCAGTTACAGGTACTTGTTATATAAGTGTAGCAACCTGAATTCAATCTCTAGAAGCCATGTAACAGTAAATGGAGAAAGCCAGGTATGGTGGTTCACACCTTTAATTCTAACACTCAGAAGATAGGCAGATCTCTGTGAGTTTGAAACCAGCTTGGACTACATAGCAAGTTCTAAGCCAGCCAGGGCTACATGGTAAGACCCTGTCTTTAAAAAGAAGTGGATGGAGAGAACTGACTCCAGAAGGTTGTCCTCCTCTGTTCTCCATTCATGCACCATGGCCTGCACCCCTTCACACGTCATGCACAAACACAATAATAAGTAAATAAATAGGTAATCTTAAATAAAATATCTTATATATCAGACTAGAAATTTGAAATAATAAATACTTGAAATTTTAAATTGAATATTTGACCCTTGCTTTACTATAAACATAAAAATAAATTCTAAATACATTGAAGGGTCAAAAATTAAAATTATGTGTTCTGTGCATACATATATCTGCAGCCACACGTGTACATATAGAAATGCATGGATAAACATAGACCACAAAAAATAAAAATAAACTATAAAATCTAAAACACTAATTAATTTTCAAGCCTCTTAAGACAGATAATTTTCCAGTCTTATAATAAGTAGGCTCACAAAGACTGAATGACACATTAGAGAGGAAAGGGAGAAAAAAACAAAGCAGACAAAAACATTTATGGAATTATTACATAAAGAGCTAGTTAAGGCCTTTACAAATGAAACCTAAAAAACCAAAGAGTTCTCGAAAGAGGAAATGTGGGTAGACGGTACATATCGCATATTCAACCACCTTTTTTCCCTTTTACTGGGCATCAAACCTAGAGCCTTGTACATGGTATGTACTGAGCTACATTCCCCAATTAAATTGGGCTTTCAAAAAGTGGTAACATGAGACTAGAGAGATGGCTCAGTGGTTAAGAACACTGGCTGTTCTTGCAGAAGACTCAGGTTCTAATCCCAACACCCACATGGTGGCCAACAACTGTCCATAACTTCAGTTCCAGGGGACCCAACACTTTCGTCTGTTCTCCATGGGCACTGCACAGGTGAACTTACACAGGCAATATGCTCATACACATTTTTTTAAAAGATAGTAACATGAAACCAACCCGTGGTGACTCCCACTTGTAATCCCAGCTCTCTGAAGACGGAGGCGAGAGGATCTCTCTGAGTTTGAGGCCAGCCTGGCCTATACATATCCATCACTGAAATACCTCAGATGTTAACAGATGCCATGTCTTGCTAGTAAGAGCATCAAGTGGCCTTTGTTTTCTGTTGGTTTTTTATTTTTCTATTTTAAAAATCCTTCCTTTGCATGATAATAGATTCTAGTGTATTTAACTTCTATGTATGGTTAATGTCCCAGTTTTCAGCCATAAGTTGACATTTACATTTAGCTCAAATTCCTCTTTTTACTTGGTATGATGGCTCAGGCCTGTAATCTCAGCTACTCAGGAGGCTAAGAGAAGAGGATCATAGATTCAAAGCCTGCTGCCGATCAAGTTCAAGGCCAGCCTGAGCAACTTAGTGAGACCTTATCTCAAAATAGAAATGAAAAATAAAAGAGCTGGGGCTGTCTCACTGGTAGAGTGTTTGCCTAACACAAGAGTCTTGGTTCAGTAACCAGTGCCACACACCAAAAAAAAAATCTTTTTTTAAACTGAACTTTGACATTTGAATTTAGGACTTGGATTGGATTGGTCACCTTTATCTTAGAATAAGAACTGTTGGGTATATTAGCACATGCCTGTAATCCCAGCACTTAGGAGGTAAAGGCAGAAGAATCTAGAGTTTGAGGTCACCTTTGGCTACATAGAAAGTTAGTTCCAAGTCAGACTGAGCTGTCTTGATAAAACAAAAGGGAGTGGAGGCAACAGAATTTCTCAGCACTTGCTTCAAGAGAACTGACCACAGAGTTGTCCTCTGACTTCCACATGTACACTATGGAATGTACACAACCCACATTTGTTTCTCTCACAAACACAATAATAAGAATTTTTTAGGGTCGGGGCTGGTGAGGTGACTCGGTGGGTAAAGATACTTGCTGCCAAGCTTGATCACCTGAGTGATCCCAACCATATGCAGTAATCAGAGAACTGACTCCTTTGACTTCTCCATGTGTACCATGGCATGTACATGCACACATACCCACACACACAATAGAATGAAAAATTTATTTTTATTTTATCTGTATGAGAATTATGCCTGCATGTGTGTAAACACACCCATGTCGTGAAGTGCCTGTTGAGGACAGAAGAGGGCATTGGATCCCCTGGAACTGGAGTTACAGATGGTTGTTAACTGCCATGTGGGTGCTGGGATTCAAACCTGGGTCTTCTGCAAGAACAGCCAGTGTTCTTAACTAGTGAGCCATCTCTCCAGCCCATACACACATAATAAAGAACTTCAGGCTGGGCAGAAATATGTTTTAGTCACCTAAACGGAGTGGTCACTTTGCTTAGTACTTAAGATTCATAATATTGTACTGTCCTTTGTTTCAGTGTCATTGAGCAAAATAAATGAACATGGATGTTTTACCATAGAAGAGTAACCTGGTTCCCAACCACTGAGCCTTGGAACCTGTGCCAGGTTTCCAGGCCAGCCCCAGGATTCAGCACATTGCAGGGAGAAGACAGAGCAAAGGGAATCAGCAAAGGGAAAAACCACTTCCAGGAGTTCCCTCCCAGTGAGCTGTGACAGCTTTAGAGTATCTCAGCCAAGACACGGTGCCCAGAGTTTCTGTTAGCAGTGGTCACGTATGCAGGCCAGAAGGAGCACAGATATTCAGCATAAACTGATCACCTATTCAAGCAGCGTAGAAACCAAGAGCTGCTGTCACCTAGGAACAGTGGAAACCTTCCCAAACCCTGGCTCCCTGGTTCCAACCCAGGCCTTTCTAAGCATTCAGCTTTCCCTACCATGCCAGCACTGCTGAATAGAACCCTAAAGCGGATGGAACTTGTCTACACTCTGACACATCTCCATTGCTTACACATGAGCTAACTAAGTCCCAACAGGATGATATGGCTCACCCAAGGCCCCTAAACTTGCCACTGATCCTATCAGAGTAGTCCGGGTCATTCCTGGTCATTCTTCCAAGGTCAAGGCTTCCATGATGTTGCTTCAGGGAGAAGCTCAAAGACCTTGAATTTTTTATTTGATTGAGACAGGATCTCATGTAGCTCAGGCTGGCCTCAAACTTACTATGTAGTCAAGGATGACCCTGAATTCCTGATACTCTTACCTCTACTTCCAAAGTGCTGGGCACCAGGCCTGGCTGAGGTCATTATTTTAAACTATTCTTACGTCAAAGGTAATAATAAAACTTTAGTTAAGCACTTTGACTAAATAATTAGTTTCTAGATTTATATCAACTGAGAACACATCAGTTTTTTATCTAGTTATATTTATAGAGTGACCAAGTCCATCATTACATAAAACCCAGTAGCCCACTTTGGGCAATTTAGGAAGATATCAAGTTACAAAGTTCACACGAGCTGAACAGTCACAGTTCTGTTAAAAGAAGAAGGGCAAGGGTGGGGCTGTGTGGAGAAAGGAGGGTGTTCAGATATTGAGGGTAATTGCCTTACGATAGGAGGACAATGGATGAATCCTTTTTACATTTCTGCTTTCCCCCCAGCTTTCTCTGATTATGTAATATTTTTTAAAAGAAGAAAAAACTGAGCCAGATATGATGGTATATGCTTATAATCCCAGCATTTGGGAGGTGGAGGCAAGAGGATTAGGAATTCAAACCTAGCCTCAGCTATATAACAAGTTCAGGCCAGCCTGGGGTCACTCGAGACCCTGTCTTTTTCAAAAATGGAGAGAGAGCTGGAGAGATGGCTCAGCAATCAAGAGCACTTGCTGTTCTTCCAGAGAATCTAGGTCCAACTTCCAGCACCCACATGGAAGCTAACAACCATCCATAACTCCAGTTCCAAGGAATCCTTTTCTGACCCCTGTGGGCATTACATATGCATGGGTACACTTAGATATATGTAGGCAAAACACTGTACACATAAAATAAGTAAGTAAATAAATAAATTTGAAACACATAAAAAAGATATGGTTGTCCTCAATGCTAATCTCATTTCAGTCACAGGGTTCCTCATCAGCATTCTCCAGCAGGAAAGCTGGTTCAGTCATCAATAAAAGGGAACAGGAGGTGTAGCCTCTGAGAAGGACAGTTTGAAGGCTGGGACTTGAAGGCTCAGTGGTAGAAAGCTTGCCTACCTGTACAGTGCCCTGGGTTCAATCCCCAGCCCTTAAAAGGAGAACAATTTGGAAATTTCTGATGAAATTCTAAATGCACAATATTTAAAAAGACTTGGCAATACCATACATATAAAGATGGGATACAGGAATGTCCACTGCAGCATTATTTCTGGTAATAAATACAGTGTTCCTAAGCATTAATGTGGTATATCTGTATGTTAGATTACAACCACAAGAAAACAAGTGCATGAGTTACCACCAGTGAAAGCCACTCTCTTCCATTATTAAAGTGCTTGACTTTCTTACCACATGTATATATTACTCTTAAATGTAATATACACATCTTGTATTTTTTAATGCTGAGATTGTCTTAAATGATTTTGGTAAAGCAGAAATTTCTAGAATAGGGGGAGTATATTTTCTTAAACTTTCATACAAGTAGAGAGTAGAGAACTTACAAAAAGGTTTTGTAAAATTATGTCTGTTAAATTACAAATCTAAGAATAAAATGTATCAGAGAATTCTAGGCATAGTTTCTTGGGTGTGGTGATGGCACTGTGACCACAAAGAGAAATTCCCTTAGAGGATATATACTAAAATACTTAGACCAGTAATTTACTTTCAGAATGTTTAGCAAAAGGTGTTTGTTTGTATGCCTGTGTGTGTCTCTGTGTGTTGGGATACCTTTGTATGTGTGTGTCTCTGTGTATTGGGGTACTTTGGGTGTGTGTGTGTGTCTCTGTATGTTGTGGTACCTTTGTATGTGTGTGTGTCTCTGTATGTTGGGGTACCTTTGTATGTGTGTGTGCCTCTGTGTGTTGGGGTACCTTTGTATGTGTGTGTGTCTCTGTGTGTGCTTCATTTGTCTCTATGCACGTGTTGAGAGGAAAAGCAAATAGACAGTTTTAACAACTGTCAAATCCAGGTAAAGTCTCCAAGTGCTCATTTTACCAGACTTAACTTTTCCATAAAGTTGAAAATTTTCAAAGGTAATAGTTGAGGGAAAAAAAATTTTTTTTAATCCAATGAGTTCTTTAAAAAACCATTATAGCTGGGCTTAGTGGTACAGGCCTGTAATCCCAGTACTTGGGTGATGGAGGCAGGAGTATTGGTTTCAAGGCCATCCTACAGCTACATAGCACATTTGAGGCCAGTCTCAAGTACATGAGACCCTGTAAGAAGCCAAAACAAATATAAATAAAATAAAAAACATCCCTGCAGCCTGCAAAACAAACAGGAGAAGGCTGCTTATGGCCTCAGAGTGCTGAGGGTGGAATTCAGCTTAATCTGATAGAGAGTGCTCATTCTCTGAGTAGGTTTGGAGCTCTCCCTTAAAAGATACACTGAACAGATCTGTCCTTTCTCATCTCTGTGCTCCCCAGTGTTGAGAGGAATCCATGCAACAGCTCATTGCTACAGGACAGCAGGAGGCCAGCCAACCTCGTAGGCAAGGAGCTCATCCTCGCCTTCTTCCTCCTGCTCCTCTTGGTCTGGTTCCTGAACCGAGAGTTCGAGGTCAGCTACCGCCTACACTACCACGGGGATGTGGAAGCAGATCTCCACCGCACAAAGATCCAGAGCATGAGGGACCAGGCTGACTGGCTGCTGAGGAACATCATCCCCTACCATGTGGCTGAACAGCTGAAAGTTTCCCAGACCTACTCCAAGAACCATGACAGCGGAGGTGTGATCTTTGCCAGCATTGTAAACTTCAGTGAGTTCTACGAGGAGAACTACGAAGGGGGCAAGGAGTGCTACCGGGTCCTCAACGAGCTTATCGGTGACTTTGATGAGCTTCTAAGCAAACCAGACTACAACAGCATTGAGAAGATCAAGACAATCGGGGCCACATACATGGCAGCATCAGGGCTGAACACGGCCCAGTGCCAGGAGGGTGGCCACCCACAGGAGCACCTGCGGATCCTGTTCGAGTTCGCCAAGGAGATGATGCGTGTGGTGGATGACTTCAACAACAACATGCTGTGGTTCAACTTCAAGCTCAGGGTTGGCTTTAATCACGGGCCCCTCACAGCAGGTGTCATTGGCACCACCAAGCTGCTGTACGACATCTGGGGGGACACTGTGAACATCGCCAGCAGGATGGATACGACGGGGGTTGAGTGTCGCATCCAGGTGAGCGGAGAGAGCTACCGGGTGCTGAGCGAGATGGGCTATGACTTTGACTACCGGGGGACTGTGAATGTCAAGGGGAAAGGGCAGATGAAGACCTACCTTTACCCAAAGTGCATGGACAATGGGGTTGTGCCACAGCACCAGCTGTCCATCTCCCCAGACATCCGAGTCCAGGTGGATGGCAGCATCGGACGGTCTCCCACGGATGAGATCGCCAACCTGGTGCCTTCTGTCCAGTATTCAGACAAGACTTCCCTGGGCTCTGATGACAACACACAGGCCAAGGATGTGCACCTGTCCTCCAAAAGACCCTGGAGAGAGTCAGTCAAAGCTGAAGAAAGGTGTCGATTTGGCAAAGCCATAGAGAAAGGTGACTGTGAAGACACAGGAATGGAAGAAGCCAATGAACTCACCAAGCTCAATGTCTCGAAGAGTGTATGAGGCAGCACCAGGAGCTGCCGAGGTGCTCTGTTCATCAAAACACAATAATATTTGTATCTGGCTGTCGTGCTTTCTAAGCACCTCAGTTTCTGTCCCTGGATGTGGTGTTATGTGGTCATGATGGCCCTAATTTCTTTGTGGATCACAGTTATTCAGGGTTCATCTCCATCCATTTCTTCTTTCCTTTGCCCCTTTTCCCAGAAACCTGCCCTCCCTGGGCAGGGTCCATTTAGCGGCGTGGAAGAATACAAGTGCCTTCAGTGGTTGGCCTTGGCCTTGAGTCTAGGACTGAGGCCACTGGTGGAATCATGGCTCTGGGTATTATTTGACTTCTTTAAAAAAAAAAAAAGCTGTGGTGAAGACACCATTCTTATTGCCGTTTCACAAGCTGTGTTTTTCTCATACAGTGTTTTCCAGTTGTTGTTGTTTTTTTTTCTATATATGTAATAGTGTTTCTCAGTCACCTGGCCTTTCTAAGCATATACACATACACACACTTGCATTTATGAATCTGATAAAAAGTGCCAGTAACTCATTTGGGGGGAGGGGCTATAAAAGGAGAGCCAGGCTGGGAAACCCAGCAGGCCTCCCCACATCTCCTGAGCACCAGAGTCCATACTCCTGTGGGCCATAAATGGACCTCTCTCCTAACACCGGGCAGTTTCAGGGGATCACATGCATGCAGACCAAGATTTCAGATGCTCACCAGACACAAAGCTTATAAACCCAGGCCTCAGGTATCTCAAAGCCGTTTTTTCATCCTGACTCTTGGCAGAGAGGCCTTCCAGCCAGGAGTGAAGGTGTTTGTCTTGGAAGCTGACTCATCTGAAGGAGAAACTCAACTGTCTGAGGGTCACATTTATTTATTTATTTATTTATCAAGACGTGTGTTTGGGGGAGGGGTCACTGGATTGTTTTGGGGAGGGAAACAGGCTGGGGGTAGGCAGTGCGGTTTGGAAAGGACACAGACTCTGGCATGATGCCCCTCAACGTTTCAAGTCTCAGCCACTGTGGCCCATGCTGCCACCCAGGGTGCTGCTCCCCCTCGTGGGGATCCAGAGCAAAACTGGCTCGACTCAAAGCAGGCTTCTACAAACTTAATTTTGTGCATTCTCTCCCAGTGTTGGACTGATTTGCAGCGGGATTTAATCCTGCCAACTGATTCAGACTCTTGAGAGGGGCTTCTTATGGTGCACCAAGGGGCAGAACCATCTGTATGCCAAAGGAGATCCAGACAGCTAGAGACAGAAAACCACATTTGTGCTCCTGATTGCTAATCTTGTTTGTAAGTGTGTTTTTCCACATTGAGTCTGAAGTTTATGTTGAATGGAACTCAGGCTACAGTTGCCCTGTCTTCGTTGTCATCATCATCATCATTTTTCTAGGTGATGCTGGTATGCAGCTCATGAGACTGAGTACTAGTTCTGTGTCTGTCTGAGGTCTTCACACTGTGCCCCGTGTTGTGTTCTTTCACTGGCAAACCTCACTGTATATTTTCCACCTCTAAGTTCCCTTGTCACTTTTTTCCAAAGATGGACAGAACCTGCTGTGGCTAGCATGTTGACATCTTATTCGAGTCAGTCACTTCTCCTGGGGATACTTAAGATGGCCACTCAAGAGGATAGCCATGCCAGGACCCACCGTGTTTGCAGTGACTGGAAGATTTTCCTTCCGATAGTTATGATAATACGCCCTGCTTTGAAAGAATGTATTCTTGTAAAATACCACAGATTTTTTTTCTTAAAAAACACTACCTGATGCTTTCCTTATACTTGTGGGCATGTTGGGTTTCCTCCTGTCAGTATTAAGGTGTACTGAATGTCAGTCCTCCGCCTCCAGGCTTTGTAGCTTTAAGGAGCTGACTGGTTGTCAGTGTCTTTGCTATCTCCGTTCAAGATGTGCTCTACTAAGTTCATCTCTACACACACACATCTTCCCTGTCCAGCTAGTCTCCTTCCCCTGCCATGAAGGTGTTTGTGACTCCTCCCCAGCCTTGCCCCACCCCCAGACCTGCAAACCAGCTGGACAGAATCATTAACCTTGAACAGGTGGTCCGGTTCAGCGTTAAGAAAATGGAGTCCCTGATGAAGGGCAGCTCACATGGGAGTGTAATGGTCTTAAAAACACCTCGAGCCTTCCTGAAGAACCAGTGCAGACATTCTTCTCTTGGGGTGCGAGGCTCCTTGGGCCTTTCCAGCTCCCTGCCCCAAAGCATACCTCAACACAAAACCACAGAATCTCTGCAGCACACCTGCCGTGCAGCTTGGTCTGTTGGCATTGAACAAACAGCTGTTGCTGGAGACAGTTGGGCTTCTAGGCAGTGGGCTTGAGAGTCCTTCAGGTGGCAATACTTCTTAGGAACCTAGGGCAGGAAGCAATACTTCAGAATTGAATGTGTGTAAATAGTTGCTTTGCCATTGCTCTTTTTCTCAGCTCCAGTTCCGATCAAATTTTATACATCTGTATGATCAAGCACACATAATTTATCCAATGCAAATGAACATAGACCATCATAAACCCTTAAACCGCTTGAAGAGCCCCACAGATTGTGCCACACCTGCGCATGGCTCCCTCCACTGACTTCACTCCTGGGGACTGCACCTGCACATTTGCACACAATGAGGAGAGCCAAAGGCAGCGTGCAGTGCTCACCTGGATTGTGGTCACTTGTAGCTTCCAAAGATAAGTCTGCATTAGAATTCCTTGATTTTTGAGATAAGCATTTCTTTTTGATTTATTATTTTGAAAATCACATCATGCCTAGAATCTGAAATTAAATTAGCAAGAGCCAACTGTTTTTGCATTTCCATGTTTCCTTTGCTGTGCTTTTTTAAAATTGTTAATCCTAAGAATTTCAAAATGCATCCACTGAAGAAATGGATATTAAAATATTCTAAAACCTAACTTTAGTGCCTGGTATTTCCTCATTGAGAAGCTCAGTACCATCTCAGATTAGTGTGCCCTTCCTGTCACCCCTTATGTTTTCTGCGACTTGTGGCCCAAATAGGGAAATTTACTTTTCTTTCACATCATGATTTTAAAAGCAGAATGGAAAAAAAAACTACTTGTTTGTGTTTCTGGGGTTTTATTTTCTTCTTTAATGGATGCATATACTGTAGTTAACTTTCATTGAGAAGCATTTATTTTTACACAGCATGAAAAATAAAAATCAAGTTGTAGGATAACTTTACTTGTATCAATTTCCCTATGTCATTAGGTTTCATTTAAATAGTTTTCCCTGAAGCGTCACTTTTTCATTTGTTTTGTTTTTTGATTTGTTTGTCTTTTTGAGACAGGGTCTCCCTATAGCCCCATCTGGCCTGGGACTCACTATCTCATAGAGATCTGCCTGCCTCTGCTCCTGACTGCTGGGATTAAAGATGTGTACTACTGTGTCTGGCTCTCCTGCAGCATCTTAAGCGAAGAATTGACTGAGAAAACACAGTAGGCTTTCTGAGAAGATGGCTTGAGCAGCCTGTCCCTCATGGTGACTACAGTTACCGGAATGTTGGTGCCTCCTAAGATTCTAGGTCAGAGACCATTTCAGAATTTCTTTAAAGTTATAGAATCTCATTGTGCTTAGTGGACATACCTATTATCCCAGCATTCAGGAAATGGAGGCAGGAGGGTCAGGAGTTCAAGGCCAGCCTGGGCTATGTGAGACCCCATGTTTTAAAAAAGCTACAGAATCTCTCTTCTGAAACACTCATGTACCATTAACCTCTTCCTCTGAAGTTTGTTCCTGTTGAGTCAGATATTTATGAGCAATGCCAGGACATAAAGGTTCTGTAGAAAGGGAGATGAGGACATGGCCGCCAGCCACTGTCCCATCAGCCTGCAGGAATCCATTGTCTGCTGGCCCAACTAACAGCAAGAGTACATCCTACTGACCAGGGTACTTTCCTGCCCAACTGTGCAGTGGGCATCCCTAGCTAGGGAGTAAGGCTCCTCACAATTTTGAAGGGCTTCCTGGAACATGGGTCTTCTGCCACAAAGAGAACTCAGAGACTTAGACAATTTTGCAAGCAGCCAAGAAAGACAACCTTTAATTATTGCAGTCATCCCCACAACTTACCATTTGTGGTTTCTCTTTCATCTAAGATCTTTTTCTCACGTTTCTCTGCTGACGGACTCCCTCGTTATGGCCACCTGGAATAGATTCCAAGCACCTGGGAAAGGAAACTAAGTGAAGGAATGAGCCAAATGAGAGGAAGTGATTAAGAGAAGGTACACATTTGAATATTATGTACATTTAGAGTGATCATGTGTCTAAGTTTATATAGTTCCTTTGTCAAAACATTATTTTCAGAACAAAAAAAAAAAGAACAAACAAAAAACAAAACATGATTCCAAAGAGTTGTTACTATTAGAGTAATTTAAGCTTATGGAACGTTCATGGGTCTGAGCGTCTGCCTCAACATGAATTTAGCAATCCAAATACCTGTTGTTGAAGTTCATCAATAGCAGTAGGTTATTTACTTTTTTTTTGTTTTATGACTCCAAGAACCTTTAATAGTTTGATGAAAGTTCTGGTCTCTTTTCTTTGAAAAAAAAATTCATGTAAAAAATCCACTCTCTTAGGGCTGAATAGCTCAGCTGGTAAAGCATTAGCCTTGTAAGCACATGGATCAGATCCCCTAGCACCCGTCTAAATCCCAGATGAGTGTGGCGGTCCACCTGTAATCCTGGTATGACTGAAGCAGAGCCAGGGATTCCCCAGAAAAAGTTATCTTTAAAAAGTGAACAGAGTTCAAGTGAGAGGGCCTGCCTCAGTATATAAGGTTGAATGTAATCAAGAAAGGTACCCAATGTCAACCTCAGATTCACACATACGTACACACACATGTACCCACACATATACACACTCCACATGTAAAAAAAAGTCTACCCTCTTGATATTGCATAAGATTTCAAATTCATGGGTCCCAATGAAGTACAATAACCAGAGGAAATGATGGCTTTTAATCATGGCTTGTGATGAGGTCTACAGCTGTTTGGAAAGTCTCAGAAATATGAAGGTGCTGCTCAGTTACCTGTTTTTAATCAAAAGGACGTTTATATGTGTTATCTAGATATATTTGAGGAGCCTCTCCACTTTTTAATGTATAAATATTAAGTTAGTCAAATTCTAACAGATGAGTAAGATTCAACTAGTACTTATCGAGTGCCTACTGTGTGCTAAATGCTGCCCCCAAAGCTTCCTTGATATAGGTCATTTGATTTACTGAGGTACTTGAGAACATTTGAGAAGAGGCTGTGAGTGAAACTGCTTTTCATGGTGGCTGTTCCAGAGACTTTCAGATACCTGGAGTAGCACAGCAATATCCTTTTCCTGGTTGATGTCTTTAAAAAGTGGCTCCTTAGTGTCATCCATAACCCTTAGAGATGACTGTCTTTCTCTTAGTTCTGTGGAGCATTTGATCTCTGAAGAAAACAATAGATGGAAACATTCAAACAAGACACTTGGACCTGTGTTGTGTTGGTCTGTCACTGAAAAGCAAAACCCATTTCCTTTTGTATATAATCCTCTTGGTGACCAACATGAAGGTGGGCAAATAGGCACTGCTTCATGTTGGGTTTGCTGAAATGAGTCTTTCAGGAGTGACATCCCACCCAGTTAAGAGCCTCTAACCTCACTTTGAAAACAGATCTGCTGGCGGGTGTCTGCTAGGCACACCTCAGCTTCGATGGGAAGAGGCTGAAGCTTCCTCTTCCATCTTCTAAAGAACTCTTCTCAAGTGTCTTCCTCGGACTTTTGCTGTTAAGACAGGGTCTCGCTATGTATTCCAGGCTTGACTATGAATTTGTAGTAATCCTCCTATCTCAACCTCCCTCAGTGCTGAGATTATAAACATGTGTCCCTATACCAAGCCAATGACCTTTATTTCCTCACCACACAGCATTCTTTCCTTTCAGGTTGGGAGGGATCAGGAAGGAGGGAGAGTGTGGATTTGACTTCATGATTTAAAGTTGCCATCAGGAAGAGAGTTGACATGTTCAGAGAAGGGAATTGTGGTTCCCATAATTTGCTTATAGTTCCCTAGGCACACATGTTCCTCAAGATAAACCTGAGTAGCTATCTATGCCCCACCTGTCTGCTGTCCCCACAGCTTTCCAGCCCTTTCTGTCACCTCAGGTTTTCTTAGAGGATGCTTCAAGTTTCAGGCCAGCTCAGATCAATCTCTCTATGGATCTCTGTCTCAAGGACACAGTTTCCTTCATGAGGCCCCAAGATGCATTCCATTCTCTACTTACCTGCCCCCTTGACCATCTGTGTTCATTCTTGACCTCAGAATATGTGGTTCACCAAGAACCCTAATGGAAACCAGGATTGGCACTACACATGGGAGGCAGGGGTTGCAGAGGAATCAGAGAAAGGAGGAGATTGTCAAGTATCCATTTATTTAAATGTTGGGAAATACATATATCATCCCAACATTCAGGAGGTTGAGACAGGAAGATTGCCATGAGTTTAAAGCCAGCCTTGGACACATACTGGATACTATGTCTTCTAGAACCAGCAGCACTCTGTCTCAAGAAAACAAAACAGGGCCAACAAGGTGGCTTAATAGGTAAAGGTGCTTTGCTGCCAAACCTGGCAACCTGAACTCGATCCCCAGTTCTCACAGGTGGAAGGAAAGAACCTGTCCTCTGACCTCCACACAAGTGCCATGACACATGCATCCACTCCTACACACAAGTAAGGGGATCAATAGGTAAAAGGAAAACAAAGACATTTATATGAATTTTCAGGACACTAAATGAATACCTAAGAAAAAAAGGTGCAAGTACTCTTTAAAAATGAGATTGAAAGTGGTCATCCAGATAGTTTAGACTATAAGCATGCTTTTCTCTAAAATATTTCAAATAAGACAAACTGAATTTGTCACATGAATCTCATGGAAGGTAAGACAGATTTCTTTCAGTCTTTTTTTTTTTTTTTTTTTGTCCTTGTGGTCAATATGAGGGGCCACTTTCCATCCTTTACAGTTCATTTCCAAATTCGTTCCTCTCCTTATCAGCTGTCCGATGGGATAGCAGGATTACAACAGGCTCAGACTTGCAAGGTCTCAAAAGCAGCCTAGCATTGCTGGGGAGCTATTGAACATTTGACCTCTACTTTGCAATAGTTCCTAGGGTTCCAAAATAGTGGCCTGTGTTCCCAGCTAGTAGCTTCTATCACCCCTGTAAACACCGGACCTTCTCTTTCACATCCATCACAATATCTTGGGAATGATCTGTCTAGGCCTAAGCCAATACCAGATGCAGACTGGGCAGTCTCCTTCTTTCTCTGATTCCTCTGCAACCCCTGCCTACCTCCCATGTGTAGTGCCAGTCTTGGCTTCCCTTAGGCTTCTTGGTGAACCACATGTTCGGAGGACATTTCCTGGGTCTAGCCTTGGTGTATGGCCCAGCTGGAGACAATGCAAGCTTCTTTCCCATAAGTTCCCAGGTGCCTTGGGCACTCCTGTATAACCCACAGTCCTCCTGGAAGCCCTTCGGGTTTCAGCCATAGGAAGTTGCTGCCGTGACTGGCTGGGAGCTCAGAGCCTATCCAGGAAGAGTAACATCCCTGCACTTCTGGGCCATCCCACGTAGAAGCAAAGAGAACCCCCAAATCAGCTTGGGACTCAAGCAGAGAGCTACTTAATCCCACCAAGATGGACCACAGTTATTATTACAACTGGGAGAGAGCAATGACAAAGGGCCAGAAGTGCCTGGAGGACTGGACGTGGATGGAGAGCAGGTTGCTTGCATGCAGGGACAATGCAGCAGAGCTGTGCTCTTTACCACTTTGGGGTGTTGGGTGCTGCAACATGGAGCATGTCAGAAACCATCAGACAGCTGCTTCAGGCCTGACTCCTGGTGCGCCCTCTTCTAATGACAGCATTAAACCAAAGCACCAATGATACTTTGGATGTGTGCAAACAGAAGTCTAAAAGCTTGACTAGCCTCTGAATCCTTATATTGGACTGGAGAGATGGCTCAGTGGTTAACAGAGCTCTCCCTGCATTTCCAAAGGACCTGAGTTCAGTTCCCAGCATCCATGTTGGATAGCTCACAATGTCTTATAACTCTAGTTCTTGGAGATTCGACACCTGCTTCTGGCCTCTGTGGGCACCTGCACACATGTGATACACACATACATATACATAAAGTAAAAACTTAAAAATAATAACAAAATGAAGTTGCTGTATTACTCTTGTAGGTACCGATGGGTTTTGGCCTAAGATGATCCAGTATCTAAAGTTGAATTCCACTTCTTCCATCTCTGTAGCTATCCTTACACACAACACAATCGTGCAAGACACATGAGTCATTGTGATGCACTTGTCAAGCCTGGTCCTGACAATTTGCCATAGTATGACATTGTCAATGTTGGGAATGTCACATCCTGCTGCTAGAGGAGACATGATGCCCACATGTTATAAAACTGACATTTTTCATACACTCCGACTGGGACTTCACAACCTTATGGGCATTGCACCCTGTTTGTCATGAAATAAATCTCAGAAGATTATAAATAAACTCTCCATTCTGACATGGGTAGCACTTCTTAAAAATCGTTGTGTTCTGGGAATTGATAGTTTTTCCTTCTCTTCTTGCTGCTACCCTTATTTTTATTTACACTTGTCTTCTCTTTTCTGGAAGGTAAACATACTCCTGAGTGGGAAATTCAAAGTTTCATTTCAGCGAAGGGGACAGAGTTGCAGTTTGGGAGTCTCAGTGAAGAAACAAGGAACCAGGGCTAGGGCTGGAGAGATGGCTCAGTGGTTAGGAGTGCATGCTCTTCTTTCAGAGGATCGAGTCCACATCCTATCACCCATATAACAGGGTGACTTACAACCACCCATAACTCCAGTTCCAGGGGTTCTGATGCTTTCTTTTGGCCTTTGCAGGCACACACACAGAGAGACACAGACACACACACATACACACACATAAAAATAAGTCTAGAAAGAAAGAAAGAAAGAAAACAAAGAAAAAGAAAAAGCCAAGACTAGGGAGATGGCTCATAAAATGCTTTGCAAACATGAGAATCTGAGTTCAGATCCTTAACACCCATGTAAAAATCTGGGTGCAGCAGCATATATTTGCAGCCCGGTGCTGGGGAGGCTCCCAGAAATAGGAGGATCCTGGTGGCTCCCTGGCCAGTGTAGACAAAAAGGCAAGCTCCTAGTTCAGTGTAAGACCATGTCTGAAAACATAAACAGGGGGGACTGAGGAAGATACCCAGTGGCAACCTCTGGCCTGCACAGACCACACACACACACACACACACACACACACACACACACACACACACACACACACTGCTGTGTTCTGTCAACCTCAAACAGGAAGAATGTATCCATGATGAGATGTACTCTAAGATTTGTTTGAAAAGTCGAGTTTTAGCAAACCTAGTTCTGCTGTCTAACCCACACGCAAATGGTGAGCTACCTGCACACCAAGAAAAAAGCACATTATCTTTAGTTCATTGCTTCCATCCTGTAATCTATTGTACATTCAAATGTTTTGCTATGTCAGAGAAAGCTTCACACTGTGGAATTGGAAAATAAGTTAAAATATACTATAATTAAACTCTGATCTCGGTGTTGATTTATTTTGGGCTGGGTACAATTTCAAGTAGAGAAATATGTATAATGTCAGATATTGGCCTTGGCCAGAGAGTTAATTTATTTGTAACATTCTTTTGTTCTCTTTTTTTCTTTTCTTTTCTTTTTAGACAGGGTTTCACTATGTAACCCTGGCTGTGTAGACCAGGCTGGACTTGAATTCACAGATATCCTCTTGTCTCTGGATTGCTGGGGTTAAGGTATATGCCACCAAGCCCAGCTTGTTTGTAAGACTCTTGAATAACTCACAGGCATGACCCTGTGCATGCACGCTTATTACAACTGCAGAGAGACACAGGCTTGTTGCTTCATTGAAGGACCTGGAGAGCTTGGGGAAGCCCTTGGACCCAGGGGGCTGGTACTTGGCCCTGATGAAGCCATTTTCAGGAAGGAAGTGTGGCAGACCTGATCCAGCCACACCTTACCTCCCCTACACTTGAGTAGGATTATCCAGAAATGTCCTGCTCCCAGTTTTCAGCCTCAACTGTCACTCTGGAGTGAGTTTCAGAAGCCTCTTTGGAAATGCACCTGGAGAGGGAGCCAGGAAGGAAGATGCAGTCTGTGTGAGCTCAGTGGCATGGGCCGCCACATGGCTGCTCCCGACTTTCTGTGTGACTTCACTGGAGCTTGTTCAACGCTGAGCTCATGGACAGGAGTGCACCAAGGCTTGTTTTGTTTGGACTGCTTTAAGCAGAAATAGAAGAAAGAGACTCATTTTTTCCAGTATTTAAAATTTTTTCATTGACAGTACAGATCCAAAGTAAGTATTTATTCACTGGCCCAGTTTCCCAATCTTTTAACTTAGAAATGTGATTGCCAATCTCCTAGGTTTTAAGAAGATCCTGAAAATGAGCCACCAAGCTTAGGCACTCAGGAATCAGAAAGTCTTCCATAGTCTCAGCCAGGACTGTTAAGTGCATAGATCTTAATTCTGAGCATAGGTGTGCGTTACTGATAACCAAACACAAAAAAGAGAGGTTCTGTCCTGGAAGAATATTGGTGCTTTTATTTGTCTGTCTGTCAATTTGGTTTTAACTTAGCATAACTATGTAGAAAGAAATAATTCAGTTGGGCATAGTGGAACATATTTGTAATCACAGAACTCAGATGGCTGAGGCAAGAGGATTAGTTGTTCAAGGCCAGCCTGGGTTCTAGACCAGTCAGGGAAATGCTACTTCAAAAAAAGAAAACAAAAAGGAAAGAAAGAATGAATATAAACTGAGTTCTTGCTCGGTGGTAGGGTGCTTAAACTAACATGGGCAGGAACTATGGTTTATCCTTTGGGCCACAACACCTGATTTATGTAGTTCTGGGGGGCCTTTTGCATGCTAAACAAACATTCTACCAACTGAGTCAAACCCTCAGGCCCCACACCTTCTCTTTAAATAGTGTCTTGCCAAGGGAGGGATCACTCTTCAACCCCATGACTCTCCTGGGATTTAAACTCAACCCCCCCCCCGCCTCTGTTCTTTTCTCTGTGGCAGGAGACTGACAACACTCCTTGTCTTTATCCATCAAGACAGCCAGCATACCAATGCCATAGTATCTTTCTGAAAACAAAGTGTCTTGACCAACAAATTCTGTCAGAAAGAATATCTGTGAGGAAACATTAAAATCCAGGGATATAGGCTGGAAAGATGGCTCAGCAGTTAAGAACACTGGATTCTATTACAGAAGGTCTGTGTTCTATTCCCAACATCCACAAGGCAGCTAACAACCACCTGTAACTCCAGCTTCAGGGGATCCAACATCTTCTGGCCTCAGCAGGTATTACATGCACATACTCTCAGACATGCAGACAAAACACTCATATACATAAAAGAAAAATGAATCCATTTTTGAAATCCAGAGATATTGTTCTTTACTTTTAAATGTTTTAGTTTTGGTTCAAATCTACCAATTAATTTCATTAAGAAACTCTCTTCTGTCTCTCTTTTCTAACTAAATTAGTCACTTTAATGCTATCATGAGCCACTCATTTTAATTTCATGGTTTTCAAAATTTTACAGGTACACAAAATTTGATGTCAATGAAATTTGTTAGAATACCATCATCTGGTGACTTAAGCACACATCTGTCTCAAACATGTTTCCACTGGTGGCTTCTGATGACCTTTGGCATGTATCAGACAAATGCAAACTTATTAAACACACATATAAACACTCATGCATTGAGACCCAAATGGGTCATAAAATATGGTTGTCTCTGACATGGATTATATTCTCCACAAAGGGGAGCCTGGTGTCTCTGCAGAAAAGCACACACATACGGATGGTGTGCTCTGGAGAGCTGATTTAGAAAGCAGTTCCTTCTAGCTCAGCAACTCTCGATTTGTTCCTGTCCACTCACCACCCTTTCATTTGCAATAAACCTGACAAAAACTTCCAGAATGAAAATAAGAACATTCGCGTTTGAAGGAAACCTTGGCAGACCGCCACAGACGCAAGCTAATTTTGCTCTTGCTTTTTCTGCCAATAACTCCTTGGCCTCCGCACACTCCGTGCAGGCAGGGCCTGAGGACCGATTCTGATCGTGCCGAAAACCCTTGGCGCAGAAGGCGATGAATCATGGCAACATGAACTTCCTCTACTCCGGACAGACTGAGTTTCTCCCTCCAGACCGGTCAGCTCTGGTAATGGGACAACAAAGACATCCTGGGGGCAGTAAACTCACTCACCTAGTTTGTAGAGCAGAAATTAGGACCAAGATCAGAGAAAGTCCACTTCAGACGGAACTGCTGTCCTTCCCCAAATTCGTCACACTGAGGAGGGGGAGAAAGGAGAAGGAGAGAGGGAACGGGAAAGAAAGTGAAGGAGGGGGAGAGGAGGAAAGGGCCTGTGGCACATGGCTATAGTCTCAGCACTCAGGAGTCAGAAGAATCTGCAAGTTTAATGCGAGAGTAAGACGAGAGAGAGAGAGAGAGAGAGAGAGAGGAATGAAGGGAAGGAAAGAAAGGAAGAAGACAAACACTTTGATTACTTTCTAAGTAGATTTTATTGGGGGGGGGGTCTCACTATGTAATCCTGACTGGCCTAGAACTCACTATGTAGACCAGGCTGGCGTGGAACTCACATAGATGCACCTACCTGTGCATCCTGAGTGCTAGGATTAAAGCCACAAGCCACCACATCTGGCTGGATTTGATTTGTAAATATATCTTCTGGTTCAGTTTCTGAATATATCTCCCACAACAGGTACCTCCTTCCCCTCTGGTTGGTTCTGTGAGAGAATCAAAGCTTTATACCTTATCCCAAGGAGCAACCTTCTGGTTGTGTGGTTGCTTCATTTTATTTTGTGGTAATGGGCATGAAATCCAGGGGTCTCACCTGAATGCCAGGCAAGCTCTCTAGCACTGAGCTACATTCACAGCACACACTCCCACCCTGGGCAGAAGTTAAACTAAACTCTGAGGGGTGCTGGAGTCTGAGCCATTTCCTTCATAACCTGCAAGGTGACCAGGAGTGTGCTAGGTGCTGGTGGAGCCTCCTGGGTTTCTGAAATGAGGAACAAAGAACTACCTTGGGGCCAAAGGGGTTTAGAAAAAGAGATTCAAGGGCCCCTCCCCCAAGGATACTGTCATGGATCTAGAGAAAGTGTATGGCCCCAAGTTAGACACTCCTGCAGCACAGCCTGCACAGGTCTATGGCTGGGTCTTAGAGGCCAAGAGAAGTATCTGTCGCTATAGGAAAACTGCTGGATCTCTAACCCAGGAGACCCAAACAGAGGAGGCCAGAACTACCAGCAAGATTCAGAGCCTGAACCTGTTTGGGATTGGAGGACAGAGGGTGTCGTGTCATTCCATTCAAAGAGTCAAGGGCTGGGGACCTTGGGCCTGGGATATGTCTGGAGAGAAATGTTCAGTTTACCTTGTGCAAAAGGCATTTAGAGAAATGAAATCTCATCTGGAAAATTCTAGACATCAGCCCAGGAACCAGCTCTATAGTGGCAGTCCCCTCACCATAACAGTTCTGAAAGGTTCCACAATCAATTATAAATTATGTTCTGAGATATTAGTCACGAGGCAGCTCCATAGTCCCCACTCTCCTAGCTGACTGAAGGAAGACATGCCATCAGGAAGCCAAGAATGGGATTGGGGAGGAGGGTCCCCCAAAGGAGGTAGACAGCTAACCACCCAGGAAACTGTCTCCTAGTCTAATAACATGGGGAGTAACCTAAGGGAGAGAGGCAGGAGGAGCAAAACTGGCTCTGGTCCTTGTCCCTGGTAGATGTGGCTGAACTTTTGAGGACAGGAAAGGGCCAGGGACCTCAGAGGGAGGTTGTATGCTTCACCTTCTGCCCAGAACCCATCTAACTCAAGAAGACAAAAGAAAGTCTGAGCCAGGCATGTTGGTAAATTCCTGTAAACCCATTCTAGCATGGGAGGTAGAAGCAGGAGGATCACGAGTTCAAAACCAGCCTCAGCTACATAGTGAGTTATAGGTCAGCCTTGGCCGGGTAAGGCTGTCTCAAAAAAAAACTCAAGTTTGAGGGCAGCCTAGGCTACATGGTGATTTCAAGATTAGTCTGGGCTATACAGCAAAACCCTGTCCAAAAAATGCCCAAAGAAAGAAAGCTTTCAAATTCAATAAATTTCAAGGGATCCTACTTTACAGGAAAGCCAATAAAGGTAATGATATATGTAAGGCACATGGGGAGTCAAGGTCAGTCTAGAGCTAGACCACGATTTCTTTGTTACCTGTGTCCCAGGATAGAAATAAGAACAAGATGCTCTGCTTTCTCTACACAGCAAGAATCCTGCACCCCAGTTCTCAGGAAGGGCTCAGGCCTGACTGCCTCTGAAAGCAGATATTCCCAACTGCTGTGGTTTCTTGGAAGTAAGCCAGGAATAAGCCTGTGGCTTAAATTCCTTACAATTCGAGTGTACAGGGTTGGCTCACGTACCAAAGCTTAATGCTGAGCAAAATATTCTGTGGCTTTTCCAGTGAAACCTGGCCAGTGCTGGGTGTTCTTGTTCTTTCCTCCATCCCTGGCATTTAAAAAAATTAAGCTTAAATCCGTAAAATGATTCTTTTTGATTGATTGATTTTTGTGTGCATGGGTACATGTATGTAAATGTACCATGTGGGTGCAATACCCACAGTGTCCAGAAGAGGAGGTGGATCCCTTGGAACTGAAACTAACCCCCATGTGGGTGCTGGAACAGAATCCAGGTCCTTTGGAATAGCAACCAGTGCTTTTAACTACTGAGCCATCTCTCCAAGCCCCCAAATGGCTTTTTAGAATTTTAAAATGTCTATTTACACTGTGTGTGTGTGTGTGTGTGTGTGTGTGTGTGTGTGTGTGTGTGTGTGTCTGTGCCATAGTTCAGGTATGAAGGTCAGAGGACAACTTGTGTGGGTTGTTTCTCCCCTTCCACATTGTAGGTCCTGGGCATCAAACTCAGGTCATCAGGCTTGTTGACAAATGCCTTTAATGGTGAACCCCAAATGTCTCTTTTTAAAGTAAACAATGCACCCGGTGCCTCCCCAGCACTTGGGAGGCAAAGGCAAGCAGATAGATCTCTGTGATACTGAGGCCAGCCTGGTACATGTAGTGAGTTCCAGGTCTGCGGGCCCACAGGGAGATCCTGTCTCAAAAAATAAAATCTGAGCAATGAAAGTCAGGCATGGTAGCACATGCCTGTAATTCTAGCATGGGAGGTAGAAGCAGGAGGATCACGAGTTCAAAACCAGCCTCAGCTACATAGTGAGTTATAGGTCAGCCTTGGCCGGGTAAGGCTGTCTCAAAAAAAACCAACAACAATAAAAACCAAATATGTTCTGGGAATGTATGTAGCTCAATATGTAGGTACTTGTTTAGCATTCACAAAGCTTTAGATTTGATCCCCAGCACCACATTAAAAAGGCAGGGGCGGGGCTCTTGGGAGGTGGTTCAGTGAGTAAAGTGTTTGCCATGCAAGAATGAAGTACTGAGTTCAAATCTCTAGAACTCACATAAAGCTAAACTGAGTCTGTAAATCCAATGCTCCTATGGTGAGATGGGAGGCCTGGTGAACACAGCAGAAGAACAAAGCAGAAGATGAGGACCTGTATCCAAGATTGTCCCCTGACTTCTATACACACACTGAAGCGAATACACACAGGATAAATAATTCAGTGGCCTTTAGTGTGGTCACAGTATTGTGCAACCATCACCTCTATCAAGTTCTGAAGCATTTTTATCATCCAAAAGGAGACCCAATGTCTATTAAGAAGAGGCCAATCCCTACAGACAAAAAGCAGATTGCAGGTTTTCAGGCCTGAGGAGCCAGGCAACAAAAACTGACTTCTTAGGGGCTGGAGAGATAGCTCTGTAATTAAGAACATTGATTGTTCTTGCAGAAGACCTGGGTTTGAATTCCAGCACCCACATGGGTACACTTCCATACACTGAATGTTAGCTCATACACATAAGATTTAAAAAAATTTTAAGTTAAAATTAAAAGAACAAGTGACTTCTTGATGGTCCCCCTCTGGCCTACCAGGTTTTGTGGGGGATTCTTGTTGGTTGTGGTGGTGGTTTTTTGTTTTGTTTTGTTTGTTTTTTGAGATGAGGTCTTAATGTAGCCCAGGGTGGCCTTAAACTTTCTGTATATTTCTGGATGACTTTAAACTCCTAACCCACCCTCTCTCCCAGTTCCAGGATCACAGTCATGAGCCGGTATATTTGATCTGTAAGTGTTTTTGATATACTCTGAATTCTAGACCCTTACCAGATATGACCAGATATGTAAATTGCAAATATTTTCTCTCGTTTTATAGGTTTTTGTTTTTGACAACTTCATATGTGTATATACAATGTATTGTGACCATATTCATTTCACATTACTCTCTTGTATTAGTTTTTTTGTTGTTGCTGTGATAAAATATCATGACCAGAAGTAAGTGAGGGAAGAAAGCTTCTTTCGGCTCATGGTTCCAGAGGAGAATCCATAACAGCATGGCAGCAGATAGAACCGGAAGCTGAAAGATCAAAGCTCCATCCACAGACCGGAAGTAGAGCTCAAACGGGAAGTGACGTAAGGACATAAACTCTCAAAGCACACTCCCAGCAGGGCTCCCCTTCCCAGAGTTTTCACAGCTTCTCCAAACAGCACCAGCGACCAGGGACTAGGTGTGCACATGGCTGAGCCTGTGGACATTTCTCTTTCACACCTCCACACCTCTCTTCTCCCACTCCTGCTGACCTCTCTATTCTCAACCAGTCTTCCTCCTATTTTGTAGGTTTTCTTTTCACTTTATTGATAATGACCTTAAAACATTAGAAATTTTTCCTTTCTTTTTGTATTTTGAGACGGTCTATGTAGCCCAGGCTGGCTTCAAACTCTTGATTTTCACACTTGTACTTCCTAAATGCACCGTCACACCTGGCTTATTTTTTTCTCATGTTTGTGTCTTTAGTGACACATCTAAGAACTGCTAAAGCCAAGACCACAAAAGATTCACTTAAGTATTTCTCCAAAGCGTGTCAGGGAACATAACTCTCAGGTGTGGGCTGTGAACAGTGGCTTTTCTCCAGGGATGGGGTGGGTATAATAACTTCAGAGTGGAGAGAGCTCTCACTCTGACAGACATCCCCCACCAGGTGATCAAGTTCAGCATCAACAGAGAAGCAGTGACAAGCCTTCTAACACACGCAGATAGATAGATAGACAGACAGACAGACACACACACACACACTCACACACAGGGGAAAAAGCTGGGCATGTTGCTACACATCTTTAATCCCAGCACTAGGGAAGCAGAGGCAGGCATTCTCTGGGAGATCGAGACCAGCCTGGTCTACATAACAAGTTCCAAACCAGCTGGGGCTACAGAGAGACCTTGTCTCAAGGAAACAAACAAAAAACTCCACAAACAAACTAAACTACCAGTACTGCAGTGTGTGACTGTTTGGAAAGAGGGTCCTTCAAGAGGTTATCAAAGGTTAGTACAGGTCCTAATCCAATATGAATTGTGTCCTTCTAAGAAGAGATTAGGACACAGACTCATAAAGAGGAACACCTTTATGAAGACAGGGAGAAGAAGGTATTTACCAGACAAGGAGAAAAACCACAGATGAGATCAACCCTGCCACAGTTTGGCTTTGGACTTCCAGCCTCTAGAGTCAGAGTCTGTTGTTGAATCGACTTCCAGCCTCTAGAGTCAGAGTCTGTTGTTGAAGCCACATAGTCTGTGGTATTCACTCTAGCAGTCTACAAGTTTATCCCTCGGGTCTTCCTCTCAAAAATCCACAGCTCAGACCAGTTAGGTGTACAGCTCAGGGATAGAACACAGGCCTAGTATGTACAAGGCCTTACATTCCATTCCCAGCACCACAAAATGTATGTGTGTTTGGGAGGGGCGGGGTTGGTGCTGAAAAATTAAGCTTGACCTAGTGATTTGCATCTATAATCCCAGCACTTGGGAGGTGAAAGCAAGAAGACCAGAAGTTCAAGATCATCCTTGAGTACATATCCCATTCCAAGCCAACCTGGGCTACTTGAAACCCTGTCTCAGAAATAAACATACAAGGGACTGAGAGATGGCACTATGATTTAGAGCACTGGCTGCTCTTGCAGAGGATCCAGGTTTGGTTCCCAGTACCACATGGCAGCTAACAGTCTGTAACTCTAGTTCAGGGGAATCCAGTGCCCTCTTCTGGCCTCCATGGGCATTATAGGACATGGGTGCATTTACATACACACAGGCAATACACTCATACACATAAATAAATATAATAAATAATAAAATATTTAATTAAAATAAAATACTTTTAAAAATAAAAATAAACATACAAACATCAGTGCTGTCCCTTCTCACATGTCTGTGGATCCTTACTGATGTTATTTATAAACCTTCCTTTTCCTGGAGTTAGATAGCCAGTTTTCTAGGTCTGGGATGATTTCCTATTATTTGCTGATTTTTCTTATTTCCAGAGTCTGACTCAGAAGTTGGCAAATAAATGTCAACAGAATAACTTTTTAAAATAAAAATAGGAAAAGAGAAAAAGAAATATTTGGTACATGGGAAAGATCATTTTCCTAAACCCAACTCAAATCTCGAAAAAGGAAATCATTCAGACACAGTGCTCAGACCTTGAGAGAACATCTTACTTCAGGGTATGTTTGCCTGCTCTTTTTTTGTGAGCGTGTTTCCGTTTGTTTTCTGTAGTGATCTGTGACATGCTCCCTTGTTCTGTATTTGTAATATAAAATAAGCACTCAGAGCTGGGGAGATGGTTCCATGGGTAAAGTGCTGCCAACAAGCCATGAGGATTGTAATCCACATCATCAGAACCAAGGTAAATGTCCAGGAGCCACAGCCTCCCTGTTATTCCAGCACAGGGAGATGGAGACAGGATGATCTCTGAGCTTGCTGGCCAGCTAGACATCAGAGATCTCTGGGTTCAAGTGAGAGACCCTGCCTCAATATATAGGGAGGTCCTCCATGGAGGAAGGCACCAGACATCAATCTCTAACCACTTACACTCTTGCACACATACCCACACACATGCAAACACGAATACACATGTGAACACAGAGACAATAAAGCATTCTATCTGAGCATAGATCTCAACGTAATCTGCCCTTCCTAATTCTAGATGCTGCTGTGCCTCGATGTGAAACCACTCTCTTGTCACAGCATTGTGGAAAAGCATTCCTTTCAATCTGTTCTGATGGATTTCTTGTATTTAAAAGCATGATTTTCTTTTTTTCTTTCCTTTCTTTTGTTTTCGTTTTTCAGTTACAAGATCTAATGTCAACGATGTCATTTTCTCGCCAATCACCAGCTCGCTGAAGCATAGCGTAGAGCAGCAAAGCGTTGAGTAATCTTCCAGATTCATGTAACAGCGATGCTCAGTTGGCCTGAGAGAGGGGAGGTAATCTGAACCAGTTGCATCTTTCCTGGGGGCCCCCGCACGGTACTGGGTCTTGAGAAGGTACCGCGTGGAGCCAGAGAGGCGATGTTCTGCACCGGGGGCAGCGCCCTCGCGATCCTGAGCTCCAGGACCCTAGTCCCGGAACCCCCTGACCTCTTCCTAAATCCCCCTGACTTTAGAAACGCGATCAACCGCGGGGCTCCTGTCCCGGAATCCTCTTCCCACGGGGTCCCAGCCACGGGACCTCAACCCCAGGACCCAGTCTCCCAACTCTGACCCCAGGATCCCCACTACAGGACCTGAATTTGGGACCCCTGCGAGAGCCGGACTCCGGGAGCGCTGAGACCGCCACGCTATCCGGCGCCGCCTAGTGCTGGCCTGGCCGACCGCGGGCTTCGCTCGGACCCGCGGACCCGGGCGGCCAGGCGCCCCCAGCTTGAGCAAGATCGTGGGAGCCAACCTGGGCGCCAAAGCCCGCAGCAGGCAGCCATCCGGACAGGTTCCTTCTTTGCGATCCAGGCGTCGCTTTGGGGGGGGCGGGGGGGTCACAGAGGCACTGGGGATGCAGTGGATGGGGCTGGACTGGGCACAGGGCTAGGGCCCAGGGCCCGCCTTAGTTCTTCCGCCTCCGTTTGTCTCTACAATCCAAGCGGCAGCTCTAAAACCGTTCCTGTAGTTTGTTAACCTTGGCAGGTCACTGGGACCTCCGGGAAACTTAAAAAGACAAGTATCTGGAACCCACCCCAGACCGATTGACTTAGGGTATTGGGGAACATGTATATTTTTCATGCTCACCATGCATCCACTTCTATGAGTGAGCTGCACCTGCCTTTTGCACCCGAAATTTTTCTTAATTGCTTGTGGCTATCCTCGCTTCCTTCCTTCCAGATCGGCTCAGAATTAACCTGTCCGAGAAAGCCTAGGCCCTGGGTCTAGCAGTGTTCTCCTTTAAGCAGGAGGAAGGCTGGAGGATCTTTTTTGCAACAGAGGCCTGAAAGGCCTGAGAGGCCTGTGCTCAGCCAAATTAAAGCATACCCAGGACTAGAATTTACACCCTTGAATTTCCTGTCCTGACCCAGTGATGCCGATTCTAGAAAATAAAAATTCAGAATGCTCAGTTAAATATGACTCTCAGATCAACACGAATAAGTTTTTAGTTTATCTCAAATATTGTGCAGGCCTCTAATCCAAGCACTTGGTAGGTGGAAACAAAGGGATCAAGAGTTCAAGGCTATCTTTGGCTACATGGTGAGTTTGAGGACAGCCTGGTCTACATAACACTCTATATTTAAAAAAAAAACAACTGTACATATTTGTTACTGATCTGAAATTAGAATGAAACAGGGTGTCTTGTATTTTATCAGACAAAAGATGTGCGCATGCCCAGTGGCTTTCTACCCCACTGCCCCCTTTTAGTTTCAGGAATTACAGCTTGTCTTCTGTGCTTGGGCTAAATGCTGAAAGCCACCAGCTAGCCTGTCACAGGGTAGTTGCTGTCCAGCTACAGACTCTTCTTTACCCTTGCTCCAGTCCCAGAGCTTGGCTTGTTTCGTGCTCTAAGCTGCAAGGTCTTTTTGAAAACTCTAAAACCGCCAACCCAGGTTCACTGAGAGACCCTGCCTCAAAAGTATAATGTGAAATGAAACTGATGAAAACACTCAACATCAACCTCTGGCCTCCACGACAACTCACATACAAGTGTATGTGCACCTGCAGGCACTCATACATAGGAACACATACATGGAATTTTAAACATGGTTTTAGGGCTAAAGAGATGACCCAGTGGTTAAGAGCACTGGCTGCTTTTGCAGAGGACACGGGTTTGATTCCCAGCACCCTCATGGTGGCTAACAACTGTCTGTAACTCCAGTTCCAGGGGAATTTGATGCCCTCTTCTGACCTCCAGGGGCACTGAATGACACAGGTGCACTTACACACATGAAGGCAATACACTCATAGACCAAAATTAAAAGAATAAATCAAAAAAGTTTTTAAGAGTTTTAACTTTTATTTTATGTGTATGAGTATTTTCCAGCATAGTTGTAAATGCACACATGTGTGCAATGCCCATAGAGGCCAGAAGAGTGCATCAGATCCCCTGGAACTGGAGTTACCAACAGTTGTTAGCCATGTGGGTGCTGGGACTGAACCACAGCTCTCTGAGCCACCAGGGCTCTTAACCACTGAGCCATCTCTCCAGTTCCCAAATATATAGATTTTAAAAAGCCCACAAGTATCTGCAGCTTCCCTGACAATAACAACCCTTGCAACCAGGGCCAGCTTCTTAGCTTTGGGACCCAATATAAAATAAAAACAAAAAAAGCCTGGAACACAGTCCTGTGAAAGGTGTTAATAACACGTGTAAACTGTCTCCTCCCCCGCCTCTTTCCATTGATGTTGTAGGGTGGTGCTCTTTTTTACTATTTAATATCCTCTTCTTACTGTTTGGCTTTGGTTCTGTTTCCTTTCATTTTGGTTTTGTTTGGTGTGTGTTTTGACACAATTTCATTCTGTAACGAAAGTTGGACTCTCAGCAATCCTCCTGCCTCAGTCACCCATGGGCTAGCATTTCAAGCCTGACCCACCACACTGGGCTTTTGGTGGCAGTTTTAAATGAAAATGCATTTAACTCAGATACAGAGTTGCTAAAAGTTCACAATTTATATTTCACAATTTGTATTTTGTTGTTTTCCCTTAGCCAGGCCAGAAAGATAAACATAAGACAGACTTAGGTTAAACAGAGCAAGAACAGGCCTTCCAGGACTGTGCTTGAGAGGATGAGCATAGACCCTCCCAGGTTCAGGCCTGATGGATGCTGGGCTTCCTTGCCCCAAACTGGCTAACCAATATTCTAATGCCACTCCTGGCCTTTGGAAGTTTTGGGGAGGTGGAGCCAGCTTCTCTTCTTCCCACAGGTTCATGGCTTCAGGGGTTTTATTTATTTGTTCATTTATTTATTTATTTATTAATGACATGGCCCAGGCTGGCCTTGAACCCAATATGTAGCTGAGGATGGACTTGATCTCTTAATCCTCCTGCCCCTACCTCTTGAATACTGGGATTACAGGTGTCTTGCCATGCCCAGCTAGGAGTTTTAAATATATACGATAAGACTCAAGTACTTAGGATGGGCATAAGGTACACTAACCACACTGAGACATGTGCTGCCAGCCTGGGCAGAGATGACTGCAACCCCAAGACCATATATGTGGCACATCTGACTCAGACCTTCCCCACATTCATGACTAAACCCCAGCAAGGATGGAGGGAAAATGGCAGCTAGTGACAGTCTCGGAGGGCAAGGGCAGGGGGCCTGGCCAGGCATGGGACTCCAGGGCTAGGGACTGCAGAAAGGTTGAGGGTGGCGGGCAGAGAAATCTCAGGTGTGCCAAGACTACAAGCCTCAGAGTGTGCCACATGGTCCTTCACTACAAAACACAAGTTTAGTGTCTGGGAGATGGTTCAGTTGGTTAGGTGCTTGCCATGCAGAGGACTTGAGTTCAGATCCCCAGCACCCGTGTAAACAGCCCAAGGCAGCGACACTTTTCTATAATCCCAGCACTGAGAGGCAGAGACAGAATTCCTGGAGCTTGCTGCCCAACTAGTCGAGAAAAATCAGCGAGAAAAATCATTGATTCAATGCGATACCTTGCCTCAAAAAAACCAAGGTAAAATGTGAGGAAGACATCCAACATTGACCTCTGGCCTCCACAATAATTCCCTTGCGTGCACATGCACCTGCACACACTTGTACACACAAACATATGTATGCATTTTTAAAATTTTATCTTATTGTTTTCCTTTTACTTAAAAAATTTTAATTGTTGTGTATTTCATACAGAATATCTTAATCAATCTTAATCATCTTTATACCTCCTTCCCCACCAGCAGCCTCCCCGTAGCCTCCCAGCTGGAATCCATACATTCTTTTCATCTGTGTTAAGTTCTATTGTGTCAAGTTAGTGTCCCCAAATGTTCCTCAGTGCAGGTTCATCCACTGAGGTCTAGTCCACCTATCCAGAGTCCCTCACTTTAGGAAGATTAGCTCATCCTCACCCAACACTTATCAGCTGCTAATATTTCTTCAGCAAAGACTGGAGTCTGCTACCCATTTCTCCAGTTCTATGCTGGGTTTTTGTCTGCTTGAGTTTACATGAGTCTTGAGCATGCCAAAATCATTGCTGCAGGTTCATGTGAACAGGATCCCAGAAGCTTATAGAATTTTGTTTCCATATGGTCATGCACCTCCTCACTGGCTCTTGCAGTCTTTCCATCCCCTCTTTCACAATGGCCCCTGAGCCCTGGATGAGTGAAACAATTTAAAAGTCCTGCCCAAGGATCCACACTCTGCAGTTTCTTAATCTCCATTCTTTGGCCATTTGTGACTTTCCGTGTTACTGGCCTCTGCTGCAGGAGGAGCTTCGTTAATGAGAGCTGAGAGATTCGTCAGTGTCCTCGTTACCCCTGTTCCGTGTTTCCTGAACCTTGGATGTAGAGGTTGCATTGCAGATGTGCCACTTAGGCATGGGCAATTCATGGACAATGTCTGTGTGTGACCAGTTGTGCTCCTCTGTAGTGGTCGCTGTCTGGTACAACAGAAGCTTCTTTGATGAGTGGTGACTGGGATTCTTGAAGTATATGTAAGGGTTTGATGCTAGGATTCACAAATGAGGGAGAAAGTACGTTGGTTTCTCTGAGTCTGTGTTACTTCACCTAGCACAGCAGTTTCTAGTTCCATCCATTTACCTGAAAATGTCATGATTTCATCTTTCTTTACCACTGAGGTAAATGTACCACATTTTCATTATCCACTCATCAGTTGACGGACCCTTGAGTTGCTTCTGTCTCTTAGTTATTGTGAAAAGAGCAGCAACAAACATGGATGTACAAGTATCTCTGCAATAGGAGAGTCATTTTTAGTCATTTAAGAGTTCTCTACATTGCTTTCCATAGGGGTTGCACGAGTTTACAGTCCCACCATCAGTGAATTTCTCCACATCCTCTCCAGCATTTGGTATCATTTATTCTCTTGATCTTAGCCAGTCTGACTGGGGTAAGATGAAATCTTAAAGTGGTTTTAATTTGTATTTCCCAGCGATGTTGAACACTTTTTAAGATGTTTCTTAGCCATCATTATTTCTTCTTTTGAGAATTCTCTGCTCAGATCCTTAGCCCATTTTTAATTGCGTCACTGGTTTTCTTGATTCTTTATTTTTTGAGTTCTTTATATATTCTGGATGTTAAAGCTCTGTCAGATGTGGCATTGGTGAAAAATTTCTCCCACTCTGTGGGTTTTCTCTTCACTTCTTTGGTTGTTTATTTTGCTGTACAGAAGCTTTTTAGTTTAATGAGGTCCCACTTGTTGATTGTTGACTTTAATTCCTGAGCAACTGATGTCTGATTTAGAAAGTCCTTATATCTTGTAGGTTACTGCCAATGTTTCCTTCTAACAGTTTTGAAGTCAGATTTCAGACTGAGGTCTTTGATGCATTTGGAGTTGGTTTTTGTACAAGGTAAAAGATAAGGGTCTAGTTTCATTCATCTGCAGATCAAGATCCAGTTTTGTCAGCAACATTTGCCAAAGATGCTGTTTTCCTCCAGTGAGTCTTCTTGGCCCCTTTGCCAAATATCAGGTGACTGAAATTGCATATATTCATGTTTGAGTCTTCGATTATATTCCATTGATTTATGGATCTATTTTTGTGCCAGTACCATGCTGTTTTTATGACTATAGCTCTGTAATATACTTTGAAATCTGGTATAGTAGTCCCCCCTGCACTGCTCTTTGTGTTCAGGGTTAGTTTTGCTATCCAGGGTCTTTTGTGTTTTCATATGAATTTTGGGATATTTTTTCTAATTCTGTAAAGACTGTCATAGGGATTTTTATTGGGATTGCATTGAATCTATATATTGCTTTTGATAGGATGGTCATTTTCACAATATTAATTCTTCCAATCCATGAGCATGGGAGGTCCTTAGGTCTTCTGGTGACCTCATCAATCTCTTTCTTTAAATATCTAAAATTTTCGTTGTAGAGATCTTTAATGTCTTTGGTCAGGTTTATTCTGAGACCTTTTTTGAGGCTAGTAACAGGAGGATCTCCTTGTACTCTTTCTTGGTATAGAGAAAGGTTACTGATTTTATAGATTCATTTTGTAACCTGTCACTTTACTGAAAGTGTTAACCATTTCTAGGAGTTTTCTCGTGGAATTTTTGGCATCTCTTAGGTATAATATCATGTCATCTGCAAAAATAAGGGATAATTTGACCTCTTCTTTTCCAATGAGAACTGCTTTAACTCTCTTCTCTTGTCTTATTGCTCTAGCAAGAGTTTGAAGCACTATATTAAAAAGGAGTGGAGATAGTGGACAGCCTTGTCTGGTTCCTGGTTTTAAGGGAAATGCTTCCAGTTTTTCTCCATTTAGAATGATGTTGACTGTGGGGTTTTTGTATATAGCTTTAATTATGTTGAGGTATGTTCCCTCCGGTCCAATTCTGGCTAGGACTTTTAATATAAATGCATGTTGAATTTTGTCAAGGACCTTTTCTGAATCTATTCAGATGACCATGTGATTTTCGTCTTTGAGTCTATTTACATGCTTTATGACATTTATTGACTTGTGTCTATTAAACCACCCCTGCATCTCTGGAATAAAGCTGACTTTATCATGGTGGGTGATCTTTTGGATGTTTGTCTATATGCACTTTTCAAGTATTGTGCTGAGAACTTATGCATCTGTGTTCATTAATGGTATGGGTCTATAGTTTTCTTTTTTCGTTGTATCTTTACTTGACTTTGATATTAGCGTGATGCTGGCTTCCTAGAAGGAATTTGTGAGTTCTCCCTCTGTTTTTAACTTTTTGATTAATTTAAATAGTATTGGATCTAGATTTTCTTTGAATGTGTGGTAGACGTCTGCTGTGAATTCATTGGGGGCTGGGCTTTTTTTGGTCGGGAAGCTTTGTATTACTGTTTCAATTTCCTTATATGTTATGGGTTCCTTTAAAAGTTGTTGATCTCTTTTTGATTTAGCTTTGGTGATTCCCATGATTTTAGATATCCATCCATTTCTTTTAGGTTTTCAAATTTAATAGAATATAGGTTTTCAAAGTATTCCCTTATAATGTTCTGGATCGTTTTGTTGTCTGTTGTGATGTTTCCCCTTTCATCTCTGATTTTGTTGATTTGGAGTTGCTCTTTCTTTCTTTTGGCTAACTGGGCTAAAGGTCTGTCTATCTTGTTTATCCTTTCATAGAACCTGCTCTTGGATTCACTGATTCTTTGTATTGTTTCCTTTGTTTCTATTTCATTAATTTCTGCTCTGATTTTTGTTATTTCTTCTTATCTGCTGGGATTAGGTTTCATTTGCTGCTGCCTTTCAAGATTCTTGAGTTGCAATGTTAAGTTATTTATTTGTGCTCTTTCTGATTTTTTAATGTAAGCACTTAGAGCTATAAACTTCCCTCTTAAGACTGCTTTTAAAGTGTCCCAGAGATTTTGTCGTGCTGTATTGTCCTTTTTATTTAATTCCAGGAATACTTTTATTTCTTTCTTAATTTCTCCTTTGAAATGATTTCATCATTCAGGGGTGTGTTGTTTAGTCTCCATGAGTTTGTGAAGTTACTAGGGCTTCTTCCAGTGTTGATTTTAAGCTTTATTGCATTGTAGTCAGATAGAATGCATGGAATTATTTTATTTTATTTTTTTTGTATTTTTGTTTTGTGCCCAGGTATGTGGTTGATTTTAGAGGAAGTGCCATGGGGTACTGAATAGAATGTGTATTCTTTGGTGCTTGGGTGGAATGTTCGGTAGATGTCTGTTAGGTCCATTTGCTATATAGTATTGTTTAATTCAAATGTCTCTCTGTTTATTCTCTGTCCAGTTGACCTGTTAATGGAGACATTATGAGTTGGGATTAATTTGTGTCTTAAAGTCCTGTAGTACTGATTTTATGAAGTTGGGTGAACCAGAATTTGGTTCATATGTGTTCATAATTGTAATATCTTCTTGGTTAATTGTTTCTTTGATCAGAATAAAGTGACCCTCTTTATCGCTTATGAATACTTTTAGTTTGAAGTCTGTTTTGTCAGATATTAGAATGGCAACTCCTGCTGGCTTCTTAGTGCCATTTGCTTGGAGTATTTTTTTCCATCCTCTCACCTAAGGTAGTGCCTGTCCTTGAAGGTGAGATGGGTTTCTTGCAGACAACAAAAAGATGGATTTTGTTTCTTGATCCATTCAACTAGCCCATGTCTTTTGACTGAGGAGTTCAGTTCATTGATATTTAAAGCTATGATTGGAAGATGTAAATTGGTTCCCATCACGTTAGTCTGTTTGCATCTCGGTCTGACTGTGGTTCCGCAGTTACACCTTCGTTTAGTATCTTTCCGTTGCCCTTGGGCATTACTGTTCCCTTCTGCAGCTCTTTGTATTGCTTCAGGTACACTCTGAAGAGCTGGTTTTCTGGACATGAGTTCTTTCAGCCTATTCATGTTGTGGGAGATTTTTTTTTCCCCCTTCAGCTAGAATCAACATTTTTGTTGGGTAAAGTATCCTAGGTTGGCATTATGGTCATTTAGAACTGGGAATACTTTGATCTAGGCTCTCTTGGCTTTCATAGTGTGCATTGAAAAGTCAGCTATAATCCTGATGTGTTTTCCTTTACATGTGACTTGTTTTTCTTTTGCAGTTTTCAGTATTCTCTCTTTGTTCTGTATGCTTAGTGTTTTTGCTATGATGTGCTGTAGGGAGTTTCTTTTCTGGTCCTGTCTATTTGGTGTTCTATGTGCTTCTTATAGTTATATAGGCATGTCTTTCCTTAATTTGGGGAAATTTTCTTCTACAATCTTGTTGAAAATCTGGTCAATACCATTGTTCTGAGATTCTTCTCTCTCCTCTGTGCCTATGATGCATAAATTTGGTCTTTTCATGGTGTCCCACATTTCCTGCATATTCCGTTCCTCTGTTTTAAAATTTTTTTCATTATCTTTGCTTGAGTGCTCCAGTTCTTCAACTTTATCGTCCAGTCTTGGTATTCTGTTTTCCGTTCTTTCATTCTGTTGCTGAGGTTTCTCCTGTCATTTCTAATTGGCTTATTGAGTTTTCACTTCCTTCTTCATTTCAGTCTGAGTTTCCTTCAATATTTCTTTTTTGTGTGAATTCAATTAGAAGTTTATCCCTTTCTTTTAATTCTTCTTGTTTATGTGTTTGTTCTTTAAATTCATTGAATTCTTTGATCAGGTTTATGATTGTTCTTTTAAACTCTGTGTCCTAGGTTATCTCTGTGGGGTTCTTGTTGCTGATGTTTGGTGGAGACATATTATTTGGGTTTTCATATTATTATTTTTTTGTTGTGATCTTGGCATGTGGATTTCTTTTGTTGTTTGTGATTCTTAGTGAGACCTAAGCCTTCCTTTGTTGAGTTGAAGTCTGTTTCTGTTTGTATACTTGATGTGACTTGATTGTTTCCTTTTTGAGTATGAAAAGCTGATTGGTCAAGGCTTCAGGTTCTCTCCTTTGATTTTATATTGGTGGGGCCAGATGACTCTAGTCCAGCTCCTCAGGAGTTCCTGCAGAGGCACAAGTTAGGTGAGATCAGATGCTCTCAGGCTCTCTCTTAAGATCTGGGCCCCTCTAGCCAGCAGGCACAGCACAATTTGGGAAGATTGTTAGGCAGAGGCTGAATTCAGGCTTTCTCAGGTGGTCTGCAGAGGTCTGGGCCCCTACTAAAGGGCATAGAAGCCTAGCACTGCAGCAATGGGAGGCGCAGAGGATACCAATATCGGGGGATGGGATGTGTGATTTGGAGAGCTGACAGCCAGGTGGAGTTCTGATGGTAGTCCAGAGATCTGGGAGACTAACAGTAAAAGTGTGCCTGTGCCCAAGGCTAGAAGGGTGTAGGGTGGGGGAGTCTGTCGCTGCCCTGGTGTTAGGGGAATGGAGACACACTGGGCAGAATCAGATTTACCAGAGAGGAAGGCTGGTCTCCGGAATCCAAGTTGGAGGTGAGGACTGCCAGGGTAGAAGGTTGGTCTCAGGAATGCACAGGGAAGTTGGGGTGGGACAGCCTGTGAAGGCTCTAACACACTAGACTGAAATCTTGAGCTAGTCTGAATGCAGGGCATCAGGACACTGTGGGTGGGTCTGGACCAAGAGGGCAGTCCAGAGATCTGCGGCACTACGGGCAAGAGTGGGCCTATGCGCAAGACCGGAAGGAGAACAGGATGGGGGGAGGGGAAATCAGTTGGTAGGAGCTAGGAAGTGGAAAGGCCTATACACTTTTTTTAAATCCCACAAGTTTAAGGCAAAAACATTAAGACCTTTAGGCTGATAATAGTAAATGTTTGAACAAGAGACTGGCCTTGCCAAACATGTAGAATGCTGGAGTCTGCCCCGGATCCAGCATACAGTGTCCAAGAATCTCCGTATTTAAATACCGCCCAGGCAATTAACATCTCGAAGTCGGGAGAAGGTGCTGCAGGTTTCCAGGCTCGGCTAATTATTAGATTCTGAGTCCTTCCTCCGCAGACTCCAACCCCCAATTCCTAAATTCTTCTCTCCACCAACTCCAGGGAATTCCATTCTGGTTTTTAAGAACACTCTTTCTGTAGCAAATACCCCTTGCACCCTGGCCTGTGCAACCTTTCCGTGACTCATTTTGCTTATCTGCAAAATGGGAGGATCCCACGCCCTGTTCTGACCTCTAGGAAAACCTGCACTCAGATGCACATAACTCTATACACATAATATAAAAAATAAAATACGTTTTAATATTTAAAAATATAGGAACTGGAGAGATGGCTTGGCAGTTAGGATCACTGGCTGCCCTTGCAGAGGACCCAGGTTCAGTTCCCACATGGTAGCTAACAGCTGTCATAACTCCAGGTCCAGGAATCTAACATCTTCCACAGATATTGCATGTCATGGATGCACTTAAATTCATGCAGGAAAAATACTCATACACATGAAATAAAAATAAATTAACTAAAAATGTTCAAAAGTACAAACATTAAAAGTCAGACATGGCGGTGAATGCCTGTCATCACAGCACTTGGGAGATGGAATAAAGGCAAGAGGATCAGGTAAGATCATCAACTAGATAGTGAGTTCAAGACCAGCTTAGGCTACATTAGACCATGTCTCAAAAAAAAAAAAAAAAAAAACTGTACTACCACCTTTTCTAATGGGAATAGTGCTAGTCAAGTTCAGAGGCCTTAAACTAGGCATGATGGCACATGCCTGCAATCCCAGGACTAAGAAAGATATGGAGGCAGGAGGATTTTGAGTTTGAGAATAATCAGGGCATAGTGAGTTCAAGGCTGTCCTGAGCCACTAAGTACTTTATCCAAGGTCATGAATCTAGAGGATAACAAAACTAATAACCACTCTGATCTCTGCATCTGTTCTGCAAAGCTGCCTTATAACTTTCAGTTGCTCCAGAAGATTTCCTCCTATTCCACTCTGGGGGCGACTTCTGATCACTGTTCTATTATCCGCTCCAGAGCTTTGAATAACTGGAATCAGGCGGTATGGCCCTTTAAAGATCTGACTTCTTGTTTTGTTGGCTTTGGAGTCAGGGTCTCCATGTGGATCCCAGGCTGGCCTGATACCCAGTACCCTCCTACTTACACCGCCCAGGAACCCAGATCACCGGTGTGGTCTGCTTTTCCCCAGTGTACTGCAGTAATATCCATCCCTGCTGTTCCATGGATCAGCTGGTCTTTTGATAACAAGAAAGAGTCCACCTCTTTGTCCGTCAATAGGCATGTGGATCATGAATGACACTGCTATGAACATTTGTGTACAAGTCACTCTGTGGAGTGGATTTGCACTTCTCATAAGTAAATGTCTAATGGGATTTCTGGTCACAGGGAGGCGTATGTTTAACATTATGAGATTTTTTTCAGAGTGTTGTTAGATGCCATGCTCCACAAACAGGATGAGGCAAGCTGCTTGCTCCATAATGTCACCAACATGACATTGGTACTTGTTTGTTGTTCCTGTTTTTTTTTTAACTTTAATTTCTACATAGAGATACTCAGTGTGAGATTTTTTTTTTTTTTCAGTATTTGGTTTGGTTTTGGAAGTCAGGGTCTCATTATATAGCCCAGGCTAGCCTGAAACTCCTGGCAGTCCTCTGCCTCAGCCTCTTAAGTGTCAGAGTAAAAGCATATGGCATCATCCCTGATTTCCTTTACATTTTCTTATGTGTGTGTGCATGTGTGTGTGTGGTGTATGCAGACATGTATGTGCAGATGCACAGACCTGTGCACATGTGTTCAGAGGCCAGAGAAGGGGAATAGGTACTCTGTCATTCTCTGACTCATTTGTTTGAAGCAGGTCTTTCATTGAACATGGAGCTGGGGCTAGGCTGGCCACGGTCAAGCCTCAAGGATCCTCCCGTCTCTGCCTCCACCTCAGCAGGGTTATAGCACACTCAATGCCACATGGTCCTTTTTTTTTTTTAACATGGGTGCCAGGATCCAAACTCAGGTCCTCATGTACAGCAAACACTCTTCCTCACTGAGCACTCTCTCCTGGCCTCATTTCCATTTGATAAACACTGTCTTTTGAAGACTGGAAGGTTTAAATTTTTGGCAAGTGGTGCTGGAGAGATGGCTCAGGGTTAAGTTTGAATACTGCTTTTGAAGAGGACTGGAGCTTGATTCCAGCACCTCTGTCAGACAACTCACAAACACCTATACCTCTGGCTCCAGGGGATCAGAAGCCCTCTTCTGGCATCCACAGGTACCTGCACTCACATGCATATAACCACACACAGACACACAGGTATACAGAATTAAAAATAAAAGTGAATCTTTAAAAAAAACAAAACTGTGAGCTATGTCTATCTTTTGTTTGGTTTTGTTGTTATTGAGACAGGGTCTCATGTTACTCAGGCTGGCCTTGAATGTACTATATAGTGAAGGATGACCTTGAACTCCTGATTTTCCTGCCTGTACCTCCCAAGCTCTGGATTACAAATTTAAACTACTACACCCACCTTGAGAAAATCCCTTTTTATTTTTAGTTTTCTGAGTGTTTTCCTCTTGAATAAAATTGAATTTCCCAATTCTTTCTCTGCATCTATTGAAATAGGTCTGTGTTTTGTCTCTTTTATTTTATTATGGCATATCCCATTGATTTCTAGATGCAGAACTGGCCCAATAGTTTTGGGATAAACTCCACATTTCATAATTCATTTTAAACATTGTTGAGTTTTATATATTGCCATTTTTTTTCCCTTTAGGCTAGCCTCAAACTCACTATGTAGTGCCAGGCTGACCTCAAATTCACACTAGTCCTCCTGCCTCAGCCTTCCAAGTGCTCATTGATCAGCTTTATTTGCCATCGTTCTGATGAGGGTTTTGGAGGCTACCTTCACAAAGGACATTAGTTTTCTTGTTTGTATATCTTTATCACAGACTCCTGCAACCACTTTGGATAAAACTGGAGGCCAGGTGTAGTGACACATGCCTGTACACCAGCATTTGGGAGATGGAGGCTGGAGGATTGGGAGTGCAAGATCATTCTCAGCTACATAGTGATTCAAAGCCTAACCTGGACTGCATGAGACACTGTCCAGAAACAAACCCAAACACAAAAGTTGGAAAGATGGCTCAGTGGCTAAGAGTGTATTCTGATCTTGCAGAGAACCTGAGTTCGGTTCCCAGCATTGATTTGGGCAGCTCACAACCACCTGTAAGTCCAACTTCAGGAGATTCAATATCTTCTTCTGGCCTCCTCAGGTACTTGCACTCACATGCACAAGCATACACATAATTAAAAATAAATCTTTAAAAAAAACATAAATACATTTTTAAATGGGAGGATTGGTGTGGGGTTTTCAACCAAGCCCAAGATCGTCCCCAGGCAAGACCCCATTCCCAGGTATGCACTATGTTAGAAATACCCAAAAGTGATGATACCAGGTACTTAAGATCCTCTAGAAAAAACCAATCTCGCTCTCGCTCTCGCGCTCTTTCTTTCTGTATGTGACACTGTTCCTGGAGAGACATGAACAAACATCTGCTCATCCCAAATAGGGAATCAACAGACCAAAGTAAGGAAATCACCAAAATTCACCTTGGTGAACCAGTGAGTTTTACTGGGGTCATTTATAAGAATGTGGATGAACAGTTACTTACAGGAGCAGAAATGACTCAAAGACAGCAGCATCACCAAAAGCCCACCCCAGTGTGGGTAACAGCTCATGAAGGCAGGAAACCCAGAGTGCATTGCACAACCTCCAGGCTGACAACACCACAGCTTGGAGAGTGTCTTTTCCAGGCAGCTCTGCCAATCTGAGAGTGTCTCCCAGCAGCCCTGACTGCTTATGTAAGTTTGGGGACGGGAGCTTCTAATGAGTCTGGGCAGTTTCAGAGACTTCCTGAAACAATTGAGTTTTTTACTTCCTGGGCTTTTTGGAGCTTTCACAACCCCCACATTTTAGACAGGGTCTCTGTAGCCCCAACTGGCCTGGAACTCCTTACATAGACCAGGATGGCCTCGATTTCATAGAGATCCATCCACCTGCCTCTGCTGGGATTAAAGAAGTACGTCACCACAGCAGGTGTTTCATCACCCTTTTACAACCTGAGTCTCAAGGAGCTTCGAATGTCTTATCTTGGAGTAAACTGTTGCATAACAGTTCTGCCCATGCCAGACAAGTACTCACCATTGAGCCACATCCCCAGCAGCTCCTATTTCTAAATATGAAAGTTAGATTGGTAAAGTTGATTCCAGGGTCTGCTACACTGTTGCAACAATTCCGTGTTATCGTATTACCCAAAGGCAGTCTTTTCCTAGGAAGTTGTATTATATGCCACAAGTTCATCCAGACTAGAGCATTAGATTAGAATGTCATTTTATTAATTTATAGTGGAAGTACACCTTTTCTGAAACCTGGATGTTTATGATTTTTCTTCAAGCATACAGTCACTGTCTTGGTCTCAAAATACTCAGGAAAACAAACTGGTCCTGCAAAAATCTTCTTGGTGGGGCTGAAGAAATGACTAAGTGGTTAAGAGCACTAGCCACTATTGCAGAGGACCTGAACTTGGTTCCCAACTCATGTGGTGGTTAACAACTGTCCATTAACTCCAGTTCCAGGGGAATCTGACGCCCTCTTCTGGCCTCTATGGGCATTGCACACACAGGTGCACTTAGGTACATGCAGCTCATGGTGGAGAGTAGTACAATAACTGGTGGAATGAGACTTGCACATATACCCCTGCTTGTGGCTGGTGACTCTGTGCCAGTCACAATGTCCTCTGAGTCAACAAACTTATAGTCTTCAGCAATATTCTTAGTTCAGGTCACTTTGTGTCCTTGTGCCCTCTGTTATAATACAGTTAAGCAACTTCGTATTTCAGCTGGATGTGGTGGTGCACACCTTTGATCCTGCACTCAGGAGGCAAAGGCAGGAAGATCTTGAATTCCAAGCCAGCTTAGGCTACAGGTCAAGACCAAAAACAAAACAAAGCAGGACAAAATTTAATGAGAATAAAAGCATAAAAACCAAGCATTTATTTTACCTGAGGCCTTATTTTGTCTTCCTGGTGGAGAAACTATGTCACTCTGGTTCTGATGTGTGGAAAGCATTCAATAATGTTTTTATAAAAGTTGCAAAAGATGACCTATATATTAGAAAGTGCACAAAATGGTTACTCACAAAACAAATACATAATTACTACCCAGTGCAGAAATGGGACAGCACCAGCTCCCCAGAGCCTACTGTGCGCCCTTCTCATCACAGAAATTCTCTCTTCACATCCAAATTTCCATTTAATACGTTTTTCTCTTTAAAAGAAAATTTATTATATTTATTTTTTGTGTATGAGTGTATTGATTACATTTATGTAAGTGCACCCATGTTGCGCAATGCCTGAGGAGGTCAGAAGAGAGTGCCGGATCTCCTGGAAATGGAGTTACGAATAGTTTTTAGCTGATATGTGGCTGTTGGGAATCGAACCCAGGTCTTCTGTAAGAACATCCAGTGCTCTTAACTGCTAAGCCATCTGTCCAGCCTCTACTTCCTCTTATTGTATAATTTTACATACATCCCAAAACCCCTCAGTCTGCATGTGGGACTGGCTTCTGCTTGAGGAAGCTTACATTGTTGCGTGCAGTTCACTTGCTTTTGTTCTGAACATATCAAAATTTGTTTATCTCTTCTACTGGCGATGGATTTTTGAACTGTTTCTGTTTGGGGGAATCGGTTTGTCACAGTTTGATTTGTTTATTCACTTATTTATTTTTAAGCTATTGGGATTGCATTTGGTCTGTAGATCATCTGAGAACTGGTGTACTTAAATTTTCCAGTCTTTGTATCCATGAATGTATTATTTAATTAGCTAATTTGTTTATTTTTGAGGTTTCTTTTTTCTTTGGTATTTTTGAGACAGGGTCTCAAGACCCAGATAGCTTGGAATTCTCTATGTAGACCAGGGTGACCTCAGTCTCACAGAGATCAGCCTGCCTCTGTCTCCCAAGTGCTGGGATTAAAGGCATGTGCCACCACACTCCTCTATTTTCAACTTTTTGAGACAGAGTCTTGTTATGCAGCCCTGTCTGGCCTGGCACTCACTATGTAGCCCAGGCTGGCCTCAAACTGATAGCAATCCTCCTGCCAAAGTACTGGGGTTACAGGTGTATGTTACCATGCCCAGCTTATTTTATTGGTATGAACATGTATTATGTATATCATTTATTTTTAAGTTTTTCTAGCAGGCTGTCATGTAGCTGAGACTAACTTTTAATTCCCTATTCTTCTGCCGCCACCTCCTAAGTGCTGAGATTACACAAGTGTACTGTCACACTCAGCTCTTTTTAAACTTTTTACAGCAATGTGTGTGTGTGTGTTAACTTGCATCTTATTTATTTAGTCTATGTGTATGAGTGTACACATGTCACAGCATGGTAAACTTTCACCTTCTGAGACATCTCACTGACCCAGAATTTATTTTTAGTTTTCCTGTTAGAGCTCATTGCATGTCTTTTACTAGTTTTATTCCTGGGAATTGATGTTTTTCTTCCTTTCTTTTTAATTTCTTTTTTCATTCATTCTTTTTCATTGTTTTAATCTTTTATTTATGTGTATGAGTGTTTTGCCTACATATATGTAAGTGTACCACATGCACTCAATGCCACAGAGGCCAGAAGAGGGCATTGAATCTTCTGGAACCAGAGTTAGAGATGGTTATCAACTGCCATGTGAGTGCTGGGAACCCAACCCAGGTCCTCTCCTCTGGAGGAGCAGCGAGTGCTCTGAACTGCTGAGCTATAGTTCCAGCCCCTCTTTCTTTTCTTTGTAAGACTTTTTTTTTTTCCTGTGGTCCCATCTGGCCTCAAACTTGCTATGTAGACCAAGCTGGCCTTGATCTCTCAGAGCTCTGCCTGCCTCTGCATCCTGAGTGCTAAGATAAAGTCATGTGCCCCTGCACCCAGCCCCCACCCTTTCTTTGAGACATGGTCTCCTGTAGCCTAGGGTAGCCTTGAGCTTCCTATGTAGCCACGGATGACTGTGAGCTGCTGATCCTCTGCCTCCGCCCTCCCAGTACTGGAGCATTGTACCTCCATGTTCAGGTCCCAGTAGGTATCTCTATTGTTTTTCTGTTTCCTGCTGGAATGCTCTGGGTTTTGTACATGACTCTATATTTAGTCACCTTACTAAAAATCTTTTACTTTTAACATTTATCAATAGATTCTCCTAAATTTCCTTCCTCTATTACCATAGTCTTCTCCCTGCCTTTCAGTCCTTGGTGTCTTTTATATCTGTGTTTGTTTATTTATTTATATGAAACAGGGTCTCACTCTGTAGCCCAGGATAGCCTCTGATTCACTATATAGCCCAGGCTGGTGTCATACATGAAATGATCCTCCTGTATCAAGCTCCCAAGTGCTAGGCTTACGGGCACGGAGTCCACTTCCATGTTTTTGTTTTCTTCTACGCACTTTCATCCAAACAGGAGGCAAGTCAGTGGGGACCAATAGGGTAGCAGGCAGCACACATGACCTTCATCGTCAGTCAGTTTTCTCCTCTAGCCACTGTTGACTCTCATCTGCTGCATCAGGGACCTGAGGTAGCTATATTTCCTTTCTCCGACAGGAGAACCTCAGATTCTCCTCATGTGCTACAGAGAACTAGTATCTTAGAATAAATGCAAGATCAATGCTCAGTGCTCAGAGGCAGCAGAGATTTGATGCTTGAACTTCTACCAGAAAGTGAGAGGTTATGTTAACCATACATATTAACATTGATTTTTGTTGTCACCTTTATAGTTTTTCTTTCAAATGCAAACCACTACCTTTCATTAATTGCTCTTGAGATATAAATATGTTCTATTAAAAATCTGTTTTCTTGAGCTGGATGTGGTGGCTCATGCCTACCATCCTAGCACTTTGGAGACTGAGACAGGAAGACTGCCAAAAATTAGAAGTCAGGGCTAGAGAAAGAGCTAAGCAGTTAAGAACATGTACTGCTCTTACAGAAGATCCAAGTTCAGTTCCCAGAACCTATGTCAGACAGCTCACAACTACCCATTACTCCAGGGGAACAGACACCCTTTCCTGGACTCTGAGACCACCTGCACACTCATACATATATGTATATATCGACACATACATATACATAAAAAAGTGGTACCTAGCCTGGGCTACAGTGTGATGAGACCCTATTTCAAACAAAAACAACAAAAGTTTTCTTAAGCGTGCCATTGAACTGGATGTGGTGGTGCATGCCTTTAGGCCCAGCACTCAGGAGGCAGAAGCAGGTGGATCTCTGTGACTTTGAGGTCAGTCTGCTCTATATAGTGAGTTCCAGGTCAGAGAGGCGCACATAATGAAACCCTGTCCAAAAAAAAAAAGAGGCATGTTTGGTTAAAAATATGTTTCATGTTAATGTGGATATTTTATGAAGAACTAACCAAGTTTTTTTAAAGGTGCCCTTTTGCTGGAAGGGAGATATCCTTTACAGAAGGTGTGCAAACTGCCCAAGGCTCAGTTAATTTTCATTTTACTAATTCACTCTTCAACTGTGTCTAATTTCCTGTTAAACTGTTGAACTGGCTTTTTAATATTTTATATTTTTACCAATTCTCTGAGAACTGCATGCATGCCTACAATGTATTTTGACCATACTTACTCCCACTGCCCCCCTTAAAGCCTCCAGATCCTGTTGCCCCCTTGACTTTTGAATTTTGATCATGTTAGTTTTTAAGTTCTAAAGTTCCTATTTGATTTTTGTTTGTCTGCCTTTGTTTTTTGAGACAGAATCTCATATAGTCAAGGCTGGCCTTGGGCTCCTGATCTTTCTATCTGTACCTCTCAAGTACTAGGATACCATGCTAGATTTATTTGGTTCTTTAAAAAGCATTTATGGGTTTTAAGAATATAATTTGATCTCTGTGTGGTGCCACATTGTGATTTCAGCAGTCAGGAACTGAAACCAGGAGGATTTCAAGGCCAGCCTTGGCTATAATAATGAGTTTGAGGTCAGAGTAGACTACAAGATTCCCTGTTTCAAAAAGCAAAACCAGGGGTGAGAAGATGGTTCAGTGGGTAACATGTTTGCTGCAGAAACATAAAGGCCTGAGTTTGGATCGTCAGGATCCATGTAAAAATGCAGGTGTAGTAGCACACACAAATAGACAGATCCTAGGGACTAGCTAGCCAGCCATTCTAACTGAAATGGAAAGCTTCAGGTTTAGTGAGAGACCCTGTCTCAAAAGGGGTGGGGAAGCCTGGGGAGATGACTCAGTGATTAAAGCACTTGCTCCACCAGCATGAAGACCGTAGTTCAGACCCCCAGAACCCATATAAATGCCAGTGGGAGCTGTGTCCCCCCTGTAACTCCAGCCTCAGAAGGTAGAGAAGGAATCCTCAGTGCAAGCTGGCTGGTGTGACCCGCCTCACCACCGGGCTCTGAGTTTGAGAGACCCTACCACATGAATGAAGTGGAAGTACAATTCAGGATGATTCCTGACATCAACCTCAGGCTTCCACATGCACCCCCATACATATGCCCCCACATATGAAAACATGCATATGCGCATATGTACACCACACATACACCTGGAAAAGTGAAAAAATCAGGCGGAGAGCAGTATAGGAAGATACTCGAAGTCAGCCTCTGGCTTCCATGTGTGCATGCACAGGTGAGCATATCTGCACACACAGGTGCATGTCTACACAGAAGAAGGAAGGAAGGAAGGAAGGAAGGAAGGAAGGAAGGAAGGAAGGAAGGAAGGAAGGAAGGAAGGAAGGAAGGAAGGAAGGAAGGGAAAAAGGAAGAAAGGAAGGAAAGAATGAATGAATAAAATGAAAATAAACAAAATGTGATTTGTACTTTGTGGAAAAAAATTTCTAAGTGGGATTTCTGTCTTGGACAGAGTAAGGAGAGTTGTTTTCATAGTCTGCATCAGACTTTGACATCCGGAAATCCATGGAGCCATTTCTATTGTCAATCGTCCCTGCTAACTCTTGTTCTTACTGTCGAGCTACCTCATGTACAGTGAGAATGTATGGAGAGAAGTTATTTCTAAGAAGACACGGGTCATGATGCTGTTTCCAGAGAGGATTTCCCTTGTCTCTGCCAGGTGCCTGGTGATATCAGCCATCTGGGACCTTCTTTAACACTTGGGCTGAAGATTTTCTGGTTTGCCTCATGGCTCACAGCTGGGCCGAAGTCCTGTGGCAGCTGCGTTACTCCCCAGTCACCCTTCCTCCTGGGTGCCCTTTGGAAGTCAGAGCGTCTGGGACATGGTGTTCAGGAGTCTGGGATGTCGGCAGGCCTTGGAGTCTGACTTTGCCCCACAGCTCCATGAAGTATAAAGTGTGTCTCAGCATCTCAACCATCTTTTAGATCAGTAAACAACCTCCAGATGCAGCTGCAACACTGAGCTTGCCTTTCTAGAGCTCTGTGTGGACTTAGCCCACTAATTCTCTCTGTCCTGATGACTCCTTTCTGGCTCTTTTATTTTGTCCAGGATTTCTAGCTGTTTTTCTTGGTTGAATTGGTGCAAATTACCTAGACTTCCATTCTAGAAGTAGAAGTAGTCACTGTAGCCAGGCTTGGTGACAAATGCCTAAAATCCCAACTTTCAGTAGGCTGAGGCAGAAGAGTTTAAGCCCAGTTTGGGCTAGTTAATGAAATGATGTCTCAAAAGAAAACAAACAAACAAAAACCCAAAACCAAATAAATAAACAAACAAAATTCACACCTTACCTTCTTGTTGGTGTTTAATTTTTCAGTTTTATTGTGTTTGTTTTTTGTAAGACACTGCCAAATTGTCTTTCTGGAGAAGAGACCCTTATATTTAGCCTACCCACAAGCCAAGGAGAGGCTAGGACCCATAGTATATAGTAGTAAAAAGTCACAGTGAGAAGAGCTCAGGAGATGGCTCAGTGGGTAAAGCACTTGCTGTGCAAAAATAAGAACATGAGTCCAAATCTTTAGAAGTTACATAAAAGTCATTGTGTGTGCCTACAACCATTGCTCTGGAGGATGGAGATGGGCAGATCCCTGGAGCTCACTGGCCAGCCACTCTAACCAATTAGTGAGCCCCAGCTACAGTGAGAGGCCCTGTCTCAAAAAATAAGGTAGAGAGCTACCAGAACAACACCTAAAGTTGATCTCTAACCTCTACATGCATGCATGCACATGAGCACACACCCACATGAACACACACACACACACACACATCTATAGGGAACACAGGAGGGTGCCATAGGAGAAGCAGCCTGCTTGCAAAGTTGCCCTGAAATAAAAGCCAGAGATTGAAAGTTTTTTCTTTGCTTGTTTTAGGTTCACAATAAAATTGAGCAAAAAGAGGCCAGGTGTGCCTGCAATCCCAGCACTGGGGAGCTGAAGAAGGACTGCTTCATGTGAGTTCCAGGCCAGTATGGGTTAGAGAGAGACCCTATCTCAAAAAAAGACAGCAACAACAAACAAGCAGAAAAACTGTGGAGCAGTGTTGAGCCTGTGGCCCCAGCCTATAATCCCAGCTACTCAGAAGTTTGAGCCAGGAAGACTGCCAGTGTGAGGCCAGCCATGGCTGGAATATGTCCAAGCTCTACTTGGACAGCTTAGTGAGATCCTGTCTCAACAAGAGGTCTTGTTGTATCTCAGGGGTAGAGTTCTTACCTGGCATGTTCAGACCCTGAGTTTACTCACCAATAATACAAAACAAAAACAAAAAAAATATTACAAAAAACATTTTGTGTATACAAGTGCACAAAGTACTACAGAACACAAATATTCATATAGCCCCTCCTGCTACATATACACAGCCTCCCCCACCCACACCGTCACCAGATGGTGCATTTGTTCACATCCATGAACCTGCATTGACACATCACTGACAACCAAAATCCATAGTCTTTGACCAGCAAGATGGCTCAGTGGCTAAAGGCTCCTGCTGCCAAGCTGATGACCTGAGTTTGGTTCCTTGAGCCCACATGGTGGAAGGAGAAAAATTACCCCTGAAAGTTGTCTTCTGACTGCCACATGTGCCATGTGACATGTGCATGCCCATGGATGTTCACAGATACACAGGCATACACAGACACCCCAAAACAGATAAATAATTAAGTAGCGAAACAACTTTAAACAACTCTGCAGTCTTGGTGCTGTGCACGCCGTGGCTTTGGACAAATGTGGACTATCATGTGTCCACCACTCTCGTGTCGGATAGCTTCACTGCCCAAAGACTCTTCTGTGCTTCACCCACTCTCTCTTCTCCCTCTAACCCTGGCCAACCCCTGATCTTTTTAGTATCTCCAAATCTCCACAGTTCCTGTCTTTTCCAGAATGCCATATTGTTGAAATCATGTCAAATATAACCTTTTGTTCTGTTCCTTTCTTAGTCACAAGCATTGAAAATTTCTCCACGTCTTAAAAAAAAATTTTTTTTTATTGGCTGGAGAGATGGCTCAGTGGTTAAGAGCACTGACTGCTCTAGCAGAGGACTGGGGTTCATTTCCCAGCAGTTAACAACTGTCCATAACTCCAGTTCCAGGGAATCTTCTGACCTCAGAGGGTATTGCACAACATGTGTGCACTTAGATACACGCAGGCATAACACTCGTACACATAAAATAAAAATAATAATAAAATATATTTTTCCAAATGTAGGCTCTCTGCAAGAGCAACCAATGTGCTTGACTGCCAAGCATCTCTCTAGTCCCGTCTCTAAGTCTTTTCGTGGCTCAACAGCTCACTGCTTTTCAGCACTGCATGGTAACTCATCATCTCCATGCAGCATGGTCTATCCACCCACCTACTAAATGACTTCTCGACGGCTTTCATGTTGGGCAGGTTTGAATCAAGCTGCTGTGAACATCCATGTTCATATGGACATATTTTATTCAGCTCATCTGGGTAAATCCCAAGGCATGAAGTAGCTGGACCATGTGGTGGGAATGTTTTAGTTTTGAAAGAGACTGCCAAACTATTTTCCAAGGTGGCTCAGCAGTTTCCATTCCCACAAGAAATGAGAATTCCGGATGCTTCACATCTTCAACCAGCATCTGGTGGCATCTGTGCATTGGGTTTAATATATTCTACTAGGTATATAGCATTATTTTGTTTTTGCTATAGTGTTTTTCAATGACTTGTTTTTTAAATTTTTACTCATGTGTATGTATGTGTATATGGATGCATGTGCTGCAGGTGCTCACAGAAGCCAGAAGAGGGCATTAGATCTCCTGGAACTGTAGTTATAGGTGGCTGTGAGTCAGTTAGTGTGGGTGCTGGGAACTGTACTCAGTTCCTCTGTAAGAGCAGCAAATGTTCTTAACAGCCAATAAATCTTTAACTGTCTCTTACAGGCTGGCACAATTATTCATTATGAGTTTATTCTTTTAATTTCTGACCTTTCAGTGTGGCATTGTATCTCCTCATCCTTATTTTCTTCCACTGCTTCGGGGAGGAATCTACACCTCTTATCTTTGTATATTCATGTGTGTACAGGTGTACATATATGTGTGTGCACATGAGTGTGGAGGCCATCCATCTTGTTTTTTGACAGGATCTCTCACTGGCCAGCAAATTGCAGGGATCTTCGTGCCTCTGCTCTAGGCTTACAAACACGTGATACTATACCCATTTTTGTTTGTTTTGTTTTATTTTTTGAGGCAAAGTCTCCCTACAGCCCAGATGGCCTAGAAGTCATTATGTAGAGCAGGCTGACCTCAGTCTCCTGGAGATCTTCCTTCCTCTGCCTCCCAAGTGCTGAGATTAAAGGTCTGTGCTACTCTATCCAGCCTGTGTGTGTGTATGTGTGTGTGTGTGTGTGTGTGTAACTTTTTTATATGGGTTCTGGGAATTGAACTCAAGTCCTGTGGCACTTTGCCAACTGAGCCACCTCCCCATTCTGGTACCCCTTCTCTTAATGTCCTTGCTATAATAAGAAATTCCTAGATAGGCACACCACCAGCACTTGAGAGGCAGAAGCAGGATGACCAGGAGTTCAGGTTTATAGCCTTAGCTACATGAGACCCTGACTCAAAAAAGAAAATTACTTTCTTTGTTAGCCCTACCTTGTCCACGTCAATCATTTCATAGGTAGAAAAGAGGCTCCCCTGTCCCACAAAACATTTCTTTAAATATATTGAGATATAACTCACATATCATATAACTCATTATTTAAAGTCTACAGTTTGAGCTGGGCATGATAGTGCACACCTGTAACTTGTAGTCTCCCGAGCGCTGGGAGTGTAGGTGGACAGAACCACACCTGACTTCTTTGCCTGCTTTCAGTTCCGAATGTTCATTTACTTTTATTTTTTATTTGTGTGTGTGTGTGTGTGTGTGTGTGTGTGTGTGTGTGTATGCGTGTGTGAGACATTGGAGGACAACTTTCAGGAGTCAGTTTTCTCCTTCCACCATGGATTCTGGAAATTGAACTCAGATAGTTAGGCTTGCATAGCAAGCATTTTTACCCACTGAGCCATCTTGCCAGTCCAGCCAACTATTCAATTTTTTTTTAATGTGTATGAGTGGATGTGTGACATGTGCATATAATACCCATGAAGACCAGAAGAGGACATTGGACCTAAAACTGAAGTTATGGACAATTGTTAGCCACCATGTGGGTACTGGGAACCAAACCCATGTCCTCTGCCAGAACAGCCAGTACTCTTAACAATTAAGCCATCTCCCTCCAGCCTCAATATTGTCATATTTTAAGAGTATTCAAACATCATTAGACTTTTCCCCATTCCAAGTTCTTGGCTGGCCTCATCTTTCCTCATTACCACAAGTTTGAGGCCAGCCTGGGTTACATAGTGAAACTCTGACTCAAAAACTAAAAAATTTGATAAAACAAAATACACAATTTAGTGGCTTTTTGTATAGTTACAGAGTTGGGCAGCCATCACCACAATCAATTTTAGGACACTTTTATTACTCTAGAAAGAAAAATGTCTCATTTTTCTAATCCTTCCATTTGCCAGTCTTACGTCCAGACAACCACTGAGCTACTTTCTATGTGGGTTTTCCCAGTTTGGACACTTTGTGACTCTTCACTTCATTGAGCACAGCACACTCAACATTCATTGCCTTTGTGGCACCAATCAATCCACGTTTTTGTGGATAAATAATATTCTATTGTATGGATATATCATATTTTGTATCTCTGTCCAGCAGATTATCAACATGGCTTGTTTCCATTTCAGGCTATAATAATGTTGTGAACATTGATATACACGGTTTTTGCACATGGAAGGTTTTCGTTTCTCTTTTCATTTGGGTGTGGAATTGTTGGACCACTTAATAACTATGTTTATACTGTTGAGGAATTTCCAGACTATTTTTCACAATGGCTGCATCATTTTCACTACACTGAAACTGTAGAAAAGTTCCAAGTTCTTCACATCCTTTCCAACACTTCTTACACTCTGTGTCTTTGATTATAGCCCTCCTGGTGTGAGCTGGTGTCTCCTTGTGAGTTTTATTGTTGTTTTGTTTGTTTTTACAGTACCGGGAATTTATTGAACACAGAACCTCCTGCATGCTAGGCAACCTCTCTACTACCGAGCAATATATCCCAGCTCTTTTTTTTTTTTACCTTTTATTTTTAGACATAATCTCAGTAAGTCTCTGAAATTCTTCCTGGGAGGCACTAAGTTTGGTCCTTCCTCCTCCGGTCTTACAACAAACGAGACACAAATTTCCCAAACCATAGTTTGGTAAATTCTAGCTATTTTACTTGGGCTTACTAATAGAGCAGTCTGTGAAGGGTTACTTACAGAAGAGTGGGTCCCTCCCCCGCTTCATAGGTCACACCAGTAAATCCACAACCAGGCTTGAATCTTGAGACTTCCAGTGGTCAGACTGAAAATGGTGAGGGGAAAATAAAGGACCGACCTCATGGCGCCCTCAGCTTATACACCTTGAGCCTCTCCCCTCATACAACCTCGGCTGGTTGGGAAGGGCATCTGACTCTGTCAGCAGCTCCTCTTCTTGCCCAAGGTCATTAAGTTTATAGTCCTGTGCGAGCAGACACCACTCGGCCTGGGATGAAAGCATTTGTCCATGGTTTGTCAGTCCATCTTACCAAGCAGAGAACAAGTCCATGAAACAGTCCACTCCTTCCTCTGGCTCTTACATTCTTTCTGCCCATCCTCTTCCCCAAGAGTCCCTGAGCCTTACAAGGGGATGACAGGTCTAAGTGTGGCATTAAATTCTTGGGTCTTACTAGCGCTTGTTTTCAGCTATATTCCTCCTGCTTGTGCGGGTTGATTTCCCATCCTCACTTCTTCAGGTGCACGTGCATGTCTGCCAAATGGGCTTCCAAGTCTGTAAGGCACTCAGAAGTCAACAGTATGTCATCTATATAATGGAACCTCCTCGCAGGAGGACGACAGGGTAATAGGGCCAGGTCCTGGGCCACCATCCCATGGCAAACAGTGGGGCTGTGGAGATAAGCTTGGGGAAGCACTCTGAAGGTCCACTGTCATCCACTCCACGAATGTGAATTGGTCTTGAATTCAGCCACTAAGGGGATAGTAAAGAATGTGTTACCAAGGTCCACCACTGCATGGAAGGACCCCATTTCCTACACCAGCTATTCTGTTAGAAGTGCAATGTTGGGCACAGCTGCATGGCTGGGAGGCACCATCTTATTTAACTCTCTATAATCTACAGTCATTCTCCAGGAGCCATCTGACGTCCTGATAGTCCATCAGGACTATTGAAAGGGCTCTGGGCTAGGTGGATAATCTCTACTCTTTCCAGCTTCTGGGTGGTTTCTGGAATTTCCTCTCAACCCCCAGGAAGGCATTACTGTTTGATATTCACCGCCCTTTGTGGAGTGGGTCATTTGGCTCCCATCTTGCGCACCCCCACAAGTAATTGCTTTCACTGTATGCACCCTCAGTCGGAACTCTCCAACGGTGGTCTGCAGGGTGTGTCCTAGCAGGGCATCCACTCCTAGGATGTTCTCTCCCAGAGGAGAGATGCATGGTGTGTACTCCTGGGGTTGGAGGGTGAATAATTGCCCACTCCCAGAGTAAGTCTAGTATGCTTTACCTGTATGGTATTATGCCCATCTACTGTTACCCATTGGCCTTGGAATTTTGAGGGGTTGCCATGAATCATTGTACACTCTGCTCCAGTGTCCATTCAAGTGTATATTAGTCGGGGAAGAATAAATCCTTAATTCAGTATGGGGCCTCTGGTCACCCAGTATGGCCCTAACCCACAGGCAACCTTGGCCACTCCTTCAGGGGAGTGGCTGGGGGGAGGGGTCCCCATCCCATGAGACTGCCTTCCTCTGGAGCAGGTGTTGCAGTTGGAGTCACCTATACCTCCTGGTCTCCGATCTCTCTTACTCCAGTGGTGAATAGCTGCTCAGGTCTCAAAGCCTTCCATAGACTCACACTAATACAGCATTTCGTTGGCCTTCAATCTTGTCCCTAGCAACCTCTGCTCTGCACAGGTCCAGCCACATGGAGGGGCTCTTCTATGGAGTTCTTGCCCTTCTCCCTTGTGTCTACCTGCTTTAGCACCTTTCGAACTCTGATTACATGGTCCATTTCATTTAAATCAACTAAAACCTCTCCTGCCCTATGTGGGCCACACCCAACCATGGGGCTCAGTACTGTCACGAAAACTCCACACCGGTACTGTGGACCTTCCTGAATCAGTTTCTTTCTTAAATCTCCAGTAAAAACAGTTCTATCTGGGCCTGTGAACTGGACATTAAACACAGCTTCCCTCATACCTAGTTCCCTCAATAGTGCCTGTCCTTCCTCTATGGTTTTCTGGTACTCATGGGAACCTCAGTTGGGGATAACCATGCATTCCTAGTGACTCGTATAAGTCAGTCCATGGCGACTGATTTCCCTCATATTGTCTTAGACTGTGAAGTCTTTGTCTCAAAGAGGGATGAGCGGCTTCTCAGCTTCCGCAGCATGTATAATAATTCCATCACCCCTGTGTCCCATAGCCTCACAAGCCAGGTGGCTAAGAGCTCCTCCACGGCTTGTTTGAATGTCTTCCCTAGTTCCAACAGCTCTGATGCTCAGTATTCTCTGATTATCATGGTCTCCTGCACTGAGCTGTTGTTAAGACCTCCATCAGCATGCTGAACCATAGATTTTCCCTTTCTTTGTATTAAAGGTTGAACCCACAGGGACTCTTCCACTATTTCCAGGTTGCTTTCTTCTTCATGGCTACCTGATTCTTCCCATGGGTTCCAAGTTTGGAGTCTCAGGATGGGCCTTATATTATCAACCTGATCTGGGCTTTCTTTCCTTTTCAAACTCCTAGCTGTAAATAATAATAATAATAATAATAACAACAACAACAATAATAATAATAAAGGCAGGCTAAAACATCTATCTCTTTTTCTCTTTTTTCCAACTTACCAGCAAAGTTAGAGGCCAGTACTGAAGAGGCCAGCCTCATATCCCTCTCTCACTCTAATTTCCTCTTAAACTTTCAGTTTCCCTCCAGGCTACCGCCTCTGCGTGGAACATATTTTTATCACCCACAGCAGTGGCCAGGCTGCCTCTGAAGTTGTTTGCTCACACCTTACTTCTGGTGTGCTGTTCCCAGGGTTTGCAAAGTTTGTTTTAGACCTTCTGCTCTTCTCAAAGCATCTCCATATTCACTCAGCGGACCCCACCAGTCAAGCAGGCTTGCCACTACCATTTACAAGTGGATTGCCATCCCAGGATTTGCCCCACTGACCTCATCTGCCTAGGTGGTTTCACCTCAGTGAAATTGCACTGTACACCACGCTATCCCTGAACTGCCACCACACATATTGGCCATATGGAGATATCCCACCACATCAAAACTTTCTCTGCCCACACTCTTCCCTCACCCAATTGTGCTTTGGCTGTTGGTCTTCTTTCCCATATCAGGAACACCACCCTTGCTCTTCTCAAATTCATCCTCAATTTCTTTGTTTCCTGCCCAACTACACCAGTTGTTGCTAAAATTCCTCCTGGGAGATGCTAAGCCTGGTTCCTTCCTCCTCCCATCACTTCTACCCCCCACAAGCCCTACAACAAATAAGATAAATTCCCCAAACCACAGTTTGGCAAATTCTAGCTATTTTACTTAAGCTTACTAACAGAGCATTGGGTGAGGGATCACTTACAGAAGTGTGGCTGCCCTCCCCGCTTCATAGGTCACACTAGTAAATCCACAGCCAGGCTGAGCATGAATGTACTCTGTAGCCCAGGCTGGCCTCAAATTTGCAATCCTCCTGATTCAGTCTCCCAAGTAGCTAAGATTACCCGGGGGCACCACCAGGCCTGGGTCCCTGTGGTTTGACTTACATCTCTCTGTTGAGTGATGCTGTCACACACCCTGGCCTGGCTGGAATGGCAATCTCACCTTCGATTCTTTCTTTTCTTTTCTGGTTCTGTTTTATGTTCCCTTTATCACCTTCATCCACCAGGGTAGAGGTGAATCCATGGAATTCATTCTGCAGAAAGATGGTACTAGTCTTGGTCTACAAGACTGCAAAGCTTCCAGACATGTTCAATATCTGCCAATGTGCTGCATGTACCCCAGGATATCTATGAGTGTGGCCTAACTCAAAGTCATAAGCTTATTTAAAATATGAGATTCAAAGTTTTTTGGTCTTTTTGAGACAGGGTCTCCCTACAGCCCCAGTCGGCCTAGAACTCACTATGTAGACCAGGCTGGCCTTGAACTCAGAGATCTGCCTGCCACTTCCTCTTGAGTGCTGGGATTAAAGACCTGTGCCACCAAGCCCAGTCCAAGATTTAATTTTTAAATTGCATTTATCTATCTATCTAGCTAGCTAGCTAGCCATCTACTTATCTATCTATCCAGTGTGTATGCATGTGGTACATGTGCCTCTGACTGAGTGTGGTCAGAGGAAAACTTTCACATAAGTGGTCTCCTTTCTCCATGTGGGTCCTGAGGATTGAACTCGGGTCATCAGGCTTGACAAGCACTTTTACCCAAGGAGCCATCTCTCCAGCCTCCTTATGAAATTTTTTTTTTAGTAATTTTCTCTTTTTGTAAATCGATTGTATAGTTTTTGAGCGTGAACTTTGTAGATGACAACATCATGTCTCAATATCAACAGGCTGGACACATCTGTAAATTATTCTTTGTTAGAATTTCCCCTATTTCAGGTTTTACAGATTGTTCTCCACTCAAATCACCAGCTTCATCTTTCTGCATTAAACAAGCGTATCTTACCCATATATAGTTTTGTTTGGGGATGTTCTTTTTTCTTTGAGACAGATCTCAAATAATATCATAGACTGGTCTATAACTCACTATGTATCCTGGGCTGTCCTCAAATTTTTAGAAATCCTCCTGACTCAGCTTTCCAAGCGCTGAGATTATAGGTGTGAGCTACCATGTCTAGCTCTATGCATGGTTTTTAAAAACTTCCCTGTTGGGGTTGGAGAGATGACTCACTGGCTAAGAGTGATTGCTGCTCAATCATGAGGACTGGAGTTCAAATCCTATCACCTACATGGGTTGGCTCTCAAATGCCTGTAACTCCAGCTCCAAGGGCATGCATGATCTTAAACAAGAACCTGGTAGCAGAAACTAAAGCTCAGACCATGGAGGAACACTGCTTACTGGCTTGCTTTCTGGCCTGTACTCAGCCTGCTTCGTTATACCGCCTTCCCAGGGGTCGTACTTCCCACAGTGAGCTGGGTCTTCCCACATCATTCATCAGTCAGGAAAATGACCCAATCGAATGGAGGACATTCCTCAACTGATGTTCACTCTACCCAGGTGTGCCAAACTGACAACTGAAGCTAACCTCTCGGTTTCTCCCTAGAAGTGCCAAGACCTCAAGGGAGCAGAGAGGCATGTGGCTGGATTTGAAGGAGTGTACCTGCATGCCTCCTGAGAGCCAGTTCTCCCTGGTGCCTCTGATCAGGTGCGAAATGCCTCCCTGCTGTCTTGTCCCCTCAGGAAACTCCTTGGCTGTACTGTCTAAACACTCCCCTGTGCAGAGCACCACTTGGGGTTCAGGCCCTACCTGATCTCTTAGGTCAAAGTCTCCCCCAGAGTGTCTCCTACAGTCTGCCTGGTCCTGAGTGTCATGTACTTCTAGGACTAGCCCCAAATCTACAACAATCCTACAAAGGAGTTTTAATATTAAATGGCCATAGGTCCTGATCCTTGCCTTGCCCTCAGTAGACCCCAAATAAATACCATCCATGGGAAGAAATCGGGTGTTCCAGCCCATTCATATAGCCTGGAATTTCATCAGGGAAATATTTATCCCCTCACCTCCCCGACCCCTTTCCCTAACAAGAGCTTCCTGTAGTAAGGTAATTCTTGCTGACTGTGGTGGTTCACAGCACTAGGGAGACTGAACCACTATAAACTTTTGGCCAGTCTGGGCCACAAGCAGGAGAACTTTCCAGAGGGTCCCTCATGAATATAGCTGTCTCTGTCATGAAGAAGTTGTCTCTAGCACTTTCAGAAGGGAATTCCAGTGACATCCATAAAGTTCTTCAGTCCCAAACATTCACTGAATGCCTGTAATGTCCTGGTACCCTCCCAGCCCCTGAAGCAGGCATGTAGAACTCTACTCCTAAACGGTCTTTGTGCTGGAATGGGCCTCAGGCAGCAAGTATGCAGATGAAATATTTTAGCTGGTTATAAAAATGATCCAGTCTCATGGCAGAGAGGACTGACGGCGGAGAAGGCGCCGTCACGGAGGTGACTGAGACCCGAACCATAGGCAGGTCTGATGGCAGGATGTTCCATGTGGGAGGGATAGGATGCTCTAGTATGTTTAAAGGACCTGAAGACAAGCATGAAAATGTGATGAAGAGAGGCATAGGTCATGGGTCTTGTAGCCATGGTAACAGGTTTGGATTTGTACTCTAATAAAAGGGCTCTCTTGAGGATTTTGAGGAGGAAGTGGTAAGATCTGACTTTCATCTTGGGCATCTCAGTTTTGCTGTGTAGATGATGGATGTGAGCAGGGAGCTTGTACGCAATATTGCCACAGATTTAGATTATGTGGATGTGTTTTTTTAATCTTTAAAAGAGAGAACAGGTCTTCTCTGTGACAGGGTCTTTTGGTGGGCAAAGTTAGGAGGCAGGCTAAGAGAAAGGAAAGAAAACTGTCAAGAAGACCGGCCCCTCAGCAGACATGCCCACATCCAAACCTTTGCCCCCATGAGGAGAGGGTTTCTGAGACTTCAGAATAGAAAGGAATCGATAAGTTGAGTCCTTTGTGCAGGTTAGCCTAGAGAGTACTGAGAAATAGCCCGAGATGGGTATATAAGGTATCTATTGCTGTGCAACAAATTCTCCCCCAAGTATTAGTATAAAATAATGAACTTTTATTATTTCATGGTTTCCATGAGTCAGGAATTTAGGAACAACTTATCTTGATGATCCTGCCTCAAGCAGGGGCTGCCATACTCTGAAGGCTGGACTGGGGCTAAAGGAACCAAGATGGTACCTCTCACATGGCCGAGTTCTTCCCCAACAGGGTCCTCTTCATGATACAGCAGCTGACTCCTCCAATGAGGGGATCAGCAGGAGTCACAACACTCTTTATAATGCCCCAAACCTGCACAATGCCACTCTGCTTTTATTCTATTAGTCAGAAGACAGTCACCAATTCTAGCCCACACTCAAGAGGGAGGAGAATTAGGCTTCACCTCTTAAAGGGAGAATATCAAAAAACTTGAAGACATGTTTTAAATTACAAGGGGCAGAGTCAGGTGTGGCGCACGCCTTTAATCCCAGAACTTGGGAGGCAGAGGCAGAGGGATCACTATGAGTTCAAGACCAGCCTGGTCTACATAGGGAGTTCCAGGCCATTTTGAGGCTAAGGGAGACCCTATCTCAAATAAAACAAAATAAAATAAAATAAAATAAAATAAAACCCTCCAGGGGCAGCACCATTCACATCCAGGCTGTCTTTAATTTGCTACTTATCACAAGGAAGTGACAGAAACAGGATTAGAGCCCAAGCTTCCACAACCACAGTTTCTCCTCTGAGGCCATTCTGCCTCTGTAGGATGTAGGTAGTCACAGCCCAGCCAGCCCAGGCCTTGTCACAGCCCCTGAGAAGGTGTCTCCAAACATCATCATCCCATGTGGGCTCAAGTTGGCTGCTGCAGGCTTTGCCCTCTCTGGGCATGGCCGTTGTTTCTGTGACTAAAACAGTGCTTGTGCCCTATTTTATAGGATAAATCACAACCATTAGCCTTTATTTCTGGCATATCTACCACCTCCACTTTCCTCTAGCTCTCTAGAGATGTCACATGAGTCTCCCAGGTGCTGGGTCATTATGCAAAGCCAACGATGCTGCCAGGTTCAGCTCCCTGTGCCTGGCTTCTTGCTTGTTCAGATGAGTTATTCCTCAGAAGCTCCTTGACCTCTTGCAACTAAGTCTTGGGGTGGCTAGACATATTAGTTCATCATATGCTTCAAAATATCTGCATCTTTTCTTGACCTGGTCTGGGCCCAAATGGAGGATCCAAACTAAGGTTTCTCCCACTGGGAAACAGAGAGTACACCTGGAAAGTTGTACTCAGGGCACCAAGGGATCTAAGGCACAAATGGATCCAGATACTACTAACTATATGCTGTCTGGGCATAAGGCCTGGAGAGACCAACCAGTCCACTATAAGGATCTGTGGGCACTCAGTACAGTAGGCCAGGAAAGCAAGTACGGGGCCTCTCTCCTACCCTCAGTCTTTCTCTCCTTACCCTCAATCCACTGTCAGGAGGTGCTTGTGGAGTCTTCAAAGAGCCGGAGGGGGACTGGTTGTTGGTATGTGATAGAACTTGTTTGATCACTGCCAGCTATGCAATTAAGGGCACATTTCCCACCTCTGCAGAATCTACCTTCCCAGTTCTGTATGGGCGAGTGCTCTGGCTGCTATGTCAGTCAGGTCTCAGTGTCTTGCTTCTTAAAAGTTCCACCACTTCCCATTAGCATCAACTTGGGTACCAAGCCTCCAATACATGGGCCTTTGAGGGACAGTTAAGATCCAAGCTGTAATGAGACATGACAAGAACCAGCTTGCATAGGAGCAGAGTCCACTGCTCAAGGCCATTTGTATTTCCCAGGAAACATTTCTATGCTCCAAGGAGTGCCTTGTTATCCATGTCAGTAAAGCTATTGCTGTCACTGAAGCGATGTGCTTGCCCTAGGTGCACATGGACCATTTGGAGCACTGAGAGTAATAAAGGTTTACAAAAGTACCCATCAAAGCTCATGGTCATGCACAGGCAGGAACAGGTGGAGGAAGTGGAGAGAAGCAAAAGAGGCCACCAGGGAGCAGGCCAGTGCTAGGGCAAGGGGAGCCAGTCCTGGGCCATCTCCACATTCTATGGAGGAGTCCAATGCCCAGTGCATCTAACTCTCAGTGGCATTTGTGAAATAACCCAAGCAAGGCATCACAATATTGCTCTGCTTTCTCCCCTGATCACCACAATGAATAACCTGCCAGTTTGTCTTTGGAAGTCAGGACTCAGTGTATACTTCATGGAATGAATCTTGCACATACGAGCATCCCCCCACCCATCTGCTGTTTGGAACCAGCACTTAATGTTTATCTCAAAGACAGAGATGGACAAACAGTCCACACATCTACCTATGTGTACACAGAGGCACAAAACCTCATGTGCTACAATTTAAGGGCTGCTAAGTGTCGTGAGTCTGTGAACCAAACATGACTTCATCCTTTATTAGAAAGGACTCATAGCTTTAGCTGGGGCTGGCCATAGACAAGCCATTAAACATCTTTGAGCCTCAAAGTAAATAAAAACTACAAATATGCAGCAAGTAATAGATGGTCAGGACTCTTGTCATGGATCCTGTACCCACCTGGGCACCCTGCCACCACTCTGTTACACTACAACTCCAGGGCACTTGAAGCCTTGTCCCCACTTCAATGGCATCTTCATTTGCCAGAAGGTAGCCAGTGACCCCAAGAGAGGGGAAGCATTCACACATGGAGTTTCCACTCTGCTCCAGGCACTGAGTTAATGACTTGCTGCCATCCTGGTGACTGCCATTTTGTCAACATGGCTATACTTCTTGGATGTCCACTCTATCTCAAGAGGAAATCGAGGTTCTGAGATCTGGTTTGCCCAGAGTCATTCTGCTCCTGGGGCCTGAGCCTGCTGTACTGGCTTAGGGTCCCTGTTACTTTATTAGGCCCTCAAGGCAACCTTGAAGGAGACGCAGGTTTGCCTCGCATTACAGGGACTCAGCTTTGCTCCACAGTTCTTCTAGGGACCCCTGGTGCCTGTGGGTGTCATGGAGGGGAGAGAGGAGTGAAGGGACAGAGAGAGACAGCACTGTGAAAATCATAGCCTCTTCTCTCCCATTGGTAGACCTATAGGCCCAGATGCCAAAATACCTCTCACCTAGAACTCATTATGTAATCCAGGCTGGCTTCCTGCCTCAGCCTCTTCAGTCCTGGGATTACAGATATGCATTACCATATATGGTTTAATATTTTCAGTTTTTACCTCAACAGCCTAGTAGAAAACATTGTTTTTTGGCTTTTTGGGACAGTCTCCATGTTGTACAAAGCCTGCAGACGTCAGAAGAGGTTGTTGGATCCCTGGAATTGGAGTTATAGAACTTTTTTTTTGAGAAGAGGTCTCCCATAGCCCCAGCTGGCCTGGAAGTTGCTATGTAGACCAAGCTGACATTGATCTCACAGAGATCCACCTGCCTCTGCCTCTGAGTGCTAGGATTAAAGGTGTGTGACATCAAGTCCAGTGAAAACAATTATTCTTTTTTAAAGTTTATTTATCTTTATTTTATATGCATGAGTGTTTTGCGTGCATGTATTTAAGTATACCAATGCATGTAATGCCCATGGAAGCCAGAAGAGTATGTCAGAACCCTCGGAACTGGATTTGTGGACAGTTGTTAGTTGCCATGTGGGTGCTGGGAACCAAACCTTGGTCTTCTACGAGAGCTGCCAGTGGTCTTAACTACTGAGCATCTCTCCTGCCCTAAAAACAATTAGTCCTTATACTCAACTAGAGCATTTTAAAAAATGTTGGTCTCCTTTCTCCCCCTTGGCCTTATAATAGCCCCTAGAGAGATGCTAACAGGTAGACTATTTTGGTGGCTACATATTTGTGGGTGTTGGCAGGGCTTACAGTCTGGGTTCCCCTGCACAGTCCATAGTATTTTCGCTACTGTTGCTACTGAACAGGGCGGGTCCTGGTGGTGGTAGATGGGGCTCCTCATCTTCTGAGGGATCCTGTGATCCAGATCCTGTGCCTCCCCCACCCCATTCATTCTTAGCTCTTACAGTTGTAGAAACAGAAGCCTGGGGGAGGGGAGGACTGGGGAGATGGCTCAGTGGGTAAAGTGCTTGCTGTGCAAGTGTGAGGACCTGGGTTCAAATCCCCAGAACCCACTTAAAAATACATCTATAATTCCAGCTCCCCTACAGAGAGATGGAAAATGAAGACCAGAGAAGCCCCAGTGAGCCTAGTATGCACAACAGTGAAGAACAAGAGACCTGTCTCAAACAAGGTGGAAGATAGGGACTGACATGAAGTTATCCTCTGACTACCTGCATGCCATGGCATGCATGCGCCGTCACTCACACACACTCACACACACACACACACACACACACACACACACACACACACACCAAAGAGAGAAGGCAGGATTGCTACAGACAGAGTTGGGGTCTCCCAAAGATATGTCCACCCTGAACCCAGAATGTGACCTTAAAGGGAATAAAGGGTCTCTGTAGACGGAGCTGTTAAAGCTCTGCTGAGATCACCCTGGAGTCGGGTGGGCCAGAATCCCAGGACTTGTCCTTTTAAGAGGTAAGAAGTGAAAAGAGACCCAGAAGACACCATGAGGTGATGAATGTAGGGCCAGAGTGATGAGCTACAAGCCAGAGAGGGTGGGCCTAGAGCTCCCGGAAGCTGGGAGTGGCAGAAGAGAGGCCTCTTCTGAGTCTGGGCAATGAGCTAACCTTGGCCCACAGCTTGACCTGGACTTCGGGCCTCCAGAAATGTGAGAAGAAATGTTTTTGCTGTTTGCTGTGGCAGGCACAGAACACACGGACGCACTCTAGTGGTAGATGGCTCCTCTATGGAAGATTGGTGTGCGAGTTTTACCCGTGCTGCTCAGAGGTCTGCGCCTACAGGACAGGCTCAGGAGACTGGGCTGCAATGCAATATCACCTCACAGAGGTCCCACTGCCCTCATCAGGACGGCTCTTCCAACCTGGGCTCTGGTGACAGCTAACCTTCCACCCCGTGTCTACCAAGCAACCAGATGGCTTTCCCTCCTTAGTCAGGGGCGTTCCCACAGCACTCCCTGCACTGGGGAATCAGCAGTCCTTCAGGAGGTAGCGTTGGGTAGAGAGAGTCATTGAATTTTCCCCGTAGCCCCCATGACTTTTAGGACAACGGTGGGCTGAGGGTCCTCCACTGCAAGGGAAAAATTACCTGACTCTGATCCAAATGTGACCTGGAACTTAGTATGGTGTGCCACGTCCCAGCCCCACTGTCACTTGGTTCACCAGCAGCCCCTGTGAGGCTTGAGTCACACCAGATTATAGTTGCAGAGACTTAAGGGGAGGCCTCAGCACACATTCCTGCCCCTCCCACATCCTCCCACCCGGTGGCTGACCACATACGCTTGGTCAACAATGCAACAATATTGCTAATTACATATGCTTGCCACAAACACCTGATTACCGAGTTACACAACCAGGACTTAACATGTCACCCCGTTTAGGTCAGTGGGACCTTGTTACAAATGGTCTTCCTCCTTTACTGTGTGAGAATCTGGTCTGAGCATCAAATTCAAGAAGGCAGCCCATCCTCTCTGCTCCTGCTGTGGCTCACTAGGATTTGGGGAGTTCAGCAATGACTGAACAGAACTCAGCCCCACCCTGGCATCTTTACTTAACCCACTGTTGGCCCAACCCACAGTGAGTCATCTGTAGGTGCCCTGGCGACTCCTCTAGCCTTTAAAGCTCACAATGTTCTGCAGTGATCCTCACCTGGCAATGGTTGTTCTGTTCTTTGAATTTTCCCTCATGACTTTTTAAAACTATATTTCTATTGTGGTAAAAATATACATAACATAAAAGTCAACATCCTGGCCATTTTGGACGTTCAGTTTGTGCATACCGTCATCACGTTGTGAAGCCCCACCTACATCTGTCTTCACATCTCTTTTCATCTTTCCAAACTGAACCTCTCCCATTAAGAAATAAATCCTCACTCTCCCCTCCTCCCGTACCTGTCATTCTTCCTTCTCTGTCTTCCCCCCTGTTTTTATCTTTGTGTGTTTATGTATATGTGTGTGTGTGGTGTGATATATGTTCATTTGTGTGTGTGGGAGGGCATGCTCATGCCATAATACACATGTAGAGGTCATGGGACAACCTTGGGACAACCTTGGGTCTAAGTCATCCCCTTCCACCATGTTTGAAATAAATCTCTATGTTGTCCACAGATGCAGACGCCAGCTAGTTGGCCTGCAAACTTTCAGAGATTCTCCTGTCTCTCCACCCATCTTGCTACAGGAGCATGAGGATCACAGATGAGTGCCACCCTGCCAGACTTTATGTGGGCTCTGGAGAATCTATCTCATGTCCTCACTCTTGGGTGGCAACTACTTTACCCCCTGAGCCAGCACTTTGGCCCCATTTTTTCTTTTCTTTTTTTTTAAGTCAGGGTCTCATGTATTCCAAGCTAGCCATAAACATGCTATATAGTCAAAGATGATCTTGAACTCTTGATCCTCCTGTCTCTACTTCCTTGATGCTGAGATTTCAGGCATATACCACCAGTCCAATTTGTGTGTGTGTGTGGGGGGGTGTCTACCTTTAATTATTGTATTTATAATTACAAAAAGAAAAAAATCTTTTAAAACCATGCCTGCTGTTATATGTCTATAATCTCAACACTTGGAAGATTGGGACGGGAAGATGGGGAATTCAAGGTCATCCTCAGATACATATCGAATTTAAAGTTTTATTTATTATTTTAAAAATTTTATGTGTATGGGTGTATTGCCTGCATGTATGCAAGTAAACCTGTGTCATGTAATGCAGAGGTCAGAAAAGAACATTGGCTCCCCAAGAAATGGAGCTACAAATGATTTTTAGCCACCATGTGGGTGGCTGGGAATGAAACCCGGATCCTTTGCAAGAGTAGTCAGTGCCTTTAACTGCTAAGCCATCTCTCCAGCTCTATATATCAAATATAGAAACATCCTAGCTACATGAGACCCTGTCTCAAACTTAATTTTGATTTAAATTTTTTATTTATTATTTTTATTTTCTGTGTATGAGTGTATTATCTACATATATGTAAGTGCACCAGCATCATTCAGTGACCGTGGAGGTCAGAAGAGGACATCGAATCCTCTGGAACTGGAATTATGAATGGTTGTTAGCCACCACTGGGTGCTGGAAATCAAACCTGGGTACTCTTAAGATGCTCTTAAATGCCACACCATCTCTCCAGTCCTAAATTAACTTTTTTTCTTTTTTTTTTTACTTTTTGAGATAGGGTCTCCCTGTCACCCCAGCTGGCCTGGAACTTGCTATGCAGACCAGGCTAACCTTGCTCTCACAGAGATCTGTCTGCCTCTGCCTCTGCCTCCCAAGTGCTAGGACTAAAGGAGTGTGCCATGCCTGGCCCAAACTTAACTTTTTAAAATCATTCAAATGATGTACCAATGAATGAATTTACGTTAGCTGTGTTTTTTTTGTTTTTTTTTTTTTTTCTGTTTTTTGACCCCAGGCACAGAGGACTGAGTGATTTGTGCCTGTCAGTTCATGGTTGGCCTCTGCAAGGCCTTTCTTGTACTTGGTAAAGATGTACTTGGTAAAGCTACTTGGTAGCTATGTATAGCCGGAGGGCAGACCTTAATTGCCTCCCACCTCTGAGGCTATGGTTTCATTTCCCCAGGGGCAAAAACTCTAGCATGGGTTGTGGCCAAGGCCCAGGCCCAGAGGGGAAGGCCCAGAAGACTGAGCCTGGAGACTTGCTCCTCAGGAACAGTTCTCAGACCACTTTGACATTCTACCCTGACTTGACCACCTACCTACCAGGTAGCTGGCTTCAGTTGTTAGAGCTTGTGGAATTGGCAGATAATAAGAAGATGAATGCTGAGCTAGAAACTCTCAAAGCGGAGTGCACAAAGTGGCAATCACTCCTTTTCTAAAAGGAGGAGGAGTTCATTAGCTCCATTTGTCAACATGACACAACTCAGAGCCACCTGAGAAGGGAGTCTCTATTGAGGACTGTCCAGATAAGACTAGTCTATGGCCACGTCTGTGAGAGATTGCCTTGACTGAAGATGAATGTGGGAGAGCTCGGCCCACTGTGGGCAGGTGTTTTGGGACTGTATAAGAAAGCTAGCTGAGTGCAAGCCTGGAAGCAAGCCAGTCAGCAGCATTCTTCCATGATTTACTTCAGTTCCTATGGAGTTCCTGCCCTGACTATCTTCAATGATGGATTGTGACCTAGAAGAATAAGCCAAATAAACATTTTTCTCCCTAAGTTGGTTTTGGTTAGTGTTTTATCACAGTAACAGAAAGCAAACCAGAGTAAAAGGGGCTGTAGAGAACACTGAAAACCTCCCATGAGACACATTCTCCCCCAAACCATCTCAGATTATTCTGCCAGGGACACGCTAGATGATGCCAGAGAATAGCATGGTGCCTGCCTCCATCTTGGCAATGCAGAAGGTGGAGATCTAAGTTAACAAATGGGGGCAAGGCCTGAGGAGCCAGGTGTGTAATGTGACATTTGAAATCCTAAAGATAGACCTACTGATCACCTCAGGCTATCAGGAGTAAGGCCCCAAGCAAAATAAAAGTGAGGTTGTGATGGTTAATCCTAATTGCCAGTTTGATGGGATTAGCAATCACCTGGGAGATGTACCTCTGGGTGTGTCTGTGAAGGTGGGCTCCTCAGAGGTTTGACTAAGGTGAAGAACCCATCCTGAATGTGGGTAGCATTATTGATCCTATTGCCTGGGATCTCAGACTACAAGCAAAAGAGAAAGGAGGAGGCCGGGCGTGGTGGCACACCCATTTAATCCCAGCACTTAGGAGGCAGAGGCAGGTAGATCTCTGTGAGTTCAAGGCCAGCCTGGTCTACATAGTGGGTCAGCTGGGGCCACAGGGAGACCCTGTCTCAAAAAGACCAAGAGAGACACATGGAAGGGCCGGAGAGGTGGCTCAGTGATTAAGAGCACTGGATGCTCTTGCACAGGACCCAGGTTCAATTCCCAGCACCCACATGGTAGCTAGTAACCATTTGTAACTCCAGTTCCATGGGACCCGACGCCCTCTCTGACACCCACAGTCACTGCACCACACAAGTGCATTTACATACATACGACCAAAATACTCATACCCAAAAAATAAAAATAATAACATTTTCTTAAAGAGAGAAAGGAAGCTGAGCAGCAGCCTCCATCTCTCTCTGCTTTCTGACTGCTGCCTCACGCTCCTGTAGTCAGTCGGGGCAGCTCCTGCTACCATGCTTTCCCCAGCATGATGAACTGTACCTTTGATCTGTGAGCCAAAATAAACCTTTCCTTCCTTAAGTTGCTTTTGTCAGGTTTTTTTTTTTTTTTGAGCATCAAGAAACCAACATAGATTTGTCCTAAAAGCAGGGTGCGCCCCATTCCTGGAGCTCAGGTGTTCCTTCTTCTATGTCCCTCTTGACCTCCCATGGTACTTTTACTTTGCAATGAATTGCCAACCTAAGTAAAGGAAAATTGGTTGAGTATGTGGCTCACTGTAGAGCACTTTAGTAGTATGTGAGGGGCCCTGGGTTCTATGCCTATATCCACAGGAAGCAGTTAATTGTGGCAGAGCACAGTGGCCATGCCTATAATGCCAGAATTCAGGAGGTGGAGGCAGGAGAATCAGTTCAAGATCATCTTTGGCAACATAATGAGTTTGAGGCCACCCTAGGCTACATAAGACCTTATTTCAAAACCAGAAATTTTAATTGTGAATTATTGGTATGATATCACTATTCATGTGTGGCACAATTTGTACTATGTGGAATGGTATGTTCACCTGGTCAGAACAACAGAAACACCACTGAAAACTGGCATAGTTGTTTTTGCCTTACTGCCACATTTGTTTGTTTGTTTTGTGGTATTGAAGATGAACCCAGGACCTTGTTCATGCTACGCAGGCATTCTATGACTGAGCTACATCCCAGTCTTTGAATTTTCTCAGATAAGGTCTCATTATGTAGCCTGAGCCAGACTTCAACTCACTCTGAAACCTAGGTTAGCCTCAAATTCATGGTAATCCTGCTACCTCAGCCCTTCCCCTTCAGGGCTGGGATTATGGCATATGCCACTCTGTGTGGCCCAGACATATTTTTATATTAATCTGTGGGTTTCTATTGTTGTGGCTATAGAGGCACCAGTTCATCCTCTGAGATACAGGGATGTGATAGCTTCTTTTTCTTTCTAAGAAGTTGTTAAAAACTAAGGGTGGGGGAGATTGTCTTGTTTTGTTTCCTACCCATATGTTCTCAAGCTGATTTCATCTTGCAGGAATGTCCCTCAGGGTCCTTTGGCTTCTCCAGTCACCCTTGGGAACTGCTATGTACCTGTCACCTGAGATGTCCTTTACCCTCACATGGTTGCAGAATTAATTCTTCAATAACTCCTGTGGCCTTCATCTTGAAATGGAATCCTGCTGAGCATGAGCAGAATCTGTGGCTAAGGAGATAGACATCTCTCCTCTGCTTATTCTCCATGATGGATCCAAAAGGCCATTGATGTGACCGAGGTTACTGACCAATTGACTGAGGAAATAGTCTAGCTGAGATTTCTCTAGCTAGACTAACCTAATCACAGGGATTCTTTCTCAATAGAGCTCTTCTCTGGCTTGTGGCAGAAGTTGGAGACTTAGAGTAACAGGTGGCTGTAAGGGTGTTCTTCCTGAATGGTTACAGCTGGCTTTGGCCAAGGTCTGGGACCTGTCTCCACCACTGCTCTTCTGCAATCATAAGTAATTATCTGAGGGGTGGTAGGGGTATGTGAGAAAGTAGCTCAGTTAACACTTTGATTTGAGCCTCTAAAGATCTCAAGCTGGGGCCACTGAGATGGCTTAGCAGGTAAAGACACTTGTCACCTAGCCTTAGCTGAGGTTGGTTCCCAGGTCCCCACATGGTGGAAAAAGAAAATCAACTTCTAGAAATTGTTCTCTGGCCTCCACACATGCCCATGGCATAAATACACAAATACACATCCCTCCTAACATATGACAAAATATAATGGTTTTATGTATTTACTTACTTTTAGTTATGTATGCCCATGTTATGTTATGTATGCAGGTGCCTGCTGAAGCCAGAAGAGAGTGTCAGCTCTCCGGAGCTGGAGTTACAGGCAGTTAAGTGTGAGTTGCCTCATGTGAGTACTGGGAAGTGAACCTGGGTCTTCTGCAAGAACAATAAGCTCTCTTAATTGCTGAGCATCTCTCCAGCCATCCAAAAAATTCTTTTTAAAAGATCCTAAAGGATCTACCCACCCACCCTACTGACTTCTAGTTCATAAAAGTGGAGAGTAACGGATAATGACAACAGTTTTCCTTTTCTTTTCTCTTTTTCTTTCCTTTCTCTCCATTTTAGACATTGTCTCACTACGTACCCCTGGCTAGCCTGGAACAAATGGAGTTCCATCTATCTCTTCTTCCCAAGTGCTGGGATTAAAGGCATGTCTTTATTTTTATAAGACACAGTCTCATATAGTTCAGGCTGGCTTGAAACTCTCAATATAGCCAAGGATGACCTTGAACTCCTGAACCTCCTGCCTCCACTTCCCAAGTGCTGAGGTCACAGGCACACTGTGCTTGGCTATGGACAATTTAAAGAGTTTTAATTTTTTGTTTATTTTTTAGGTATGAGTATTTATTTTGCCTGTATGAATATAAGTGCCCCCATACATGCAATGGCCACAGTGGCCAGAAGAAGGCATCGGATCCCCTGGAACTGAAGTTACAGATGATTATTAGCCACCTTGTAGGTGCCAGAACCTGAAGCCAGGTCCTCTTGAAGAGCAGCCACTGCTCTTACACACTGAGTCATCTCTCTGGCCCCTGGACAATGTTTTAAGCTGAGTTTGGGGTGGTCATTACATAATAACTACGAGAACCACATGGCTGGGTATAGTGACACACACTAGTAATCCCAGTACTCAGGAGGCTGAAGCAAGAAGATTTCCATGGTTTCAAGACCAGTCTGGGCTACATAATGAGATCCTGCTTTAAAAATCTCAGCCCTATCCTGTCAGAATTCTCTGCTTCCTCACTGGCAGCCAGCCTTGTGTGACCAGTTACCTCATGCCCCAACTGTCACGAACTGAAAACAGTCTCACTACTCTGTCCTCCACAATGTGATGCACTGTTCCCTCTACACTGTGAGTCAAAGTAAACATCGCCTTTAAAAAGAAGTGGAAGGGCTGGAGAGATGGTGCAGTGGTTGAGAGCACTGGCTGCTCTTGCAGAGCACCTGGGTTCAAATCCTAGCACCCATATGGTGGCTAACAACTGTCCATAACTCCAGTTCCAAGGGATTCAACACTCTCTTCTCACCTCCACAGGCATTGCACAGCACAGGCGCACTTTTACATATGCAGGGAACACACTCATACACATAAACTTAAATACAAATTTCAAAAAGAAGTGGAGAGGAGGAAGAGGAGGAGGAGGAGGACGGGGGAGGAGGAGAGGAGGATCAGAACCAGGTTCAGGACCAGGACCGGGATGAGTAGGAGGATGAGGAGAAGTAGAGGAGGAGGAGCCAGGCATGGTGGCACACACCTTTAATTCCAGCACTCAGGAGGCAGAGATAGGTGGATCTCTGTGAGTTCAAGGCCAGCTTAGTCCACTGGTCTACATAGAGAGTTCCAGGCCAGCTGGGGCTACAGGGAGGTCAAAAAAGACCAAAAAAAAAAAAAAAAAAAAAAAAGAAGAGGAGGAAGAGGAAGAAGAGGAGGAGGAGGGAGAAAGCAGGCAAGCACACCCACGCGGGTAGGCGTCCTTTCTCTCTCGGTGGCTTTTGTTGTACTGAATTCTCTGTCATCTTGGTTTGTGACCTTCACTGTGGCACATCTTCTAGTAGCTTCTGAAGGAATATGGTTGGACATATTTTCAAGTCTGAAGTAGCCTTGCCTCCCCATCCACAATGTGTTAAGCAGGGTTTTTTAAAGGAAAAGGACCAAAATGTATATGTTATAAAAGGGGGGTGTTCTAGGATGGCTTAAACCGATAGAGGCTGGGTGGTCCAACAGTATCTGGCTGCATGCTGGAGAGGCTGAGAATCTGATGGCTGCTCAGGCCGTGAAGCTGGATACCCTAGCAGTCCCAATCTGGTGTTAAAGCCTTGGAAGATTCCTGGAGAGCTGTTGGGGCTTCAGTCCACATTGGAACCTAGAGAAGCACAATTCTGATGTCAGAGAAGAATAGAGCAGTTAGCAGAGAGAGACATGCGCAGCAGCAAGGATCAGGCAGGGCGAGCCATGAGTCTACTCTTTCCTAAGATTTCTTCATATCTGGGACTGGAAGACACTGTCCACTCCAGGAGGTCTTCTCCCCTCAGGTAATCCTTCCTGAAAAGCTCATAGACCTGCTCAGAATTGTGTCTCTTAGTTGATTCTAGATCCTCCAAGTTGACAATGAAGATTAAGCATCACACACTGAACTGAAAATGGTACTGCAGCATACAAACTGGTTCCCTCTGCACTTTGAAAGCGTGACTTCCTGTCTTAAGCCTCCAGCTTTGTGGGGAAGTGTGTTGTCATTATGGTAGGAGTTCGTTATATAAAGTCATTCTCTCTCTCCCTCTGTCCCTCTCTTTCTCTTTCCTGGAAGTTGTTAGAATCTTCTCTTTGTCCCAGTGTTCTAAAAATTCACAATGATGAAATAGACCCCTTGGTGTGGATCTGCTTCACCATCAAAAGGAAAGGGTTGAGACATGGGCAAAGTCTGCTGCTCTGCGCATTCCACTTTAGGGAGCCCCCTGCCATCCTCTGGCCAGACTCCTTCCCATAGCACAAGGACTCTCCAGGACAACTCACAGCCCAGGCCATGACAGTGATCCGCATTATCTACCTGAAGCCTGGGAATCCATGCCACGTAGCCCAACACCAGCTTCTAGTACCTGTGCTGGCAACTTCCCAAGGTATATTCTCTAGAGGACAACAGATCAACCCCCTGTTTTGGGATCTCTTATCTTATGGGGTCCTAAGGAATGGGTGTTTGTGGGAGATGTGGCCAGGAGGTGGATGTGTAGAAAGGGGTATCCAGATGCATGCACTTTGGGATCCCTTATTATATGGGAAGATCTAGAAATGGAGGAGAAAAGAATAGGCGTGGAGCTGTCACCCCGTCCCTCATTCTGGAGCAGAATTCCAAGAAGCATTCTTTTTGTATATATGTATGTATATGGTGTATGCCTATGTATGTATTTGTGTGTGTGTGTGTGTGTGTATGTGTGTGTGTGTGTGTGTGTGTGTGTGTAGACCCAACCTGGACATAGAGTGTCTTCTTTATTCACTCTCCCCCTTATTTTTTGACATAGGAGCTCCATCTGAACCCGGAATTCACTGATTAGGCAAGACCAGCTGACCAGCAAGCCCAGAGATCTTCCTGTCCCCACTTCCACAGTGTCCGGTTTACAGATGTGTGCTAGCACACTTGCTCTCTACAGCATACGAGAAATCCAAAGTCAGGTCCTCATGCTTGCACAGAAAACTCTTTATCACAGACATTTATCAACTCAGTCCCAAGCCTGAATGTTCTATATGGAGCCCAGACCCCTAGGGAATTAGGAAGATTTGTCAAGGTAAGACAATAGCATGTATTTATCTGATAATTGGTTAGATTCATTTGGAAATTTTAAATTTTAGACATATTTGCCATTATTGTACATAGACTGGTCTGGGACCCTGTAAAAGTTAGTTGTAGGCTTGGAGCTAGACACTGGTCAATGTCCTCATATCTGAATTTTTTCTTTTTTTTTTTTTATTAGTTTGGTTTTTATTTCTTTGTTTTTTGAGACAAGGTCTCATGTATCCCAGACTAGCCTGGAACTCAAAATATAGACAAGGCTACCCTTGAACTCACAGAGATCCACCTGCCTCTGCATCCTGAGTGCTGGAATTAAAGGCCTGTGCCATCACACCCAGTTAGTTGGGTTTTTTTGTTGTTGTTGTTGGGGTTATTTGGGGATATTTTTGTTTTGTTTTATGAGCCAGGGTCTCTCTCTAGCCCAAGCCTAGAACTCACTTTGTTAGCCAGGCTAGCCTCCAACTTACATCTATCTTCCTGCTTCTGTCCTCCAATGCTTGGGGTTGCAGGTATGCCTTATCATGCCTTATCAAGAATAGGCTTGTTTACCTATTCTTTAAGCATTATTTTATGCATACAAGTGTATTGCCCACGTGTATGTAAGTGCACCTGTGTTGTACAATGCCCATGGAGGTCAGAAGAGTGTATCAGATCCCCTGGAACTGAAGTTATAGATGGATGTTAACCACAATGTGAATGCTGGGATTTGAATCCATGTCTTCTGAAAGAACAGTCAGTGCTCTTAACTGCTAAGCCATCTCTCCAGCCCCTATTATTTTTATTTTATTTGTATGAGTGTATTGCCCATATGTATGCAAGTGCACCTATGTCATGCAAGGCCCATGGAAGTCAAAAGAGGGCATCAGATCCCCTGGAATTGGAGTTACAGATGGTTGTTAGTCACTGTGTAGGTGCTGGGAACTGAACTCAGGTCTTCTGCAAGAGCAACCAATGCTCTTAAGCACTGAGCCATCTCTCCAGCCTCCAACGTTTTTTGAGACAGAGTCTCCTGTCTTGCAGGCTGACCTTTGAACTTGCTATGCATTGGAATGACCTTGAACCCCTAATCATTCTGCTCCTACCTCCAGTTGTTGGGATTATAGGTATGTGCCACCATGCCCTGTTCAGTGCTGAGCTTTTTGAGGAACTGCCAGACTGTTTTCCACAGAAGCTTCACCATTTTATCTTCCCACCAACTAAGTGTGAGAGTTCCAGTTTCTCTTCACCCTTGTCCACACTTTTTATTGTCTGTTTTGAGTGGGGCCATCCTAGGGCTTGTGAAATATTACCTCACTATGGCTTTGATTTGCATTTCCATGATGACTAATGTTCTTACAGATTCTTGAACTGCTCGGTCATTTTTATATCTTCTTTGGGGAAATATCTATTTAGAACTTCTCTATCCATGACAGGATTTTTATTTTAGTCAGTAGTGGTGCCTTACACCTGTAATCTCAGTACTTGGGAAGCTGAGGCAGGAGGATTACTATGAATTTAAAACAAGCCTGAGCAACATAGTGAAATCCAGGCTAACCTGGATTTTAGATAATGTCCCAGAAACAATAAATAAATAAATAAATAAATAAATAAGTAAATACATAGCATTTATTTTCGTTTTGTGTGGTACCTGTCACTGAACCTAAGGCCTTGTACATTCTAGGCAACTGCTCTACCATGGAGCTACATTTCCAGCCCACGTATTCTTTTTTTCCCAGAGTACCTGTGGCTCTGACCCAAGACTTTGTGCACGTGAGCACATTATCACTGAGCCACACCTCCAGCCATATTAAGATAGTGTCTGACTATATAGCTCCTGGCTAGTTTGGAACTGCTATGAAGACCAGACTGGCCTCAAAATCACAGAGATCTCTCTGTCTACCTCTGCCTCCTAAGTGATGGGATTAAAGGCATGTGCCATCATACCTAGGTCTCTGTGTGTTATTGAATTTATTTATTTACGTGTGTGTATGGATATGTGCATGCCATGGGGTACATGCCGAGGTCAGAGGACAACTTGTGGGGGTTTGCCCTCCTTTTGCCATATGAGTCCTGGGAATTGAACTCAGGTCTTCAGACTTAGCAGCAAGTGCCTCTTTACCCACCGACCCATCTTGCTGGCCCAAGATAGGTATATTTTTTAAAGATTGTAAGTACAATAAATAACTTACCTAATGAAGAATCTTTTTTAAAAAACCTATGCATAAAAAAGGCACTGGAAAAGTTTAGGTAGAAAGAATATGATAATCTTAAGTTATAAAGAAAGGGAAATTGGCATTTAAATAGTATTTTCACTTACTATCATTATCATGGACTTCTTTTCCTCCTTGTCCAGTGCTATCCTTTGAGTTCTTGGCTTTTAACCCATTGGCCTCTATCTGCATAACATGGTCCTCTTTATTTCTGGTAGTATACCTGGCTCTAGAACCTGCTTTGTCTGATATTAATACAGTCACCCAACTTTCCTTCTGATTAGTGTTTGCAAGACTTTTTCAGTCTTTTTATTTTTAACTGTCTTTATAAGTAAGTGTAATGAATATTAAAAGGAATTAGAAAGTAAAATTACTTGAGCCAGGAGTGGTAGCACATGCCTTTAATCCCAGTACTTGGGAGGCACAGGCAGACATATTTCTGTGAGATCAAGGCCAGCCTGGCCTATATAGTGAGTTATAGGCCAGCTGGAGATACAGGGAGAACCCCCCCCCCAAAAAAAAATTCTTATAGAGCAATGTAGTATTTTCCTTTCTCAATATGACAATGTTTTTTGTTTTTCTCTTTTATTTGTGTGTGTGTGTGTAGTATATACACATATATGTGAGTGAATATGCATGCCTGTGGATGTGCTTAGTGACCAGAGGAGGACATTGGGTGTCCTGCTCTATGACTCTCCTCATTATTTCCTTGACATAGTCTCCTACGGAACTTGGTTGGTATTCAGCAGGCTGTAGCCATCCTCCTGTCTCCCCCACCCCCAGTGATGGGTTACAGGCACACACATGGCCCTGCCTCACTTTTTATATGGGTGATGGGGATTTGAACTCAGGTCCCCACACTTATACAACAAGCATTCTTGCCCACTGAGCCATCTCTGCAATGCTATTTCTTCTTTTTTATTTTATTTTTTGCTTTATTTATAGTTTATGTGTGTGCATATATTGTATGCATATATGCAAGTGCACCTGTGTCCTGCAATGCCCATGGAGGACAGAGGATGGTGTTGGAATGGCTGGAACTGGAGTTATGAATGGTTGTCAGGCACCATGTGGGTGCCAGGATTCAAACCCAGGTCTTCTGCACAAACAGACAGTGCTCTTAACTCCTGTTTCTTCTTTTAATTAGAGTTTTCAGGCCTGTATATTGATGGAGCTATTAAAATGGAGCAAGAATTAATTAAATAGAAACCAAAACTGTAGATCAACAAAAACAGAAAACCAGGAACTGGTTATAAAAAGAAAACCAGGAACTGCAGAAATGGCTCAGAGGTTAAGAGCACTGGCTGCTCTTGCAGAGAACCTGGGTTTGGTTCCTAGCACCCACATGGTGGCTCACAACCATTTGCAAGTCCAGTTCCACACACATGGTGCTACACATGTACACATGCAGGCAAACACTTATAGACATAAAATAAAAATTAGAAAAATCTTAAAAAGGAGGCAGTTTTGAAAAATGACTTAATACACATATTAACTTATTACCACAAACAAATTTCATTCAGTAGTTAAATTCTAACCCACAAGATAAAAAAATAGCAACAACACAAAACTAAACATTGAACATTTGCCTTAGGGGTGAGTGCTACTGAATATTCAGGAGACCATTATATTTTATCTTATACAAACTATTCCAGAAAAAAATGAAGGGAAACTACTCACATCATTTTATGAGACTGGGACAGTTTGAACAGAGGAAATTACAAGCTAGTCTAATTTATGAAACTAGAGGCAGAAATCCTAAATAAATATTAACAAACCAGACCCAGTAATATATTAAAAATGATAACAACAGAAAAACAAACTCACAATCAAATTAAGATCATATAAGGCTTTAATCCCAGGAACAAAATGAAGGTTGAATATTAGAAAATCTTCCAGTGAGTCTCAAGTATTAGCAGATTCAAGGAGAAAATGCAGAGACCCTCTGAAGTTCAAGAGAACTGGTTGATACATTCAGTGCTTTTCTTGATTGTTGTTACCATTTTCTTTCTTTGAGACAGGCTCTCATTTGATTCAGGCTGGACTCCTTATGTAGCCAGAGATAAGTTTGAACTTCTGATCTTGCTGCCTCTACAATCTGAGTGCTGGGATCACAGACTTGTACCACCACCTAACTCTTTAACACTTAAACATTTAAAATTATCTATATGTTTATATATACATATATATATATATAGTGTGTGTGCATGTGTACATGCAATGTCTTGAGTGTGGAGGTCCGAGAACAACTTTTGAGAGTTGGTCATCTCCTTCCATCAAGTAGGTCCCAGTGATCAAACTCAGATCACCAAGTTTGGCAGCAAGCACCTTTACCCATTAAGCCATCTCACCAACCCTTCAACTATTTTAGATCGATCTTTTGATAAGTTCCCTACCTGAGAAACTGAATATAGCATGGAACCTAGAATACTTTGTCACCACTGGATCCTAATCTTCCTCCCACACTGCTTCATTCTGTATTTTCCATCTCAGTGGCTCCCATCTTCCACTTGCTTAGATTAAAATTTGCCTCATCCTCAATTCCTCTCCTTTGTTTATCCACCCATTTCTGACTCATAAGGAAATCGAATTGATCCTTCCTTCAAAATGTATCCAGCATCCAACCACATTTCTCCATTTGTACATTTCCATGGCCTCCTAATCCAAACCATTACCACCTTGTTACTGTGGAAGTCTCCTTCCAGAAATTTAACATAGTCTCCAAAGAGACCTTTCTTGTTTCTTTCTTGTTTACTTTTTCTTGCATGTATGATGTTGGTGAAGATTGAATCCAGGTCCTTACACATGCTGGGCAAACCCTCTATCACTGAACTACATCCCCAGTACCAAAGGGATTCTGTGTGTGTGTGTGTGTGTGTGTGTGTGTGTGTGTGTGTGTAGGTATAGGTGTGAGTGAGCACTGAGTATAGCAACCAGAAATCAACCTCAGGTGTTGTTCCTCAGGATCCATCCCTGTAGACCCAGCTAGCCTGGAGCTCTCTATGTAGACCAGGCTGGCCATGATCTCATAGAGGATTAAAGGTGTGCACCACCACATCCAGTCCAGATTTTTTTTTTTTAAGGCAAGGTCTCTTACTGACCTAGAGCTAACCAAGTAAGCTAGGTTGTCTGACTATCAAGCCTCAGGGATCTGCCTGTTTCTGCCTCCCCCAGTTTTAGGATTACAATCATACATCACTACACTCAAGGCTTTATAATGGTAAAGCACTAAGCTATATCCCCAGCTACTTTTAATTTCAAGATAGCATCTCATTAAGTTACACAGGCTGGTCTTAAACTCATTCTGTCACTCAGACAGGCCTTGAACTCAAGATTCTCTTGCCCCAGCCTCCTGAGTAGTGGGGCTGACAGGCTGTACCACCAAGTCTAATCTCTCTTCTCTCTTTCGCTCGCTCGCTTTCCTTCCTTCCTCTCTTCCCCCTCCTTCTTCACTATATTCTATGCTTTCTCAATCACCATTTACCTTCCTCTCACCTTTTGTAGGATGTATTTGCTATAAGAATTATGGATTGGCTATCTCCTTAGGATCCCCCGACAAAAGGTAAGGACTTTACCGTTCTATTCACTGATAAATTGTAAGTTCTCAGAACAGTTCTGGGCTCAGGGAAGGCTCATCATAAATATTAAATGCAATATTTATGTGAATATTTTAGTGAGTGAAAGTAATCAGGTGCCACTGAAGAGTTTGGAGTAGAGGAGTGTCATGGTCTGATATCTATTTCTGAACACTCATTGTGAGTACTGGGATCATAGGCTATAGTGGGGCAAGGTGGGAACAAGGAGCCAAGTAAGAGAGAATTTCCACAACCTAGGTAAGGGATCAGTAATGTGAACCAGAGAAATATTAGTGAAAGTGATGAACAAAGTTAGACTTTGGGCACATTTCTCAAATAGAGCCTTGAGGTTGTTTTTTTCCTTAATGATTTGTGTTCAGGGTGAGAAAAATGGCAGAATCAAGAAGTTTGGCCTGGGAGACAGTCTGTGGGTAAAGCTCTTGCTGTGCAAGCCTGATGACCCGAGTTCATATGCCCAGAATATGCATAAAGCCAGAAGCAGTAGTTCACATGTTCAAAATCCTTGAAGTACTATGGCAAGATTGGAGGCAGAGACTGGAGACACCCCCAGAAGCTCACAAGTCAGCTATCCTGGTGTTTGGAGCTGGGAACCATAAGAGACCTTGTTTCAAAGCAGAAGGTGAGGACCAACACTGGAGGTTGTTTTCTGACCTCCAACATGTGCTGTGTCACATACATCCATACCCCCCACACAAACACATACACACTCATGTGCATGCATACATGTACAAATGTCTCCAAGGTTTTTGGCCTGCGTAGAATTGAGTCACCATCAATCAAGAACAAAAAGACACGGGTAGAATAGGTGTCACAGATGGGCCTACGTATCAGGAGGCCAGTTTGAGATTATGTTAGGCTTGAGATGTCAATCTGACCTATGTCTGGAAGTCAAGATAGGACTGGAATAGAGACTGATGTATCAAATTGATATTTTGAAGTTAGGAGCATTTACATGGTATTTAAAACTATGAAAACACAGTGTGGAGATGCAAGCCTGTAATCTCAGCACTTGACTGAGGAAAGGATCCCTGCAAGTTTAAGAACAGACTGATCTGCATAGAAAGTTCCAGGCCGGTCACTGCTATAAAGCAAGACTCTGTCTCAAAAAAGTCAAAATTAATTAAAGCTTTGAGATCATAGATGATTGCCAAGGAGCTGGACTTGGTAGCACACATTTGTAATTCCAGCACTTGGGAGGTTGAGGCAGAATGACTAGGAGTTCAAGGTCATCCATGTCTACAAATCAAGCTTGAGACCAGCCTTAGGTACACGGGACCCTGAAAATGGAAGTGAAAGGGAGGATGGGACAGGGCGAGAGAAGAAATGTGTACAGAAAAGAAAGGACTGAGTCCTGTGGCATCTCAGCATCCTGAACTAAAAAAAAAAATAGAAAGAATCAGCAGAAACTGAGAAGGAGGGGCTAGTAAAACAAGGTATTAAGAAAGAGGCAGTCATTGCTTGTATTTGAAGCTGAAAATAGGTCAGGAAGAAAAATAAAAGACCAAGGAGATGGCTATTGGTAAAGTACATGCAGTACAAGCCTGAAGACCTGAGTTCAATCCCCAGTACCTAAGTAAAAACCATCAGAGGTGGTGCATGTCTGTAATCTCAGTGCCAGAGGGGTGTAGACAGGAGTCTACCTGGGGGCTTGCTGGCCAGCTGTTCCAGCTGAGTCCATGAGTTCCAGGTTCAGTGAGAGACCTTGTCTCAACAAATCAGGTGGAGAGTGCTTAAGGAGATGCCTCATGCTGACCTCTGGCCTCTGAACTTATGTCCACACAAGTACACATCTACCTGTACACACATGTGCACCCATACATAAAATAAGAAATAATAGAATGGAGCATAACTCCTGTATTTAGCAACTTTGTGGACACTGATATCCTTATCAAGTATAGTTTTCAGTAGAATGATGGGAGTGAAATCCTGTCTACAATGGATTTAAGAAAAAACGTGATGTTTCTGTGCTCACTCCACGCTGGAGTAGATGGTACTGAACTGAACTACCTGGGGTCAGAAAGAACACAGTGGTCTCATTGAGATAAGGAGGCAGGAATGAAAGTTTCACAATCCCATATACAGAACTCCTGCGAGGTGAGGCACTGGGTAGAGGAGGGTCTGGAGAGAGGATATCTGTGAGTCCTGAAGGGTGAGACTTCCCCATGACTCCATGATTGAGAGCTGGGAAATTCCATTCTTCTGGGAAGAATGGAACTGCCCTACATCCTCCAGAAAGTGCCTGTTCTAAGCAAAAGGATTGTTCATTGCAGGAGGAAGAGCTATGGTGAGTGGTGTTGGTGACCCTGGAGTCAAAGCCCTGCTGGTGTAGAGGTTCATAGTACCCATTTAACACTGGCATGAAGCTTAGAAGTAAGCACTATGTCCCAAAACAGGTGTCAGCAAACCTTTCTATAAAGGGCCAGATAGTAAACATTTTAATAAATTGTGTGACTAATTTTTCTTCTGCTGCAATTACTCAGCTTTGAGGTTATATGAAAATAATCACAGACATCCATAATGAACTGCCATAGATGTGTTCCAACAAAATTTAATTTATATATAAAAAAACAAGCTATGAGTGAATTTGACCCATGAGTTATGGCTTGCCAGCTATTGCCCTTTAATAAGTTGTATTTTGTTTCATTTTTTAAAACATTTTCATAGTTTGAACGTGTAGTTTAGCATGGCAAGAACAGCATGGCAGGAGCAGGAGCTGGCTGATCACACCACATCAGGAAGCGGGGGCAAGGGATGCTGGTGCTCAGCTGGCTCTCCTCTTCCCATTTATGTAGCCCAGGACCTCAGCCCATGAGATGTACCCCCCATATTCAGGGTAAGTGGTCTGTCTTCAGTTAAAACTCACTGGAAACTTCCCCAGATACACCTAGACCAAATCTAGTCAAGTTGGCAACAAGGAACCATTACAAGTATATTCCTTATCAACTTGACATTCAATCATATCACTTTTATCATTACATTTTAATTTATTGTGTATGTGCATGAGTGCATGGGTGTGTGTGTTTGTATGTGTATGTCCAAATGTGTTCTCTAACATGTGAAGGTCAGAGAACAGCTTATGGGCCTTGGTTCTCTCCTACCACTATATGGGTCCTAGGAATCAAACTCAGGTTATTGGGCCAGGTGGCAGGCACTTAAATTTTTTAAAATTTATTTTTATTTTATGTGTATGAGTGTTTTGCCTGCATGTATGTATATGTACCATGGATATGCAATGCCTTCAGAAGCCAGAAGAAGGCATTGGATCCCTAGAACTGGAGTTATGCACAGTTGTTAGCAGCTATGTGGGTTCTGGAAACCAAACCCAGGTCCTATGCAAGAGCAGCAAGTGCTCTTAACTGCTGAGTCATCTCTATAGCCCCACTGATAGGTGCTTTTACCTGCTGAGTCATCTTACTGGCTTCAAACACATAAATTTAGCTATCATATTGTACCCTCATCCTATATGCTCATGGCCATCTCATAATGCAAAATATGTCCATTTCAGCTTCAAAACTGATAGTCCTAATGGCTTTTTCTTTCTCTTCCTTCCCCTCCCCTCTTCCTCCTTTTCCTCTATTTTATTTTATTGTTTGTCTTCTTGAGACAGGGTCTCCCTGTAGCCCCAGGTGGCCTGGAACTCACTATATAAACCAGGTTGGCCTTGACCTCATAGAGATCCATCTGCCTCTGCCTCCCTAGTGCTGGGATTAAAGGAGTGTGCCAAGATGCCTGGTGCAATTTAAGTGCATGTATGTACCTATGTATGCCACATGCATGCGGGTGTCCTCAGAGGCCAGAAGAGGGCGTTAGATTCCCTGGAACAAAAGTGGTTTTGAGTCATTAGATGTGAGCACTGGGAACTTAACTTAGGTCCTCTGGAAGAGGAGTCTGTGCTCTTAACCATGGAGCTTTCTCTCTAGCAGACCCCTTTTCTTCTTCTTCTTCCTCCTCCTTTTCCTCCTCTTCCTCCTCCTTTTTCTTCAAGACAAAGTTTTATATAGCTCAGACTGACTTTGAAGTTGCTATATAGTTAAGAATGACTTTGAACTTCTAATCCTTCTACCTCTACCATCCAAAGTGCTGGCATTACAGGTGTGTATGACCACATCTGGTTTTGTGTGGTACTGGGGATTGAACCTAGGACTTCATACATACTAGTCAAACACCCTGTCAATTGAGTTGCATCCCCAACACTCCCCACTCCCCACTTTTCTTGAGTCAGGGTCTTGCTGTATAGCTCTGGCTGACTTAGAACTCTCTATATAGATCAGGCTGGTCTTGACTCACAGAGTCTAGGCTGTCTCTACCTCCAAAGTACAAAGATTAAAGGCATGTGCCACCATACCTGACCACCCCACCCTCCTGTATCTTGAGACAAGGTCTCATTTAGTCCAGGCTGGCCTCAAACTTGCTGAATCACCAAAAATGACCTTGAACTCCTGACCTTCTGACTTTCATCTCCTGAGTGCTGGGGTTAGAGGCATGTGCCTCCACACCTAAGACTCTTCACAGTCCCAACATCATTCAAAAGTCCAAAGTCTCTCCTGAGAATCAAGACAAACACTTAACTGTAGCCTCCATAAAAAAGTTATGTGCTTCCAATATTCAATTACACAGAATAAACATTCTTGTTCCAAAGTGGCAGAATGGGGCACAGCACAGAAAGATCATGCCAAAGCAAAGCCAAAATCCCGCAGGACAAGCACCAAATCCTGCAGCTCCAGGTCTGTCAACTGGAGGTCCTTGTGACATCATCTGGCTCCACTGGTCTTGGCAGCCTGCCCTTCCTGTGCTGCCACCAGCAGCACATGGAACTGTCTCTTGCTCCACTCTATGCCCACAACTTTCCTCAGCAAACATCCTGAGATCCTGGCATCACCAGCATCCTGAGATCTCCATTGCACCTTAGGCTCCCTTCTTTCAGGGAGCTGACCCTGCCACACCTTGCCTAACTTTTCTGGAACCTTGAGGGAAGCTTTCTTGCTCCCTAAACTCTTGCATTTTGCTGCCTGCAATACCACATGGATAATGATGCCAAGATATAGTGTGGCCCTCTTCTGCATGCCCTAGTGGCTGTGCTTCCCTATGTGGTTTACAAGCAGGGAAACTCTTCAGTGGTATTCTCAGCTTAGGCTCTGTCCTTTGGATCTTTTCTGATTGCTGCATTGCAAATGTGAGCTTTCTCCTGAGTTGTGCTAATCACTTTAATAATTACAATCGTTCTTTCTGCACCTGCCTTGTCTGCATCTTCAAACTTGCTCATACGCCTTTCTTCTCCAGATTGCACATCTTTCATGTCTTTCTGCTTTCTCGCTGCAGAGCTACCTAAGAGCACTGAGCAGTAACCATACCATGGCCTAGATTTATGCTGTCTTGAAATTTCTTCTGCCAGTTGATATGACTGTGTACACATGTAATCCCCGTTCTTGGGAGGTAGAGGCAAGAGGATCAGGAGTTCAAGGTCATCTTCAACTACCCTTATCAGTTGAACTATATCCCCACCTGAGGGCTTGTTTTTTTAGATGGCACAAGCAAGAAGACAGGTAGAAACATGAGCACAGATGTGCATTCATAGGCAGATGTGTTATGAAGAACCTGTGAAGATTGTGTTTGGTATTTACAGCTTACTCATTAAAGTAAGAAGCAAACCATTGAAGTTGGGGAAAGAAGAGATGCTGGAGACTTCAGCAGAAGAGAGTGAATGACAGCTCTGGGATTGTCCAACAGCTGGAAGAGTCCACTGTACTCATGTAACCATTGATGATAGTGATACCAGTCAGCTTCCCTTTCCTTCTCCCTTCCTCTCTTCCATGGGTTCCCTTGTAACCAAAACTGGCCTGGAACTCACTATGTAACCCAGGCAAGTCTTGAACTCACAGGGATTCTCCTGCATCAGTCTCTCTAGTGCAGGGATTACAAGTGTGTGCCGCCATACCTGGAAGTTACACATGTTCTTTCACTCCACACACAGATGAAGAGTAGCCAGATTTATCCAAAGTATTGTTGAGGTAAGGAAAATATGCTAAAAAAAAAAAAAAAAGGAAGAAAGAGGAGGCAATTCAAGTGGAGACTGTACCTCAGTGACTCTGGGCTTCCCATTTTCCCTTGTGACCTTACTTTTTGACTATATTATAGACTTTTAATATATTATCATATTATAATATCTATAAATATTTCAGTCTATGCTTCTGGAAGTAAGGACTATTTAAAACAGGAGCAAGATGTGGTAGCATATACTTGTAATTCTAGCACTCAAGAGACAGAAGCAAGAGGACTGTGAATTGGAGGCTATGGAGTGAGCCCCTGTGGCCTGTGTGGAACATCTGAGAGATTCTATTTAAAAAATGATGTGTAAGATTTTGTTGGATCAGCCAGAGATGTACAGGTCCCAATAGAAAAACATTATGAAGTTTTATTACAAGACAGAAGAAAATTTAAAAATAAACGGTGATATCATGTCTGTAAATGAAAAGATTCCAATTTTAGTATGTTTAAACCTTTTATTGGACCAATGGGATGGCTCAGTGAGCTAGGGCACTTGCCCACTAGGCCTGAGGACATGAGTTCAATCCCCACAACCCACAATGTGGAGGGAGAGAACCCACCCCTACAAGTTGTCCTCTGGCCTCCAGTGCGTGCTGTGGTGCGCATGTGCCCTTCCTTCCATGCAAACGTAAAACCAATAAGTATGATTTAAAAACTTTCATTGTGGAAAATTTCAAAATATGCAATTGTATACAGAATCATATCATGAATTCCTTCTCCCCACCCTCCCCTTTTGTCACTCAGTCTCCATCACTACCAATTCCTAGTCAATTTTTTTTTCTGCATGTCCATGTGTGCTGATGTGTATGCTGAACATGTATGTAGAAGCCAAAGTTTGATGTCAAATATCTTTCTCAATGGCTTCCTACTTTATTTCTTGTTGAAACTGGAGCTCATGGATTTGGCTAGTCTAGCCAACCCGCTTGACCCCAGGATTGCCTGCTGCAGCCTTCCCAGACAGTGTCACACCTACCTGGCTTTTACATGGGTTTGAGGGATCTAAATTCCAGTGTTCATACTTGTGTGGCAAGTGCTTTATCCTAAGCCCGATTCCAGCCAGCCTTATTTCATCTGTTACCCCATCACACTATCATTCTGCTTTATACAGTTTATCTTTTGTTTTGTTTTGTTTGAGGCAGGATCTCACTGTGTAGCCTTGGCTGGCCTGGAACTCACTCTGTAAAACCAGAGTAGTTTCTAACACACAGAGAGTGCTGGGATTAAAGGCATGAGCCACCATGCCTGGCATCTACATTATATATTTTATATATTGTAATATTTATTGATTAGCAGATTTCTAAGGCCCATTTATTGCTAACATTGCTTAGCTATATGTATTTTTTTTTTCATTTTTTTAGATGTTTGAGACAGGGTCTCACTCTGTAGCTCAGCCTAGCCTGGTACTCACTAGGTAGTCCAAGCTGGCCTCAAACTCTGGTGACCCTCCAGCCTCAGCATCCTGAGTGTTGAAATTATAAGGTATCAGCAACCATGCCCAGTTAGGAATATTTTTAAATTCTTCCTTCTTTTTTTTTTTTTTTGAGGATGGGGTGAGGGCAGACTCTCATGTAGCCCAGGCTGGTCTCAAATTTACTATATAGCCAAGGATGTAGTCTTGAGCTTTTGATTTTCTTGCTTTCCTTGGAAGTGCTGGGATGTAGATAGGCACCATCACACCTGGCTGACCTGCTGGAACATTCCCTCATCCATCAATCTTCTCCCCGAGTCTCTTACTTACTGGCACTCAGTAGACACCCTGTTTTTTTGTGCTGTTCTTTCATTGGTTCTCCTTGCATCCCCTTGATATGTACTGTTGGGGTTTTTCTCCCCATTGCTTGGCACTGCTTGAAGACAAAGTCCATCTCTGATGCTCTCTTTTACTCTAAGCCTAGAAAGGTACAACAAGGAACAACCTGAGCAAGCGTTCATGTTTTAAACAAGCTTCTAAGGCCTTGGTGTCTCTTGGCAGATTTCTTCCTCCACCCTAACCTCATCACTCCTGCTGGTGCTTTGGAGCAGACTCCAGTCTGGTCCAGAGCTAAGTCTTGCTGCTGTCAGCTCAACTCCAATCTGCCCCCATTCCTACCCCTGTGCCTGTTCTATCTATTATATCTTGCTGTTCTCCCAACTAGATCCTGGATGGCCAGTTTCTCTGCCATGCTTCACCTCTCATTTCCTTCTTTCCAAGTTGATTTTTCAAAAGAGCCGCTTTATTGATATGTAATTTACCAAACATATACCCATTTATAGTGTAAGTGTCTTAGATGAGTGAAATGGCTCATCAGGTAAAGGTGCTTGCCACCAAGCCTGAAAACCTGAGTTATATTCTTGGCACCCACATGGTGGAAGGAGAGAACCAACTCTGGAAAGCCATTCTTTGACTTCCTGTCATACTGTGACATGAGCACACTCATCCCACACACAATAAAAATGTAATTATACATATTTTTAAAATATTTATTCTAAAATTTACTATTTTAATTTTATGTGTATGAGTGTATTGCCTGCATGTAGGTATGTGCACCCAGGTTGCATAATGCTCCCGGAGGTCAGAAGAGGGTGTCGGATCCCCTGGAATTCAATTCAAGTTACAGATAGTTGTTAGCTACCATGTGGATGCTGGGAATTGAACCTGGGTCTTCTACAAGAGCAGTCAGTGTTCTTAACCACTGAACCATCTCTCCAGCCCCCTTAAAGATTTATGTGTTTGCCTGTATGTTCATTACACGTGTGTAAAAAAAGCGTAGGTGTCAGTGAGTTGTGGTGGTACATGTCTGTAATCCCAGCACTTTAGAGCATTACAATGAACTCAAGGTCAATCTGAGCTTTATAGTGAATTCAAGGTCAACCTGGGTTGCATACAAGAGAATCTATCTCCAACAAAACAAAAGTATAGATGCTGATGTTTTATAGTATATTTATAGCATTTACAGAGTTGAACCACGACCATCATTTTTTTTCTTTTTCTTTTCCTTCCTTTCTTACTTTTTTTTTAAGGCAGGGTCTCCCTGTAGCCCCAGCTGGCCTGGAATTCCCTATGTAGACCAGGCTGTCCTCAATCTCACAGAGATTCATTTATCTCTGTCTTCTGAGTGCTGGGATTAAAGGCATGTGCCACTGTGCCTAGCCTTAATTTCTTTATTTTTATTAAAATTTTAAAAAAACATTTGTGTGTATGAGTGTTTTGTCTGCATCATGTAAGTGCACCCCTGTGTGCAATACCCTCAGAGGCAAGAAGAGGGTGTTGGATCCCCTGGAACTGGGGTTATGCATGGTTGTTAGCAACCATGTGGATGCTAGGAACCAAACTGGGGTCCTCTGTGAGAGTGGTCAATGCACTTAGCTGCTGAGCCATCTCTACTCCCCCCCATCTAGATCACCAAAAGGAACTTAGTCTTCTGCAGTTATTATTTACTGTCACCTCATACAGCCTTTGGGGACTACTAATGTAATTACTCCATGGATTTGCCTGTTCTAGACATTTTCTATAAATGGAATCATACAAATGGTTTTCTGTGTATGGTTTCTTTCTCTGAGCATGATTTTGGGTTCATTCATAGTGTAAGCAGGAATCAGTACGTCACTCTTTTCTATGAATAAATATTGTTCCACTGTGTGGACTGACAGGTTTATACATTCATCTGTGGATGGAGTTAAATGAATTTTTCTCAGGAAAATCTTGTTTTATTCCTTATCTCTTCACTCTTGTGTGTCTTCTACCCTTGGCCTGAGCCTTAGATGAACAGGGATTACTCCGTTATTTAATGTGGTCTCTATCACTAGAGAGGGTGAGACTTCTGAGAAGAGGAGGCAGCCCATTGTTGGGCTGAAGTCTGACAGAAGTCCTCTTCTGAACCTTGTTTCCCCATCTATAGGACTGCAGGAAGTGCTATCCACGTGGAGGCGTGGCAGTGACCTGACATCCAAGGCATTCTGAAGTTGACCGTAATGCCCAACTAAGAGTGGACAGGCAGAACCCCCTCCTCCTCCCTTGTCATTTTCCTACCCACATCTCCCATCCAGTGTCCTCTGACAAGACTCAGGCTCAAGGGAGAAATAGAATGGAAAAACAGGTATCAAGTACCAGAGGAACTAATCAAAAGGGTGCAGGTAAGAATGAGCTTCAAGGGTTCTGTGGAGGTTTTTAGTGTTGTGCACAGAGACAGAAAATGAAGGATTCGGGGTCTGAAAGACCCAGGTTCACACCTGACATGTGCCCATTCCAAGTTGTAGGGAATGGGTGCCTCAGTTCTCTCCTCTGTAAAATGGAGTGTGATCCAATACCAAAGCTGCCCACAAGCAGGGGACTGGTTGAAGGTCACTGGCACAATGATGTGCAAACTGCTTATGAATTAGCTTGCCCGCTGTCTTCGATGTTCTTAGGGAAGGAACTGGATGTATCTAGTGGCAAACCAGATGTTCATTCTAAGGAGTGGCCTGTCAGGGTAGGCCTCCTCTTTTTAATGGCCTTAGGCCTCTGGGCCTGGGGATTTCATACAGCATTCTTTCATTCATAGAACTTATGAACCTACTTTCTGGCTGCCACCATAACTGTGCCTGAGATATAGACCCTGCTCTCAGTGGGCTCACAGCCTCAAGGTAAGGGATGCTCCTGGCCAACGAGCCCTTCCAGGGAGTGTTTCCAATCGAAGCTACATTGGGGCCAGAGAGATAGCTCAGTGCCTAAGAGCTGCTCTTCCAAAGGACCTGGGTTTGATTCCCAGCACCTCATGGTAAGGGTACTTCAGATGCAGGGTGATGCTGGCCCATCACTCTGTGGTTCCATACACTTTTTTCTCTCCTGTGCAATATTGAATATTCTCGTTTTGATTTCCTGACTTGCTACTTTAACTCTTCAAATAGAGTGTACAGGGACTTCTTTACCACTTTGCCCAGGGAATTAGCACAGTGGTAACACTCTGGAGAGATTAAGAATTATTTGATGAATAAAGACATGAGTGAATTGAAGAAACCTTCCAAATGGTGTTATCTCAGATTTTGCCCAGAAGTGACCTCAGGGGCCGTTAGATTGAGCTAGGAGGGTTGCCTGCAGCAAGCAACATGGAAGGGGGTTTAGGAGGATGAGTTAGTGTTCCAGGAACAGGTGTTGTCAGCACCAGGAATGATATTTGCAAAAGTATAAAATGTCTTAGATGAGTGGGTGTGGGATGTTGGTGATGGAGTAACAGAAAGAAGGGACAGATCAACAGGGGTGGGCATCACAAGCTCTGAACAGTGTAAGGAAAATGTAAGATCACTCAATCCTGGCTGAATTACTCTATGCTCATGGCACCCCATATATATGTGTGTGTAGATATAGCATGTTTTTCATTTCCTATGTTCTTAGTATTTTTGCTGCTGTTGTTGTTTAGGGGGAGCTATTTGTTTTAAATAGGCTTCATCCTACTTTTGCAGGAAGCTAACTTTGGTGCTGTTTCGGGAAAAATGTGAAACACAAGAAAAGCTTATGTGAAAAGTTCTCTCCGTCTGGAGATGGGACCCTGCTGGATGACACCGGTGGCGTCGTGGAAAGGAGGAGCCCATTTTCCAGGTAAAGACAAGTGTTGGAGACTGGTTGCACCATAGGCGGAGAGGGAGGGAGGAGCGAGTGTGACTCACAGGTTTCTGGCTTTGGAAACCTGGTGCTGGTGATACCTTTAAGATAAGGACTTATAAGAGAAGCTGGCAGGTTTTGAGAGACAAATAGTTCACAGAAATGGGAAAACTTTAGTTTTTGAGGAAGTGTGTGTATGTATGGTCTCCCTGTGACTCCACACCCATCTGGGCACCTGCTAGAGCTCAGGTGGTTGTCCCAGGTGGGGAGTACCTCCCAGGACGTCAAGGCCCTTAGCCGTTGTGTCAAGATTTTTCAGTTCCCAGCAGCAGCGTCCACAGCCCCTTCTCCAGGTGACGGGGTCAGAGCTGGCACCACTACCTTGAGCCCCCTCGCTAAACCTGGGAGGGCAAGGGTTTGAATCTCGCGGTCACTTCCTTCCTCGGTGACCTTGGAGAAAGTTGCTCTGCCCTCTCCTGCCTCAGTTTCCACGTCTGTACACAATCCTCACGGATCCGAGGTGGTCTGTAATCTGGCGAGGCCACCTCGCCATCATTGGCTCGGGGGAAGGGAAGGTGGCGCTGGCGTCTTTCCAGGTGGTCCCGGCCTCTTGTCACAGGGGAGGCTCGCGGGCAGGGAGGCGAGGAAACAGCCTGCAAGAGGGAGGACCGGCCCCGGTGGGACGAACTGGGCCCAGGCCGGCGCCGGCCCTGAGCCTAGGGGTCCCCCTGTAGCCCAGGCCATCGTCCTTGCTCACGCTGCGCCTAGATTTTCATTAGAACAAAAGTGGCGGCCGGAGGCGCCCGAGCATCCCGCAGGCCCAGCCCGGCGCAGCAGCCCGCCGACTCACGCACCACGGCGGCGGCTTCAGCTTCGGCTCCCGAGTGCGCTCGGCTCTTTCCGCCACGGCCGGCGCAGGTGGAGGGGGCGGGGCGGGGGCTGTGCGTGGTGACGCCGCGGGGGGGGTGACGCACCGGCGTGCCCCGCCCCCTCCCCCTCCCCGTTCAGGCTCTGGAAAGAGAAGAAAAAAAACTTTCTTTTTTTTTTAATTGAGGAATCAACAGCCGCCATCTTGTCGCGGACCCGACCGGGGCTTCGAGCGCGATCTACTCGGCCCCGCCGGTCCCGGGCCCCACAACTGCCCGCGCACCCCGTTCCGCCCGGCCGGCCCGCTCCGCCCGGCCCTCGGCGCCCGCCCCGGCGGCCCCGCTCGCCTCTCGGCTCGGCCTCCCGGAGCCCGGCGGCGGCCGCGGCGGCGGCGGCGGCGGCGGCGGCGGCGGCGGCGGCACGGGGTGGGGGGGCCGCGGCGCGGCGGCGGCCCCGCTCGGCGCATTGTTTTTTCTTACGGCGGCGGCGGGGCGCGGGCAGGCGGGGGAGCCCGGAGCCCCCCGGTCGTCGGGCCGCGGGCGAATTCATTAAGTGGGGCGCGGGGGGGGGGCGGCAAGGGGGGGGGGGCGGCACCATGTTCCCGGGCGCCGCCTGAGCCGCGGGGCCGGGCGCCGTCGCTGCCAGCCGGGCCCGGGGAGGCGGCTGGGCCGCCGGAGCGCCCGGGCCGCGGAGTGTCGCGCTCGGGAGGCGAGCAGGGGATGAGGGGGCCGCGGCCGGCGGCGGCGGCGGCCGGGGGCGGGCGGTGAGCGCTGCGGGGCGCTGTTGCTGAGGCTGAGATTTGGCCGCCGCCTCCCCCACCCCGGCCTGCGCCCTCCGTGGCCCGGCCCGCGCTCCTGCGCTCGATTCTCGCTGGCTAGCCCGCTCGCAGCCGCCGGCCCGACCCCTGCCTGTGTCTCGCCTCGCCGCCCGCACTCGGAGCTATTTCCACGAGCAGGTGAAGATGGCCGAGAACTTGCTGGACGGACCGCCCAACCCCAAACGAGCCAAACTCAGTTCTCCCGGCTTCTCCGCGAATGACAGCACAGGTGAGGCGCGGGCCGGGCGCGCTGTCAGCGCCAGCTGCGGGGAGGCCACCGAGGGTCGCGGCACGAGTGGCGGAGGCTTAGCCCTGTCGGAGACCGGTTCTCCTCGCGGCCGACCGGGGAGGAAAAGTGAAGCGGGGGCGCGGCTGCGGCCGGGTGTCGACACGCGTGGCGGACCGGGCTGACAGCGGAGGGGACGTGGGAAGGCTGGAGGGAGGGAATGCGGCCGGGCTGTAAAGGGGACTTTCCGGATCGACCCCCGGTCCCTGGCGCTGCAGAAGGACACAGCTGCCACCAGCATGTGAGTTGAGACTGAGAAGTTTCTTGGAATATGTTGCTTAGTAGTTATTTTGAAATTATCCCCCCCCCCTTTTTTGATCACCTAATCATTCCTTTTTCAAACTTCAAACTTCGTTAGCAACATGTCATCAAAGTTGCCGTGTTGTGTTGCGTTTACGTATGTAACTTACAAAAAAGAGTTAGCTGATTTTAAAGCCCATCTGAGTTCCAGTCTTAAAGTTTATGTTGATTTTTTACAGTGGAGATGTGAAAAAAATTTAGTTAAAGCCTCTATGGCTTTCACTTTTTCAAAAAAAAAAAAAAAAAAAAGACAAAACAAAAAAACCTTTTCCCCGACTCATTAATAGCTTCCCTGAAAAGTTTCTTAGGTAATCATATCAGGCGACCAAGAGTTTTCTGTTCATTTAATAATTGGGAGTTCTGGACTGCTGTATAGTAACATTACCGACTATTAGTATTTCCTCTTTTAAGCTCTCCTTCGCAGTTAGAACTTGCGCGCCGCTTCGAACAATGCCGTCTCAGCTAGCGTTTCTCCAGTCCCGTAGTAGCGGCATCTGAAAATCAGTTTCTGATGAATGGGTCCAAATCAAATTACATTGCTGCCTACAGATTGGCTCTAGACACAGCTGTTCGACTTGTGGAACTATTTCTGTGACTGACTACCAGTGTGTGTGTGTGTGTGTGTGTGTGTGTGTATCTATTTGTCCTATTGAAACAAAACTTTTATTTTGTGGCTTCAGTTTGAATATAGTTCCTGGAATCTAGTCATGAAAGAAGACATGTTATTTTAATGTAGAAATGAGAGATGAGTTGTTTTTCCCATCATTTTCAAAGAGCTTCTTGGTGAGTTAAAATTTGCTCAGCAGTGAGAAGTAAATGATTCTCAAGTATAGAAAAGTCACTAATAGTGCTTTTAAGTGAGGAGTTTGAGATTTATTTTTATAAAATTCACTTTTGATGTGAGAAATAGGGAAAGAGTAGTTTAAATGCCCTTCTGCAGGACAGCTCTCCCTTGCTTTGGTAATCTTGCCATGTTTGAAAAGACTAATCTACCAGATCATACCATGCAAGCTTAGTCCAGGAGCTTGTTCTCTGAAACTGATAACTTGAATGATTTTTCAGCTTTGCTGGTTTTGAATGAAGTTATTGTAGATTCTTCCTTAAAATTGGGCACAAATTAATAACGTGACAACAAAAAGACCTGTATTCTTGTACACATCCAGCTGTTTACAAAATGGAACCCAATGGGTGAGTTTGCGAAGCTTCTGTTACTGAATGGTCTGATATTTTACTTGACATGCTGCTAATCAGCAGCCTTATCAGAAATTTTCCACAATTAACCACTTTGTTCCCCTTCCCTTTCCAGTTTTGACCTAAGAAAGGCACATGAGAGCACTTTTATTTATCCAAATGTATAAAACAAAAAGTAATAGTTTTTTAATCATAAATTTATTTTAAATTCTTTAGTATATGATTTTACCATTTATTAAAAATGGTTGCAAATGGATGTGATTTTTATCGATTTTTCAAATTTCATACACCTTGATCATATTTAGATCCCTTTCCCCTATCTACACTCTCCTTAAACCCTTCTACTGTTTTTCATGCATTTTATTGTAAATGTTAAGGCCTGTATAACCAGGTTTGTGTCCTCAAAAGTTCCTTTGTGAATCTATTCCTTGGAGCCTGGTCAACCTGTGTAGCATTGCCTCCTTAAAGAAGACCAACTCTCCCTCTCAGTAGTCATTGGTTACTAATAGTTTCTCAGGTAAAGCTGGGGCTTCTTACCTATTCCCCCTTCTATGTTGGGGTTTTGTCTAGTTTGAACTTGCCTAGGTTAGTTCAGGTGATTAACTTCCCAGATGTCTGGAAAACTTGTTTCCTTGTGGACTTCTACCACTTCTGGCTTAGAGTTTTCCCACCCTCCCCTCCCTTCCTCAATGGTTCCTGAACCCTGGGTGGCAGAGATTTGATACAGTGTTCTAGGCAAAAAAGTAATAGTTTTTAATGGTTCTGATCTAAATGATCCAAAGAATAAAATGAAAGTAATATTTAACTTGAGTCTTTGGTTACATGTAACCCACCATCACATTATTGTGAAAGGGTGTATTAGTGTGGGCTGCTGAGGAAGGCATCATTATTGAGCACATTAAACAACTTGAAACTTTGTCTATAGTAACTACTAAGACCCAGTAATGAGATGTACAGATATCTTAAGTACGTAAATTAAATAAATGGCTAAAAAATATTAAATACAGAAAGGAGTGAAAGCTGGGGCAGAGACCTAAGAGTAACATTATTAAGAGACTCAGTTTTTTTTTTGTTTTTTTTGTTTGTTTTTTTAGTGAGGGGCTGTATTTCAGGCTTCTGGGAGGAAATTGGGCCAAAGGGAGCAAAGTGTGTATGTCCTGAGCACAAGATCAAGTTTGAGGGAGAGTCCCATGCCTGGGAGATGCTGAGTGGATGGGAGGAAAGGGAGCAGACACTCCTGAGAAAGGACAGCTACTTGAACTATTATGTTGTAGACCAAATCTTTGGGGACTGGCCTGTGAAACCTCTTAGGTTGTTTCTGGGGATTGAAGTGGAGAAGAGAGTGCTTCTGATATTGGGGAGCCTTCCAGCCAGGGTACTACCTATGGAGTGTTTGTAGTCCACCAACGGGAGCATATATAAATATATATATATATATGTTTTATATATATACCATTCCACTAGGGGTCAGGTAGCACCTGAGTGGTGATTGCCTTTGTTACCTAAGGTGGGGGAGAGCGTACAGGGGTGACAGAAGAAGATGGAATGTATCCCAAGGAGGTTAGCAAGAGGAAGAAGGAAAGATAGTACTTTCCACCCTACTATCAAGGGAGTTCTGGAGTGTCCTAGAGTTAGATGGATCACATGTTGATAAAGTAGCATTTTCTTGTTTTATGTTGAAGTCTTAAGCACTCTTTCACTCTTTATAACAAGAACATGGTTATGTCTTTTGGAAAATTTTTTCAGTTAATATGTCCAACTTAAAACAAAAGACTTAAAAAAAATTTTTTTAAATGCATACGTGCGTATTGCCTGCATGTGTATAAGTGCATCCCTGTCCGGCAGTGACCATCTCCTTGAAGAAGGCATCCGATCCCTTGGAACTGGAGTTACAGATGGTTGTTAGCTGCCCTGTGGGTACTGGAAATCAAACCCTGGTCCTCTGCTCTTAACCGCTGAGCCATCTCTCTAGCCCCAAAACAGCATACTTTTAACATCACGGATTCATGATGGAGCAGTGTAAGAGAAATAAATATTCAGCAAACAGTGGACATTTTTTATTGTTAGTTAATTTATTCACTAAGCTCATTTTTTGAGAGAGACACATATTGGTTAGTTCAGCCTGGCTTTGAACTCAGAATCCTCTTGCTACAGCTTTTCAAGTATTAGTACAATATATATATATCACCACACTAGGTGATATAAATTAAAAAATTTATGACAAAGTTTATGTTTAACAAAGAGACTATTAGATGAGTTTAAAGTTTGGTGAGATGGCTCAGTGGGTAAAGCTACCTGCCTGTTAAGCCTGGTGATCTGAATTTGATCCCCGGAACCCATGTAAAAGTGGAAGGAGAGAATTGACTTCATAAAGTTGTCTTCTGATCTTCACATGTGTGCTGTGGCATGTATATCTCCCCTATCATGTACCTGTGCATGATTGCACACAGACACACCACACATAACTAAAATTTTATGAAAGTTTTAAAATTGCTTTCTGAAAATTTAACACTGGTATATTTCATCCTGTTCTGTGGCCCTAAACAGTTGTGATTGCATTTTATAATGTTTATGCCTTTAAAAAAAAATAACTTTTTGAAACAAGGCCGTATAGCTGAGAGTAGCATTGAATTGATTGTATATCTTAGGCTGTTCTCAAACTTGTGATTCTTCTGCCTCAGCTTCCTGAGTGCTGCTCTCATTACAGGCATGCTTTGTGATGTCCAACAACAACAACAGCAAATTAAGTTTTCACGCTCTCTATGTTGTCCAGACCAACCCTTAGCTTCTGGACTCCAGTGAACTTCCTGCCTCAGCCTCCCAAGTAACTTTGAATCTCTTTAAATGAAATAGAGGGCTCCAAGTACATACGATTAGCCACCAGCATACCTTTTACTACTCAGTGATAATCTTCCTTGTGTGCAGACAGTACTTTCCTTCATGCCATCTTTGTGTGTTCCCTAGACTAATTACAGCTTTTAGAGAAGACACCTTTACTGCTGTTTTCTAGGTGAGGAACCCAACTTGAGGGAGATGGTCTACTAAAACAACAAACAGGATCAAATCTAGATGGTTAAAATTAAAGAGTTCTAGGGGTCAGTGTGATGGCTTATTGGGTAAAGGCTCTTGCCACCAAGACTGAGAACTTGAGTTCATTCCCTGACACATACATGGTGGAAGACAAGAACTGACTCCTGGGAGTTATCATCTGACCTCCACATGTGTGCCATGGCATGTGTGTGCCCACGAACACATACACACAAACAATAACTAAATGTAACCTAAAAAGTATTTTTATTCTTTTTAAAATTTTATTTACTATTTTGATTTCATGTGTATGAGTGTATGCCTGCATTTATGTGAGTGCATCCCTGTCGTGCAATGCCTATGGAAGTTAGGAGAGAGTGTCAGATCCCCTGGAACTGGAATCATGACAGTTGTTAGCTGCCATGTGGGCGCTGGGAATTGAATCTGGGTCCTGAGTCCTCTGTAAGAGCAGCCAGTGCTCTTAACCACTGAGCTATCTCCAGCCCCAATAAGTTTTTTTTTGTTTTATTTTTGTCTTTTTGAGACAGAGTCTTCCTGTAGCCCCAGCCGGCCTGGAACTTGCTATGTAGACCAGGCTGGTCTTGAACTCTTAGAGGTCCACCTGCCTTTGCCTCTCTAGTGTTGGGATTAAAGGCGTATGTCACCTCACCTGGCTCCAAAGAGTATTTTTAAGAGTAAGAGTTCTAGATATTTATTTTGTAAATTTATGTTCCTAAAGAATTGACTGTGATATATCCATGTGTTGGTAGTGTTCACTTCAGCCACTGAATAAAAAGATCAGTGCAGGCCTGTGGCACAAGCCTGTAATCCCAGCACTCAAGAAACTAAGGCAGGAGAGTGACTACAAGTTTGAGGCTAGCCTTGGCAATATAATGAGCTTCAGGCAAGCTTGTGCTACAAAATGAGAGCCTGTTTCTATTGCTCTCTCATATATACACACACAAACCCTGTGAAGAAAATGTATAGCCAGTGTGTTCTTCCTAACATGAGGTGGGCTGGTGTTTATTCTTGGTTTAAACTGGGTGGGCACACATTCTTGTTTACTTTAGCGTGTAATTGAGAAATGGTCAGGGTATTTTACTTCATTACTAAGTCTTGACTAAATAGGAAGTAAAAGTTTTCATGGATACTTCTAGAGGCGTAGACTTTTCATGACTGTCTTGCCATGAAAATAAGGGCTGTTGAATAACTGGTAGAGGGCTGGTAATGGGCTCCACTGGGAGTTCTTTAAGGATGGTGGGGGTGTTAATTTCATCAAGGATGCCTTAGAGGCAGATCAAAAGATTGGGACACTGGCCTTGTTTAGCATTCAGATTTAAGTCAGTTATTTTTATTTTTTTGAGACAGGATTTCATGTAGTCTAGATTGGCCTTGAATTTCTGATCCTCCTGCCTCTATCTCCTGAGAGCTAGGATTATAGACATGCTCCACCACACATTCTGATTCCATAATTCTTAAACGTAAACTGAAAATGGCTGGTAAAGGAACTGAGACTTATTTCTGCACACAAAACTTCTGGAAGTTTATTCTTAGATTGTTAGCCTGGGATTTTACACCTTTAACTTCTGCCATCTTGTAGTTGACTCTCAGAGTATGCCATTACTTAGGGCTCTGTAAGTGCTGCCATCATGTTTTTACTTCATGTGTTTGAAAACAGTTTAAAATAGGGTAGCTAAAGTATGCCTTCCCCTATTAAGATGAAATGTATTTTGCTGTGGGATTGTAAAGATTATGAAAGGTTGTTGGTTTTTCTTGGGATTCCATTAGTGGGAATATTACTACTTTATCTTGTTCAAATCATCACTTGGAATGTATTTCAAGAAATTAAAGGGACTATTAAAAGTCACCCCCCACCCTAAAAAACTGGCTGTATGTTCCAATGAGGTTGGTTCTAGCCAAGGAATTTTGGTGCCATCATCCTAGGGCCTTGGTGGGCACTGATAGTCCACAAGAGTAGGTACGGCTGAACTTTGCACTGTTCCCATAGCTCGTTAGCACCAGGACCCCTTTTTTTAATATAACATGTGGATCAGTAAGCAACTTCTGTAAAAGGCAAGAGAAAACATATTTCTGGCTTTGTGGGCTATCAGGTCTCTTGTTTAACTACCCTGCTCTGACATTTTGGTAAGGAAGCACCAATAAACAGTATGTGAGCATGATTTTCTCTCTTAAACTTTAGTATTCAGGAAGTTTTTCCCTTGAGTCACAGTTTGATCACCCTAATGTAGCACAGGACTCATGGTCTGAGTGCCCATATGGGAGCATTGGCCTGACTGACATGGCTTTCCCTACATGGATACAGCGGCAGCACAGGTTTTCTGAGACCCTGCTGCAGCTGGTCTCGATATCAACTTGGAGGTAAAGCCTGACTGCAGCTTGTAGAATACCTTGCAGTTAGTAGGAGGCTCTTTCCTGAGTTTTTTTTTTTTGTTGTTGTTGTTGTTGTTGTGTTGTTTCTTTTCTGTAGCAGTTTTATGTACCATATTCAAAGTCAGGTAAATTTTAACAAAAAGCCAGGTAACTTTATATTGTTGTTTTGCAGGCCATTTTGCTTCTTGCTGATCCTGGTAGCCCCCATAGCATTCAGGTCTCTGATCCTTTGTCACATCTATGAAACTAGATGGTGAGCAGCTCTGATAGAGCTGGTAGAGATTTCCTGTAATCACCCTCCTGGCATTGACCACAGCACAAGGCGACCTACTGGTGCAGTAGGCCCTCTGGAGATATTTGAGGCTCTAAGTGAGAGAATTTGCAGTCTTTGTTCCTAATTTTCTCTCAAGACTTTGCTTTTATGCTACTTTCCACCATTCTTTGGGTATTCTTTGTTTTCTTAATCCTGAGTGTCCTATCTAGGTGTTCTCACCCAGTGATAACCCAGCTGAGCTCAGGCCAAATTTTAATCAACAGGTTACATCAACTTTATGACCCCTGTTTTCTCATCTATAAAATGGAGAGTATTACTACATTACCCCATTATTATCTGAGGTGATGTTTGGAAAGTGCCAGGTCTGGAGAATATGCTGAATGAACGTGAACTGGCACTGTAGCTTCCAGGGGATGTGGGTGTGCCTTATCCCCACAGGATTTACTGGGAGTGCTAGTCTGAACAGTCTGAGACCTGTTAGTTGCTAGTTCTAGAAACAACAGTAATAACATATATTTTCACTTTTGTAGGTCTGCATAGCCAGGAATTCTGTAATCAATACTACTAATTTTATCTCCCAATTTACTTTATTTTTAAAAATAGAAACACAGTGACTTTAAATTTAAAATTATAAAAACTTAAGTTATGTCAGGTGTTCTGAAAACTTGATGATTTTGAAACATAGTTCATGAACTGTTTAAGACACAAATGAATGTGTGTTTCTGTTCCTTACTGTGTACCTTACAATTCAACTTGAGACACCTGTTAGGTATTAGCATTGTATAGGGGCTTTCTTTCAGTGACTTAGAATTGTGTTAACATAACTTCAAGGCAAAACTAAGAAAAGAATACAAAATGCAGTTAAGTGTGAAAAAGTTAGGAAGGACAATCCAAAGAGGATTCAATTTATGTTCTCCTGTTCCCTGTATAATTCATTGTGCAGAAACACAGAGTGCTAAGGTAGGGGCAGTGGTTTGGTGGTCCTCCTTGCTCCACTGCCTCCCTGGCTTTTCCCTGCCATGCCAGGGCACTGCCAGACAGTTGGAGAAGCCCGCCTGTTTTCCCAGCCTTCTAAGTCTGAGAACAGGACCTTGAACCTGATGGTCTTGTCTCCCTGGATGTCACAGTAGGTGTAACTCTTGTCTAATTCTTCCTTGGGTTGTCCCCAGATGGTCTCTCAGAAGCCTTCATTTTCCTAGACATGCCCTCTGATTTTAGTACACATATCTGTGCCCTTCACTCATTCTCAAAGTCTTTTGTGTTTCCCTTCTTGGAATATGTGCATTGGAACTGTGGTGTCCCATCTACAGCTTTTGCTTTAACTGGGAAAGACATCCAGCTGTCTCATTCAGTCTCAAGTAACTTTCAGGAAAACTCACTTTAATGCAAACCTGTGAGCCACTATTCTAATAGGAGGTGGGTGACTGGGTAGGCTTTTGCCCATTCTACTTTGGGTAGTCCTGTAAGATTCCTGTAGGGAAGCCCCTAGGCATGCCGATGAGCCCTTGAAGAATTCTGAACAAGGACATGTCACACACACAAAAGTGTGTGGAAGGCCTGGAAGTAAGCAAGAGTGCCCATTGCCTTTTGTAAAGTTCCTAAACAATATAGAGAAGAACTATCACTATCTTTGGAAAGCTGCTGTTAGGTTATTTTCTGGTTCTAAATTTAGGTAGCATGGCTATTTTTGAGCTCTTTGTTTAAAAGTTGAATTTTTGTTAAAACTTTTAAGAAATACTTAGATATTTTCCCATGTGATATTTTCCCCTGTGTTTTGTTTCCATTAATCAAAAGACTATTTAGTTGAACTATTGCTAAGAATAGTAAAACCTAACAGTGAAAATCGTTCCCATCTTTGGGTGTCCCATCTGCTACTGTAATATCTTAATTTGCCAGTCTTTACCTGTGCCCTGTATATAATAGGTATTTCTTATGCCTGTACTTAAGTCAACATTTTGAATTCAAACAATGTGTGGTACAGAAAATGAGCTGCTTAATGGGGTTGTTACAAGAGAATTCTCTTGTAACATACATTCTTTTTTATAATAGAAAAGCATCTCAACTAGTTTGAGTTTTTCTTAGGAAAACATTACCTATACACATTAATTTATTTAGTTATTTTTGTATGTGTAGGTGTGTACATGACATGGTGCTTGTATGGAGGTCAGATGATAACTGTGGGAGTTGGTTCTCTTCCTCCACCATATGGATCCCAGGGATTGAACTCAAGTCTTCAGGTTTGGCAGAAGACACCACCTGCTTAGCTATCTCCCGGCCTCACCTATACTTTTTTTTTTAACTTTATAGTTAGGATACCAGTGAAATAACAAAAATAAGTTGCTCTTCTTTATGATGGAATGTGGAGAACATCATTTAAATAGAGCAGAATTTGATATTTGATTATGAATTGAATGATGACACTCAGAAACTAGAGAAATCTATTAAATAATTAAGATTTGCTTTGATATTATGGACTACAAGAACTTGACCCAATTCCTTTGGATTAAAATATTTTGAGTATTTGTCAGCTGATTAAAAGTAGAACCTTCTAACCGTGACTCAGAGTTGAAGAAAATGTCAGAGCTTTTTATACTGGGAGCCAGCTGTATGTACTTGTGAGAGAGCAAGCCCTGGTTTGGCTTAGAGTGGACGTTAAGAGCGCAGCTCTCAGCTCAGTAGCTCTGTAACTGGGGCCAGTGGCTTCACATTAGAGACTTGTGGGGGGCAAGGACCATGATCTTCACACGTGTGTGTGTGTGTGTGTATGTATGTATGTATGTATGTATGTGAGAGAGACAGACAGACAGACATAAAGGTGGAAATCACTACAAGAGTTTCCCCTTAACAGTATTCTATTTGTACTCAATTTGATTAGTTTTGTATATATTAAGCTATTATGGAGCTTGGCATATAACAGGATGAAATAGCCATTGTTGTTTAATTATATGAGAAAATAGCAGCCATCGTCTACTTCTGGAGTCAGTGAGGATTGGGATGATTGATACATGGGTAAGGGCCTGATGCAGGCATAGACCCATGGATGGGTCACACTAAGACAATGTGGGAAGTTGCTGTTCTTCCCTGTTTCACTTCTAGTACCAGGTCTAGTACAGTTTCAGTTTCCAGATTGTAAAAAGAATGAATTGAGAGCTCAGATGGGCAATCTGTAATTTACTTTACTTGATTTGGGTTTGCATTTGAGCTGTTCTTTATTGGGAAATTGAACTCTCTTTTCTAGTTGCAGTTTCAAAGCAAGGGCTTGATATGGGTTAGGGATTACAGAGTTAAAAAAAAATGAGCACAGTGAAATTATAAAAGTTGCCCTTCTTTTATAGAAAGGAGAAACAGGAGAGAATGGCTGTGGGTTCCCTGTGTGTCTCGTCAGGTGTGCTGTCGGAGAGGGGTGCCAGTGAGAACTCATTCCTCTTTGCTTAGCTCCTGTGGATCTTGAGGGAGCAGATTCAGCTCTGCTGTGTTGTGAGGTTTCCTCTTCTTACATACTATGTGATGGAAAGTTCTTTCATTGAGATTATTTTTCCATTTTCTTAGATATTTTAGGTGTGGTTTAGTTTTTAAATTAATGGGTGGGGGCAGATGCAGAATGTAGGTGCCTGAAGGGGTGATTGTAATGCTGGAATCCAAATCTGGGTCCTCTTCAAGAGCAGTATGTACTTAACCTGCTGAGCCATCCCTCCAGCCTGATGTATTGTTTTTCAGTAGTAAAACTTGTCCCATAGTAGACAAAGAATTTTCCTCTTAATTTGTGGATACCTTTACAAATTAAGTGTTGTATCTGTAGTAAACAACTGATATTGAAAATAAACGAAACATGTAAACTATTGATAGGGCTTCTGTTTCATTTCAATTGTTGTTCAGCTACTGTGAGAATCAGGTGCTTGTACACCATGACCTGCTCACAGTTGAACTTTTCATGAAAAATCTTCAGGAACTATTCAAATAATAGGAAGAGAAGTCAGTATTGTAGTTCTTGTGATGGTCTTCTAGTCTTTGATATGTGAGGAAAAGAATTCCTTCTCCCCAGCCAGAGAGGAGACATTTCCTTTTTTTGAGATGATGTTGGTGATAATCTGGATGTTAGTGCTGTCTAGTAGGAGTTAGAAGCCACATGTGCCATTGAGTATTTGATATGTGACTAGTATGAAGCAGGAGCTACATTTTATTTATTTTGTTGGTTTTTGTTTTTTGAGACAGGGTCTAGCCAAGGCTAGTCTCAAACTCACTATGTAGCTGAGACTGGTCTTGAACTCTAGATTCTTCTGCCTCTAGCTCTCAAGTAGCGGATTACAGGCATGAGCCACCACACCTATCTAAATTTTAATTTTTTTCTGAGAATGGGTCTCCCTATGTAGCCCCATTTGGCCTGGAACTCCCTATGTAGACCACACTGGCCTCCATTTCACAGAATTCTGCCTGCCTTTGCCTTCTAAGTACTGGGACTAAAGGTATGTGCCATCATCCTGGTGTCTAAATTTTAACCTAAAATTTTTTTAAATTAAGTAAACGACTCCATATAACTAGTGACATTGTGTCAAACAACTTAGCTCTAACTACATTTATTTCTCACATTTGTCTAGAGTTTTCTTAAGATATTTATGACTTAAAAATAAAGTTTAGAAATAGCCATGACTTGGGTCACCTTTTTAGGGTTATTCACAGAGAAAATGCTTGTTGTACTGTGGTGTGGGCTCTGGTGATTTAGAGGAACAAGATAAACGTAGACCTTGCCTTCATAGATATAGCCAGGGCTGGAAAGACAGATCTTGGACAGGCACCTGCAGTCAGCTGTTCCCTCAGCGGGGAAGCACTGAGTTGGCTGAACACTAGATAGGGGCTGAACTCACTCTCAAGGATCTGGGAAGCTCCTGGGGACTGTGATGTGTGCTGAAAACCTGAGGATGACGATGATGTGGTGAGTGGTACATTTCTGGGCATAAGGAATAGCACAAATTCCAAGTGTGAAAGTCTGGAGGTATAAAGTATAAAGACTTTATAAAATCTTAACAGTTTGTATAAAAATCAGTTTTGTTTTTGGGTTTAGGTAGCCTCGTGTGGCTTCTGAGAGGGTAGTTCTGTTTTCAGGGAGCTGTTAGGCCTGGGTTCCTCTCAACTCCGCCACTTTATTGTTTTATCCAGCAAATGCTTCAGTAGTGTGTGTGTGTGTGCACACGCGCGTCATTCAGATTGGGATCAGCTTCTGACTAAAGGAGCTGGATGCTTCAGGCTGGGTGATCAGGGAACTTAGGCATTTCTTGCAAGGTGAGTTGGGGAGGCTGGTTGGGTATCTCAAGGCCAAATAAGATCACTTAGGAGCCTTGAATGTCAGATCACAGACTTTGTTTAGGTCTGTCCTTTTAGGATTTAAAGAATAACACAAAGTTTTGAGAAACTAATCATGGCCAGAGTAATTGAGGGAAGAAATGATTACGGTTTTGTTTTCTGCAAGTCTGGATGTTTCCATCTAGTTTCATATCGGCTATGTTGGCTTACCTTATCCTAGCCCCACTTATGGGAGGAAATGTACCCTATGAAAATATTTTAAGAATTGGAAATAGCAGTCTTAAGATAATGGGAAATCTTATTTTTAAAAAATTCATGCGTGCTGTGTCTTGTGTTCAGCTGTACTCATACATAGCATATGCACATATACTAATAAAATTAATTTTTAAAAAGGTAAATGTTTTTGAGTAGATATTGTATATATTTGAAAATTTCAGAAAGCGAAAAGAATATTTGGTAAAAGCCCTTCCTTCTGTGTTTTGTCCAGGTTTTTTTTACAGGTCTCCCTGTACCCCTAGCTGGCCTGGAACTTGCTGTGTAGACCACGTTGCCCTCAGTCTTACAGATATCCACATGATTGTGCTTCATCACAGAGTCATTTATCCCCACAGGCAGTTATCCTTGACTGTTTTTTCTGTCTTATTCTAGAGAAGTAGTATGCATTCCTAAGTAAATACAGGTTCACACACTACCTAAAGTGACTCCTGCTTGTTTTTCCTTGTAATTACATTTGAACTGATGGATGTCTCAGAGTGATTGGGAATATCAGTAATATAAGAGGAGGCCTCATTCTATTTTCTTTTTAAAAAAGATTTAATTACATGTATGTATGTCTATATGTGGATGTGGGCATGTGAGTGGTGCTCACAGAGAGCAGAGGCTTTGGATCTCCTCAGAGCTGGAGTTATAGGATTCTGTGAGCCACTGGACTTTGGTGCTGAAAACCTAACTTGGGTCCTCTGAAAGAACAGTACGTGCTCTTTAACTACTGAGCACCTCCCCCTTTTTAAAAGGCTTATTTTTTTTAATTCATGTACATGTGTGCGTGACTATGTATGGGCATGTATGTACGTATATGATGGTCCCCATGGAGGTCAGAGGAGAGTGTTGGATCCCCTAGAGTTGGAGTTGCTGGGAGCTGAACTCAGATCCTTTGCAAGAGTAGCAAACACTCTGAACCACTGAACCATCTCCCTAGCCCCCTCATTCTGTACTTAGATAAATGATCATTTTAATTTTAGTGCTTACATTGCATAAATGGGAAGAAGTGAACTTTTAAAAAAATTTGTCTCATCTCATAGGAGCTTTGTTACTGGTATCAGAACACACGCTGTGTAGCTAGTTCACACATTCTGTTTATGGGTTTTCTAGAAAAAAAATCTTAAAACCTCTGGCTTTTGTTACCTGCTTTATTAGTTGATAGTCTGTAGGTTAACAACCTACAGACAGAGTAAAAATTGGTTTCTTACTTGGTAATCTTTCCGAAAACATTTATGTTAACCTCAGGTATTTTCATTGAGTTCTTTAATTTTGAGACCAAGACTGGAAAGTCTTTTAGGGAAAGGGTTAAATCATTTAGGCTGCCTCTGAAGTGTAAATTGAGCAGCAGGTGATCCGGAGAGGATTGGCAACTGTAGAGAGGGGTGGGTAATTTGAGGGCAAGAATGTTTGAAAATCATTAAATAAAAGTCAGAATGAAGAGCAAAGATGAAAATTAGCCTCTTTTTAGTAGTAAAAAATTTTCTTTTTTGCCGGGGCGGAGGGGGGGGGGGGAGACAGGATCTCCATGTAGACACAACTGGCCTGGAACTCTGCATAGACCTAGGTTGGCTTCAATCTCAGAGAGGTCTGCCTGCCTCTACCTTCAGACTGCTGGGATTAAAGACGCGTGTCACCTTGCCTAGGGATAAAAGATGTATGATAATATATGTGCAATTTAAATAGTCTCTAGAAATTGTCTCTAGGAAGTTGAGGAACTAGTGATTTCTGGGGCCTCTCTTTCATTTTATATTCTTCTGAGTACTTTTTTAGTAAATCAAAATCAGGTTGGGCTTTAGCACTAAAAAACAGTAACAAAGAGTGTGCTTTTTTAAAAAAATTAAATGAAACTAGTTAAAAGCAAATAAATCTAAGTCAAAACATTTATTTGTTAGTTGGTTAATTAATTGATTGCACATCAGAGGATTGAACCCAGGGCCTTGTGCACATCAGGCAAGCACTCTACCACTATTACAACCTCCTCCCCCCTTTTCTTTAGTATCTATACCAGCGAGATGGCTCACTAGGTAAAGGTGCCAATTCTGACATCCTGAGTTTGATCCCTGGAACCCATGTGGAAGGAGAGAACTGACTACTGTAAGTTGTTCTCTACCCCCCCCTCCCAGCACATGCACACTCATATGCATATACATAAATATAATAAAATTAAAATAAATACATGTCTGTATGTATATTTTGGTATTTGCAGGTGAGAGAATCTAAATGGACAGAGAAAGGAAGATGTGGTTGTGTTTACTGTTACGTTGTCTGTCACTTCTTTGTTACATTCTGCATTTTGTAACAGTCTTTTTATTAGTGGTTTCTCATTGATGCAGTACTGGAAGAAAGCCTAAAAATAACAAGTCAACGTAATGTCTCTTTGAGTATTTTGATTTGAAATGTGATTTCTGAATATTCTACTACAAGTACAAAATGTTACATGTAGATTGTCACATTTCTTTAGGAAAAAAAGTCCATCTTTAAAATAATTTTTGCCCTTTTTATCATAAGCCTATCGGAAGACCAAAAAATATTTTAAGCTAATACTGAATCCAGTTTAGATTAAGAAATTTTTTTGATTTATTTTTCTTGATATCCAGTGCAGAGTGTCTGTGAAGTCTGAGAAAGTAAAATGCTCACATCCTAAAAGTAATCACATAAGTAGATTTTTACCTTTTCCAAGTCAAACGATTCTTTAAAATTATATCAGATAGATTTTTCTTTTGTCTTATTTCTTTTTCTGTTCTTTTATTGTTGGTTGATTGATTGAGACAGGGTCTCAAGTCTATAGCCCAGGCTGTCCTGGAACTCAGTCTGCAGCCCAGGCTGGCCTCAGCCTTGAGGTAAACCAAACTCTTCCAACTGGTGGAATTATACGTGTGAGCCACTATACCTGGCCTTAAAGTGTATTAATTCTTTTTACGTTTATTTATTTTTGTGTGTTTGCTTGCTTGCATGTTTGGAAGTCAGGGCAGAACTTCTGGGAGTCAGTTTTCTCCTTTCACCATGTATGTGGGTTCTAGCGATGAAGCTTAGGTGTCAAGCTTGGCAGCAAACACTTTACTTGGCCCCTTAAAGCACATTTTAAAATTTAGATATTTTCTCTCTGATTTACATGATAATGTCTAAGGTTCTGTAGTTTTATTTCCGTAAATTTTATTTAATACCTTGCTTGGGTTCCTTTTGTTCACTTCAAACACTGTAGATCATATAATATAAATATTTAAGAGTACTTACCATGCAGGTCTCCATCTCATAGTCCCCTGGATGGAGCCTTCTGTAACATGAATATTTGTCTTGTAATTTAGTTGTAAATTTGGGTTTAATAAATAGAATTCTTGGAACACTTATTTACAGAGGCCAAAATTGAGTTTTATTATTTTGTCATGGTGTGATGGAGTACTTTGATGAATATTTGTAGGACTTTTGTTGCCTTTTTCCCTATCTTTTCCTCTCCCCTCCTCTCCTCCCTTTCCTCCTCTCCCCTCCCTCCTCTCTCCTCTCCTCTCCCCTTCTCTCCTCTCCTCTCTTCCCTCCCCTCCCCTCCCCTTTTCTTGAGATAGAGTCTGTACCGTCTCACCTCCCTCTGTAGCCCAGACTGGCCTCAGAACTCCTAATTTTCCTGCCCTTGCCTCCTGAGTAACTGGAACTACAGCTGTGCCACTGCATTCAGCCTTTGATGAATAATATTTTTATTTTATTAAAAAAAATATTTTTTTGGACTTTTTGAGACAGGGTCTCCCTGTAGCCCCTGGAACTCACTGTGTAGACCAGGCTGGCCTTGAACTCACAGAAATCCTCCTGCCTCTGCCTCCTATGTACTGGAATTAAAGGTGTGTGCCATCATACCTGGCACTGATGAATGATACTTGAATGAATATTAATCTTTCCCAAAATGACTGTCCTTATTTAGAGCCTCCCAGCAGGGTTCTTCCTACTGTTTCTAAGCTACATATTAACAGTAGGTGAAGTCCTTTCTGTGGTATTAAATTCACGTAGTGAGGGAATCCTAACAATTTGGAGGGTTTTTCCTTGCACCTTATCGCAGTGTACCAACCGGCTTGTGACTGCTTAGCTTGTTGTCTTCCATTCCTGCCCATTTAGAAACTTCTTTGCTATTAGTGTGTTAATTTTACTTAGACTTCTAAATTCAATTCATCAACTTATTCCACTTTGGCTGTAAAGTACAGTGTTTGTTATCAATTCAGGTTTGTGACTTGGTTTAGATTATACTTCTCTGGGAGAGGCTTATTTTAAAACAATTTCTAAAAAAAATTACATTATTTATTGGGGGTGTGTGGAGGTCAGAGGACAACTTGAGGGAGTTGAGACTGAACTCAGGTCATCAGTCTTGTCTGCAGGCACCTTACCCAGCTATCATGCTGGCCTGGGGAGGCTACCTTTAATTCAAGTCTCAAACCTAGCTATTCAGTCCTGCAAAGAGGGACTTGTCCAGGGCAGTGACTTGTTCTCCACTGTAAGGAGAGGCAGGGAAGGAGGCCACTGTCCATCTTAGTGAACCAGTCTCCAGCATATTAGTTATTCTGAGGAGGGATGAGACTTTTTACTCAGATCACTGCTCGGAATGAAGTAAAACCTCATTATTCTGTACTAATTAGGGGTTGGCTTGTCTGTATAAAAGAAGCTTGAATTACAGATCTTAGAATTTGCTTCAATTATTTCCTAACCGTCATTATAAATAAAAAGAAAAGTTTAGTGTCTTTTGGAAACTTGTGTAATTGCATAGATAGACTTACTTATAATGGCATAGATGCTAATAAAAACAGTTCTTTCTTGGGGCTGGAGAGATGGTTCAGCTATTAAGAGCACTAGCTGCTTTTGCAGAGGACCCGGGTTCGGTTCCCAGCACCCACATGGTGACTTAACAACCCTCTGTAACTCCAGTTCTAGGGAACCTGATGCCCTCTTCTGACGTCTGTAGGCAGTGTACAACTCAGGTATACTTAAATACATACAAGCAGTACACTCATACACATAAAATAATTTATATAAATAAAATATTTTTTAAAAAATCATTTCTCTTTTTCTCCCCTCTATCATTGGAGAATTATTCCATTATGTACTTGTATAATTTCTGAGAATATTCAAGTCCAAGTAAGCCTCAATTCTACCAGAATTGCCATAAGTCAGTAAGGCTGAGAATATTAGCAAGATTGAACCATAGAGACATGGCAGTGGGTAGGCCCTGCTTTGGACCAGATGTGAGTGCCAGGATCTTGACAGACTTTGATTCAGCTCTCAGCAGCTTTGTGACTGTAGCAGTAATGATAAATATTTATTAATCTCTTACTGCATGCCAGGCTCCAAATACACACATTTCATGATTGAGTTCCCTCATCTATTATTTTGTGGACATTCTGCCCATATATTCTTTTGCTGAGGGAAACAGGCTCAGGGCAGGGAAGCAGCAGTAGTAGTGACAGTTGTGATCTGAACCCAGACACATTAGTCCTCTTCTCACTATTCCACATAATCCTTCCTGTGTTGTTTACATTTAGTATTATCTTGGTAAATAATGAGAAAGTACAGAATGGTCTCCAGTTCATCTACCACTAGTAGCCCTGTGAAAGTGTCTGCCCATATATTTTTACAGGTGTGCTTTGCAGTATGTCTTGTATCAAGGTTTGGTGTGTGTGTGTGTGTGTGTGTGTGTGTGTGTGTGTGTGTTTTGAGGGGGAAAATTTAAAAATTTATTTTATGTGTATGAGTGTTAAGCCTGCTTATGTAAGTACACTTGTGTTATGCATTGCCTGTAGAGGCCAGAAAAGGGTGAATCCCCTGGAATTTTAGTTAAAGGATGGTTGTTAGTCACCATGTGGGTGCTGGGATTCAAACCCACGTCTTCTGCAAGAGTAGTCAGTGCTCTTAATGCTGAGCCATCTCTCTAGCACCCTCCCCCCCAATTTTTTGATTTAACTGAGTGAGGCAGCACATACCTTTAATTCCAGCACTCAGGAAGCAGAGGCAGATGGATCTATATGAGTTCAAGGCCAGCCTGATCCACATAGTGTGTTCCAGGCCAGCCAGGGTTACACAGTGAGGCCCTATCTCAAAAAAAATATTTTTGAATCGACAAAAATTTTATCATATGAAATATATATAATATTTAAATAAATGCATATGTATGTATATATACATAGACACATATTGTGGATTGGCTAAATTGAGCTAACAGACAGATGCATTACTTCACATTTGTATCTAGGAGTGACTTGGCAATTCAAAATTTCTTTTTAGAAGTTATTTCCAGGGTGACTGAATAGAAGTGTTCAGAGTTTAAATACTTGAGAGAAACATTTGAGTAGTCAGTGATAATACAACTGATGCCCAAAGAAAACCTAGATAACTCTGAAAAATTAAAGGAAGCAGATATTTTTCACAGGAAGTAGGTGTGCTAGAGAGAAATACAGAGTGGGTTGGGAGAGAAAATATTTGTAGGAAGGGATTTTCATTCTTGGAAGTAGAGAAGTTTGAACATAGCAAAACAAAACAGCAAGCTGAAAAGATGGCTCAGCCAGCAGTAAGAGCCTTTGTTGCTCTTCGGAGGATGACAGTTTGGTCTCAGTATCCATGTTGGGTGGCACACAACTGCCTGTAACGCCAACTCCAGGGGATCCAACATCCTTTTCTGGCCTCCACAGGCACCTGCACTCATGTGCATATACTTCCCTTCACAGACACGTATACACAGAATTAAAAATAAAAATAAATCTAAAAAACCAAAAACCAGCTCTTAAGTCCTGTGTAACTTATTTCTCCCACTACCATTTCTTCCTTTATGGTTAGTGTTTGTGTCAACCTTAGGTTACAAGTTCATTGATGCAGAGGTATAGCCATAGAGTGATGGGTTCTAGGACTCCAGAATGATCCCTCTAGAACATAAAGAGATGGAAAGAGAAAGGTGAGTCAGACAATGTAACATTCCAAGAGAATTCATTACTTTTTGTTTCTCTTTTTAAAATGTAGAAATAAATGTTAAGATTACTACTTTCTATCTTTGACTAGATAAGAACTTGCTGCAGTTGACCTTGTGTAATTAATGTACTCATTGAGACACAGATGCTTATTGAGTACCTAAATACATACTAAGCATTTTGTGGGAAGGCACTATGTGGATAATGTGAGCCAGGTAGCTGACTTCTCTGTGCTTTCATGAAGTGTATACCCTTATTAAGTTAGAAAGTGAAGTTGGAAGTATATAAAGTTTATTTGCTATGTCTGTAGAATAAAGAGTTCATTCTTCTGGCCACTAGAAGGTATGGTAAGATGGTTTGCCCGTGTTTTTATGAAACCAATTCTGTAAATACAGAGAATTTGGGCCTCTAGGTATAATACAAAGAAAAAAAAAAGATCTTAAAATAGAGAGTACTTTAAGTTTTTTAAAAAATCTTTTCCACACAGGTTCTCCCTGTAGTCCCAACTAGTCTAGAACTCTCTGTAGACCAGGGTGGCCTTGAACTCAGAGAACTGCCTGCCTCTGCCTCCTGAGTGCTGGGATTAAAGGCATGTACCACTACATCTGGCATACTTTTAAGTTTTTAAAATTTTAAGTCATGTGTGTATGTATGTTCATGTATGTGTGGATGCATGTGTGTGCCCATGCATGAGAAGACTAGTGGTCAACTTTAGATGTTGTTCCTCAAGAGTTGTTCACCATATTTTTTGGGGTCTTTCACTGGGACCCCCGGCTCAATGATTAGGCTTGATGCTCCAGAGATCATCCTGTCTCCATCTCCGTAACACTGAAATTACAAGTGTACAACACTATCCCTGCCCCTTTTTTAAAAGAAGGAAAAAATATATATTTTATGTGTATGAGTGTTTTGTTTGCATGTATGCTTCTGTACCATGTATATGCAGTGCTGGAGGAGACCAGAAGAGTGTTGGATCCCTTGGAACTGGAGTTGTCAACCTTTTTGTGAGTGCTGGGACTAAACTGCATTCCTCTGCAAGAGCAGCAAGTGCTCTTAACCACTGAGCCATCTCCAGCCCTACACCTGCCTATTTTGTTTACATGGGTGCTAGGAATTGAGCCTATACTGACTGAGTGATCTCCCTGGCCCCTATTTTTATTTATTATTTATTTTGACTGGCCTTGAACCTCCTCATTGTACTTTCTATACTGCCCAAGAGATGGGACCACAGATATGTACCATACCTGGCGAAAAGAGAGAAGGTAGATTGATAAACCTGAAGAAGAGGTGTGTTTTGTATATGATTTGTTGGCTGATGCAAATTTGAGACTGTTATCAAATATTATTAGCTGGACACATGGATTAAGCCATTTACTTGTTTTTTGTTGTTTGTTTGGGGTCCTCAGGATTGAACCCAGGGCTTTGTATATGCTAGACAAGTATTCTACCGCTGAACCATATCCTTAACTCACTTTATTGTAAAGTTTTTAAATTTTTATACAATGTCTTGCTAAGTTGCCCAGTCTGGCATTGAGCTTGTGATCCTGCCGCAGCCTTCTGAATAACTTGGATTACAGTTGTACATCTCTACACTTGGGTCTTTCAAAAATATTCTCACTGTGTTTTCCCATGCAGGTCTCTTACTTCTTTCTGGGCTTAGGTGACCTTCTGAACTAAGCCTTCCAAGTAGGCAAGACTATAGTCAGAGGCTACTGTACCTGGCTACTTACTACTCCTGGTGCTCACTTTTTTAAGAAGCTTGTTTCCCATAGTGTCTATCTGACAGTAGTGTTTTCATTGTTAAAGTTGAAATACTGATCTTTTTCTCCCTGTCTCCTCCTCTTCTTCCTGCCTCCTTTCTACTGCTCCTCCTCTTCCTCCAGCCAGCTCTGGGTTTAGGTCTAGTTCTAGCTCTAGCTCTATACAGAATCTTGGTCTGCAATCCAGACCGGTCTGGAATTTGAAGTCTTTACTCATCCTTCTGGGTCCTGGGATTACAGATGTGTACCTACATCACCTGGCTTGAGGTCCTTATTTCAGTTCATGATAAATAAAAATGAATCTCACAGTTCATGTAGGATCCCATTTATCTTTGAGGGTTCAGAAGTGGTTGGTACCTGAGCAGGATCTCTGTATGCAAATTGCTGGTTTGGTGAACTAGCCATGAGATGTCCTTTGTTATTTTATTTGGTTGTAGCTTTTCTATGTAAGCCCTTAACATTTTCTTCCTTCTTTGTTGGGCATCGTTAGCCTCACAGGGGTGCAGTAGAAATGGAAGCTAGAGCTTGTTTTCAATATTACCTTATTGAAAGGGATGACCTCCAGATTAACTGCTAGGAAAGCCTCCAAAGAGGGATTAGATGTTCTTGTCCCTAGCCATAAAGTAAGACAGGAGATGTTTGGTATTTGATGTGTGGCTTGGAAGTAGTCTACTGCTAAAGACCTTGGAAGGAGGGTCCTCTTATCTATGTAGCTTCAACTTTGCATTCTCCCTGGCTCTGGTGATTGGCAAAGAGAAGAGAATTTACTTGGGATTGGAAATGGTAGTTCTCAGTCTTGACTCTTAGAAACTTTTGATGGTTCAGATTATTATTGCTCAACTCTCTTAGGATACTATGTGTGTATAGAAAACCTAACTGTGCCATGTCACAATATCCTGGCCTGCCCTCTTGACTTGGCTTTATTTTTCTGAACTAGAGCATAGGTTAAAGGGGTAAGAAGGGTTGTGGTATGATTTTGAATACATCCCATCTTATCTTTCAAAAAAGCCACATGTAGGATATTTGGTTGTTTGCAGATTCATGTGTGTTTGGACTGCTGGATAAAGAAGTAACAATTAGTCAACTCTTGCTGTACCCAAACAGTTGTTGCATGTATTTGGATTGAAAATGCATGAGAAAAATGATCATGGTAGACAAAATGTGACACGTTAGTTAAAACTGAAACCAATTTTTGGGCAAAACACCCTGCTCAATTATATAAAGTACCTGTGCATTTGTTAAAGAAGTAGCATATATTCTAAATGAAAACTGATCTCAACTGTGTTGAGTGGTAGGATGCTGGATGGATTTTAAGGATAAATTGTTAGAGTGAAGTTGCTTTTTTAGCCTCCCTCCCTCCCTTTTTAAAGACATTCTCTTGCTATGTAGCCTTGACTGTCCTGGAACTTGCTATCTAGTCCAGGCTGGCCTCACAGAGATCTGCCTGCCTCTGTCTCCCATTGCTAGGATTAAAGGTTTGCTCCACCTTGCTTCGCTGTTCTTCAGAATGTTATAAACTAACTTTAGTCTATTGCACAGAAGTCCAACTTTTATTGTATACTTTTGGCATGTGTTATCCCTCCTTTGTATATGATGGTTTATGATGAAGAAATGAAGTAGTTTGCTCAAGGACCTGTGGACAGGTGTTACATCAGGATATAAACTCCTGGGTTCACTTTTTCTCTTGTCCTTTATCAAGGACATGACCTTACATGACCCTTGAATTTCCCTAACAGCCTTTTGAGTTTATCTCCTGTTCTTTGACTTGGCCTGCCTTTCCTGGGAAGAGTGCTTGGGATGCTTGAAAGAGTCTGTAGGGAAAATTTGCAGGTTGCCACAAACTTCAACATACTTGGATTGTGTTTGTTGCTCCTGATTCACAGTGTTTTATACTGTCACCTCATCCTTGTCCTGGGCAAATAGGAAGGAAAACAGATTCTGTCATAACATTCCACCTTCTCATTCAGGTGAAATTCCATGTTCTTGCTTAAGGATTGAGGATAAATGCAATTTCTTTTTAAGGGAGTTTCAAGAAGTGCTGAGTAAGCCTTTCTTGGTGGTGTGCGCCTTTAATTCCAGCACTTGGAAGGCAGAGGCAGGCAGATATCCATGAGTCCAAGGCCAGCCTGGTTTATATAGTGAGTTCCAGGTCACCTGGGGCTACAGGGAGACCCTGTTTCAAAAATACCCCCCCCCCCAAAAAAAAAAAAAGTGTTGAGTAATATGTACCATATGGGCAAAGCCTGGCAAAAAGACATTTGAGTAGAGGCACTATATATCTCAATAGTGCACTTTCTAAATTTGACAAGTGTACATACTGTGGTTGTGTAAAAGGATGTTCTTTTTATTTTTTTATGTGTATGAGTGTTGAGCCTGCATGAATGTATGTACACCTGTGTCCTACAAAGCCCATGGCGGCCAGGAGAGGGTGTCAGATCCCCTGGAACTGAAGTTAGGGGCTGATGTTAGCCACCATGTGGGTGCTGGATCCTTTGTAAGAGTAACCAGTGCTCTTAACTGCTGAACCATCTCTCTAGCCCCTGAAAGAATGTTCTTAGAAGGAGATACATTCTGAAGTATTTAGGAGAAAAGAATCCTACTGTTCGTAATTTATTTTCAGTGATTCCGCAAAAACTATGTGCCTGTTTATGCACATTTGGTGTGGAATATCTCATTCAGTATAGTCATATGGGAAGATATGAATAGCTATGCACTAGAACTGGTTTGCTAGGCAAGTAAGTCCAGAGAACTTTAGGAGTCAAAAGGAGGAACAGGGCATTTCAGGGATAGCCTAAAGAAAGTCTGTAGTTGCTGTTTAGTATATGAGTAGGTTGGAGTAGGGTTTTCAAACCAGGAGAGCACACAGAAGGATTACTCAAATGCATGACTGCTCTAGCTTGTGTTAATGACTAGGAAATAGTTTCTGTCCAGAGGTGCTGGCTGAAAGAAGTGCATGAAGAGGGCAGGGACTCCGTTCACATGGTCATGCATGCTGTCTTCTGGAGTTTGAACTTTATTCACATACATGAGGGATCAGTCAGGATGCCTTCGTGCAGCCGTATTAAAGTCTAGCTAAATGGCTTTAGCCCTAATGAGTGTTATTTTCTCATAAAACAAGACTTTGCAAAGTTGGGAGGTTCCAGGGTTGGATAATTTAGCAGTCAGATTTTACCAGTTCAGGCTTTATTAACTCAAGCTAGTGTTTGTTTTGCTGTACCCATCCATGGTATGAGGGTGGTGATGACTTTTCTTCTGGTTACAAGATGGTTTCTCCAGGCCTGTGATGAAATCTAGTGAATGAAAGGGAGACCTCTTTCTGAGCATCTCTTGTAGAAAAAAAAATCTTTACCTGGATGATCTTGGCTGACTAAAGACATTCAGTTTCTCTCAGGTGGGATTGTTTCTCCTGCATCAGAGCATTGTCATGGTGCTTGGCTTATCTGGCTGATCTCCCTCGTATGCCAATGAAAGTGCTGCTATTCCTCAGAGGAAGCCCCCCAGGCAGCCACCTCAGGTCTACATGGCTTAATATGACTAATTTTATTTTTGATATGTTACATTCTAGCCATTGTTCTAATCTCACTGACATTTTTTCATACATTTTCTCTTCATATATTTTCCCATAGTGTACACATTTTCTTACATTTCTACAGTCATAATTACTTAAACACTTTATGACATATGGCCATTTATGTTTTCTGTTATTGGGTAACAATGATAGTAATAGTTATTAAATATGTATCACCTATAGGCAATTCTCAGTGATTTCCATTCATTAATTAATTTAGTACCCATAGCACTTTTAATAGTTTAGAGGTTATTATCACTATCTTCCAGATGAGGAGAGTGAGGTACAACTGGGTTTCTGTGCAGGTAGTCTAGTCTGTATTCATCAGGCTAAACTACCTTTAGATAGATAATTGCTATTTTTTTTTCTTGTTACAGATAATACTGTGGTGAACATGGTTTGTACACCTCATTCTCTCTATGTGCATGCAGAGAGCGCTAACCAAGAAGCATATCGGGTGGGGTGGGGGAGTAAAAGAATAGAGATGATACAAGTAAGATTGCACCTCAGAGGAAGGTTTTTCTGAAAGGAGCCAGAAAAGGGAATTTCTTTGATTTTCATTTGTTTGCTAATTATGAGTGATTTGTTTACAGTTTTATCTTCCTTTGGGATGCTTGCCTGCTTCTATGCTTTGCCCATTTATACTGGGAATCACTGCTTCTCAACTTCCTGTGTGATCACTCCTCTTAGGTAGTGGAAGTATTGTTAAGGTTATACTGTGTTTCAAGTATTTTTTAGTTTCTATGCCTTTACATACACATCTTCAATATGTTTTGAAAAATTACTGATCTCATCTTCTAGTTTGTTTTTTTAATTTGAGACCAGATTTCACTGTGTAGGCCTTTCTGGCCTGGAACTTCCCATGTAGACCAGACTGGCATCGAAGTCACAGAACCCCTCTTACCTCTACCTCCAGAGCACTGGAAGTAAAGGTGTGTGCCATGACATCTGGCTCATTTTCTAGTTTTTAAAGAATCATTAATTTCAAATATGCAGTTACTTAAGGTAGAGTTTAATTACCCCAATTTGCTATTTATATAACTTGATGTCTAATTTTGCATGCCTACATTCTTCTTCTCCCTGCCCCCCCCTTTTTTTGAAACATAACTCATGTAGCCCAGGTTGATTTTGAACTATATTAATAATTACCAAGATTGATTTTTGAACTTCTGATCCTTCTGCCTCCACCTCACAAGTATTGGGAGTCTAGGAATATATGGGTATACTATTATACCTGACTTCACATTTGTCTTTTTTTTTTTTGGTCCTTTTGTCTTTTTGAGACAGGGTCTCCCTATAGCCCTAGCTGGCCTGGAACTCACAGTGTAGACTAGGCTAGCCTCGAAATCACAGGCCTGCCTTTGCCCCCCAGGTGCTGGGACTAAAGGCATGCGCCACCACACCCAGCAAAATATATATATATATATAATTTTAAAAATATTTCATTTGTTATTTCATGTGCGTGAGTGCATTGTCTACATGTATGTAAGTGCTCCCATATCATACAAACCTGAGGAGGCCAGAAAAGTCTGTTGGATCCCCTGGAACTGGAGTTACAGATGATTGATAGCCACCCTGTGGGTCTGGGAATTGAACCTGGGTCCTCAGGAAGAGCAACCAGTGCTCTTAACTGTTGAGTCATCTCTCCTGCTCCCACACCTATATTCTTAAAAGCATTGTGACATTTTAATTTAGTGAGTTTTGGGAGGGACTTATTATTATTCTTTAAGTATCTGTGTTTTCCTTCACACTAATTACTGTTTTAGGATATGATAAAATCTAGTAGGCTGATCCTTTTCTCATCTTTGTTGAATGTTTCCTTTTTCTGAACTTGAAAAATGTTTTTCCTTATTTTATTTTCCTAAATGATGTTTCAAATAATTTTGATATTACTCTCATGACATGCTAGTATTCTATGTTAAATGCCCCATTAACTTAAGATAACAGTAACATATGACAGTTGACAGCCTATTATATTTTCTTAGATTTTCATTTCCATTTCTGCTTAATTTCTAGATTTTGGATCATTGTTTGACTTGGAAAATGATCTTCCTGATGAGCTGATCCCCAATGGAGAATTAAGCCTTTTAAACAGTGGGAACCTTGTTCCAGATGCTGCTTCTAAACATAAACAACTGTCAGAGCTTCTTAGAGGAGGCAGCGGCTCTAGCATCAACCCAGGGATAGGAAATGTGAGCGCCAGTAGCCCTGTGCAGCAGGGCCTTGGTGGCCAGGCTCAAGGGCAGCCGAACAGTACGAACATGACCAGCCTGGGTGCCATGGGCAAAAGCCCTCTGAACCAGGGAGATTCATCAGCCCCTAGCCTACCCAAACAGGCAGCCAGCACCTCTGGGCCCACCCCTCCTGCTTCCCAAGCACTGAATCCGCAAGCACAAAAGCAAGTGGGACTTGTGACCAGTAGCCCTGCCACGTCGCAGACTGGACCTGGGATCTGCATGAATGCTAACTTCAACCAGGCCCACCCAGGCCTTCTCAATAGTAACTCTGGTCATAGCTTAATGAATCAGGCTCAGCAAGGGCAGGCTCAAGTCATGAATGGATCTCTTGGGGCTGCTGGAAGAGGAAGGGGAGCTGGAATGCCGTACCCTGCTCCAACCATGCAAGGGGCCACGAGCAGTGTGCTGGCTGAAACCTTGACACAGGTTTCCCCACAAATGGCTAGCCATGCTGGACTGAGCACGGCACAGGCAGGAGGCATGACCAAGGTAAGTGAGCTGAAGTGCTCAGATGCTTCTTGCCTTCCTTCAGTGTGGGGCAGGACAATGTGGCTCCTTTTGATATTTCCTGTTGGGATTTGTACATGTCACCTAAAAGAGATTTTTTTTTTTTTTATAGTCCTTTTTGGATAAAAGATCTCTATCTCCTATTTTTAAAATGGAAAAAAAAAAAATTGACATACTGTTTTGCTGTTTTAGCCCCAGGCTAGTCTTGAACTCCGCTGCAGCCCAGACTATCCTTTAACTCATGATCTTTGTGCTGCTCCCTTCTGAGTATTGGGATTTTAGATGTGTCCCACTGATTGCCAATTTAAACTTGTGAGAAAAATCTGTGGAAATGGGACCACATGGTTAAAAGAGGCAATATCTATTGAAAATCACAGCTTTTTAATGCATTAGAAAATCTAGTAAAGATGCTTCTTTATCCAGCTGATGAAGCAAATCTATCTATCACCTTTTCCTTTACAACACTTGGGAGTATGTTTATTGTCAGTCTCCATTTTACTCAAGAATATGCTTTGTTCTGAGATTGTCAGCTCCCTGCTCCTGTACATAGGGAAGAAGTAGTCGCCAGAGCCAGGGGATGTGTCCATAAAAACATTAGAGCAGTGGTTCTCAGAGTGGGGTTCCCAGACCAGCAGTACCAGTATCACCTGGGAGCTTGTTGGGAACACCCACTGACTGACATACTAGGGGTGTGCAGCCTACCATTTAGTTTTCAGAACTCTCAAGGTAGATCTGAGGCCCCTGCCAGTCCTAGAACTGTGCTCTAGAGAAAAGCCTGGGCTAGAAATTGCAGCTACCAGATTTGTAATTGCTGTATAGAGCAGGATCTGAACTTGGAAAAGGAAGGCAAATGTGGCAAATGTGAGGATAGACAGACGTGAAACAGCTGAAAAGGATAGAGGCTGATAGCAGGTTGATTGTCACTGAAGTTATAAGCCTTGCAGAGACTCTGCAACCCAATACTTTTTTTTTTTTTTTTTTTTTTTTTTTAAATAACCCCATCTGGCCTGTAGGAGCTTGCTATGTAGACCAGGCTGGCCTTGCCTCTCAAAGAAATTTGCCTGCTTCTGTCTCTGCCGAGTTTCAAGGTGTGTGCCACTATGCTTGGCTTTAGAATGGTAGTCACTGGTGCACCTATTTTAGTGTAGTTTAACAAATTTCAGAGTTAGGGCTGTTCTTTGGAGTTGAATAGTCCTGAAAAGGGGAAAAGGAGAAATGAGTAGAATTCATTTTTTCCTGAAGGTTGATGAGAGCATGGATGACAGGTATAGTGCCTTGCAGCTATCTTAGGTAAGGAGGTGAGTTTTTGTTCTTAACTGAAGAAGTAAAAGTGAAGTAATTGCCAACATTAAAACTGTACTTATTCTCTTTTGAGATGTTAGAGGGGGATTGTAAACCTAAATTAGAGTTGTGCCTGGCATTTGAATAAGGGTGTGTATTTATGCATGCATATGCCTTTTACAGTTTGATTTGGAAGGGATTTCTAATGAGTTTATTGCCTCTGAGTAGATCACTTTTTGTACCCTTCTAATTCATATTCCATACTACCCAGTTTTTTAAAAAGCCTTTTATTTTGGAGAATTGGAATTCTATTTAAAAATATATGTGCAGTGCAGTGGTTGCAGGATTATTGAATAATATTAAAAATTATGAAGGACCCCATTTGGGTTTTTTTGAGGGAGAATTTCACTATGTAGCCTTGTCTGGCCTAGAACTGAGTCAGGCTGGCCTTAAACTTGCCGTTATCCTCCTGCCTCTGCTTCCTAAGTGCTAGGGATTACAGGTGGGTGCTACCATGCCTGGTTAAGAGGTTTCTTTTAAATTAATATTTACAGAAAAATTTGAAACATAAGCCCATATTCCATTAGCCATGAAGCTCCAGTGGAATTATATATCACCAAAGCTGACTCTGCAGCTTAACTCAATTTGTTAAATGGTTCCATGTTCCAACTATCTGTTTACATTCTTCATAGGAACTATAGTACTATCTGATTTGGTATGGGACTTACACCCTATAAGCTAGACATTTAGATTGTTTTGGTGTCCTACTGTTGCTACAATATTGTTTCACACATTTGTAGTGTATATCTTTGTACAAGTGAGTGGCTGCTGGATAAATCTTTGAAAGTGGAGTTTTTTACAAAGACTCTTTTTAAAAAATGTTTTTATGTATGGGTGTGTGTATGTGTTTGTGTGTGTATGCCATCTGTGTGCTGTTATCCTCAGAGGGCAGAAGAGGGCATTAGCTCTCCTGGAGCTGGAGTTAAAAGAGACTGTGAGCTATCCGCTGTGGGTGCTGGAAACTGAACTCAGGTCCTTTGGAAGAGCACCAAGTGCTCCTATACTTACAGGTCATTTCTCTAACTTCAGAAGTTTTAAAGAATTTTCAAAAGAATATTGACATTTGAAATAGCTAAGGGCTGAAGGTTCTGTTGCATTCTTGTAATCCTAGCACTTGAGAGCCAGAGGCAAGGAGAATTATTACTAAGCTGGAGGCCAGCCTGAGATACATATAAAGTTCCAGGCCAACCATGATGTCACAGTGAGACCCTCTCTCAAAACAAGAAACAAAGTTAAAAAAGAACATAGATATTACCAGATATCCAAAAATATTGTTCAGATTTCACCCTTTTCTTGAATGTAAACCCCTGTCTCAATCCTCACCAATACTGGGTGTGGTTAGAGTAATAGTCATACTTGCCATTCTTCTAGTCAAGGTTGTTTTTATTAGAATGTTTTTCCATAAAACTTGCATTTTCCTAATTGCTCATATTATCTGTTTTTATTTTATTTTATTTTTTTTGTAGGATTTGTGTGTGTGTGTGTGTGTGATCTCTCCGTGTCTGTCTGTCTGTCTTGTCTACAGTGCTAGGGATCCAACCCCAGGATTCACTAGGCAAATGTTCTACTACTGAGCTGCAGTCTCAGCCCTCTTATATTTTATTATGTATTAAAAGTTTTATGTCTTTTAATAAACATCTTTTCCCTTTTTTTATTTATCAAATTTACCAGGAATGTAGGTTTACAATATGACTGTCATGTTTTATCAGACGTATTTTTTTCAGTTTGTATGGAAACATCCCTTTTTCCTTCATTACTTTTAGAGTCTGTGTCATGTTCAGAAGTACTTTCTCTATTCCAAACCATAGATGCTCTCTTGTGTTGGATGTGGTGGTACTCACCTGTAGTCTTGGCAACTCAGGTGGCAGAGGCAAGAGGATAGTTTGAGCCTGGAAGTAGACAATATAAACAAGTTTTGTTGCTGTTCTCTCCCCCTTAAAAATAATTATCTTATGTTTTCCTTCTTATTTATTGAGTCTTTACCTCAATTTTGACACAGAGTTATGAACATAGGTTAATGGCAAAGCACTTGTCTAGTAAGATGAGGCCCTGGACTCCATCCCCAGTACCATCCCCTAAGAATCACTCTCATTCCAAACAAACAAAGACTTACCAATGAACTAAATTAATCTTGGCCAAAGAGCAGTCCAGTATTATATTTTTCAGGTTAAAGTTCTAGTACAATTTATTTAGATATTAGTAATCCATCTTCCCTCTACTTCTCTCTGTACTTCTAATCTTTGCTTGTATCTGTGCTGGAAACTTATCCTAGCTGTGCACTGAATTTTTGCTCATGATTGTGAAGGTTAACTCTTCTACATGTGGTTCTCAGCCCTGGTTATACATCAGAATTATCTGGGAGATTTTAAAAAATTTAATGCCTGATATCCATTACTGGCCAATTAAATTAGAATCTGTGGGGTATGACAAAGACATGAATGTAGTTTATGTTCCTTAGATGATTTTCACAATGACCAGGGAGAGGGGCCACTGTGTTATATGAACTTTAGAACTTTTTCTGTCTGGGGAGAGAGCTCATTATTAAAGTGTTTTCTGCATAAGCACAAGGACCAGAGATTGATCCCCAGTACTCATGTGTAAAAAAGCAGGTGTGGTGGCATGCTCTTATAATTCCAGCTCTGGAGAGGTAGAGGCAACTAGATCTCTAGGACTTGCTGGCTAGCCAGCTTAGTTTGCTCAGTGAGCACTAGGCCAGTGAGAGATTCTTTCTTAAAAAGTAAGGTGGATGGCTTCTGAGGAACGACACCCAAAGTTTTACCCTGGCTTCCACATGCACCCATACACATTCATGAAGATCCACATACATGCATATGCACACACACCTCCAAAACCTTTTTTCAAACTCTTAAAAGCAGTCAATAAATAAAGCCTTTTTGGGGTCTTGTAGTATTGACTCATAATTATTTTAAGAGGAATGTTATATTTTAACAGTTTTTTTGTTTCATTTTGCTTGCTCCCTTATATATAAAAGGTATATCTTTCCATAGAGTTTTAAATTGCTCAGAAACATAGACTGTTTGCTTTGTTCATAATACACTTCTTTTATTATTATGGGTTTTGTTGCTGTTGAGGTCAAGTTCTATTTCTTTTTCTAATTGATGGTTTAAATGCAGGCATTGATGTGTGTCACTAGTCTGACCACTTTATGATCTTTTCACTGTAATACTTTTCCAGGTGATTGTCCTGAGTTTTCCAAGTATAATGTGAACTTCAGTTTGCAGTCAAAGGCAATCATGTATTTAAAATTAGGGCATAGTCTTATTCCTCACTGGTTAAATGTTAAGTTTTATTACATCCCTAACGGCTGTAGTAATTACCATAAGATTTTTTTTATGAGGAGATTTCTTCACATTAAGTTGAATCATATCTGTGATTGTAAAATTAAATTTTAATGTCATTGATGAATTTTATTTGTATTTCATTTAGGATTTTTTTCTCACTAATCTTTAAGATTAAATTATGATTTTTTTTTTTTACTTTTCAGGTTTTTCTATTGGTGTTATGTTTACTTGATCAAAGAGAGTTTGGACATCTTTCATGTTTCTTCCCTGAACACTTTAAACAGTGTTTACAGGATCTAGTTCCTTAAAGGAGCTCTCCTGTATAAGTGTGGGGGCCTAAAGCTGCCTCCTCTTCTTTCTTTGTCTTTCTGTGGAAATTTAGGGCCCATTCCCTCAAGGAGTGACTTAAAATCTTTGTTAACTTTCTGCTATTTTATGTATGTATTGGTCCTTTTGGACTTTGGTCTTTTGAGTTGATACATTCTTATGTTTTTCAGAAAAGTATAAATTTACTTTGATTTTAAGAAAAACTAATTATTTTACTCCTCATTAAAAATGTAATAGAGGTTAGAGAGATGGCTCAGCAGTTAAAGAGCACTTGGCTACTCTTTCAGAGTACCTGGGTTTGGTTTCCAGCACTGCTATGGCAGTTAACAACCACCCATATCGAATTCCAGGGGATCCAGTACCACCTTCTGGCTTCTGTGAACATTGCATGGACAGGTGCACTTACATACATGAAGAGGCAAAACACTCATAAAAAATAAAAATAAAAACATAATTTCAAAATATGTGTAGTAGCTATGCAGTTAGGCTATTCAAACTCATTGGTACAGGTTAAGTTGTTGAATAACTTTTCACAGTCACAGTCAGTAAGGAGCAGAGGCCATTTGCATCCTACTCAGCCTGGTTTAAAAGTCCTCTTAATCAAACTGGACGTGGTGATGTATACCTTTAAGCCCAGCACTTGGGAGGCAGAGCCAGACAGATCTCTGAGTTCCAGGTCAGCCTGGTCCACATAGCAAGTTCCACGACAGCTGGGGCTACAGGGAGACTCTGTCTCAAAAAGACCCCCGCCCCCCAAAATAAAAAAATAAATGTCCTCTTAACCATGGGCCAGTTTTACAATTTATATTTTAACAGAAAATTCTCATTTAGGCCATAACAATTAACTTAAAATTCTTATAATTAGGCATTCTTGATGATTATTTCCCTTTTCTCATTCATAATTTTGTGTGTCTAAGAAAACTGCATTTTTAAAAACATATTTTATGTGTATGAGTGTACTGCCTGTATGTATGAAGTGCACTTGTGTTGTGTTGTGCAGTGCCTGTAGAGGTCAGAGGAGGGAGTTGGATTCCCTGGAACTGGAGTTGTGGATGATTGTTAGACACTATGTGGGTGCTAAGAACTGAACCTGGGTCTTCTGCAAGAGCAACCAGTTCTTTTAACTGCCATCTCTCCCGCACCCAAAACTGTTTTTTGTTTGTTTGTTTTTGTTTAAAGATGATATTACTCTGTAACCCAGGCTCTCCTTAGGCTTAATATATAGCTCAGGGTGGCTTCAGACTCATCATCTTCCCGCTTAAGCCTAAGTATTGTCATTACAGGCTTATATTACCGTAGCATTTATTATAAATAAAGATCCAAGTCATTTTCAAAAAAAAATGGCAGTTATAAGGTGTTCTAGTCTGCTTTTAATTGCTGTGATAAAATGACCAAAACCAACTTGTGGAGGAAAGGATTTATTTGGCTTACAGCATAGTTCATCATTAAGGGAAGCCAAGGCAGAAATCTGGAGCAAAGACCATGGAGAAATGAATGCTGCTTACTGGCTTGCTCCTCTAGCCTGTGCTTTCCTTGCTTTCTTATATGATACAGGACTATCTGCCCTGGGGTGGTACTGCCCACAGTGGCCTGGGCCCACCACATCACTGGACAATCAAGAAAATGCCCCACCGACATGGCCACAGGCAAATCCAATGGATACAATTCCTCAATTGAGGTTTCCTCTAATCAGGTGTGTCAAGCTGACCACTGAAGCTACCCAGCACACAAGACATGATGCAATTAAAAATCAGTCTCCTTTTGATTGTAGCAAAACTTCATGTATTACTGTTTTTTATAGAACATGTTCTAGTTCTACTATTGAAAGAAACATTTGGCCTATATGTAGATGGAAAGCAGAAAGATCAACTTCAATGAGATTTAATTACTAATTACTAAGCAGATTAATTTTCTCCTGTTATCAGTGCTGAGGGATGTTACTCTGCACAGAAAGTGGCAGAAGAGGGAAATATTGTGATGTTCTAATCTGTGTTCTAATTTTCTTTCTGTTGCTGTGATAAACCCCATAATCAAAAGCAACCTCAGAGAGGAAGGATTTATTTCAGCTTCTAGGTCATAGTCCATCATTGAGGGAAGTCAGGACAGAATTTGAAGCAAAAACTGAAGCAGAAACTATGAGGAACACTGTTTACTGGCTTATTTACCATGCTAGCTTATTGATTTATTTATTATTTTTATGTGTATGAGTATATTGACTGCATGTATATAAGTGCATTGGTGCCCTGCAATGCCCAAGGAAGTCAGAAGAGGGCATTGGATTCCCCTGAAACTGGAGTTATATGGTTGTTCGCTGACATGTAGGTGGTGGGAATTGAACCTGGGTCCCCTGCAAGAGCAGCCCATGCTCTCACCTACTGAGCCATCTTTCCAGGCCTCATCTAGCTTTCTCATATAGCCTAGACACTCCTTCCTAGAGATAGTGTTGCCCACAATGGACTGGCTTTCCCAATAATTTTCAGTCAAGGTAATCTCTCATGGACATAGCCACAGGCCAGTCTGATATGAGAAACTCCTCAATTGAGGTTTGCTTTTCCCAGGTGAGTCTAGGTTATATCAGGTTGACACTGAAAATTGACCAGCATAGTCCACCTCTTGTGAACTTAATACACAAGCATATCACTGTTAAACCATAACCCTTCTGTTCTCACCCCCAAGATTTCATGTTAATATCACCCTCTAAGGTACAGTCCAAATTTTAAGTCTCTCAGTCTTTAAAATTCCTAACACTTTAAAGGTTCAATGTTTCTCTTAAAAATCCAAAGTATCTCAACTGTGGAGTCCTGTAAAATAAAAAGCAGATCACATTTTTTCTTACTGCAAAAGGAAGGAATCAGAGGATATCGGAATAATCACACTTAAGCAAAACCAAAAACCAGCACTGTAAATTGAGATTCTGTAGCTCAGTGTCCATCATCTGGGACTCACTCATCTTCTTGGCACCAAGAAGTGGGTAGCCCCACTAATCTAGTTTTGCATATGGAGTACACATAGCCTCCCTTGCCCTAGCATCTCCAAAATCTGGGGGTCTCCACTACAACTGAGGTTACACCTTCACCAGTAGCCTCTCCTGGCCTCTGGGGACTCTGACTTTGTTACACTTTGTCAGACCTCAGTTGCTCTCTTTGACCCCCTTCAATCTTTGCTCTTTCATATCTTTCCCAGCTCAGAGTACCCACAATCTTGGAACAAAATACCCCAAAGGCATGATAAGCCACATGGTCAAGTAAGTCCATCACAGCAGCACCCCTACTGGTACCAATTTCTGTTCTAATTTGCTTACTGTTGCTATGAAAAACTTGCTGTTGTGTGTGGTTTTAGAAGTCTTCAGGTTTTTTTTTTCACTTAATCTGAAAGGTACCAAAATAAACTGGTATGTGGTGGTGGTGCATGCCTTTAAACCTAGCACTTGGGAGGTAGAGGCAAATGGATCTCTGTGAGTTTGAGGCCAGCCTGGTCTTTATAGCAAGTTCTACGCTAGCCAGTGCTATGTAGTGAGATCCTGTTTCCAGAAAAAGAAAAAAAAAAAGCTGGTATAATAAATTGTTCTTCACAGAGGGCTATAGCAGGACCCTTTTTAGTGTGTTGGGACATCACTTTTTTAAGAACTTAGAAGATGTAAAAAATATGATACTGTCTGGAGTTCTTCCAGGAGTAAAAGTTTTCACTTGGATCCAGGTACCAAGCCAGAACCATATTTTGGACCAGTCAGTTCTTTCTTTAGGCTCAACCTGAGTTTCCTACACAAAGTACCAAACTGCCAGGACAAGCTTTGATTCAGCAGTTTTGGGGTGCAGGCTGAATTTGCAATGCTTAACTAGTTCCCAGGTGATCCTGATTATGTCTATGAGCTTACACACTGGCAGTATGTGTGCTAAATGAATGGATTAACAGATTATAGTAATAAAAGAATTAGTAGAGTCAAGTTGGCTGTTAAAGTAATGTTTATTCCTCCATTTTTATTTCATAGAGACATTTTGGAATTTGTAATATTTAATAGCAAGAAAATAACACTGTGTTTGTGTGTGTGTGTGTGAGAGAGAGAGAGAGAGAGTGTATGTGGTGCTTTTTACTTTTAATACAGGGACTGGAGAGATGGCTCAGTTGCTAAGAGCACTGGCTGCTCTCTCAGAGGACTTGGGTTCAGTTCCAGCACCCACGTGGCAGCTAGCAGCTGATGGAAACTCCATTTCCATCAGATCTGATGTCTTCTTCTAACCTCTGTGGTCAACACAGGACACAAGTGCACTCATATACATGGAAAAAATACACTTATACACATAAATAAAAATAATAAATAATATATTTTTTAAAATAATGCAAAGAAGGATTGAAGCGATTGCTTAGTGGATAAAGGCACATAACACAAGCTTGGTGGCCTGAGTTCAATCCCCAGCACCTACATGGTAGAAAGAACTGACTCCTGCAAATTGTCCTCTAACCTTCACATATACAGCATGGCACATGCTCATCCACACACATAAACACATGTATGCACACAAAATAAATGAAAGTGTAATAAATAATACACAGAAAATGGCATTTTCTATTCAGAAAAATCTTAATTTTGCCTTTTAGAAAATCATAACAAAGATTAGTTTGTTGGTTGAAACTAACACAACACAGTGACATGCAGGATGTTTATTGTCAATGTAGGAAGTTTTTCAGTAGAAATGCTAAGCAGTTTAAGGAATCCTAGTGAAACTGCAGAGGAAGACAGCCTGGGCTCTGGAGTGAACTGCCTAGGTTCGTATGCAGGCTTCTAATGATTACCCATGTGAAAATTACTTTGCCTGTTTCAGACTTGCGGTGTGTGTGTTGTTTATATAAGTTAATAATAGTACCTGTCTTTGGGAATGTTGTCCTTTTTATGAGGGGAAATAGTAATACTTCTCATACAGGATTTCTTTGATGATCAAATGCGGTGCATATGAGCACCTCTAAGCCCCGATGCCTAGATTTCTTGAGAACCTTTCGGAGAAATTGAAGTATGCCGCTTTGCTGTATAAAGGACATGAGATAGCCAAAAATATGTGGAATACTCATGTTTTCAGATGTTGTTTTAATCATTAAAACATTTGAAATCATTTGAAAAGGGATTGGAGAGCTGGTTCAGTGGTTAAGAGCTCTGGCTGCTCTTGCAGAGGACCCAGCACCAAATGACAGTTAACTACCGTCCTTAACTCCATTTCCAGGGGACTCCAATGCCCTCTATTGACTTCCACAGGCATTGCACTACACATTATACTTATGGCTAGTACACTCATACACACAACATTTTTTAAAAGTCATTTGAAAGCATAGGACTTGCTGAAGAAAAAACCAATCCCATCCTTACCACTCTTTAGTTTTATTTTAACATATAGTATGTGTATGCATATTGGTGTGGAAGTCAGAGAACAGGTTGGCAGACTTGGTTTTCTCCTTCCATCTTGTAGGTTCAATGGGTTTCTGGGTAGAACTCAGGTTATCTGATAGGCAAGCTAGCAAGTGTCTTTACAGGGAGGACTGACCAGTCTTTTTGTCAAAGTTGAAGTCAGTGCTTCTTTTTTCTAGTTAACTTTGTAGTTGATATTCTCTTGTAGTTGATAACACAACCTGAATGTTTTGCATAATAGCAACAATAAAGACATAATTGGTCACTTTAAAAGGCAGATATTTAAGAGAAATTAGTGAGTAGTCAAGGAATCAGTCACCTCTGTGACTAACAGTCGACTCTTCTGGAGATTTTAATGTTTTAGTTACATTTTTGGAAGTATAAAGTACCTAGAATGAAATGAAAAATCTTGCATTTATCAAAACTCTTACCTGTGTTCTCCCCATCAAGATGTAGAACAATTCCTCCCCCATCTTTTTTCCTTCCTGTCCTCTCACCCTGTGTTAGTTACTTTTCTCATAGCTGCAACAAAAAAACCTGACAAAAGCAATTTAAAGGTTTATTTTGGCTCACAGTGGTCAAGATGGCAGGAAGTTGAGGCAGCTGGTCACAGTGTACCTGCCATCAGCAAGCAGCGAGGTGAGTGCTGCTGTTTAGTTGGCCTTTTCCTCTTTTTTTTTGTTTTTTTTGTTTTTTTTGTTTTTTTGAGACAGGGTCTTCCTGCAGCCCCAGCTGGCTTGGAACTCACTTTGTGGACCAGGCTGGCCTTGAACTCACAGAGATCCACCTGCTTCTGCTTCCCAAGTGCTGGGATTAAAGGCATGTGCCACTATGCTTGGCCTAGGCCTTCATCTTTTTATGCAATCTAAAGTTTGTGGAATGATGCTGTCCATTATTTAGGGTGGGTCTTCCCACCTTAATGAGCCTAATATGGAAAACTCATCACAGACATGCCAGAGAGGCCTGTCTTTGTGTGATTCTAGATCCTGTCAAGATGACATTATCCAGAACACACTCCTACTGACAGTTACTGCTGATGTCTTCCATTGGATTGCTTTTACCTGTGCTCAGACTTCATATAAATGGAACCATGCAGTAGTAATTGTATTTCTTCATTTGCTTTTTAAGGTTTGATTTTAATGATCCAGTTTTTCTTGCAGTAAATATGTGGACCATTTATATAACAGTGTGCTAAACTAAACTTGTGTATTTGTCTAATAATTTAATGGTTTTCAGTACATTCAAAGATACATGCAACCATCCTTGTAAATTATGGAACATTTTTGTCAGTTAACATCCTGTACTTTTAAATCCTCGGGTCCACCAGCTGACCTTTGGATATAAGCAAGCACTAATTTATCTGTGATTGTACCCATTTCCTGCTGTAGATGCTTTATACAAATGGAATTGTATAGTATGTAATTTTTTGTGTCTGGATTTTTTCATTTAGCATTTTTATGTATAATATTTTTATTCTTTGAGAGTTTCATGTATGTATACAATGTATACAACATATTTTGATCATATCTACCTCTCCCATTTCCTTCCAGACCTCATCCAACATGTCCCCCTCCAAATTTCATATCCTTTTTAAAAAAAGTCTTTTGATTTATTTTATGTGTATGAGTTATGTGTATGTTATGCTTCATGTGTGTATGTGCATCTCTATCGTGCAGTGCCCACAGAGGACAGAAGAGGGCATTGGATCCCTGGAACTGGAGTTATGGATGGTTGTTAGCCACTGTGTGAGTGCTGGGATTTGAACCTGGGTATTTTGCAAGAACAGTCACTGTTCTACCGAACCACCTCTCCAGCCCCTCTTTTTGATTTTTTTTTTTTTTAAAATAATGCACCTAGTCCAGTTAGTGCTGCTTTTGTGCTCATGGGTCTGAGAAAGCATGGCAGCCTATCCAGGACCATATCCCCAAAGAAAAATAACTCTTCACATCTATGCCAACTGCCAGTAGTTCCTTGGCTAGGGTAGGACCTTGGGAATTCTTCCCTATCCACACTGGAATTTTGGCTAGCATGACCTTGGGTAGGTAAACACACCATTGCTTATGATCATGTCCATAAGACAGCATTTTACAGGATTCCTTCCTATCTGCTAGCTCTTCTTTTTGCCCCCTCTTCTACAGTGTTCTCTGAGCTTTGGATAGATTGATAACCATGTTTTATCTAGGACTGAGCACTGAACAGTCACTTATTCTCACTGTTTTGACTAGTTACAAAAAGAAGCTTCTCAGACCATCATTGAGAACAGTTCGGGTCTGTGGGCATAAATGTAAAGATTCATTTAGAAGACAGTTTGACAGCATGACCCTTTAGCAAAGTAACAATAGCAGGTTCTACCTTAGGGCTCATGACCTCTCCAGCCATGGGCTCTTAACCAGGACTACAATACCAGGCATGAAATTCCCTCCTGTGGAGCAGGCTTCAAATCCAGTCAGAAAGCAATTAGTTACCTCATAACAACTGTTTTTGTTTCACTATTGTACCAGTGCCTGGCAAGTTGGCATTGACTGCAGCTTGCAATGTTGAGAGTAAGGTTAAGAGTTGTCTTTTCTTCCCCAGCAGCCTGCAAAGCACCTTCTGGTACTATGAAAGCTCTCCAGAAGGGAGGAAGTTTTCCTGTTCTATTTGAGAGTGATTTTTTTCTGTTCCTTTAGCCAAAGTATATGATATATTCAGCAAAAAGGTCTTACCATGTTGTTATTGTGGGTAGCCAACAGCAGTGGCAATCGCCTGTATGGTTTTGGAGAGCTCTGAGGTTTTCCTGGCTAATATGAGGGTGTCCTATGTCTTGTGGTTTTTTTTTTTTTTTTTTTTTTTTTTTTTTTAATTTAATAACCCTTGTCTTCTGGATGCCACATTGTCGACCCATGCAGGGTAATTCTGTTTGAACTTTTTTTTTTTTTTAAGTTGCATTTTAAAATAGCTTGTTAACTAGTGGGTTATAAGGTTATCATGTTCCTTAGTTTTGGGTAACTCACCTACTACCTCCCTTTCTTCCCATCATTCTGCCCCCACCACTGCTTAACCCTTTAACCCTCAGTACTCCCCTCTCTTTCCTTTCACTTATTTTTTAAAGTTCGATTCTGACGTGGTGGACTTCTCTAACTGGCTTCATCTACCTTCATTGGATTGCATTTGTTAAAATATTCTGAGTTTATGCCTCTATTCATGAAAAATTATAAGTCTAATTTTCTTACTGTTCTTTAAAAAAGTGTGTGTTTGTCTATTTGTCTCTCTGTCTGAGAGAGAGTATGTACAGGCCAGAGACCAACCAGAGGCAAACTTTGGGTGTCTTTCTCAATCATTTCCTCACCTTATATTTTAAGGCTGGGTCTGTCTGTCACCAGTTCACTAGATTGATTGACCAGCAAGCCCCCAGAATCTTCCTGTCTTCACTGTAAGTGCATTATGCACTTAATAGTATGCACTTATAAGTGCATACACCACTACACCTGACTGTTACATGGGTGCTGGGAATCTGAACTCAGGTCCTCATGCTTGCACAGCAAACATTTTACACACTGAACAATCTCCCTAGCCCTTGTTTTGTTCCTTTGAGACAGGATTTAACCCTGTAGCTACATCCTGTAACTCACTGTGTAGCTCAGGCTGACCTTAAACTTGTGGCAGTTCTTCTCCCCCTTCAGCTGGCCTGGAACTCACTTATGTAGACCAGGCTGTCCTTGATCTCAGAGATCTTGCTTCTCTGCCTCCCAAATATTAGGATTAAAGACTTGTACCACAAGAGGTGTTCTTACTGTTCTCTTTAAATCAAATTATTAGACATTTATTTACTTGTGTGTGCGTGCCGTGGCATGTATACAGAAGTCAGAGAACTACCTTTGGGGAGTCGTTTTCTTCCATCATGTGGGTCCTGGGGATCAAACGCAGGTTATCAGGCTTGACTGAAAACCCCTTTACCCACTGAGTCATCTCTGTGGCCCAGTATTTCCCTGTTTTACTTTTATTGAATGTAGAATATAATTACTCAAATCCTTCTCCCATTTGACCTTTTTGTCCATGGTTTTTCTTCTGGAGTGGTGTCTATATGCTTGAAAGAGTGTATCCTGCAGTTGTAGGGTGTGGTGTTTAGAAAAAATAAAATCAACTAGAAGGGCTGGAGAGATGGTTCATCAGTTAAGAGCAATGATTGTTCTTGCAGAAGACCCCGGTTCAGTTACTAGCACCCACACGGCGGCTATCCTAACTCCAGCTCCAGGAAAATCTGATGCCCTCTTCTGATCTCCACATGTATGCAGGCAATACACTCATACATAAAAAATTTAAAAAATAAAAAAAAAATCAACTAGAATAAGTTGGCTAATTGTGTTCAAATCTTTACTGGTTTGAGGAGTAAAGCTATATTCTTTTCGCTATCAAGAAAGGAATATTGAAAATACAACTTAATACTTGAATTTGTATGAGCCTGTAACACACTGTTTCCATATGGTCATGTACCACCTCCCCTGGCTCTTAAAATCTTTTTGCCTCCTCTTCCACAATGGTCCCAGAGCCCTGGGTAGGCGGAGTTTAATATAAGAGTCTTGTCCAAGAACCCACACTCTGCAGACTTAGTCTCTATGCTTTAACCATTCGTGGCCCTTTATGTTCATTGCCCTCTGTTGCATGAGGGAGGTTATTGATGAGAGTTGAGAGATGCATTAGTGTTCTCTCTAACCCTTGTTCTACTATGTTCTATGAGCCTGAGGTACAGAAGTTCCATTGTAGACGTGTCACTTAGGGTTGGACATTTCACAAACACTTCATCTCTGTGTGTGACCAGTTGTGGAACTCTCCGTCTGTTGCAAAAGAAGTTTCTTTGATGAGTGGTGACTACCATATTTGTAAATATAAGTATCTATATTAGATAGATTTGCTAGGGATGTAGCAGCCTTAGGGTTTTCTCTAAGGTTTGTGACCTTTCCAACCATGTGTATTTGGTTATGTTTACAGTACCACATGAGTGGGCTTTTAAGTCCAATGTGGTAGCTATTGATTACCCCCAAGATAAAAGTGCCCCTACTGCCTCAATGTAGTCTGCTGTGCTGGTCATTGTTGTGGTTATTAGGACTTAATGCTGGGGTTGCCATCGATTGATGTTCTCCCTTAGCTGCTTCCGTAATGTCCTCCAAAACTATGAGAGCTAGCCCTCAGGGAGGTGACCTCCAGGTCAGTTCCAGCTCCATTCTTCCAAGTTCTGTGTCCGAAGTATGTCCTCTCTTCTGTAATAGAGTCTTACCTTCAAATTCTGGGAGGCAGTCAAGGACTGTGGCAATAGTCTATGTCAATTCTGGAGTCTCTTGAACTGCTCAAAAACTTGAAGTTTCTCCTATCTGGCACTATTTCTTGTTATACACATGGACTCATGTAGAGATACTGTATATGTAACTTTTCAATAGTCTTTTGAACTAATATGTTTCCCTTTGTTTTTCCCACCAGCTAAGTATTATTAATCTCTCCTCTCTCTCCCTGTGTAACCCTGTCTCCTCCCTTCCCCAGTTCAAGTACCCCCATATGCGCTATTTCACCCCTGTTAATACCTGTGTCCTATGCCCCCTCCCTCCTTGATCTACTTCTTCCCCTTTTCCCTCATGGTTCTTTGCATAACCCTCCCTCTTCTCCCGTTTAATATCCCATTTTGCCCATTTCTCCCTTGGTAACACCTGTCTCCTACTGTTCCTTTCTCACAGGCTCCTTCTTTCCCTTTTTCTCCCTGGTTCCTTTCCATCTTCCTGGCTCCTGGAGTTATGTCAGGATATATACTTATATAAGGGTTTGATGATAAGATGCACAAATGAGGGAGAACATATGTTGTTTGTTTTTCTGAGTTTGTGTTACTTAGTATTAACAGTTTCTAGTTCCATCCATTTACTTGTACATTTCATGATTTCATCTTTCTGTACTACTGTGAAGTAGAACTCTATTGTGTAAATGTATCACATTTTCATTATTCACTCATCAGTTGAGGGACACAGTTGAGGAACACTTAGGTTGCTTCCATTTCTTAGCTGTTGTGAAAAGAGCAGCAACAAACATAGATATGCAAGTACCGGTGCAGTAGGATGAGTCCTTTGAGTAAAAAACCCAGCATAGAATGAGCAGTAAGGCCCCAATCTTAACTGAAGAACTACTGGCTGCTGATTACTGCTGGATAAGAGAGAGCTGATCTTCTTAAGGAAGTGACACTAGATAGGCTGACTAGACCCCAATGGATAAACTTGCACTGAGGGACATTTGGTTATACCAACTTGACTTGATAGGCTTTAATATAAAAGACAGAATGAATGAAATCTGGTGGGGGCTGTGGGAGAATGTGGATGGGGGAGGGGTATAAAGATGATTAAGATGTTTTGTATGAAATGCACAAAATTCAATACAACTTTTTAAAAATTTGCAGTATAATTACTTTTTTTTTTTTTTTTTTTTCTGAAACAAGATCTCCCTGTAGCACCAGCTGGCCTGGATTCCCAGAAATTCTTCCACCTCTGCCTCTGCTAGGGGAAAAAAGGCCACGCCCAGAAGGTTTGGCTTTTTTTTGTTTTTTTTGGTTTTTTTGGTCAGTATAATGTCTTAACTATTTGTTCAATACATTGAGAAAGCCCTGTCATTAGTTGAATTTATATGTTGAATTGTCATGTTTCCATCATAAACGGGACCTTTAACCATTATAAAATACTCCTTTTGCTTTTGTTAATATTCTGTCTTAAAATCTACTTAAAGTTTATTAATGCAGCCATTCCAGTTTTTTTATTAGTATTTGCAAAGTATACTCCCCCCTCTAATAGTAGAACTAGAGATTTTAATATTGATAAAATAGTAATTTAGGGGAATCAAATAAGCTCATTTACTAAGATAGGATATGTGAAAATGAATGTCAGAATGATCATGGGGAACCCCATCCTTCATGTGCTGAGAAATCCAGGTTCAGGTCTCAGCACACCTAGCATTAATACTAAGTAAACCAGGGTATAGCCAGACTTAAAAGACCCCATGGGTTAAGGGTAGGTTTAAGAATTTTTACTATAGCCCTCTTAAGAAGGGGATTAATGATTAAGGACAGACATCTATTTACAAATAGAACTCAATGAAAGTCACTTAAGCAGGGGAAAAGAAGGTGTGGAATATAGATTGACAGTGCCCAACAGTACCAATGTGTAAAGTGGAAACCTTGAGGTTACTTGTTGAAGTTGACTTTTAATTTACCTCTTAACTTCTTCCAAAAATGGAAGAGCCTAAAGCTTGTTAGTATGGTCCTTGTAAATATATAAAATTAAAAGTAACTAGAAGTAGGTAATGAAAACAGTTCTTCAGTTCAAGCATTCTTTAGGAGCGATGCCACAGTCCTTAGTCTGGAGTATATTATAGTGTATATTATTATTCTGGAAAACCTAGGAGAAAATTACTGTATATGAATGTTGTGAACCCTCTGGGACTGGCAACAGTTTCTGGGACCAGCAGTACTTGTTAGTAGGGGAAACCCAGGAAACAAAAAAATTACATCCAGTAGGACCTGGAACAGATGACTAAAGCAGTGTGGTCATCCTTTACTTTTATGGCATGAAACAGGTCATACATTACTCAAGACAATCCGGCTCAGCAGAAGAGAAAGTGAAAGACTTGGCAGTAGACAGGAAAGACCTTTCTCTTCCTGGTCAGCATCCTTATAAGGTAAAGATAGTAGGCTTCACAAATCACTTCAAGAAAGTATTAGTAGCTCACACAGGCTTGGTCAAGGTAGAGCCTGCATGCTTGGGAAGCCCAGCCATGGGCCTTCTTTTCCAGAAGCTCCTACTTGTACTTCCAAGTTTTTGCCATTGGCATGCAGCTAAAGAATGGCCAGCCTGAAGAGTTCAATTGCTCATCAAAATGTGCACCTACATGTCTTCCAAACTAGTGTACCGGGAACCTTGGCTAAATCTTCATATCTCAGGAAGCATTTATGTTTTGGAGGCATATCACCTGGACAAGATCATTTTCATCAAGCCTTTATGGTATCTTTGCAAGTCGGTTGTGTTGTTGGAAGTATGTGCCCTCTCAGAGGAAGATTTCTTTGTGAGGCATGGATTTTATCCTTTGGTTGTAATAACACTCTTGGGGTATATCGTTTGACTTGTATGTCATGACTGCAACAGCAGTGAGCATGTACATGCCTTATAGACTTTACCCCTTTAATCTCCCCTTTTCTTTATATTTAAAGCATTCCTCTTGTAAATAGCATTTAGGTAGATCTTTTTTTTTTATTCTGAAAATTTTAGTCTCTTAGAGTTTCAGTCTGGTACTTTCCTAACTGAGCTAATCTGGCTTGCCCTTATTAGTTTTTCAATTGTAGTATTTAGTACTTAGTGTTAGTAACTGGCTTTGCATAACTTATTTTGCTGGATTTTCTCTTCTATTTGTCCTTGATGTTTTAGTTCCCTCCCTCCCCCCCCCTCCCTCCCCCCCTTTATTCTCTCTCTCTCTCTCTCTCTCTCTCTCTCTCTCTCTCTCTCTCCTTCCTCCCTCCCTCCCTCCCTCCCTCCCTCCCTCCCTCCCTCCCTCCCTCCCTCCTTCCTTCCTTCCTTCCGTTTTCTCCTGGTTTTGGATCCACATTTCCTTGCTCCTCTGCATAGCCAATAGGTTTTGACTGTATAGTTGGCACAGTGAATTGGATGACATGTTGAGTGTGGTTTGTTGTCTTCTGTAAGAAAGTATGAGTTTTGTTCTCTCATTTACTTTTGATCCTTTCAAGACTAATTTTAAACTTTAAGAAAAGTCTTTAGGAGCCTTTTGGGGGTGTTGGTCTGGTTCCTGGGGTACTCAAGACCATCTTGAAAGTTTGACTAATTAAACCTTCCATCTCCAGCACTGTAACACCTCCAGAATCTTTAGTTCACAAATCCTGAGCAGCCTATATCTGAGGTCAGCTTGAGTGAATTCCAAGTGGTGCTGGTGATGTGCTATCTCTGGGGACTGTTTTGATGGTGTGAACATACAGTATGGATGTAGCAGGTATAATGATTGTATACTTAACTCTTTACAAATTATATCTGTTGTTTTCTGGATTTTCTGCAGAATAAATTTCATTGTAGAAACCTGTGAAGTAGTGTGCTTTTTTAAATGTAAATTGTGCCAAAGCATAATGAACAGTTTTTCCAAAAATGTTTTTGCTGTAGTTTGGAAAGAGTTACATTTACCATAGATAGTAATTTGTTGACCATCTGTCACTAAGTTAAAAAACACTTCAGGGTTTTTATGTTGATTACTGTATAATATTTTTAGCATTTTTCAGAAAAAATATATGCCTATAGCATAAGATTTCAGTATAATCCTATAAATGGTGACAACAATAACTATATTTACTCTTCCTGAATTACAATAACAGTATGAGCAAGAAGGAGATGTCCATTTTTCCAGGCATTGTGCTGTATATTTTACAAATATGATTTGTCTAATCTCCTGAAGTAGATGCCATATCTGTTTTGCACAAAGAACAACATTTTCTGAGCCACTGTCCTGCCTGTATATCATTAAAAAAAAAAAAGTTAGGAAGTGGCAGAGTTTTATTTACATCTCATCCATGATTTACTCTAAAGCTTGCGTTTGTTCAGTTATACCACTTTGACTGTATGGTAGAGAAGTGTAATAATGCCTTACTGTTTTGTGTATAAAACAGGTTTCTCCTTTATATGAAATTTATAGAACAGGTAGCCGAGAGCAGCTCATTTCTCAGAATTAGTTTTCGTTGTGTGAAAGGATTTAATGTTTACGTTACGTTCTCCTAGAAACACATCTTTGTGTACTGCATTTTGCCTGAGATCTGGGCAGGCTATGATTCTCCGGTTGAAATGCCCATTCAGCCATACAGGCTTTGCAAGACTTATAAGAAAGTAGACATTTCTGAAGAAAAATGTATGCTTGCCTTGCTTGCAGGAAGCCACCATAATTAAATTTTTTATACCTGATTCTACAGAGTGTTCTGCTTCTTAAGTCTCTTACTTTATGGTGGTAAAGGTTTTATATGCAACTTTCTTGGAGTTTTAAAATTTGCATTCCTTTAATCCCATCACTCATGATGCAGAGGTGGGCAGATCTCTGAATCTGAGGCCAACCTGACCTACATGGCAAGGTCCAGGCAAACCAAATCTATACAGCGAGGCTCTGTTTCAAAGGAGAAAAAAAAAAGCAAGAAAATGGAAATAATATCATTGCTGTTTTTATTAGTCAAAACTAATACCTGTTGATATTTGTCTCTTTTTGTCAGTTTTTCATTTTTAAAGTAGACTTTATTATTTTTAGAACTATTTTAGATTTACAGAAGAATTACAAGATAGTGTAGAAGGTCTTATTTTTCCTCTCTACTTCCAGTCTACCCAGCCTTCCCTGTTAACATCTAGAATTCCTTTGGTACCATTGTCACAGTTACTAACCCAGTACTAACAGTACTGATGTGATGATTGACTCACACCAATACTTTAATCAGATTTTCTTGATTTTTCTCATTGTATTCTAGGAGCCCATCCAAGATATTATACCACATACAATCCTGAGTTCTTTAGGCTTCTCTTGAATGCAACATTTTCTTTGATGCTTCTTGTTTTTTTATGACTTTGACAGTTTTGAGAATTGTTCAGGTGTACTGCCAAATGCCCCGCTTTTAGGATTTGTCAGATGTTTTTCTCATATTAAGAATAAGGTCATGGGGCTGCATAGATGGCTCTGAAGGTAAGAGTACTTGCTGCTCTTACAGAGGATCCAGGTTCAATTCCCAGCACCCATAAGGCAGCTCACAACTGTCTGTAGTTTCAGTTCCAGGGGATCTGACACCCTCTTCTGGCCTCTATAGGCACTGCATGCATATGGTACACTTACATACATGCAGACAAACACACATACACATAAAATAAAAATAAATATTAAAAGACTAGGATTATAAGCATTTGTAGGGAAATCACAACAGTCAAGTGCCATTTTCCTCTCATTCCATTGGGTACACACTATCAACATGATTCATCACTGTAATTGATGTTGCCCTTGATGACCTGGCTGAGGTCAGATCTGTCAGGTTTCTTCAGTGAATTTCTTTAACTTACACTTAAGGGTAGGGGTATGCTACCCTCTTTTTAGGTGTATGTCTGTGTAATTTATTTGGAATTTTTGCACTGGGAATTTGTTTCTGCATAGTTTTTTCATCAAATTTAGATTAAAATTACAAGTGCCTTTTTTGCTTTTTTTCCTTCGTGGTCTTTCTGAGACAGGGTCTTCTGTAGTCCCAGCTTGCCTGGAACTTGCTATTTAGACTAGGCTGTCCTGGAACTCAGAGTGCTGGCATTAAAAGCATGCAGTGCAATGCCCAGCACAAGTGCTTTTTAAAAAAAGATTAATTTTTATTCGTGTGTGTGTACACGCACACCATAGATCTGTGGGTACCCTTGGAGCTGATTTACAGACAGTTGAGCTGCCTGCTGTGGGTACTAGGAACTGAACTCAGGTCCTCTGGAAGAACACCAAGTACTCTTAACCACTGAGTCATCTCCAGCTCAGAGGTACCATTTACAAGATACCTTCTTTATTTTCTTAAAAAAAAGTTCATATTTCGGGTTGGAGAGATAGCTCAGTTGTTAAGAGCTGACTGCTCTTGCAGAGGACCTTGGTTCAGTTCCCAACACCAACATGATGGCTAACAACTGTTTGTAACTCCAGTTCTAGAGAATCTAACACCATTTTTGACCTCTGCAGGCACTGCATGATACCATGCACTTAACACACAGGCAGGTAATACATTTACACATAAAATAAAAAGAATTAATAAAATATTAATATTTATTGGGTGTGGTGGTGCACTCAAGAGGCATATCTCTTTGAGTTTGAGGCCAACCTCTCTTAAAAATTTCAATTTTTAACCCTTGTGGGCAGAATATTGAGACTTTCTTGAGTATTTTGAGATAAGCATAATGGCCCTGTTTTAGAACCAAGAATTGAATGCTGGTGGTATTTTCTTATCAGGAAGTACAAATATTTATTAGTAAATGATGATGTTGAAGCATGCTTCTGGGTATATGTATCTATATTATGAACTTTTTTTTTTTTAAGAAAATGAAGAAGGTATCTTGTAAATGGTACCTCTGAGCTGGAGATGACTCAGTGGTTAAGAGTTCCTAGTACCCACAGCAGGCAGCTCAACTGTCTGTAAATCAGCTCCAAGGGTACCCACAGATCTATGGTGTGCGTGTACACACGAATAAAAATCAATCTTTTTTAAAAAAGCACTTGTGCTGGGCATTGTACTGCATGCTTTTAATCCCAGCACTCTGAGTTCGAGGACAGCCTAGTCTAAATAGCAAGTTCCAGGCATCTAGATATATGTATCTATATGTAAAATGTGCATATTACATATTTAAGGTTAAGAGTATGGTACTTTAGTTTGGCTTTCACAAAAATAGCACATGGCCCACAATAATGATTTCAGTGGTTGCTTTGTTATTTTCCAGGTGGAAATTTCATGTGCTTAATAATGGCCTGTATTCATTGTGTGTTTTTCTGCCAAGTAATAAAGAATGAACTGGAAAATAGTCCATCCTAAGTCCTTCCCAGAAGGCAAGAAGTAGGTAATATTGTGAGATACAGACTTCAAATGCTGGTCATATAGTTACTGACTTTTTAATCTTTTCAAGTTGGGATGCCTGTCTGTTTTTATACTGTAGAAAGTCTATTTCTTTCGGATAGTCCTGCTTGATTTTAGAGATATTTTGTGCTGTATTTTTGGAAGGAGATCTTAAAACAACCTCAAGATAGCACAGTGCTTTGTGGTTTTTCAGAGCATTTTCCTGTGTGCTTTCCCAATGAAGTCAGAGACAGGAAGTTAGCCCTGTGTGAATGGCAAGCAGAGGTATATAATCTCAGCCACAAGGGGGTCTGGGGTACAGAGATGAGGAGGTTAGAGACGGGGATGGCGGGGGAGACAGGTAGACACAGACGGAGATAATGAGTGTTCTGGTACATCTACTTTTAAGGTCATTGCTGATTGGGAGGTGATCCCTTCTTGGTAGCCATGCTCTCTTGGTTGTGTGACTTAGTTTCTGTGTGTACTGCTGCCATTGACACCACCACAGTGGGTTTAGTGAAACAAGATGAGCAAAGGGAGCAGCCAAGGAGGTGGGAGCTCTAACTCTTAGATTGAATCCTTAGGATTTATTGGAGACATCTGAGCAGCTTTCATTGTATTTGCCAGTGTTGTGAATGATGTTCTATGGTGCTTAGCTCATCAGCTTTAATTCCAGTTCATTCCCATCCTTCTAGTTTCTTTGTCCTTTTTAGTTAAGACCTTAGATCTTGGGCCAGTAAGATGGCCCAGTTGATAAAAGCACTTGCTATGTAAGCCTGACAACTTGAGTTTGATCACAAGAACCCATAACAGAAGGAGAGAACCAACTCTTGAACATTGTTCTCTGATTTCTACATCCATGTTGTGGGAGAATGCGTGTGCTCATGTGTCCATGTATTCTCATTTTTGTTCTCTCTCTCACTCTTCCTCCACTGTCTTACCATGTTCTCTTTCATGCTGATGATGTTGAACATTAACTGTTGTATAGCTAGCATTCAAGGTTCAGCTCATGTATGGCCTGTTCAGTCTGGCTTCCTGGCCTGGAATTCCTCTGCTCTTCTGTAGATCTATTCCTAGCACTCAACTGAGTTCTTTGGTCTTGTGTCTCTTAACCTTGGTCTTGGGAGTACTTGGCCCCATGTTGCATACTTTGACAGTTCCATATTAGCTCTCTTCTGAAAGATGGACATCATATTCCTGGTTTTAAACATGTTTTTTGGTTGCTTTTTCGACTTCCGTTGTCCCACAGATAAAGCTGAACTTCCAAGGCAGGTGAGTGATGTGATAGCTCCCATCTAGTCTCCCTGTTGCTCCTTATATAGGTTGTACCATATGTGTCATACCTTGTCACCCCCCCTCCCCATTATAACCACACCTTACTGTTTGAACTTTGGAACCAAGTATATTCAAGTAAATCTCCAAACAGTCTCTTGCTTATTGTTCTCTAAAGCTAAGGTGCTAAATAGCTCCTAATGAAACAGCATTGCTGGCTGTCTGATTTGAATCAGAGTTCAGATAACAGAGATAATTGTGCCTTTGTTGTACCAGGATTCAACAGTATGATTGAAGCAGTAAACATAAGCTGCTAGAACAGCACAGTTTTTTGTGTCCTGATTACACTTGTTTCTATTTCCCCACCTTCTCCAAAAAGACCCATGGTGGAGGTCTGGTGATGGCCATGCTTCATTCATTCAGATAAATTTCTGGTCACATTACACTACACTAGAGCAAAGTTGACAATTTATAGACATGTTATAATCAGGATGAATTTGATTTAAATTGCCACACAGGAATAATCTCTGAGCCATATTCTGTTTGCTCTACCTAGCTGTATTTAGTGTCTGATCACAGCTTCAGTTAGTATTTTAAGTACAGTTGTGTAGCCAAAAAGCAGTTATCTTGCCATTTTGAGCAGTTAGAATGTTTGAATAGAAAATGATTTTTAAAAACCAAATCTTATAATACATTATGTAGATGTTTTGAAATAATATCAAAGGCATAAAAAAGAAAAATTGGAGCCCCTGAGATGGCTCAGCAGGTAAAGGTACTTGCTATATAAATCTGACAGCCTGAGTTTGGAACCCACATAAAGGTGAAAGGAGAGTTATCCTCTGTCCGCCTCCACATGCACACTATGACATGCACTTGTCCGTTCCCCTCCTCCCCCAATCATACACACATACAATAATAAAAAGCAAGAAAAACCTTCCAGAGTAATCACTATTAAATGTTTTAATATTTTCCCTTTTGGCTCTGCATGTGCATGTTTCATAGGAATTACTTATTTTGTGGTCTTTTTTTTTTTTTTAAACCTTAAAAGGATTGTTTCCTACCAGTGTCATATGCTATTTTATACTCCCAGAACCATCTCACTAGCCCAGCAGTCCTTATCCAGCTTCCCCAGTGTTTCACACTTCACTTCCCTGGGCCTTTTTTTCACCTGTCAGTTACTAAAGTAGATTTTGATTTTCTCTGACTCTTCTGACCAACATCACTAGTCTGGAACACTTGATTTAAGGATGTTATTTGTTTGTTGTTGGCTGTCTTTTTTTTTTTTTTTTTTGGTTGTTTAGAGACAAGGTCTTCCTGTAGCCCCAACTGTCCTGGAACTAGCTATTCAAGGATGGCCTTGAATTCACAGAGATCTGCCTGCCTCTGCCTCCCAGTGCTGAGATTAAAGGTATGTGCCACCATGCCCAGCCATCAACTATCTTTTTTTATAGGGGTTTTCACAGTTCTGGTTTGGCAAACTGTAAAGATGCATGTATTTTAAAACAACAGTGGTCTTTTTTTGAGTATGCTTTATACTTCATTTGATGGCATTTAATATGCTGGGTCTGCCTTCACTCCTTCAGGCCTCTGATTGTCACTGAGGCAGGAAGCTTGCCAGGAGTGGACAACACAGAACCCAGTTGATGTATTCCTGTGGCTGCCTCTTGGAGCTCATATAGCGCTGTTCTCCCACTGCTGCAGTAAAGCTGACAGTTCCTTTCAAGAACTTGTTCTTGGGGTTGGAGAGATGGCTCAGTTGTTAAGAGCATGTGCTGCTCTTCCAAAGGACCCACCCAAGTTTGGTTCCCAGAACCTACATCAGGCAGCTCACAATTGCCTGTAACTACAAGGGGATCTAGCACTGTTTGCTGGCATCCATGGGCATTAGTACACAAGTGGCATATACTCACATACACATATAAATAAAAATAAATATTTTCTTAAAAACCCTTCTGGGTATGGTGGCACACACCTTTAATTCTAGCACCCAAGAGGCAGAGACAGGTGGATCTCTCTAAAATCAAGGCCAACCTGGTCTTCATAGTGAATTCCAGGTTAGCTGAGGGTACAGGAAGACTTGGTCTCCCAAGAATTGCCTCCCCCCGCATGTATTCTTGTTTCATGCCCCAGTGTAATAATAGAGGTACGTCTCCTTCAAGCCCCTTTCAGGTTCTACCTCATCTTCTTTCCCATTGCTCTGAGTCATGAATACTTATGTTTCCTTGTTCCCTTGTCCCCTTCTATTTTCTGCCTGCAGATTTCATCTTTGAGTGGACTGTAAATTGTGAAGGAAGGCATGTCTTTATTCTCTGTGTAGAGGACTTGGGACACGTGTACTTCAGCTGATGATGTATGAAAAGGCCTCATCTCTGTTCTGTTGTGCCATCCTAAACTATAGTGTAAACTAACTTTGTGTTTATAGAGGAAGATGTTGTTTTTCCTCATGTCTCCCTTTTCTTTATCTCTTCCCCTTTTCTTCTCTACTTTCACTGTAAGCCAGGCTGGAAAGGAGTTCTTAGGCATATAGAGGCTGTTCTTCTGTCTAGAATATGAAAGAATTAGGTAAAGCAATCTACTTAGATTTTGTTGCCCTTTTAAAGATTATTTTGCCCTACATCCTGTGCTTTCTGTAACATACTCTGGCCAAGGGTACAGAGTATATGAAGCTGTGGAGGCTTGGTCCCTGTGCTGTGTAGACAGCAGGGTGTGTCCCATGGGATCCCTGGTCTTCGGAATTGTCACTGGCTTCATAGGGAGCATTGCCACAGTAAGGCCCTTCTAGGCCAACCAGATTTGGGACCCTACCTTGTCCCTTACCTTGAATACTTTACATTTCCCATATGCAAAATGGGCATCAAAACTATTACCTAACACTGATTGAAACTAAGAAAGGCATCAGACCTTTAGTATAAGAAGGAACGGTAGAGGTTCCTTGGGATCATCTGAATGTTCCTGTTTTACACATGGAGAAAACTAAGACTCAGGTAACAAAATTTGTTTCTGCCACATGGCTAGTCAATGCAGAATTAGAAAGTGTAGCACTGTATTAGAATCCTGGCTTTATTACCAGAAGATTTTAGTGCTCTAGGTCTGAGTTTCTGTTGCTCTGTCATCCTCTGGTCTCAGCTTCTTAAAAGAAGTAATATCCAAGGGAAACGAGAAGCATTGCTAAGTACTTTTTCGGTAGGGTTTATTGTTGACAGCAAGTGTAGAACTGTGTGTCTTCCTCAGTGTTTCTGGGGCAGAGCTGCTCACCTGCTCATATCATCTCAGTTCTGTTCCTCAGATGCTGTGTGGTTGAGTGTGCTGCCTATGGCATTGTCATCAATGGCATATGTCCGTTAACTTTCCATTCGCCAAGTTGAGGTGTTGGAAAGATTCCAAAAGAATTGGGTTATAGTTGACGACTGAACACAGCTGTGCTTTTCCATGAAAACTGCTTTTCTTGGCTTTTTTTCAGCAGTGTTAGGTTGCCAAGAAAAAAAATGATTTTGGCTTTACAAATGATCTGACCATAGTCTGAGTTAGTATGAGTTCTTTTTTGCCATTGGAGGGAATGAATATTTCTGGTCCTTAAATTATTTACAATTTTGTGCTTTTAACATACAAAACTGTGTTGTTTTATATACCTTATATAAATATGGTATATTTTCAGTAAGTTCTTATGTGTGGAGAAAGATGCTGAAAACTCCAACTTCAGATCAGCCTGATGATGCTCTAAGTGCATGCAATAGTTGCTGTGATGTGGCCAAAGGGTAAGCAGGAGCCACATAGGTTTTTTTTTTCTTCTGTAAATGAGTTTGTTCTTGTTTACTTGTCTTTTTTGATCTAAATTTCAGCCCAAGTGTGTTAGTTCAAGATACTCAGATCGTATTGTTTACTATAGTTTTCTTTAGACAGGGACTCCCCATGTAGCTTTGCCTGACCTTGGAGTCACAATTCTCATGCTTTAGCTTCCCAGCCATTGGGATAACAGGTGTTTGCCATTATACCCAACTGCTTCTTATACCTTTAAGTTTGAATTCAGCATCTGGGCATACAGCTGTTGTTTTTTAATTTTATTTGTATGAGTATTGCCTGCATGTATGTAAGTGCACCCATGTCATGCAGTGCCTGAGGACAGAAGAGAGTGTCAGATTTCCTGAAACTGGAGTTACAGATGGGTGTTCGCCACCATGTGGGTGCTGGGAATCGACATCCGGTCCTCTGCAAGAGCAGCCAGTGCTCTTAACAACTGAGCCATCTCTCCAGCCCCTGAGCATATAGTTTTTAAATTTGAATATTGTCGATATTTGTGATATACTAGAATAGTTTGAAAACAGTTGTCTCTTCATAATATTTTTACAAGTAGTAAACCCTGAGATTGTTTTTGTCCCAGTGTTTGTCATATTTCCCTGAACATGTCTCATAATCAAATGTCAATGATCCCAGCTGCCCTCTTGTTGCTACCTTGTGTTGTGAGCCACTCCCTATCACCATACAGTCTCAAAACACTGTTCCTTGATTTCATTACTGTTCTAGGTAGATGTAGGAAAGAACCCATAGCTAGTGTAAAGTGACCCCAAAACCTCAGAATACTTAACGATAGTAAAAATAGCCACCTGTCATGGTTCTTTGTTCATGCCAGCTTTTTTTTTTTTGGAATGCTTCACGTTTGTTTGATCCTCACACAGCCCTTAGATAAGCTGTTGCCATCTTCATTGTATAGATGATAAAAACCAAAGCATAGATAAGTTTAAATTGCCAAAAAAAGAGGTCACACAGCTAGTAAGTTGCAGAGCCACCATTTAGACCAAGTAAATATCTCCAAAGATCATAGACTTGACTATGAGAACATATTGCCCTTTTGAATGACATTTTACTCTGGTCTTTGTTCTAGTAAGACTTGCTCCACCCTGTTCCTCCCACATCAGGCATCATGTTGTCTTGTCTCACTGGCTATAGTTTGCCAGGTCTTTGTGGACAGAGCCTGTGTTTCTGTCCAATGATAACTCATTCTAGTCTGTCTGGTATGCTCAGTGGGGAGGTGAGAAGTCCCATGGTGTAGGGCTGAGTCTCTGGATTGGGTATTTGGCACTCACTTGGAGTGAGATTTTGAACTGATTTAAGATGTTCCTGAGCTTTCTGAGCAACCCTGTTTTTGTCTGTCAAGTGATAGTAGCAATTTGTCTGATTATCACTACAAAGCTCAATGCAGAAGGTGATAGTTTTATGTCCCTTTAAAAAAAAAAAAATTCTGACTCCATTTCCTCTAAGTGCGCTGGTCTGTGGTTTTAAGTATATTGTAAAGGTGTAAGGAAAACTGAATTCAGCTTTTGGAAAAAAAAAAAATTACATGATTAGTAGTCTCATTGGAAACCACCTTAGACTTAGTACTTGTTGCTACCAGAGGATTTCTGCCACGCAGCTACTGTACGGCATCTATCTGCCTGTATCTATCTGTCTGTCTTCCTTTTCTTCCTGCTGGTCACATGGCATGTCCCATTGGGAATGTAGTTATGGTTGTGTCCACTCGGCAATTAGTTGGAGTTGGACCCTTCCAGTGAGTGTTTATTTCAAGCAGTGAGCAATCTGAAGATGAAAATCAGAGTTCATTAGTGGTATGGTTGTTTTAATGAGTGGTTGGTGTCTGTGGAAAGAAATTGTCTTTGCACTAAAGTTCTTGTAGCATGGTGTTGTTTGAGGTCAGGGATAGGCTTGCTTTTTGAGTAGTGTGGTGACTTGAAGAATTTCTTTTCTCACAGGCAAGTGCATTTCATTTTTAGGAATTCTTAGGAACTCTTTTGAGAATCTGATAATGGATCTTTCCTCTCAAAAATGAACATCACATAAAACTTGGCATAGGTGTCAAAATTCAGACTTCTCTTGTCCTGTCTCCACCGTCCATCCAGGTAGTCCTTGTCCATTGTTTTAGCCCAGTGGAGTGTGGGCTGTTCTTTTAGGAAAGGAGCGACCACCAGCATGGCTTCAGTGCAGAGAAAACAACTCTCTGCCCCATCCTATAGAGGAGCAAGAACATGGATCTGTGACTACTACCAAGGCAAAGCCTACTCTGAAGAAACTTTCATTGTGGCATCCCACCTCTACTTTCCGACTCACCTCCTTTTTAATATTGGTATCATTGCTTCTTAAGCTCCCTAGTTTTGGGATTTCTGTGTTATCTATTGACAGTTGATACTTAACATCTATTACCTTTTTGAAAGACTGGATCTTGCTTGGTAAGGTGAGTTAAGAGAGGAAGATGAACAGGATGATCTCTTTGTCAGAACAGTAGAGGGAATCTTTCTGCTCTTTGAGAGCCCAGAGGTTATTTTCTTACTAATATTTTAATAGTTGTAAGACTGGACATTGTGGCACACATCTTTAAACCCCAGGACTGGGGAGGCAGAGGCAGGTGGATCTCTTGAGTTCAAGGCTAGCTTGATCTACATAGCTAGTTCCGGGCCAGCCAGGAGTAAGTACATAGTGAGACCCTGTCTCAAAACAAAAATAACAACAACAACAAAATTTGATAGTTTTAAGTAGAAAATTATATTTGTTTCTCCATTGAAGTAGACTGAGAAGGCTCTTTGCAGCCAGAGGTGACCACTGAGGTTCATGAATCAGTATTTTGGTATCCAGGTAGGATGGGTCAGAGGGGAACTCAGGTTTAGGACATGAATGGGGTCTTGCATCAAAGCCACAGGTTTACTGACCTAGGAGGTGAGGTAGAGAGGACTAGCTGTATGGCCAGACTACACTTTTGTCTGTATTGTTACCAAAGACAAAGCTGCCATTCTGTAAAAATCAACCCTTAGGTTTATTTTTGTTATGTTCAACTTTTTAGCATGGCCAGATGAACAGCTTCTTGACTTTAGTAGCTGAGAGCCTTAGGAGTTCATTATTTTTATTTTATATTATTTATTAGTATTTGTGTATGTGATATATGATGTTTGTGGATGTGGGTTGTAGATGCTTATCAGTGTACCCAGTTTTTACATTCATGCTGGGAATCTGAACTCAGGTCATCAGTGCTTGTGTAGTAAGCACTTCATCAATTGAGCCATCTTCCCAGGGCCCTCCAGACATGCTGTGCCATTGTATTCTGGCTTCAGTGACTTATCCAACATTCTTTAATGGCCTCCTTTCTCAGGGCTGACATATGGGCTCTTGTTCCTAGGGACTTCTTAAAGTGGTGATGTCTTAGAATAGTCATTTATTTAGTTCCCTCTCCCAAATACTAAGCAGCTATATGGATTACCGTAAGTACTGTTATGATAGATGATGCTGTGGAGTTGGGTAATACTTTGTGCTTTCTATTGTCTGTCTATAATGGTATCTGTGAGAGCATTGTTCACTTCTGTCTGTTATGTTGGTGACTCAGTTGATTGTGTTGGGCAGCTCAAAACCTGAGCAGCTTTTGGTTGATGCCTGGCCACAGTTTGCTGCAGGTACCCTTGTGTCAGTGAGTAAGGCTCATGTTGGTGTTCTTCCTGGCCTATAGGACCTTTCTTCATCAGATCTCATATGTGAGTTCCTATTAAGTCTAGGACTGAACTCCCATCCTGGGGTGTGCAGGCTCAAGTATGGCCTCAGCATTTCTCTCTTTATCTTCTTTACTCACAGGGAATGTAATTTAGATATTTTTATTCTAGTGTAAAGAGATATACTAGATAGGAAGATTCTTGAGTGACTGGTCACATGATTACAATGCTTTTTCATGGCAAAAGTTGATAGAGTTGTAAAGTATTAGTTAATAATTTGAATTTTAGGAGAGATTGTTGTTTTTGGCTTTTGCTAGAGTTTATTATTATTATTCTATTTTCTGAGATTCAATTTGAATTAAGTGCTTGAAGGGGTTGTGTATGGAAGAGAGTAAAAGCCCATTGTATTGTGTTTGGACTACTAGAAAATAAGGAAAAAAATATCAACATTTTACAGATTTTAACTTGTTCATATATAAATTTCACCACTGCTTTGAATTTTACTGAAAAGACTACTAAGCAGTTCTGTAACAAACTTGAGCCAAATTCCAATATACTTCAGTTAAAAATAAAGCCAAGTTTATTAGATTATTATCTAGGAAATTAAAGGACTAAGTAGGTTTTATTAATTGGTTTAGACATCTTAATTTTACTATTCCATTTTGAACACTTGGGCTAAAACAATGTGTTAGCCCAAACTTATTACCATAGATGTCGATTTGATTGATGGAGAATAGTTACAAAATTAGGAACCCAGAAATCTAGACTCTCTAAAAGTGAATGGCTTTTCCCTAAATCTGTAGCTAAGGGCTGGAGTCTGGCAGTTGATGCCCACCTTGTCTGCCAGGAGTTAGCTTAGGATAGCCTACCTGGAGATGAGCTGTGGTGGCTCCTTTGGAGGCTTATGTCCATTTCTTTAGCTTCATTCTTAACTACTAGCTCTGATCTAATTAAGGATGGGCTGGAGATGGGGGTTGGTGCCAGATACCCAGTTTCTGGCCTCCTTAAGTAATCTGGATTTGTTTTGGTTTGAGACTCAGTATTGGACTTTTGCCTTTAATTTTCAAAATATGTAGATGCTTGTGAACTGGAAGTTCTGTTATATGCTACCAGTGACCTTAGATTTTGCTGTGGTTTTTACCTTTTGGAAATTGAAGCCTCATTGCAACAGTCTGCTTGCCAAGAAGAAAACATGCAAAGAAATTTCCCAAAGGGCTTGGGGTGGCAGTGAGCAACCTTTAATACTAGCATTTGGAGGCTGAGGTGGAAGGATCATGAGTTCAAGGCCAGCCTGGGCTACACAGCTAGAATGTGTCTCAGCAATTTAAAAAGAGAGAGGTAGAGGAAAGGAGAGAGGGAGAGAGAAAGGGAAGGCAGGGGAAGTGAATTGAATGAATGAATGAATATGAATGAATGAAGTTTTCTGAAGAAATTGTATCAGTGCTTTCAGATATGAGGATTGCCTTTTGAAAACAGCCAGTTAGAAAGCACCCAGAGTCCAGTCAGGCAAATATTAACCGTACTGAACAGTTAAACGCACCTGATTTTTACCTTGACAAGATGATCTTTGGAATGTTGTAAAAAATATTTGCAGTTTCAGGAACATGTCAGGTGCATGTTCAGAACCATGGGCCCTTTTGGGAAGTTTGTCATCCTGGTGTTTGTCTCTTTTCACTACAGGACATGTGTGACTACCCTTCTCCATACCCCACTTGCTACCTGCTTTGGCTTTGTGGTGCTAGCTGTGTTCTAATTAGTCAGAAGCTTTCCAGCCAATATTGATTTTCTTGTTTGTCAAATTCAAGGATATAAAGGAATGAGTTTTTTGAAGAGTGTGAAAAAAATCTTCTATACATTCTCAGAGCTGGGCTTGGTTTGAAGCAAATACTGGTGAACAGTGAGAATGGATGGATCATGGGTGAATGAATGCCTATGTTTTAACATATTTGGTCCAAAATAGAGAAATTTAGAAATTGGGGAATTGTAACTCTATGCAAAATTGTTTTTGTTTTTCAAATTCTGGGCCTTTAAGAACAGTATTTCAGGGGCTGGAGAGATGGCTCAGTGGTTAAAAACACTGGCTGCTCTTGCAGAGGACTCGGGTTTGGTTCCCAGCATCCACATGATAGCTAAAAATCATTGTAACTCTAGTTCCAGGGATCTGAGCCCTCTTCTGACCTCTGCAGGCATTGCATGACACAAGTACACTTACATACATGCAGGCAATACACATACACATAAAATAAAATTAAAAAAAATAACAGTATTTCATGAGATGCCTCAGCTGGTAAAGGCACTGTCACCAAGCCTGATGACCTGAGTTTAAACCACCTACATGGTAGGAGGAGAGAACCAACCCTTGCAAATTGTCTTCTGATGTCTGCATGCACACTGTGGCACGTACTGCCCCCCCATATGCATTTTTAAATAATTTTAAAATAAAATAGTGTTTTAGTTCATTCATTATATATAATAAATTCTTAGAATTGATTTCTTATATTACTTTCTGAGAGTACATAATTCTATTTCAGTTTTTCTGAGTTTCAGATAACAGTTGATGGGGCCTAATTGAGAGTCAGAAATGCCCTTTATAGTCATTTAACCACTGCCTTGACTTAGGTCTCCTGAACTCAGGGTTGAATCTCGTTCCTGAGCTTGATGAAAGATTTGTATTTTGGTTTACTCACAGAGTACCTGGGGCAAAAATTGTAGCTAGAATGAGTTCACTTATGTATCAGATGCATATAGCAAGGTTTTCTTTGTTCTCCTTTTGGCATTTAGGCATTATAGGCTTTTGGCATTTTTTGGCATATAGGCAGTTCAGAACAGGGTCTGTTGGAGTTAGTTGGGTTGCACGTTGATTTGTTTGCAATCTAGACTTTTAGAACTAAAAGAAATCTTGTGATCTGTCTTCCTAAAGGCGTTCACTGTGTGGGCAAAGAGCTTGAAGTCCATAGAAAGGATGTAAGTTACAGAGTGAGCTTACTGACTGGCATGATAGTCACCAACTGAGGCTGGTGGCAATTTCTTATGTAAAACTTATTTGTGTGTGTTGCTTCTGGTAGAATCTATGGCTGGTGCATGCTCAAGAAGCTCTCTTTCACCAACTTAATATCTCCAACCTAATGGTCCTTTTTTAAAAATGAAACTCTCACCTCTGGAGATCTTCCTTGCCCAGAGCTCTTCTTCCCAGTCCAAACTCAAACAAAATAAATCAGACATAATAGAGCACATGCTAGACAGCAGGGAGATTATTCCAACTTTGTGAAAAAGGAGCAGGCAACTTGAGCATCAAGTTTCTTTGTTTCTCCCCAAAGGGACAAGTAAAGATTAGGGTACTGCGTTACAAATTTCCATGCATATATCCAGTGAGGTGGAGCTGAGGGCACCTGAGGAACTAGCCTCGCTCTGTGTGGGTTTGGCTTCTGAAGGTGTAGCTGGGAGTTCCTCCTTCCTGATCTTACCTTAATGTTCCATAGAGTTGGTTTCATTTCACTTTAGTTTAAAAGAAAAACAAAACTCTAAATTTCCAATATATGTAATAATAGGGTGATCAATCTCCACTGCTGGAAGGCTGGCTGTTATAGTGTACCTTCATTTGTACCTGTCTCATAACCATTGCCTGCTTTGCTGGATCATTTTTAAAGAGAAGCCCACATGCTTTGTTTCACTGCTAGATTCTACTCTGTATTTTAAACTAGTAGAAATTTCATTCAAGTCTGGTGCGGAATATAAGAGAAACAAATTTCTAATGGAGTAATTAAGTATTAACTGAAGAAACTTTCCATTGTCAGTAACTCAGGATCTTTGATGTGTAGGAGGGACTGGAGCTGTGCGAGGAGAGGAGGGGAAAAGGTGCTATATCTTATGGGGTTTTATGTTTAGGACAGGACATAGATCTAGCCCTTGAAGCTGCTTCTTTAGCCTTCTGCCTGTAGCATTAGCTTTTGGAATAGCTCGCCCTTCTACAATTCTAACAATGAACTCTAATAATAAAGCTTTCAGTTAAAATTGTAGGGGGAGGTTTCACAGGAACTACCATTTTGGCCTCAGTGGGTCAAGAAAACATTTCTGATTTTCATGTATGATTGTTTCATGACTGCTAATCTGTCTTGTTTTTGTTTCAGATGGGAATGACTGGTAACACAAGTCCATTTGCACAACCCTTCAGTCAAACTGGAGGGCAGCAAATGGGAGCCACTGGAGTGAACCCCCAGTTATCCAGCAAACAGAGCATGGTCAATAGTTTGCCTGCTTTTCCTACAGACATCAAGAATACTTCAGTCACCAATGTGCCAAATATGGTAAGTTGCCCCTGGCTTTCAGTGCTGTTGGTCTTGTTGGGTGCTTTGGCATGTGCATTTCATGGTGCTTGCAGTGAAGATCTGTAACTATGTCATTGATCATAGGAAGGTAACCCATATTTCTTACAAGTAGCTCTCTGAATGAGCTTTACATGTTCTGTGATGAGCTAGCAGCAAGAGGGACAGGAAAGGTTGATTTTTGTGGCTCCTCTCACAGTCCATTTGTTGATGGAGATAATTCTTATTTGTGAATCATTAACTATCTGTGGATCTTCTAACAAACCAAGGTATTCATGGCAGTGTCTCCTTTGCATAGAATAGAATGTGATAATTCAGAATGCTGAATGCTAGTGCCTTCTGTTCCTACTGTGTACATCAGAGCTGCTGAAGGCACAGTGTGCAAGTGTGCCTTAGCTGCTAAGCCCTCTGCCCGGCCACATCTCTTATTCCTTGTGTATTTGTTGGTGACTGGACCTTCCAAACTTGTCTACCACATACTTCTGAGGTAGTAGTTTGGCAAGTCTAAGAGAAAAACCAGAAGACTATGTTTTTAGAAAGTTGTCTTTTGGCAGTTTAAAGCTTTTCATTTTGAAATACTAGTACAGAGAATTCCTGAATATTATTTATCCTTCTTCTCCCTGGTAAGCAAGTCTCTAACCTTAGTACTTGTCGAAATTAAGAAATTGACAAGGTTTATGGTACTCAATGTTCTGAGGCTGTTGAGAAGCCAAGAATATTGAGTCTTTTCCTCCAGTGGTATAAAATCAGAAAATGGGAGCAGTCAAGTATCTTGGTAAGAGGCTACTATTGTTAGTGTCCTTCTTTTTACAAAAGGTAATAAAACTTGCCCAAAACCTCTGACATATATTGCTGTTCTTTTTCTTGTGATAATCTCCTTAGCTCTCGTGGTCTGCTGTTCACTTTCTGGTAGCTTTTGTTACTTTTTAAATTTTTTGATCTTTTTGAAAACAGGGTCTCCCTGTAACCTCAGCTGGCCTGGAACTTGCTGTGGCCATCCTGGATCTCACAGTATCCACCTGCCTCTACCTCCTAAGTACTAAGACTAAAAAGGCATGTGCCACCACGCCCAGCATGTTTCCAGTAGCTTTTGGTTGCCAGGGTTGTTGTGAGGTGGTGGGAACAGCACTGGCTTTCTGGGATTTGGGACCTGCACCTATACCGCCTTGCTTCTCTCACATTTCCCTTCTAGTTCTTAGTGGACAGTGTCAGGAACTTCAAAGCTATTGATTTCTGTACCTGCTCAGTAAACAGACACATATGTAGATTTCAGAGTGAAAGCACTTGCTTTTTCCAAGAGAGTTTTTGTTTTCTACATGGGGAATCTCTGACCCCTTGTTCTTATCCTCTCTCCACTATCCTACTCCAGAGTGACAGAATTCCTCTACTTCAGGTCCCTCTGCTGGCCTTGGCTCCTACTTTGAAGACCTACACTTGATGGATGTGGTGGTCAAGGGTAGCATAGAGAGACTAGACAAAGGCTTCTTCCCTTCCCACTATAGGGCTATAGCAGAGCTCCTTTCAACCTCAGCAGTGGACAGTTCTCTACCACAAGATCACTTAGAATGTTGGTATGTCTGGCAGTAACTGTGGCCACCTACCTGTGGCTCTTACTCCCTCCTGCCGGTAACAATCAAATACCTTCTGTTACCGATACCAACATATGTCTCCTGGGACATAGTTGTTCCTGTTGGGAACTCTTACTCTTAAGAACGGTAAGGGGAAGCAGTAGCAGCAATTGTTTGTGTTACAGAATCTTAAGGGAATCAAACCAACACCCCTTTTCCTAACAGGATCGTGGTAAACTCAGGAAGCATATTTGTCTGCAGAAGCTGTATTGCTTTCTCAGGGGCATTATTCCCTCAAAGACCCATGTGAAACTTTAGGGAGAGATTCACAGATGCCTTTGGAGAATAAACTGGGTTTTTGCCTACACTGTTTATTCTATAGAGCACCGGGTGGGTCAGGCCACATGCTGATGAGGCAGCAGCATCTTGAGATAGCCTTCGCTAAAGCATAGGGCATAGGACTGGTGGAGGTGGGGGAGGGTTGTGGGGGTGGAGTTTCAGGGCACAAGCTGCTTGGCAGCTTTCTTAGTGTGTCCATGCCCTGCATTTACCTTCTTCCTGTGGTGGGTTCTTGTGAGGCATCAATACAGATTCCATGTGATGGTGAGAAATTGAAGTTCTGAGGGAGTTTGACTTGTTCAGGGCCAAGTAGTTTCCTTTCTACAGAGTTGTTTTGAATTATATCATGATGCTGTAGTAGTCCTAAGTCCCCTGGGTATGCCTCCTAGCCTATGCTTGCACAGCTTATTTGCAGTTCCTTGATTTTGTTTTGTGATCATTCTTAAATTTTCTCCATTATATCTAGTGTCTTAAAATGTATACATTTTCATGTGGCAAGGAAACATGGTTGTATAGTCTATGTCTCTTGCATGATAAAAAGAAAATATGACTCCCTGAACTTGATCACCTTTGTTGGGGAGCAGAGTCATGCTTTGAGGGATAATTGTCCTTGGGTTTGATACCACATGGTTCAGGTTAGGGACTCTGATGCCAAATCATACTGGTTAAGTTCTTGAATTGAGCAGTTGAAGCCTCACAGTCATGAGCTAAGGGACTCTTTTTCTCTCCTGGTTTTTGTATACCAGTGTTGCTGTCTGAGGTCAAGAATGAGAAGGTATGCAGCCATTTGTTTAATTCGTTGATCTGTCATGTTTACTGAGCACCTTTATCAGTCCAGGTGTGGGAGTGTGGCCTAGAGGGGAGATGTGAAGGAGGGAGAGCTTTCTCTTTAATGAAAAACAGAAAACTGTTCCAGATGGCCTGTGAACCATGCAGTAGAGGCTGACACAGAGATCGTGGGTGCAATCACCAAATAAAGGAGATTTGAAAATGATGCCACGCTTTTAATCCCACCACTCAGGAGGCAGAGGCGGGTAGATCTCTGTGAGTTTGAGGTCAACCTGGTCTATTTTGAGAGTTCCAGGCTAGTTAGGGCTACAAAGTAAGACCCTGTCTAAAAACAAAACCCAAAAAATCTAATGGAGGAGGAGCAGCAGCATTAGCAGTGATTTGTGTAGGAATTGGCAGGAAGTCAGTGCATTGGAAAGGTGGCTCTTAGGAAGGGCAAGGAGAAGTGTGAACAAAGTTGGAGGCCAAGCAAGAACCAGCTGGGGTAAGGATGGGGAGGAGGGGATCTTGAATGGAAGGAGGTATAATGAACTGTAGTCTTGAAGTCATTCAGAGCTTGTTCTGGATAGAGTAATGGGAAAGGACTTATGCTGCAAGAGACTAGGAGAGCTAGTCACCTGGGTATGATTGGTCACTGTGGGTTGGTTTGCCTCTTGGGTAGATGTGTCTACTGAGAAGGTAACCTGGTGGAGAAACCCTTACAGAGCTGGAAGCAGAGCAAGCTTGTGGGAAGGGACAAAAAAATGGATGCAAGTGACTGTACTCTGGACCAGTGCCATTTAATCTTTATACAGATTTTTGAGATTTATTAGAAGTATCATATATTGATTATCTGAAGCACATTTTGTGCACTTCTCTGCAGAAAGATACTTCAGAAATCAGGATATGTATTAGATTTAGCCAAATCTTAGATTTAATTACATGCAGTACCTATATAGTTTTATATGTTCATGAATTAATAAGACTGAAGTAATCATTAAACATAGTCACCATATAGTTTTCTAGGACATTTTATGTGGGTCTAAGGACTTTTAAAATTATTTATTTACATTTTATTGACAAAGGAAGAGAAACAGTTTTTGTCAGAGGTAGAGACTGGATCACCATTCTGTGTATTGAGTAGAGAGAGGTTTTTGTTGGGGCCCTCTCTGAGGAGGGGGTGTGTGTGTGTATGTATATGAACAAAAGATATTGCTTAAGGACACTCCCATCTCAAGAAAAGCACCTAATTTGAGTAATGTCTCAAGCTTTGGATTGAACTTTTAGCCATTTTTGGGGTGTGGAATTTGACGTAAGACTGAGAATGTTTGAGGGACTGTAAGAGTGGTGTCTCCAGGTGGGGCCTGCTTGTTATCTGTCCACCAACACAAGGTTCCTGTATGTGTATATGTGTGTGATTGTGTGAATGTATGCCCCATATGGATACTATAAACCAAGTTTGAGTCCTGTGGAGGAGCAGCAAGTTCTCTTAACTCCTGAGACATCTCTCCAGCCCAGTTTTTTGTTATTGTTCTCATTAATGAGAAAATTAAACTACACTATAGTGATTTCACCATTTTTAAAGATGTAATTCATCAAGTGTGTTGTTTACTTAAAATTGGGATGTATGTTATTATTTGGTTTTGATTATGTGTTAGAATTTTGAAGTAGAGGTTTTAGACAAGGCCCCTGGCAGCTGCTGATAGATTATCTAAATGGGAATGAAGTATGGCTGGCCAGAGGATTGTGAAGACAAAGGGCTGTAGAGTTGTCTTTTGTGTCCTACTGGAATAGGCTGGCTGAGACAGTGACATTGGCAGTATGTGAATGGTAAGCCATGCATGCTAAACTTTCCAGGGCTGTACATATGTCTTGGGCTCATTAAGTAGCTGTGTTTCTCAGCGTTCTTGTTAGTGATGAGTTCCTGAACCTTATACTATTCCTTGGTTTATGAATTCTCCCAGGAGAAAGATGAAGAATGTTTGAGGTTTCTTGGTCACTGTTTTTGAAATTTCAGAGATTTTCTTCCTCAGTTTCCCAGTTTATACCACTTAAGTCCTTTTAATACCATTCAGATACTTCTCAGGTAGATGGATTGTAGTCCTATCTCTTATAATAGAACTTTCAGTTGTAAGTGATCACTTTTGATGGATCTGATTTAAAATAAAGCTTATGAAAGCTGCTGTCCACTAAAACATTGGTGACTTAGTTACAAGCTGGGCCCTGTGGACTGTGGGCTCATCTCTCCACAGCTTTGATTGTTGCATTCATGCTTTTTTTCTCCTGGATCTGGTTTTTGATGATTGGAGCATTAGAAAGGAACTGGCTCAGCAGGCTGAGCTGCATGAAGTTCAGGTTCTTTCTGTCTTGTCTCTGATGAATTCATCTCACAGTTTGGGGTTCCTTGATATTACACACAAGTACTCTCACTTCCTACGTGAAGACCATCATTGCTTACTTAGTATTTCGTGTGCTATAGTCCAATGGGGTGTGTGTGTTCCTCCTTACATAGCTTTGTAGAGACAGGACAACAGCTGCTTTTCTATAAAGTCACTGTGATTATGAGTTATGTCTCACTGATTGAAGTAATCTTGGCCCATAAGTCATTTAAGTGTTTATGTACTCTTTGGTTTGCTTCTGTTGATCCCATTGTACTACTTCCACCTGTATCATGGTGATAGATGAGAACAATGTGTACACAGGACCATCAAAGAATAATCTTTGTCTAGTGTGGTGGTACATGGCCATAAACCCAGCACTCAGGAGGCAGAGGCAAGAGGATCCTACATTTGAAGGCCAACCAAAGCTATAATAGTGAGACCTTGTCTTAAAAACCAAACCAAACCCAAACAATAAGAACAGGGACCACTGGAGAGATGGCTGAGTGGTTAAAAGCACTTGCTGTTCTTCCAGAGAACCTGATTTCATTTCTCAGTACTTATGTTGATTGACTCACAAATGCCTGTAACTCTAGCTTCTAGGAATCTGATGTCCTCTTCTGGCTTCTGTGTGCAGCCCCTTAACCACTACCAAATAGCAAACATTGATGCAGGTATACACACATACACAAAAGAAAATAAATTTTAAAGAAAATAAGAATAACATTTGATCTAAAATTCCTAGCAGTGGCTGTGTAAAGTCCTTCCTTTTCTTTTCCTTTTTTTTTTAAAAAAAAATTTTTTTTTTTTAATGTGTGAGTGTGTTGCTTTGCTTGGATACAAGTGCACCCATGTCATGCAGTGCCTGCAGGGATCAGAAGAGGGCATTGGATCACTGGGAACTGGAGTTAAGGATGCTTGTTAGCCTCTATGTGGGTGCTGGAACTGAACCCAGGTCTTCTGCAAGAGCAGCCAGTGCTCTTAACTGCTGAGCTGTCTCTCTAGACCCCTCACTTTCTGTCAGTCTGTCTTTTTTTGAGACAGGGTGTCTCTGTAGCCCCAGCTGGCCTAAACTTGCTATATAGACCAGGCTAGCCTTGATCTCTGAAAGAGCTGCCTGCTTCTGCTGGAATAGACCATATGTCACTATGCCCAGCTAGCTCCTTCCCTCCCTCCCTCCCTCCCTCCCTCCCTCCCTCCCTCCCTCCCTCCCTCCCTTCCTTCCTTCCTTCCTTCCTCCCTTCCTCTCTTCCTCTCTCCCTCCCTCCCTCCCTTCCTCTCTCCCTCCCTCCCTCCCTTCCTCTCTCCCTCCCTCCCTTCTTCTCTCTTTCTTTCTTTCTTTCTTTCTTTCTTAGACTTAAACATTTGGTTTGGGAATAAATATCATCTAGGAAATAGTCTAAACATAAAATGTATGTGACTTACTGCAAATAACAAAAACTAATAGTGAAAAATCCTGAGCTATCAGTCACAATCCTATTCAACAAATCTCAAATGGAAAATAGAGATCTTTTAATTTTGCTGGAATGCAGCATGTACAAACCTTTTCTTGCCTTGATTCTCCAAACAGTAGTCTAACAACTATTTATTTAGCATGTTCATTATATTAGGTCTAAGTAATTTGGAGATGATTCATGCAGTAATATCTAACCTGAGACCCATGGGCCACATGTGTCCTAGGATAGGTTTGAATGTGGTCCAACACATTTGTAGGTGATATCATATCATAATATCAAAAGGTTGGACATCTTCCCTGAGAGAATATAGGACCATGATGTGCCATGTGCATTATTCCCTCCATTTAAATGGGTATGTTCCCTTCATACCAGGTGATCATATTGTCATTGCTTTCCTGATTTTTCCCTTCCAGGTAGAGGCTATGTTTTGTTTCTCTTTCTGCCCCCCCCATTACTGTTTCATTTTAAAAGATTTATTGATTTTAGTTTTGTGTATGAGTGAGTTATCTGTGTGTATAGAAGTTCATCATGTGCATGTAGTCTCCACAGAGGCCAGAAGAGTGTTACATCTCTTGGAACTAGAATTACAGGTAGTTGTGAGCCACAAAAACAAGTGCTGTTAGCTGCCAAATCATCTCCAGTGCCTCATGCTCCTCTATTTTGACAGGTTCTTGCTATGTAGTCCAGGCTGGCCTTAAATTCCTGGCCTTCTGCCTCTGAGTACTGAGATTACAGGTATGTGCCACCATGCTCGGCCTTGATAGCTCTATGTACATTGAATGAGCACTTTCTGTTTTATTGCTCCAAACTTTGCATCCTCAGCTATTGTAGGGTCCTGGGGGGAATTAGAACAAGCAATATTGCAGACCTGTCCACTGGCTCCTCTAGTGTTTGCTTTAGAGTCATTAAAAAAATATATTTTATTGGTCACTTCATTTTATGTATATGAGTGTATTGTCTACAAGTATGTAAGTGTACTTGTGTAGTGTAGTGTAATATCCACAAAGGTCACAAGAGGATGTTGATTCCCTGGAACTGGAGTTATGGACTGTTGTTAGCTGCCAAGCGGTTGCTGGGAATTGAACCTGGGTCCTCTGCAAGAGCAGCCAATGCTCATAAGCACTGAGCCTTCTCTCCAGCTCCCAGCTTTAGAGTCATTTTCAGATTCAAAGTAGAAGTTCTAGAGGATCATGTTTTCAGGTGATTAGAGGGGGAGAGTTGAAGGAACAAGAACCCCATGGGCATGTATAACTTTGGCACTGGCTGGATCTCAAGAGCCACTTCAGGATCTTAGCTCAATACATGCAGAAAGAAAACATATTCTTCCCTGATCAATTTCTTCTTATTGTTTGAAACACAGAATTCTTTGAAGGCATTTTCTATTCTTGGACTCTTACAGGAAAATAACTTTTTATGAGAAATGACAGGATAAACTTGTTTTTGTTCATATTTTTGAGAGTATGTCTTTAGACTAGCAGAGTTTCTTGAGCACTTTCCACTTACAACCCCTTCTTACCCAAGAAATTTTTATGTGATCATGGAGGTATACAAAATGGGCACTCCAATCATTTGCTGATAATGAAGAAATGTTTTCAAACAGCTTTTGGTTATATATATAATTTTACCATTTATTAATGAAAACTAATTGCATACAAATTAAATGAATATGTAAGTATTTTTACATAAAAAATTTTCAACTGAGTATTTGACACTGCAGGATGTAGAGCAGGTGTGATGGTTTCATAGTTAATATTTTGATTTTATAATTGTCAGTGCTGATAACAGTTGCTTTGTATAGATAATGTACTGCAAAATGGAAGAAATAAGTTGGAAGTTCTGTCCTAGTCCCAAGCCAAAATTCATTCAAGTTTTTTTTCCCTTTGATACTCTTTGTTTTTTTTTTTTTTTTTTAATTTTCACTCAGTATAGCTTTGTGGTATTTGGACCTGCTCCCCTATCTGCACATCTCCCCTTGCCCTTTGCCCTCTGCCCAATTTGATCTCCCCATCTCGTGTGTGTGTGTGTGTGTGTGTGTGGCCTATATCCTATAGAGTCTGATTTGTGTCCCATCCCTGTAAGACACTATCTTTCCCCCTCCCAGCAGCCATCAGTTGCAAAAGTTTCTTAGGTTGGGTTGGGATTACCCACTTCCCCATTCTCATGTCTTTGCTGGGATTTTGTGTGGTTTGAGCTTGCATGTGCATACTGTCACCGTTGCTGTGAGTTCATATGAATAACTGACTGGCTGTGGTCAGTCTTTCCACATCTTCTGCAATGATCCCCTGAGCCTTGGGAGGTGAGGTTTGAAATAGGTGTCCTATTCAGGGATAATCCCTCTGCAGCCTCTTGTTCTTTGCACATTTGCCAATTGTGGGTTTCTGTAGAACCCATCTGCTGTAGAAGGAAACTTCTCTGGTGAGAGTAGAGAGATGCATTTATCTTATGTGTCTTAGGAAACTTAAGTCAGCAATGATTTATTTATTTATTTTTATTTTATGTGTATGACTATTTGCTTGCATGATAAGTGCACCATGTGCATGCGGTACCTCAGGAGGCCAGAAAAATATGTCAGATACCCTAGAACTGTAGTTCAGATGGTTGTGGGCTGCCATGTAGGTGCTGGGAACTAAAACTGGGTCTTCTATAAGAGTAGTAAGTGCTCTTAACCGTGGAACCATTTCTCTAGGCCCTCAATTTTTAAAATCATTCTGGTAACTACTACTGGGGAATGACAGAAGGAAAATATCAGTAGTTACTGTTTTCTATAAACGATTATGTTTCTAAAAGAGCAGAAAAACCACATGTTCACTAAAAAAAAATTACAATTTATAACATGCCATGTTAAATCTGAGCTGATATGTTCCTGGCATTGTCCGTTGGTTTTGAATGGGTGTGACGGCATGCATGGTGCAAAGTGTACATGTTGTGTCTTTAGAGCCAAGGTTGCAGTGAATCTGCATGATGATGCAACATAGGCAAGCACTGACAGAAACACTTCAGATTCATATTTGATTTTGACTTTGGAGGTTGAATGTTCAGAAACCTTTTACTGCTGTCATATATTTTTCAGCACAGACATTCAGGTACATGATTCCCTTTGAATTTTCCATAGTTTAAGACCGTGTGGTATTAATACAGGGTATATAGGTTTTTGGAGACTGTTTTCCCTGGGGTTTGGGGTATACTAAGCAACACCTCCCTCCAGTGACAACCCAAAATTTGATTCCACCAAATTCACTCTGGAAACAAGCAAATTTATTGGGCTTACTTACAGAGCATGGATTAGGGGTTACTGACAGATTTTGAGTGACCCCAGAGCAACAACATTAGCAAGTCTTCACCCAGCATGGATAATGGCTTCCCCATAGCTGTGTAAATGAAGACCCCTTCCCCTAGTCTTTGCTAATCTATACACTAGGTCCTTCTCTAAACCCCATGAACATGTGCACTTGGGGCAGAATTGCATACAGTTGGTTGGGAGGAATGGCTAGATACTCTAGGAGGGTCCCATGACTCTTCCCTCCACCCTCCTTTCTGTGAGAGAATGTCAGTAATCAACAAGTACATCTGTGATGATCTTTGACACACACCTAAATTCCTAAAGATGACTGTGGTTTACCTCCAAGGACAGTGTTGAATTATAAGAAAGTAGATTGAGTTACTTACCCAGATCTTCAGTAAAGCTAACAGTCTCAATAAAAAATGTTAAAATCTTTAAAAAATTAAGGAACACTAAAGTAAATAAAAGTTTACCTATGAAAGTAGTTGGTTTGGGCTGCTGAATTGTAGTGACAAACAGCATGTGTCTTAGATAATCACCCCACCTCCCACCCCGTGATAAAAGTAACTTACAAGAGAAAGAGTTTGCTTTAGCTCAAAGTTCCAGATTATGGTCCATCACTGCAGGTAAGTTACAGAGGGATATCCACAAATTAGGAACAGAGAGCAAAGAATGCATGCTTGCTTATACCCAGCCCTCTTTCTCTGTTCTCACACAGTTCTGAATTCCCTACCTAGGGAATGGTGCCACTCACAGTGGGCAGTTTTTCCATCTCAGTTAATGTGAATAGACTGTGTCCTGAAGCATCTAGGTCAGTGAGCTTTGTTCGTGTTATTCAGTGGCTTAGAATGTTCAAACAAGTATGACTTTTATGCTGATACTAACCTTCAATGTTTACCAATTGATGTGAGTGTGGGAGAGGTGGCTCAACAGTTAAGAGCACTTGCTGCTCTTGTAGAGGATCTCAGTTTGACTACCACACCCCTGTCTGTAACTGCAGTTCTAGGGGTCCTAACACTTTGCTCTGACCAGCACCAGCACTCATGTGGTACATAGACATGCTTGCAGGCACACAAATATAAAAAATAAATAACTATTTAAAGTAAAAAATGTTACATATACTTCTAAGGCTTTTGATGAATACTCATTACACTGCCTTTCAACAAGGTCCATTTACCAGGTCCTTGTACCACATCATCTAGCCAAGCATGGAAGTAGTTTTGTAAGAGAAAATGATGTCATCTTTATTTCATTTGTATTTTTGATCTTTATTTTCATTTCTAGTTCTTGATTACTAGAGAGAACTAAAGGGCTTATATTTTAAGGGTGTGGTCTCTTTTTCCTCCTAGAGTTGCTTGGGTTTTGTGCTTTTGCCAGATTCTTATTAGAGTTTAACACTGTAAGTAAGGTGGTCAGATCTTTGTGAAGGAGGGGACAAAAAGAGGAGAAGTGATACTCCTTGTTGTTTGCATTGTCCTGTACTCTTCTTTTCCTGGGTTTATCAGGCATCTTTTGTCTATTTTGCTTGTTCCACTTGGTTTAGTCAGAGCAAGTGTCAGTGTCCACACTGTAGCCTCATACTTTCTCTTTTTATGGCACTGTACTCTGTTGAATGATAGTTTGCCATGGGCTTTTTGTATTTTATTCTTTTTTATTTGGTTGGCTTCTTTGAGACAGGGTCTTCCTGTAGCCCCAGCTGTCTTGGATTTCACTATACAGACCAGACCTTGATCTCACAGAGATCTGCCTGCCTCTCCCTCCCAAGTGCTGGAATTAAAGGAGTGTACTGCTGCACCTGGCCCTAGATGTTTTGTTCTTACTGTAAAGATGCGTACATAGTAATTTTGGAAAATCTGATAAAGTATTGATATAATAATAATAATAATAGCTCTTTTGGAGCTTTAGTCAGTAGAAATGCCTGTGTTCTTCAGTAGGTATGTCTCTGGGGGAAAATGGAGTGGTCTGTGTATTAAGAGTAATTTTGGTGGTAAATGGGGGCTACTCTTTTAGGTTTCTTGACTAAGATTTTTACTACCTTTGCATTGCAAAATGTTCATCGTTTAGAACCTTTCTTTATATTTTAAAAAACCATTTGTGTGTGTGAATGCATGCAAATGTGCACATGCCTCAGAGACCGGGAAAAGGTATGGGTGTCTTTCTTTATCACTTATATCATTGTTTATATTTTTCTATATTATATTATATTTCAATAATGGGTGTGATGCTTAACTTGGCACATACATTGTAGCATATATTTGTCCAGTTATTTCCTTAATAATGAATTATAAGAAGGGGACTCATAAGGACCAAATGAGTGTAAATTTTGGGCTGGTGGTATAATGCAGTCATAGAGCACATACTTATTCATGAAGCCCTAGGGTCAGTACCCAGTACCACCAAGAAGAAAAGGAAGGGGGAAAGAAGAAAATGAAGGAGGAAAGGGCAGGGAAAAATAAAATACAGGTGGGCATAGTGGCACCCTCTTATAATCTTAGCACTCCTGAGGTGCATGCAAGATGATCTCCTGGAGGAAATTCTGGGTTACAGAGGAAGATCTTGTTTCAAACTCTTCCTTTCAAAAAAGGAATGCATGCTTTTTCTTTAGATACATGTTCTTTTCCAAGTCTGGAATTATGTCTTCTAAAACATCATACTAAGCTGTATTTTTTACCAGTATACTTGAGATTGGTGTTTCTCTATGTCTTCATCAACCCCAATGATTATTTTTCTATATTGGCTGTACTGATAGCTGAAATACATCATCTTTATTTTTATTTCTTTGATGATCGGTGAGATAAAGCTTTAAAAAACAGCTTTATTGAGGAGGGCATGGTGTGGCACACAGCTTATAGTCTTAGCACTTGGGAATTAGTTGAGCCTGTGATAAATGAGACCCTATTTCATAAAAACCAAACCAAACCTAGTTTTACTAAGATGTTATTTCTTGTTAAGTACTCAAATGGCATTCTGTAACCATGACCACAGTCAGTTTTAGATGTTCTATCATCCCAAAAGGAAACCCTGTACCATTAGCAGCTACTTCCTAATTCTCTGGAATCCCCAGCTCTGGCCAGTCACAAATCTTAATTTATACACCCATATTTATCTTCCCTGGACATTAAACAGAAATGGAATCATACAGTATATATATGGTCTTTGGTGCTGGCCTTTCTCAAAGAGTTAAGGTTTTCAGAGTTCACATTGTAGCATGTGTCATATTTTAAGGTTAGAAAGCAGTCCCTTTTGAATAGATCATATTTTATTTTTCCCTTTGCCAGTTGACGAACATTTTGGGCCATTCACATTTCTGGCTATTACAAATTATACTCTAATGAACCTTTTTTTTTTTTTTCACGTGTTGGTATATAAACATGTCTTTTTAACTCTCTTGGGTTTATGCCTAGGAGTGGAATTGTGGGGTCACATGGTACTTCTGTGTTACAGAACTGCCAGACTGTTTTCCATTTTTGCCAGTGGTGTGAATGTTCCAGTATCTCCACACTCTCTTCTATACTATTGTTTAGCATCTGTTTTTTTTTCCACTTTAAGCCATCTTGATGTGTATGAAGTAATATCTCTTACAGCATGATTTATGTTTCTGGAATGGTTAGGAATGCTGTGTGTGTGTTTGGGTGTGTGTGTGTGTGTGTGTGTGTGTGTGTTGATCATTTGGATAGCTTTTGAGAATCTATTCAGATCCTTTGCCCATTTTTTCCAACTTCTTTTTTTTTTTTAAAGAAATGTTTGATTTGTCATAGATGTTCATTTTGGTTTTTTTCCCTATGACTTTGCTTTTTTAAACATAATTTTTGTGATTTCATACAATATAATTTGATGGTATTTAGATCCCTTTCCCTATCCACATCCCCTCCCCCACTCACTGCCCCCTGCCTAATAAAATGTACTCTGTGTGTATGTGTGTGTCTGTGTAGGGCCTGTAGAGTCTAATTTGTATCCCTAAATGTCCTTCAGTGTGGGTCCATCCACTGGAGCCTGGCTAACCTACCAAGAGTCCTAGCCTTGAAAGAGACTTATCTTTCTTCCTTCTGGCAGCTATCTGTTGCCAAAATGTGTTTGGTTTGTGTTAGGATTTCTTACCCACTTTCCCATGTCTATGAAGGAGTTGTCTGGTTTCAGCTTGCATGGAATTCGTACATACTGTCACTATTACTGTAACTGACCAGTTATGTGGAAAACTCTGCTCCCTATGGTCATCTACCACCTGTGACTCTTACGATCTTTCTGACCCCTCTTCCACAATGATCGCTGAGCCTTGGGAGACAGAAGTTTGATGTAGGTGTCCTATTCAGGCATAAGCATTCTGCAGCCTTTTGTTTGTATACATTGGCTAGTTGCGGGTTTCTGTGCTAATAACCATCTGCTGCATAAGGAAATTAATCTGATGAAAGTTGAGAGTCCAGTAGTTATGGGCCTAACAGTAGTCATTAGTTTAATATAACTATTTAGTAAAAATCTAGTATTGGGCTTTCTCCTTTGTCCTGTCACCTGTCTAGCCTGATATCAGTGTCAGATATTGGCTCCATCCTATGAAGAGGACCTTAAATCCAATTAGATAGTGGTTGGTTACTCCCATAATATTTGTGACACTTATTTCAACAGTGGGCATAGCTTGCTGTCTGTGTCCATTTTTAAATTGTCTTTTTATTACGGGATTGTAAGAGGGTTTTGTTTTTTTAATGTTTTAGATATAAGCTGTTTATCTGATCTATGATTTTTAATTTTCTCTCATTCTTTGGATTGACCTTTATTTTTGTTTTACCTTTTCCTTTTTTTTCTTTTCATGCATACACATGTGTTGTGTGTATATGTGATATATGTATTTCTATAAGTGTTCATTAGTGTGTGTGCTCATGTTGGGAAGAGACTCTTCTATCTCTTTCCACCTTACTCTTTCTGTGTCAGGATCTTTAAATCAAACTGTGAGTTCTCTAGTATATCTAGTCTTATTAGCCTATTGCTTTGGGGATCCTTGGTCTCCTCCTTCTGAGGCAGGAATTACAGGAAAGCTGCCATGCCTATTTGGCATTTAGATGGGTTCTTGGATTCTAAACTCCAGTCCTCCTGCTCATGTGTCAAGTACTTTTTAACTGTGGAGTCCTATCTGTAGCCCTGTTTTGTCTCTTTCTTTGAAACAGCGTGATACTCTATGGCCCAGGCAACCCTACTCACTTGTTAACCAACCTGGCCTTGAACTCCAGTGATTCCCTTGCTTCAGCCTCCTGAGTAGGGAGGCTAAGATTACAGGTGTAAGCTACCACACTCAGATCTAGAAGACTCTGTTATCCCAATATTCAAAAAAGTAACATTTTCTCTAGTTTAATCCTTTAAAATATTTTGAAATTTTATGTATATGAAGTGTATTGCTTACATGTATTTAAGTGTATCCATGTCGTAAAATGCTGCGGATTCTTTGGAACTGGAGTTAACTGACCAAACCCAGGTCCTCCACAAGAACAGCCAGTGCCCTTAATTGCTGAACTGTCTCTCCAGCCCCCTTAATACTTAAGAACCTATTTAATCCCATCTGTAGTTTAGTTTTGAATTTTAGAGAACACAGAAATCAAAGATTGCCCCTTCACTCGCAAGTTTTGAGGGTATACTGCCATTTGTGCGTGTGTCTATAAATCTAAAGTTGGGGTCTGGAGAGATGACAAGTAAAGAGCACGTACTGTTCTCGCAGTGCTGGGGAGTTCAGTCCCCAGCAACCACATCAGGTTGCTTACCTGTAAGTCCAGTTCTAGAGAGATCCAAGGCCTCTACCCTTCACAGATGCCTGTACTTGCATGATCATATCCACACTCAGACATACACATAATTAAAGAGGAAATAAATCCTTAAATTATTTATAGCTACAGTATATCTGTATGTGACAACAATGAATCTCTACTAATTGTTTTTGACTGTAAAAACAAAATTGTTTAAAGTATATGGATTGGTTTTGAGAAAAGTTTGTTACTGTGTGTTGGTATATGCATACTTGTGCATGCACGTGCTCATGTAGATATGTGCATATTGTGTCATGATGCATATATGGAGGTCAGATGATAACTTTTGGGTATCAGATTTTTTATTCTACTCTGAGATCTTGAGATTGAACTCAAATATGCATGCTTTTGTGGCAAACACTTTTACCTGCTTAGCTGATTTACCAGCCCTGTTTTGTCCTTTTAAAGAAAAGTTCCTGTCTAAGCACTTTCCCTCTATTCTTGGTCTTTGCCTGTGCAGTGGGGACTAGATGTGTAAGTTGAGATAGGCTAAAAAATTCTTTTAATGGATCCCAGGGCCAGTTGCCCTTTTGGCTCAGTGAGCATCATCCTGGGAGAGGACATTAAATCTGTCCCTATACTTCTGAATACCTTGCAAAAATTGGACCAGTTAGTGCCGGGGAGATTGTTTAATTGATGAAGTGCCTGCATGGGTACCTAAGTTCAGATTTTTAGCACCCACGTTTTTAAAAGCTAGGCACTGTAATCCCCGTGCTGGTGGGACAGAGAGAGGAGAAGCCCTGGAGCCCACTGACTAGCCAGTCTAGCTGAAACCAGGAGCTCCAAGTTTATTGAGAGACACTGTCTCATAAAATAAAGTAGAGAGCAATTGAGGAAGACACCCAACATCAACCCAGCCTTGTGCATGTGCAGACTTGCACACACACACATACAAACACATATACACAGACTATTTTTTTACTCCTAACTGAAAATATGTAATTTTGATTTTATTCAAAATTTTTTTGAAATTATTTAGTGTGTGTGTGTGTGTGTGTGTGTGTGTGTGTGTGTGTGTGTGTGTCTCTAGGTGGGTGCACATAACACAATGCATGTATGGAGATCAGAGGGCAACTTACATGTTTATTCTCTCTATCCACTATGTGGATCCTGTGTATTGAACTCGGGTCATCAGATTTGACATCAGGCACTCTTATCCACTGAACCATCTTGATGGCTCCCTATGATTCTTAGATAAAAATGTAAGATAAGACAAATGAGTGTTAGGGAGTCAAGCTGGGAATAGCAGAATATTTCAAAAGGATTGGAAATACCTAATCTGTGGATGATATAGTACATATTAAAAACATTTTATTTTTCTCTTATTTGGTAATCCCCTAAGTTTTTTTGAAGAGTGTTGGTAATTTGTAAAGAATAAGATCCAATAGGCCACTTTTTTTGTTTTCCTTATAGTTACAAGGTATGCTTTTCAGGCTTGTTTCAGCCAGATGAAGGCAAAGCAGCTCTTTCTGTAGTTTTAGCAGATTGCCAAACATTTTTTGAAAATACTGTCATATGTCTGAGTGGAGACCATTTCTTAAGATAAAAAAGCATTGTACCGGATAGTTGTGTTTCCGATAAGTGTATTGTTCCTTTCTAAAGTTGGTGGTTGCAGTGAAATCAAGCCACATGTGCTGTCCTGTGAGTGTGAGATGATGAAGTATGAAGCCAGCAGAGCTATACATAGAGACTTAAAAGAATTTACCTCCTCAGATAAGTGTAGTATGTTGCAATTTACCAATCCTTGGCAGTCTTTTTAATTAGTTTAAACTATATGAAATTGACAAAGTATGGCTCCTTGGGACCTACGAAAACAGCCACATCCTGTAGCTCAGTCTACTGACACACAGCTTTTCTACTGATGGCTTGTATTGTGGAGTGAATTGGGTTTGGGTTGCTGCAATTCAGTGTCATGTTCTTGTTTGGATGACAGTTGTATTCAAGTGAACTTGAATCAGCTGTACATCCAAGCTGGGTTAATTTTTGAGTTTGGGGATCCCATAAAGTCACTGGTAGATTAAAGAGAATTATACCACTCTCCTCTTTGACCAGTATTGTCTATTAACTTTCACATTTGTTTGAGGAATAATTAAAGAACACAAATTGAAGCTCTAAAAGCGTAACAAAGTATTGTTTTTTTGTTTTGTTTTGTTTTAATTTTAGTCCCAGTTGCAAACATCAGTGGGAATTGTACCCACACAGGCAATTGCAACAGGCCCCACTGCAGATCCCGAGAAACGCAAACTGATACAGCAGCAGCTGGTTCTACTGCTTCACGCTCATAAATGTCAGAGACGAGAACAAGCGAATGGAGAGGTTCGGGCCTGCTCACTCCCACATTGTAGAACCATGAAAAATGTTTTGAATCACATGACACATTGCCAGGCTGGGAAAGCCTGCCAAGGTAAGTGCCTTTTTCTGAACTAGTGGTGGTGGCTAGGATGGAATTGGTCTTTATTATTCTAAAGCAGCTCTGGTGGTTGAAAGGCTGCACAGCCTTGGTGCTGGCCTTTTGGTGTGGTCTAGAACATGTTCTTTTCACTGTCCCTACAAATGACACGGCTGTCCCTGAAAAGCTCACCTTCTAGGTGATTTGATGCTCTGATATTCTGAAACTCTCCTGCATGAGGCTCTGCCTTGAGTTTGTTCTTTCCTCCTTCCTTTCATGGAAGACTTCTGTCACTTCTTGAGCACCCCTTGTAAATGTCTAGATTGTGGTTATCTTTGGGAGAATGACTTGCACACACACAGGCAGGCAACATATCCTTCCCTACACCCCAGCATCTATCTTCTGGTTGTTTTATGGACTCAGACCAGCAGTGGCCTACTGCCTTGCTCTTTTGCCTTATGTCTTAAAGCTGCTCTGATGACATTCAAATTGTCCTGGGTGACTGGCAAGGACATGGGAAATTGGGTGCTTTGTCATCCCTAGGGAGGAGGGAAGATCAGGCACATCATGTGCCCCCTTTCCCTTTTCCTACCATACCCATCATTTCCACCGAGGAAAATGTTTCCTGTTAACAGCCATGGTTTCCTAAAATCTTCATTCTCTTTCTTTCTTGTGTTCGTAAACCTTGGGGAAAATATCTCCCTGGTCTCCCTCTCTCCCATTGTGACAATTGTGAGTCCTCAAAGTAACCCTGATGATGATGGTAACACAGAACAGGGTAAGGTTAGGCTCTAAAGGATGAAGATTGAGGACATTCAGGGTCAGTTACTCTCAAGTACTATACAAAGTAAAGTCCTTTTCAGAATCTCTGCAGGCTTCTCATTTGCTTCTCTGTCTGTTAGTACTTAGCTGGTTTCATCCTTAAACACAATCTCACTTTTTTAAAAAAAAATAGTGACATTGCAGAACTATATTTGTTCTGTCTTTCATTGTAGTTGCTCAGTATTTCAGATTGAGTGGTTTTGGGGGATATTTTGTTTTTGTTTTGTTTTTTCCTATTTTGTGGGCTGAACCTTAATCACTCATCATTCATAACATTACTTCTATGAGAAGTTTTTGATTGGAATTATCAACAGTCAGCTTACAAACTTTTGGAAAACTGCCTGTTTGTAAGTTAAGGACTGCCTGTACTGTGTTATGGTTACACTTGTTACCATTTTTTTTTTTAATGGAATCTGGCATTATAATTTAGGTGTAAGTGAAAGTGTGACGATTTGGATAGAAAAATAACATCTCGTTGTTTTTCTGGTCATAGTTGCCCATTGTGCATCTTCACGACAAATCATCTCTCATTGGAAGAACTGCACACGACATGACTGTCCTGTTTGCCTCCCTTTGAAAAATGCCAGTGACAAGCGAAACCAACAAAGTAAGTGAGCACGGGGACAGAGAAGCTTGGAGATGAGAATAGAAGCTGTTTCTAAAGAGGATGCTCAGAGTAGGTAGGGAGCGGGCAGAGATCACCAGCACAGAGTGCTGGGTGAGGTAGGGCCCATAGGGACCCAGGTGCAGCCAAGCTTAAAGGGTAGATGGGCTTTCAGTGAACTTTGTAACTAGCCATATTAGGCTTTTGTTTACCTCCCATCAACCCTCATACATATTACTTGAAGGAATATAAAACAGCATGGTTGCTTTCATCAAATAGCTAAATAAAGACTTGGTATTTTCTGATAGATGCAAGTATGAGAATATAATGTCATGATTGAAGGGTACCTTTTTTGTAAAGTCCCTGTTAGGCTGGATCAGTCTTAAGATCTCACAGAGAGACCATGGTAAAACTTTACTCCTCCTCCTCTGAGATGGACTTTCCAGATTTGCTGGTCTAATAACTTACTGAGCTTCATACTGGGACTCTTTGCCCCAGAATTGACACATCCTGCTCATTCCCATCTTTTGTTATCTTCTGAGTCATCTGTGTAGTCCTCCATATGACTGACTGATTCTTCGATGATCACTGTTCATCAGGAGGCCTGCATGTGGCCCCTGGTCCCTGCTGTTTTTAGGCATCAGAGCAGTAGGAAGGATGACTGCCTCTTTTCAATTTTAAGACATCTGTGTGTGTGTGTGTGTGTGTGTGTGTGTGTGTGTGTGTGTGTGTGTGTGTGTGTGATTTCAGATACTAAATGGTAGTCTTTGGGTATGTCTCTTGTTTAGACAGCTGGGAAGTGCTCTCGACCCCATGTCATCCTCTAATTGGAGAAGCCATGTCCTCCCTTAGTCATCTTTTAGGATGGCAGTCTTCCTCATCTTTCACCATTTCATATGTACCATCTTTCCGCCTTCCAGATTGTGTTCTAAGTATGTATTCTTCATGCTTCTTGTTCATCTTTGCAGATCCCAGCACTGCCAGGGAACATGTGCTGCTTTCTTCCTGGCTGTCTGGCTTAAAGAGTCAAATCACTTTGATACCAGGAATGCCATGGAGTACGGTGCCATTGCTGGCTTTGGGGGTCTCCTCTTATGAGTCTACCTCTCTTTCCCATGAATTGACACACACAGCACAGCGTGCTTCACTAAAGAAAGCTGTTTTTGTCCTAGGGCTTATTATCTTCCCTATCTACAGAGGAGCCCCCAATAAGCCCCGCCCCCAGTCAGTTTCTTCAGTCAATTAAATTATTATTTGATTGAATTTGAATTTGTGTATGTGCATCGGTATGGGTATTCATGTGTGTACGTTTGGACACTTGCCATAGCTTGGTCAGGGACAGAGAGCAGCTTTGGGTTTTGGTTCTCACCTTCTACCTTGTTTTGAGACAAGGGCTCTTTGTTCTTTGCTATTTCACTGTGATCTTCTAGGGATCCTTATCTCCATCTCCAAATTTTTGTTAGGAGCACTGAGATTACATATGAATGCTCCTGTGCCTGGTTTCATGTGGGTGCTGGGGATTCTCTAACTTAGGTCCTCACATTTGCGTGGCAAGTGCTTTACCTACTGAATCATCTTCCTTGCCCCTGAATTTTTAACGTACGGTTTTCCTGAGCACTCTTATGTGAAATGAAGTTCTAGGATACTTCTAGAACCATATATTTGGGGCAACACTTTTAGTGAATTAAAGTCATTTTTCTTTCACATTATTACAAAACTCCTTTTTGAATTAGTATATAGTAATGGTTAAATTTTTTGTGCTTTTAGGATGCATTTTAATAATAAGCTCCTAAAGTGCCAAAATATTGTTTGTACTTGTGCAATATTAATTTCCTCAAATAGTGAGCTAGGATTTCATTCTTAATTTAGGGGTGTGACTTTTGGGATCTTCTGGGAGTTTAATATCTGCTCTGAAAGTTACAAACATTTGTGATTCTCTTTGTAAGAAATACTTAATGTGGGTTTTGTTCAAAAAGAAAGGAAAGAAACTTTTTTTTTTTTTTTAAGGCATCCTTATAACTGGTCAAATGTTGTGAAAATTGATTTGGTTCATGCTCTCTCAAGTGGTAAACCACAGTGTTTCTACTAGTCATAATGTGAGGTGTTACCAGGGTGATTTGATAATATAAAGTCACAGGGAGAGTTTGGATTATCTCTATACAAGGTTTTGCTATTTTTTGTGAGAAAAATAATGAAAGCATTTTTTTTAAAGACACCCCCCCCCCCCCGCCCTAACTGGAACTCACAGAGATTCACCTACCTCTGCTGGGATTAAAGGCATGCACCACCACACACAGCTTGAAAGCACTTAAGTTTTAAGTTTAATTTTTTGTGTGTTGCTCATATGTGTGTGCACATATGTCTCCAGGTACATTTGCCCATATGTGAACATACAGTGACCAGAAGTGATTGAATGTCTTCCTCTATCACTGTGCCTTATTTTTTGAGACAGAGTCTCTCATTGAACCTGGAGCCCAATGTTTTGCCACCTGTCTTTGACCCCCAGCACTGGAGACAGACACACTTGGGTTTTTTTGTTTGTTTGTTTGTTTTGTTTTGTTTTGTTTTGTTTTAAATGAAAGTGCTGAGGATCTGAACTCAGCTTCTCGTGCTTGTGCAACAAGTACTTTACTGTAACATTGAGCCATCACCCCAGCCTAAATGCTTCTTAAATTACATTTCCGTTTTGAGTGTAGTCTGTTGACTCTATACCTGTAGCTGTGTGATGAGTATAGGGTTGTTTCATGTTGTTAGTGAGAACATTTAGCATTGTCCTTCCTTTAAACTTTTGTTGTTTCTTCTCTGCTAAAGAAAATTGTGTTTCTGGTGTGTGAATCCTAGTTTAGGAACTTGAAAAATGTGAATCAGACCTTCCACTAGGTTGGGTTCTAGAAACTGAAAAAAATTGTGTGAATTCTAGACCATCCTGGACTTCATCATCAGACCATGTTAAAGAAAAAGCGGGAGGGGCTGGAAAGATGACTGAGGGGTTAGGAGCATTGGTTGCTTTTGCAAGGGATCTGAGTACCTCTTCTGGCCCTTGTAGGCATTGCTTGATGTAGGTGCACTTAACATCCATGCAGGCAAAATATTCATACATATAAAATGAAAATAAATAGCCAACCCCATTGTTGAGTTTGTACTTGTACAGTATTCCACGAATAATCAGCTAGGATGATGTTCTTAACATTAATTTAAAATTTTTTTATTTTTATTTGTTTTAATATTCTTTTTAATTTTTATGTATTGCTTCCATGTGTACCCATGTTGTCAGAAGAGGGCATAGGATCTCCTGGAACTGGAGTTATGGACAGTTGTTAGCTGACATGTGGGTGCTGGGAATCAAACCAGGTCCTCTGCAAGAGCAGTGCTCTTAACCACTGATCCATCTTTTCAGTTCCTATTTATTTTTATTTTCTATGTAAGAGTGTTTTATCTACATATATGTAAATACACCCATATTATGCAATGCCTTTGGAGGCCAGAAGAGAGCATCAGATCCCCTGGAACTGGAGTTACAGAAGTTGTTAGCTGCCACGTTGGGTGCTAGGAATTGAACCTGGGTCCCCTGGAAGAACACCCAATGCTTTTAAGAGCTGGCCGTCTCTTTAGCCCCCAGAGTTCTTAACTTTTAAGGGGAGGAGGGGCTTTTTTGGGGTCTTTTGTCTTTAATATGCACTGCTCTGGTATATTATTTTTTAAAAGTGATAATGGTCTCACTCAAAGGATCATGTATAGGTAAGTACTGCTCTCTGCATCCTGTGGGGACAGTCAGCATATGCCTAGACTATTTCACAGAGAAACGTGGTGCTCAATGGAGTCCAGTGTAAATAAAATTACAGTGGGAGAACATTCTAGATGACAGTAACATGCCAACACAGCATTATAGCCTGTGTGGGAGCTGACTGGACTTGAAGGTACCTTTGCTAGCAACTGAAGTGGACTGTGGCAAGCTCTGATTAGGCTCCCTCTGGAGTTAGCACCAGACATACCAAAGCTCTATCTTCTGAGCATGTATACTGGCCTTATGCAGTGTATATCTCCTTGGTAGGCACAACTTCCATCGTAATTGATGTCTTTATTGACAGAAATCTTTGGAAATTATGTATACCACTAACCTGCTGTTGCTTGTAATGAAACGCAGACTGATACTTTTTAACCTCTGTTGAGCTTCCGTTTGACTTTTCTTTGTATTCTAATGATGAGTCATCTATCCTAGAAATAGTCAGTTGAGCGGGTGCGGTGGTCTATGCCTTTGATCCCAGCTCTTGGGAGGGAGGCAGAAGCAGGCTGATCTCTGTGAGAGCAAGGTCAGCCTGGTCTACATAGCCAATTCCAGGCCAGCTATAGCTATATCCTATCTCAAACAAAACAAAATGACCTCTTGTATTAGAATTTATATTTTTTAAAAATTTCTAGGTGTTTGGTGTACTCATTAAAATCTGTGATATGGCTGCTTGGGATTCCCACAAGGGTCAGATATCTGTGTCAAAGTTGTAAAGAAGGATAAATGTGTTCTCTGAGGAAGACCCTGTCTTTTCCACCTTTTAACCCCACAAGGACTTAGACTAGTGCCTCAGAGATAACCTCAACCAGACTTGGACTGAGCCATAACATAATCCCCAGCAATTATTACTGTTAAGCAGTCTTTTAGGCTATTGCTCTAATACTTCCATTGCCTTAACTCTTAATATTTGTTATGGCGATTTCTTCAGTTAGTTTTAGGAAGTTTTTTAGTTAGTTCTGACACACTGGTAGAGATTAGGGGTAAGGGTACTGGGGCCTGGATGCCTGTAGAACGAGGCTCTGGCTTATCCAGTTGCTAGTGGATGATGGATTCATCAAAATAGAGTTTCTTGCTTTCCTTTGTGTCTCTTGGCTTCTGAGGAACGTGTTCATTGAGAACTTGCACTGTGCCGGGACACTCAAGTCTTCTTGTTGGTTATTGTGCCCTGCACTGTGCACAGGGGAGGAGACTGATAAGGTGATACCTTCCATTTGGCAGAGATGTCTACAGGTCTGAATGAAACTAGCCCTGCTTTTTCTTTAAAATCTAGCGAATAAAATTAGCTGCCTTGCCAGCATGTTGATTTGTCTTCCACACCCCTGACAAAGTTTAAGTTTAATTTGGGTCAGTTTTCATTGGAATTACAAATTGACCCCAGTTTTATTCATTGAGAATGATCAGAGACTGAACTTTGCTGGTTAATTGGATGTTTCAAGTTTAGCATTATTTACTATATAATTTCTCAGAGCAGTCTTTGTTCTCACTATGGAAGGACTGTCTTGCCCCTATTTGAAAAATGAGAGGCATGTTTTATAATTAGCCTGTTAATAAACTTGGCCTTTTGTTTCCTAAGCTATGTACTCCTGCTTTAGCTTAAACACAAAGAGAGTGGTGAAGTATAAGAGCATCTTGGGAATGAGGTACATTAAAAGAGGCAATGACATGCCATATATGGTGGCTTCCTGCCTGTAATATCAGCACCTAAGAGGTTGAGGCAGGAGGATTGCCATGAACTTGAGATTATCCTGAGCTACATAGTGAGTTACAGGCCAGCCAAAATTAGAGAGCAAGATTCTTAATCTCACCCCTCAAACAAAACAAAGCACCCCAAAGATGTATCTCGGTTCAGGTACATTATCTGATAAGCCAGAAAGAATTCAATCCAACATATTGGAACTCCTCAAGGTGTAATATGACATTCAAAGGACTGGTGACATATGCATCACAACATTAAGCTTCAGAAAGGAAAAGAGATATAAAAATGGCCAGAAGACCAAGTGGATAGTCACCAATAATGTGTCCGCTTGATTGCTGCAGAAGGCCTCTTTCTCAGGGTTGCAGGTAGATGAGCATTGCTGTCTTTAGTGCTCTGTTTGTGCTTATTCGTCCCCAAGGTGTTCAGAGGGACAGCAGGGGCCAGGTAGCTACAAATCCCCAGGATTCTGTATGGCATTTGACTGGTCCCATGTGGCAGTCGAAGGATAAACTTTAATACTGATTCCCAGCTTCCAATTATGCCAGTCCTGTGTGGCATGCAGTAGTTGAGGAAGAAATATGAGATGAGCGAGATTTTCCTCTGAGGTAGGTTGGTTGTAATCTATGGTTTGATGTGTGTTAGGTAACTATATTTCTCCTACTAGATTCTAAATGCAGGGAGTACAGAGACTCAGCTCACCTCTGGCCTAGTGCATTCCCCAGCTTGTGGTGAGTAGGTAGGGAAGTGAGTGAGTGAGTGAATATTGGGATGTAAATGCCTAAAGATAAACAGACTCAGTGGACCCTTGGGAACTTAGTGAAATCATCTAGGAAATGTTCATGGAACACTGGCTAAACACAGTTGATAATTTGCTTTTACACAACTCTCCTGTCAGTCATCTTCACTGTCACTATAAACAAACACCTCTGTCCCCTAGATACTAGTGTTTTTCATGTAGTAGCATTGTTTGAAGTTTGTGTTTCAGTGCCAGTCTGTTTGTTGATAGCTTCTTCTTCTTTTGTTTTTGTCTTTCTTTTCGAGACATGGTCTTCCTGAAGCTCCATCTGGCCTCAATCTCACAGAGATCCACATGCCTCTGCCTCCCAAGTGCTAGGATTAAAGGTGTGTACCACAACACCTGACTCTATAGTTTCTTTATCTTGCTTCTCAGTCGTTAAATGCTAGGTTTCAAATGTCTGTTTGTTCTGATAGGCACGTTTTGCTTTAAAATAAAAATAATAATTATATTTAGGAAGCAAATGCTCCTAACATAAACAGAAAATAGAATGACTATATCAGCAGCTTTCATAGGAGACTTTTTAATGAATTGGGCTTTTGTTTCCCCAGAAAGTGTCCCTGAACTTAGGAATGGTATTCACCCTGGCTTGGGCATTTTGTCTAGATAGATGGTATTTGGGGAAATGTGGATGAAAGAAAAAAAGTCATTAAAATAAGCATAGTTACTGCATTTTTCACCCAGAAAGGGAAGGCCACGTAGACACTGTTTTTTAAATTCTTGGCCATGATTTACTCTGTCAAATAGAGTTTCGGTTTTTTCTTTCTTATGCTTAAGGTGACAGGAAAGTGGAAAGTGCTATCCTTGGCTGTGGTTGACCCTCTGAGCAGCAGTGCATGAGAAGAGGGGTGGTGGGAGGCAGTCGAGGGTTGGAGAGAGAATAAGTAACTGAAGGAGAGGTTTGTGATATTGTCATTGTACAAGGGGGCATATTATTGCCTTACCTTTTTTTTTTTCTAATGTTTTAGTTCTTTGTGAAAAATTAGCATGCTGGTTTGAGACTATGATGGATACACATTTATGGTTTCAGGTAGTATTAACTATTTAGAATAGTTTTAAAGATATTATACTTGACTTTTTTTAATCAAAATTCTTATCAAGGTTTATCTTGGAAATTGCATTTTATTTATAATAATGGAATGCTTTGTATGTTTAATTGTATCTAGTGAGTGTTGATAAGTTTGAAATCTGAATATCTTTATTTGAAAAATTATTATGGAAGCCAGGTGTGGTGTCACATGCCTTTAATCCCAGCACTTGGAAGGCAGAGGCAGGTGGATCTCTGTGAGTTCAAGGCCAGTTGGGGGCTACAGGGAGACCCTGTCTCAAAAAGACAAGAGGGAGGGAGGGAAGAATGTAGGTTATTGTAGAATGGGTAATCACCAAGATTTTTTTAAAAACAGATTTCAGTTTTTAAGTTGCTCTGATAAGCAGCTTAAGTTGCAACTTAAGCATTTCCAGTTGCATAATACACTTGTATAGATGTTGAATGTAAGAATATTGTTGTTAAATGTAGTGATCTGAATTGAAAGAAAGGCTTTATGATACTGTTTCATATGTCAGAAGTCATAATATCAACTTTATAAGCTTAATATAAAACATACTTCATGATCCCACTTTTTAAAAGATTTTTAAAAAATTTTATGTATATGAGTGTTTTACCTGCATGTAAGTCCTGCATTGTCTGTGGAGACAAGAAAGGGTGTTGGATCCCCTGAAACTGGAGTTAGGGTCAGCTGAGTCACCATTTGGGTGCTGGGATTTGAGCCTTGGTCCTTTGGAAGAGCGGCTATTGCTCTCAACTGCTGAACCATCTTGTAACATGACTTTAATTTGTAAAAGTTTAAAAAAAGCAGAGAACTCTTAAGAATAAGAATAAATAATATGGCAGAATATGTCTTCAATATAGAAAACTCACCAAATGAGATCATCAGGATGAGTGGGACAGAAGGGAGAGAGTCTGAACTTGAAATGACCAAGTTACAGGTCATTTGTTACAGGTCATCTCAGTTGATTTGAAGTCCTTTCAGATGAAGTTCCTTTAGTCTCCTTGGATTAGTCAACTGGATGGGACAGCTATAAGCTGTTTGTAAGTGGTATTAGCTATATAAGGCATAGCTAGGTCCTAAGAATCAGGGATACTCAGGTGACACCTAGATAAATGTAAGCCCATGTAGAATCTTGAAGCCTCATTCCATCTGCTAATTTTAGCCAGATCAATCAGTCAGTTAAATATAGTATTTGTTGTTCAGCTTCAGAGCCCAGAGTCCATCATGGTACTGTCCTGGACAAATATCTTACAAGAAAGGTTTGTTAATACTGTCATACAAGTGATTTTTGAGGAATGTCAATTTTGTTATTTTGAGGATTAAATTGTAGGTTTATTAATGTCTACTAGCCAACCAGATTTCACCTCTGCTAATCCTTTCTTATTATGTAGGTGAGCACTGAAAGGTAGGTTGAAGCAGACGTCTCCTCACTTTTCCTTGGAGATAGCTTTGGACCCATACTAAATCATGTACTTGGCCTTACCATATGTTTCACAGTCTGTGGAACTGACTTCTTAAATGCCTGTAGATGTTAATACATAATAATCTTTAGTAGGTGATCTGCGATTTTTTATGCTCTGTTGCTTTCAGATATAGAAGACTATTAATTACTGCCAGACTGAATAGAGAATTCAGCACCACTTCTTCCTCGTTAGTTTTGTTTTAATGATTTATGACATATATGCTTGGTCTTTGAAAGATTTTATTTGCTTTGTTACTTTAGATCATTTTGGAATATCTTACTTTCACTTACCTTTTTTGCTTGTCTGTCTGTTTGTTATTCTAGCCATCTTGGGGTCTCCAGCTAGTGGAATTCAAAACACAATTGGTTCTGTTGGTGCAGGACAGCAGAATGCCACTTCTTTAAGTAACCCAAACCCCATAGACCCCAGTTCCATGCAGCGGGCCTATGCTGCTCTTGGACTTCCCTACATGAACCAACCCCAGACGCAGCTGCAGCCTCAGGTTCCTGGCCAGCAACCAGCACAGCCTCCAGCCCACCAGCAGATGAGGACTCTCAATCCCCTTGGTAGGTGAAGGAGCACTCAAGAACTTTCTTCAAGTACAGTGAAAAGATGACAACTCTTACTATTAGAATCCAAGGCTGTTTTCAGTTTTGTTTTGTTTTGTTTACTTCACATTCTTTGATTTGAATTAACTACTTTCCAGGGAAAACCTCAGGTGTACTTTTATAAGGAAGATGATACATGAGTGTAAAAAGAACAACATTTTCAAGTGAAGCAGTGATTTGCTCTGTGCTGTGCCACAGTCTTCAGTTTATAAAGGACATCCTCGAGACTCAAAATGCAAATCCCATTTTTGTAGACTCTTAACTACACCAGTCATTTTCTAAGGACTTGGTAGGTTCTTGCCATGTGTTGATCATGGCCCACTCACCACTGGAAGTGGCCATTCTAGAATTGGGTAGCAGCAGGTGTCTGAGTAATTACTGTCACTGGCTTCTGGGTGGATCAGCATTTCCTCTTGTCAGCCCATCATTTGTCAGCCTCAGACATTAGTTCACAATCACTACAATTTTTGTCATTGCTCATGTATATAGTTTCCTTAATGATTTTTTTCTGTCCTTTTAATCTTAGGCTCATAGCATGAGCATTGCTGTCCATGAATGGTGGCCCTAGCTTTGTTCTCTTTCCAGTAGAACAAATATTTGAGACTCAAAAGTGACTCATGCTGGACATGGTAGCTCATGCCTTTAATTCCAGAACTAGGAAATAGAAGCAGGTGAATCTTTGAGTTCAAGGCCAACTTGGTCAATATAATGAGTTCCAGGCCAGCTAGAGCTACATAGTAAGACCCTATCTCAAAAAAAAATGAGACAGGGGCAACACTCATTTAAAAAATGACAGTTAAGGGCTAGGATTGTGACTCAGTAGAAGAGCACTGGCCTAGCATGTATGGAAACCCAGGTTTGGGCTCCAGGATGCTGAGAGGGACAGCAAAAGAGAGATGGATCAATTAAAATCATCCCTGTGCTGCTTTTTAGAAAACTGCCTTAATATGATTATCAATTAGTGCTGGCCAGGAGAATGGGTTGGAATCCTAATAACCAGATTCTGTCTACCCCCCTCTTCATGATGGTATGATTTAGGAATTCTTTTAATCTGAGTTGCAACTTTTTCTTTAATATTAAGATTGTAAGCAAATTTGTCTTCAGTATCTTTCTCATAAACTTAATTTTTGTGTTTATTTTCTGACATGGAAAATGCAACACATAAATATTTTGCAGGTCAGCATAATTGTTTAGGGTTTGAGGTTAATGAAACAGAAAAGTTGAAGACTACAAATGGGTAGTGGTCATTTTCCCTGCAGCAACAGAGTACAGTTAGGGTACCAGCCAACCAGCCAACCTCCAGAATGTATTTTGGTTACGAACTAGAACAGGAAGAAGTTGGCAATTGATTTTTTTAAAGTCAGTCACCACTACTGAAAAATTACAGCTCCCACAGTTTCTGTCCTGTGTATTTATGTATCTCATATGATTTATTTATTTATATGGTAACTTGCCTTGCCCATTATAGGAGCTTCAAGTATGTATTATAATCTAGGCATTGATTTCTTGTTTCTTTGTCTCTTTCGTCTTTGAAGGAAACAACCCAATGAACATTCCAGCAGGGGGAATAACAGCAGATCAGCAGCCGCCCAACTTGATTTCAGAATCAGCTCTTCCAACTTCCTTGGGGGCCACCAAGTAAGACCAAGGTTCCAGACAGCTCCTATCTGAGGAGGGATTCCTCAGATCTGTGGGAATGGGATTGGGTGGGGATCACACACAACTCTGGTCTTGTCAGCATGTGGGGTAGGGAGGTGGGGATGTCTCCCTCTCCCCCTTTTGTTTTTGTTTAGTGTTTTGAGACAAGCTCTCACTGTATCCCCAGCTGGCCTGGAACTCATTTTGTAGACCAGGTTGGCCTTGATCTCACAGAGTTCCACCTGCCTCTGCCTCCCTGTTGGGATTAAAGGCCAACATTTGCCTGACTTCTCTTTCCTTTTGAAAAAAGATTAAAAAAAAAAAAATCCTTACTTTTGTGTATACATTTGTGTCAGTGCCAGCAGAGGCCAGAAGAGGCTAATAGACCTCCTGGAACTAGGGTGACAGGCAGTTATGAGCCACCCTATATGGGTGCTGAGAATCAAAACTCTGGTTCGCTGAAGAGCAGCAAGAATTCTTAACTGCTGTGACATCTCTTTCCTTTAAAAAAATAAAAATGTAGACCACATCAGATTAAACATAGTTTGAATTCTGCTGGATATACATTACTTGCTTCTTCTCTTAATTTAACATTTAAGTCACATATGATTAAAGACAAGAGTACATTTGAGTCTCCTGAGTAGTTGGATAAAGTGTCTTTGTTCTTCCCTTAGTCCACTGATGAATGATGGCTCAAACTCTGGTAACATTGGAAGCCTCAGCACGATACCTGCGGCAGCACCTCCCTCCAGCACTGGTGTTCGGAAAGGCTGGCATGAGCATGTCACTCAGGACCTGCGTAGCCATTTAGTGCACAAACTGTATGTAACCACCACCAGCCATGATTCACATTTTTTGGTTGAGGGCAGTGTTGTACTTTGCGTTTTCATAGATGCCTGATTTTGTTTTTCATCAACCCATAGGTGATAGCACAGAGCTGCAGAGGATTAGTGCTTGTTTTAGAAAGCCATCCCCAATTTTAAGAGACCTGGGTAGGCCAAGTTTCCCAGCCTCTGGTCTACATTGGGTGGAGGCATCTGAGAGTAGAGAGACATGACCTGTAACAGCACATCCTCTCTGCCTCTAAGCTCTAGATTAGTTCAGTAGCTGTAGTCTTGCCTTGTTCAATGACTTAAGACTAATTGTAGAATTCCCTAAAATTGTGGTGACTTTGGGTCTGGTGAGTATAGACGGCAGGGCCATACAGTTATTTTACATACAGAAAATAGTGCTTTCAAATTAACTATCCTAAGTTAAAGTGAAGTTAGTAGATTTAACTAGATCTTTTCCATATTTTAATTTGTTTAAAATGAACAGTTTCAAAATTAGGAATTTGAAATCATACCACTCTTAGAATGATATAAGACATATTTGTGCTTGATGTGCAGATGAGAGTTTAGTGTTGTTTCTAGTGTTCATGTATAAGGTAGAGAGATTTAGGATTTCTCTGAGCAGGATATCGCCCCCACAGGGAGCTAGCAGTTCCTGATTTTGTAGTTCTCCTATGACCACCTTGAAAGTAGATTGATATAATGTGTTATTCTTCCAGTGTCCAAGCCATCTTCCCAACTCCTGACCCCGCAGCTCTGAAGGATCGCCGCATGGAGAACTTGGTCGCCTATGCTAAGAAAGTGGAAGGGGACATGTATGAGTCTGCTAACAGCAGGGTAGGTTACTAGGTAGCTGTTGAGCCTGTGCTGCTCCTGCAGAGGGGAAAACAGTATCTGTCCAAATAGTTACTCAGAAGTAGGAAAACCAGAGACTCCTCACCTTGAGGACCCTGATCAGAGAGATGTCCCAATAAGGAGATATTATTTATAGTACAGGGATACAAAGGGTGCAGAAAATTGAAGTGTGTTCCTGGGATATCCTTTTCATGGATATCATGGGTCTTCTTTAGCGCGACCCCCCCCCCTTTTTTAATTTCATGTGTTTGAATGTTATGCCTGTATATGGAAAAGTCTACCCATGTTGTGCAGTGCTCACAGAGGACAGAAGAGGGTGTTGAATCCCCCTGGAACTTAACTGGAGTTAAGGGTGTTTTTTAGCCACCATGTGGGTGCTGGGATTCAAACCTGGATCCTTTGCAAGAACAACCAGTGCTATTAACTGCTGAGCCATATCTCCAGCTCTTTTGTTAGCATTCTTATATTATTGCCAGTATTGATGAATCCCTAAGAAAAAGCTCAGTTGTACAAAAATTTGTTAAGAGCAGTTAATGATAAATCCAATAAAGTATCTATTCAATAAAGTTGCAATTAAAGGTTGCCCTGGCATCCCCAGGAATTCAGCAAAAATTTGTCCTTTGGTTTATCAGAAGTGTTGAATACATGTCAGTGCTCCTAAGTTGAGCTTGGATGTGTTCAGTGATCTAGCATCTGCTTAGCACACATAATGCCCCGAGTTTGAGCCTCAGCACTAATTAATAAATAAGTGAAAGAAGTAAAAAAAGTTCATTTGTTTGTTAGAACATAGAAATAAATTATTCTTGCATTTTTGATTAGTTAACATCGAATGTTATTGCTTTTTAGGATGAATACTATCATTTATTAGCAGAGAAAATCTATAAAATACAAAAAGAACTTGAAGAAAAACGGAGGTCACGTTTACATAAGCAAGGTATCCTGGGTAACCAGTCAACTCTACCAGCTCCTGGGGCTCAGCCCCCTGTGATCCCACCAACCCAGTCTGTGAGACCACCTAGTAAGGATTGTATTTCTTTCTACTAGCCCCTTAAGTCTGTGTACTTAGTTTTCTTTCAGTCTTTGAGATGTATTTCTAAGAATATGCAATTAATATTCTTCAAACATCTATGCTTTGGTATCTGTTTAGCTATTGCCTGTAGGAGGACGTTGAGTTTCCTTGCTAGCACAAGTGCTTTTTGGACTCATTTAGTATGTTTGTTTTTCTTTTGTTGTTGTTGCTGTTCTAGATGGACCCCTCCCCCTACCAGTGAATCGTATGCAGGTTTCTCAAGGTATTTAACTGTTGTTGATTGTTTTATTTAATTTCAACACCAATAACATATCTGTTGTGTTTTTCCCATTTATGTATTTTTGTAGCCTTTTTTCCTCTTTCCATTCCTTTCTAATAAAATTTTAGTCCCCTAGGTAATATGAATCTGTTTTTAAAAACTTGGAGATTATTGCTGGGCATGGTGGCTCATGGTTTTAATCCCAACTCTTGGGAGGCAGAGGCATGAGTTCAAGGCCAACCTGGTCTACATAGTGAGTTCCAGGCCAGCTGGGGCTACAGGGAGACCCTGTCTCAAAAAGATTTTTTAAAAAATAAAATAAAAGAGATTACAAGAGTCTCTTAAAAGTATCAGAAATACTTAGACCTTTTTACTTCCCTCCCATCCAATGAATAGGGAAGACATCAGGAGATTCCATTAAAGAAACATTCTAGAAGGAGGGAGATGGCCTTTCTGAATGTTCAGCTGGGAGAGTATGTGAGCCAGTCCTGGGGTGACAAGTACCTGTGGGGTCTGAGAATATACATTTCTGCTCCAAGCCATGGGAGATTAAAGCTGGAAGGTGACTGTCAACTTCCTGAGGCTGTGTGCACAGTAGTGGCAACTGTCTAAACCTTTAAAGGCTCATTCTTAAGTCAAGGTTCTGTGGTTATTTGGAGGTAGAAAGGGGTTCAAGGTCGGGGAACATTTGAAAATCTTTCAGCTCTTGATATGTTGAAACCTTAGACCAGTAAAGGCATTTCTCTGGTTAGTGAAATAAGATGGGAACATCTAAATAGTAAAGAAGGGCCTGGAATATGCAGAATAGCTTGGGAGGGAAGGGCAAATGGTTTAGTTAACAGTGCCACTGCATACTAAAATAGACACACATAAACACAGGAACTTGTTTGGATGGATTAGATTTGAGGGATGAAAAAAGTCAAATGGTTGAAAAATTGAGCCTTATCAAACTGGCTGAATGCTGTTTCGGATGACACGAGAGCTTTGAACTTGGTAGGGAGATGCTCCTTAGTTGGGATCTGACAACATAGTTCGTTGTCCACAGATTATTAGAAGAGACATTTTCTGGGTTAGCCTTTATTAGCCTTTTTTGCTGGTACGCATAAGTCCTCGTGAATGTCGATTTCTTTCAGTGCTGTTTCCTAGTACCTGCACAAAATTCTCATGGAGGGGAGATTTTTATATTATAAGCTTTCTGGAAGGTCCTCTTGGGCCTTTTGGTATTTGGCCATTTTGAGGTTGTCAGTTATGGATAGTCCATGAAAGTTGTGCAAGAGATTCCATAAGACACAGGTATAAAAATGTTAGGCAACACATCTTAGAAACTTCTCCAAAGATTCTTTTAGTGTTGGGCAGAGGAATAACTTGAACTGTGCTTTATTTAGATCCCACAGTTTGTACAGTTTTATGGGAAGTTAGTAAAATGGAGCCCTTATGGAGGCTGGTGAGGGCTTTGTTCTTGGTGTAGCTTTTCTGCAAACTTTAGGAGGCTGAGGGTGAGAACTCTTGGCCCGTAGACACTTACTAAACACTGAAGATACTTGCAAAATTGAGATGGTACTTTGTATCTTAGCACAGATTCCAACAATATCATCAGTCCATCCAAGAAGCTTAGAAACTTGGAATAATGGAAACAACTGCTATAGGGTCACTAAGTGAAGGTGTACTCAGATGGTCTTAGGAAACCTCTCCTGGAAATGGGATAGCTTCGTTTTTTTACAAGGCCTCTTTGTCTGTTTGTTGCTTCCATGCTTTGGGCACATCCCAAATTCATTCCAACCTGTCCTTAAGTCTTTGTCTTACCCTAGCTCCCCCAATCTTCCCACCCCTAGCCCCACCAGATGTATGTCATTTTCGCAGATATGGAAATCTGTTACTATCTTCTCTGATCAGTTGGTAGGTTCCTCAGTTGTCTTTGTTACTCATGTGTTCCATTTTAAGAGTTTTCTTGATGAACGTAATTGTTACTGTGAATGCTTATATTAATGAACCATTTTAATTTTATAGGGATGAATTCATTTAACCCAATGTCCTTGGGGAATGTCCAGTTGCCACAAGCACCCATGGGACCTCGTGCAGCCTCCCCCATGAACCACTCTGTTCAGATGAACAGCATGGCCTCAGTTCCAGGCGTAAGTTCTTCTTTTTGAAGTCAGGAGAATATTTACTCTGATCTGGAAACTTTCACTGATGCCCAAGGATTCTAGAGTACTTGTTCCTTTGTGTTTCTGCTATGCTTTATTTACTCCACCTCTCTTTAAAACCCCAAACAAAAAACACCCAACTTTATTAGTATAGTGAGGATTATTTTATTAGAATAACAAATCTGTAGGACTTTGTGAGGAGAAAGACTGCATTCAAATGGTGGAGTGGGCTACCGACCTCAGGTGTGTAGCCAGTCAGAGTTGTCATTGTCTGTTGACTTGAGCTTGCCCTCCTAAGGCAGCCTTCTATACACTTTGAGAGAACTCATAAAAGGCATGCTTGAACTCTGACTTACAGCCTGCTTTTGATTGCCATTCAGAGGACATTTCAAACTTAGCTCTCTTGAGAGACTGCCTGAGAAGGCATGGAAAAGTTCCTAGGAGCCACTGAGTTCTTCGCCAGTGCTGGCCTCCAGGGCTGAACTAAACTGGGTTAAAAGGCTTTGAATCCCCTTTGCACTGTTCATCTTGAAGACTCTGGCTTGCCATTTCTGCTCTGTAGCTCTCCTGATCCTTGTCTCCTAGATGGCCATTTCACCTTCCCGGATGCCTCAGCCTCCGAACATGATGAGCACCCATGCCAACAACTTGATGGCCCAGGCACCCACTCAGAACCAGTTTCTGCCACAGAGCCAGTTTCCATCATCCAGTGGGGCAATGAGTGTGAATAGTGTGGGCATGGGGCAGCCAGCAACCCAGACAGGCGTGTCACAGGTACATTCAGTGTGGTAACCCAGACCACCAAATATTTATATAACCCAAGCTTCCTATGACAGGATCCTGCCTTATTTTATTTTAGATTTTTTAAAATTTATTTTTGTTTTATGTGTATGGGTGTTTTTGCTTGCATGTATGTAAGTGCATCCATCTTGTGTACAGTGCCTGTGGAGGTCAGGGGAGGTCATCAGATCCCCTAGAACTGGAGTTACGAATGGCTGTTAGCTACCATGTGGGTGCTGGCAATCAAACCCACGTCCTCTGTGAGGGCATCCAGTGTTCTTAACTGCTGAACCATCTCTCAGCCCCTTAATTTATTTTATACATTTAATTTTTATGTACAATATCTAAATTGTTCCCCATTTTATCCTGTAATTTTTAATTGGTTTTTAATTCCTCTTGTTTTCTATAGGTGAATGTCACAGAAAAAGTAGAATAGATTGTGGTTTTTTTGTTTGCGCTTTATGTTTTGATCTTTGGGTGTTTGGTTACTAACCTCAGATTTACAGTCCTCCTTTATCTGCTATGAGCCTCAGTAACAGGCAGTAAGCCTCTTCTGTAAAAAGCCAACTAGTATATACTTTCTTTTTTCTGGACTGTAGTCTTAGTTTTAATTATTTAGCTCTGCTCATGAAGTATACAAGTAGTTACAGACAATACAGAGTGTATGGTTGTGGTTATTCCTGTAAAATTGTCTAGGTGCTCTAGAACACTGATGTTGATTAGTTTTTTGAAACATTCACAATTCCCAAGTTTATCCCCAGTTGAAAGACACTGTACTGAAATGTTGGAGTGTCTCGTCTCAGCGCTTGAGATACAGAGGCAGGCAGATCTCTTGAGAGTTCAAGGCTAGCCTGGTCAATATAGTAAGTTCCAGGCAGCTGGGGTTACAGAGAGACCCTGTCTCAAAAAGACCAAAACAAACCCAATAATACTTTTCTCATGGTCTGAGGTATGAGTAGATGTTATAAAGCACAAAGCTAATAAACAGACTAGGTGTTTAAGCAGCAGTATTAACCAGAAATTTTAATTGTACAAATCAAAGTATTTGTAGGGTTAACTTTATTAGAAGAGACATATTATAATTGTTTTGTGTATAAATTTTTACAAATGGAACATCCCCATGAAACTAGCAAAACTAAGAACTGTAATTGATTTTCACAAATTTAATTCTTCAGGTATCTTATGTTTTCAATTAGGGGAGGTAGTTTAAACATACTCTGTCCGTTTCTTTTAGGCCCAGGTGCCTGGTGGTGCTCTTCCTAACCCGCTGAACATGCTGGCACCCCAGGCCAGCCAGCTGCCTTGCCCACCAGTGACACAGTCACCATTGCACCCAACTCCACCTCCTGCCTCCACAGCTGCTGGCATGCCCTCTCTCCAACACCCAACACCACCTGGGATGACGCCTCCACAGCCAGCAGCTCCCACTCAGCCGTCTACGCCTGTGTCATCTGGGCAGACTCCCACCCCAACCCCTGGCTCAGTGCCCAGTGCTGCCCAAACACAGAGCACCCCTACAGTCCAGGCAGCGGCACAGGCCCAGGTGACCCCACAGCCTCAAACACCAGTGCAACCCCCATCTGTGGCTACCCCACAGTCAACACAACAGCAGCCAACGCCTGTGCACACCCAGCCTCCTGGCACACCGGTGAGCCTCTTTCAGTCTCTTGTCTTCACACCAAAATAGGATACCTTTCCTGTAAGAATGTTCTGTCATGAAGCATCTTGGTGTAGAGTATACAGCATGTGTCTATCCTCTTAGAAGCTGCAGTGATCTGTGATTTGTTCCCACCTTTGATCCTAAAGGCTTTGTGTGGTAGAACATGATTTAACAATTATCCCTTGGTTAAAGGGGTTTTCAGACATCAGTAATTATTGATGTATCACAGCACATATAGAATTAGTGAACTGTATATACAACTTTTATTTTCCGTATTATCTCTCGTACACTAATATCTTCCAAGTTTTAACAGTTTTTGTTCTTATGTTTTGTGGGTTTGGTAATCATGGCATGCTCTTAATTCTCTGTCCTCCAACTTAGCTAATCAACCTTTTTTCAAACTTATGAAGACTTTTCTTATTCATAATGAAGCAACAAAGTGAGGCTTTGTACCTTATGTGGCTCAAAAGCAGCCTATTCCTCTCTGTAGGTGACTTTGGAAGAATGGAAAGTGTGTGCTGCATGTTCCCAGGCTTCCTAGCCAGGTGCTGTGCCAGGTCTCAGACTGCACCTGTCCTGCTATACCTAAATTTTTGTTAAAATCTTAACATCATTTTCTTAGAAGTCTAACCTGTTACTCCCCTCCTCAAGATTACATTAATGTCATTCTTAGACACTGAGGATATTTAGTTTTGATTGGCAACATTAATCATAACAACATCCCCAAAGATATTATTTCCATTTCTCCATAAGAATATGCATTTATTTAGTCTCCGTATTTTTGTCTGTTTGTCTCTTGCTTTTGCCTTCACCTACCCTTCCTTTTCCTCACATCCAGAGCCTTGTAAATACTAAGTAAGTACTCTACCACTGAACTGTATCCTCTTTCTAAATGAAGTTCCTTTTTAATTTTTTTGGTATCTTTTATTAATTTACTTAATACTTCGTTGGGTCTTCATTGAGTACTTTTAGTGGTTTTCTCTGAGGATTTGCTTACTTTACTCCCATCACTGTCCTGCTGTTAATGTGAGCTTCTTAGGCATTCTGCTTCCAATAAAGGCCATTATTTCCCCTCATAACCACTTAAATGTTTATAGTTTCTCTCTCTGTAAGGATGAACTTTACTAAAGGGGAAAAATGGCAAAATAGTCCACCTGGAAAACTTAGAGAAAATAATTTTATGTCAGAATTTAAAGAGCTCTGTTCTTTCAGCTCTGCGTTCTTGATAAGAAATGAATCATGTTTCTGACTGACAGTGACTTCCTCTAGAATTCTCTTCTGAGGATTTCTGTCCTTCAGTGCTCCTAGTAAATGCTTAGGTTATACTGAGAAATACTAAATAGATGGCAGGGATTGGATGAGCCAGAACTGAAGGCCATTTATGTTGTCTGCTTTACAGAAGTGAATGATTTTGATTTCTTTCAGCTTTCTCAGGCAGCAGCCAGCATTGATAACAGGGTCCCTACTCCCTCCTCTGTGACCAGTGCTGAAACCAGCTCCCAGCAGCCAGGACCTGACATACCTGTGCTAGAAATGAAGGCAGAGGTCCAGACGGATGATGCTGAGCCTGATCCTGGTGAATCCAAGGGGGAACCTAGGTCTGAGGTACGTCCTGTTCCCTGGCCATTATTACTTAGCTACGTGTGGCAGCTTTCCCTACATGTCCTTAGGACCTGTTGTGGTGTGTCTGGATTTTATTTGGATATTCTGTTTGAATATGGGTTTGCAAAGAGGTTGGGTATTCATTTTGAATGTTTGAATTATTCAGAAACCTTTTTTGATGATGTGCTTCATTCATTTCTAGTTGAGTAGAAGAGCTGGTAGCTATATTTGCCAACTAACTTAGGGCAGAAGCTGAAAATTGATGTACCATGAGCTGAATCACACCTGTAAATGTGCTTTTGTTTGGCTTGCTCAATATTTTAAAAATGAGAAATTTCAAATAAAACTTCTGATTTCTGTTTTTTCTTGAAAAATGAGCAGCTCTGTCAGCAGTACACTTAGACCCCTTTATGGCAGCCATGTCCCATCCAAGTAAGCAGCCCAGGGAGCCCCTGTCTGACCACGCCTTGTTGTTTCACAGCACACCTCCCCTCTCTGAGCTGGGGCTTTATCCCTGCTCCAGTTTTCCAAGATATTCTTATTCTAAGCTAGATATGTCTATATATTTTACCAAGCTTGTAAAATACTTTGGCATTGAAAAATTTTAAGTTAGGAGTGTAGTCACACTGATACTCTGTGATGTGGCTCAGTGAACAAAAGATGCTTCACTCCTTTCTCTGGGAGAGAAAAGGAATGGAAAATGTTACCTCTGACTGAGGGAAGGTTGCACAAGCCCTTGTGATTTTGGAGCCTTCCAGTGAAGCTGAATTAGGATACAGGACTCGAAATTCACCTGTCTTAATGTGGCTCTGTTTTCCCTCAAGATGATGGAAGAGGATTTGCAAGGATCTTCTCAAGTTAAAGAAGAAACAGACACAGCAGAGCAGAAGTCAGAGCCAATGGATGTGGAAGAAAAGAAACCTGAAGTAAAAGTGGAAGCTAAAGAAGAAGAGGAGAATAGTGCAAATGGCACAGCCTCTCAGTCAACATCCCCTTCACAGCCACGCAAAAAAAGTAGGTCACTTTTTCTGAAATTTAGGGATTATGCTGTCCTTCCACACCAAGGATTGCAAGCTAAGGCAAGAAGATGATCACACGTCCTCTTATGTTCCTTGCTATTCTCCTGACCTTAACCTTTAGAAGTGGCAGCAGTATGCTAGAGAGATTCAGTGTGTAAGAGTGCTTACTGTGCATGCATGAGGACCTGAGTTTGGATCTTAACACCCATGCAGAAAGCTGGACACAGGTACACATGTACAACCATAACATAGCACCGTAGGAGACAGAGACAAGAAGCTAGGGCTTGCTGGCCACCAGACTAGCTCTAGGTTCATTTAAAGTCCCTGTCATAAAGGAATAAGGCAGAGTGATAGAATAGGGCACACATACCTGCACATTCACATATGTGAATAATACACACACACAAATGACAATAACAGGCTATGACTGAGGGAACAGCCTTGCACTGTCTTCTAACATGTTATAGGCTAGGGAGGTAGACTTGAAATGCCTCTGAATCCTTGAGCAGGCTAAGAAGTGTAGGCCCTGCATGGTGAGGTATAAAGAACTAGTGAAAGATTTGAATAGTAAAATGGGGGTGGAGGGGAACTGGTTTTTAGGCAAATGATCACTGTTAGCCCATATGTGTATTCACTGGAGGTGGTAGGTTTCTGCTGATGCAGTGTGGGAACTGAATACCAAGAATTGAGGCAGGGAAGTAGGGGCTGTGTACCTGATGTGACTTGGCAATGGAATGGAATATGAAGGTATTGAGAAGCCTTAGCTTCCAGATGTGTATGGTTAGCCGGTACAAGTGGAAAATGGATGGGGTTCACTTGAGTTGTGTCTACAGTAAGAAAGTAATAGCTTATTGGAAGGTTGTCAGATGATCCTTAGGAATGTGACCTGGAACTTAGAAGTTCCGGGCTGTGGGTGGCACATTTGGGAGAGAATACAGAGAATGTTAGCCACTGAGGCAGTAAAACTCCACAGCTGGAAAAGGTCCTGGCTTCCTTTATCTCTTATAGTTGAGGACACTTGAGAAATTATGTGACTTTTCTGTCACTGCCTATCTGTTAGAAATTAAAGCTGATAAAAGTATTATGTGTTCAATTCATTTAAATTAGCAAATCTGGGGGCTGAAGAGATGACTTAGTGGTTAAGAGCACTGGTTAAGAGCTATTCTTGCAGAAGACCTGAATTGGAATCCCAGCCCATCCGACACCCTCTTCTGTTCACTGGAGGCATTTCATGACACGGGTGCACTTACATACATGCAAGCAATGCACTCATACACATAAAATAAAAATAAATAAATAAAAATAAATAAAATTTTAAATTAGTAAATCTGTTAACAGTATAATTTAACCTCTTCCTGTTTTTCCTTACCCCTTCGTCTACCAGTGGATGGGACCTGGGACTTTGTACTTATTAGGCAAGTGCTCTACCACTGAATGATACCCCTGCCTCATTTAAAACATTTTTATAGAAAATACTTTTTACAAACAAAATAGTAAAAAAAAAAAAAAGGAAAAGAAAAAGAAAAGTGACATTATTTTGTAATTCTGCAGTGTTTTGAAGAGAGTTACAGAGGCTAAGTTGAATTCGGTTCTGCTGTACATTCTGCTGCTGTGATAATATTGTGTAGGTGAACTATGTGAGGTATATTTATTCCCACCCAGATAAGTTGTCAGTGAAGAGAGGAGTATTTTCATGGCTTTTTCAGGTAACTGTGGCTACTCTGCTTTGATATTTCAAAATTTAGCAAACAGATGGTCCTGAGGGTATTTCTGTGTGGAACTTGAATTCTTTGCACTGAGTATTCCATTCTCTGATGTAATAAGATTCCATGGCTCTTTCTTGTTTTTTTGAATGGATCTTTTGTCCTTGGATGATTTGGTTGGGGGTGGTGGTAGGGTGGAATCGTTATTATCTTTTTGTTACCTGGAAAGTACTGGGTCACTGAGTTGTGCTCATTTTCCAAGTGTTGAGCTACATGAGTCTGCTATCCCCCCATAAGCCCTACACTTTAAAATACCACCATCAGCTTCATAAAACAAGTCTTAAAAGTTTTGAGAAATATCAAGTTCATGTGACAGATACAAATTTCTAGAACAATTTTTGATGAAGGCCCAAATTTTATCATTGGCAATAAATACTGTCACTTGTCCTTGAGGTAACTAGCTCACTTAGTTAATTTTTTGAAAAAATTTTGCCACAGATAAGAACTGAGTAACTAGAGCTTTGATCTTCACCCCTGTTAAGTGAGTGCATAGAGAAAAGCAGCTCTTTCTGCTCTAGGCCTCAGTGCTAACACTGCTGCTGACTCAAAGTTGGCTCAACAAACTTTGCATTCCATTACAGAGTGATGGGCATATGTCAGAAGTTAAGCTTTAGAGCACTAACTTTACTGCCTTTTCAAGAATGTGATCAAGTGGCTGGCATTCTTTCCCTGTGAGTACAGAGTGGCCCCAATGATTAGAGAACTTGTGTTGCCTTTGCTACCTCTATGTGAATGTTGACATGATGCATTTTTGTTTTACGGGAATAATTTTGATCTCACAGGCCCCTAGTGAGGCCTAGGGTAGTATTGGGATATACCATTTTTACTGAATGAAGATTTTGATGCTTGAAAAGTGAAGTGACTTGCTCTGTGCCACACCAGCTATTAGTTACAGAGGACTTAGTTCTGATACAGTTTTGAACTTTTCCTTCAGCCCCCGTGGAGTCCTACTGCATAGGTATGGTAAAGACAAGACTTTGAAAATACTTCTACTTCCTTGCCATAGGTGAAAACAGTTGTTTAATTAATGAGGGGAGGGGGATAAGGAAACCTTTTCTCTTTTTTTAAGATTTATTTTAATTTTATTTATGTGTATGTGTGTATGTGTGTGTGTGTTATGGGTGCTCACAGAGGACAGAAGAGGGTGTCAGGTCCTCTGGCGCTGGAGGTTACAGGTGTTGTGCATCTTCTTGATGCAGATGCTGGGAACCAAACTCTGGTCCTCTGGAAGAATAGCAAGTGCTTTTAACTGCTGATCTACCTCTCCAGCTTCCAGAATCCTATCCATCCATTTGAGGGGGGTAAGAGTCAGAAGATAGTTTCTAGGCATCAGTTCTCTTTTTACTATGTAGGTCCTAAGGATTAGATTTAAGGGGTAAGGCTTGATGGGTAAGTGCTTTTACCTGCTGGGCCATCTCCCTAGCCTATGAGCAGAGTTTTGAGACAAAGTATCACTGTGTAGCTAAGGCTCCCCTGTCACCTCTGCCTTTGAAATGCCAGAAATACAGCATGTGCACTAGCATGCCTCACTTGTCAATAGATCTTTTCTGTAAAAAGCTAAGTAGTTGGTATTTCAGGCTTTGTACATAATAAAGTCTCTGTTAAAACTATTCACCTTAAACATAGCCACAGATAATATGTGAATGAATAAGCATGGCTGTGTGGATAAAAAGTGCTTTATTTTTGAAGACCAAAACTTGAATTTCATTTAATTTTTATGTGTTATGAAATATACTCTTCTTTTCCAGTCATTAAAAAAGGTAAAGTCCTTGGAGTTGGAGAGATGACTTGATGGTTAGGAGCACTGACTGCTCTTCCCAGCACCTACATGGTGTCTAACAACCATTTGTAACTCCAGTTCCAGGGGATCCAACACCCTCTTCTGGCCTCCACAGGCATTTCATGACACGGGTACACTTATACACATGCAGGCACTATATTCATACACATAAAATAAAAACAATAAAAATTGTTCAAGGGCCTGGGGTATGACTCAGTGGTTAAAGCATGAGGATTGGAGTTCAGAACCCATGTAAATTCCAGGTATCTATAGCGGCCCACCTGTAATTCCAGTGCTTAGAAGGCAGAGGAGACAGGGCATCCCCTGCAGCAAGCTAGCTATAGACTAGCCATACCTACAAGCTCTAGACTCAGTTGACAGGTTATGCCTCAATGGATAACGTTAAGACTTTCTAGCACTGGCCTCACACCACCACATAGACATACACCAACCCCAAACACCCCAGTTGCAAGCATACATACACTCATGCATGCACACACAACTTGAAAGACTGGGGAAAAAATTATTCAAGAGTACCAGATGTAGTTAGGCTTGGTGGATCATGCCTATAATCCTAGCACTTGGGAGACTGAGGTAGGCAGAGAATGAGTTCAAAGCAAACTTGAGCTACATGATGAATTCAAGAACAGCACATATATGTTGAAACTGTCTTTTCCAAAAACAATAACAAGAAAGCAAACAAAAAGAAACACCAGGTGCTACTTCATGTTTCTATAAAACAAAGTAGAAGAAAGTAGTTAGCAGAAAGCAAGGATGTGCCTGTATTTCCAAAGCTGCTGAGGGCAGTTCTGCTTGCTTAAGTGAGCCTTGCTCAGTAATGAAGGATATATGTGTGGGGAGTCTTACCTGCTCTACTAGAACCTGAATGAATACCATAAGTGCCAGAGCAGCCAGGTATTCTAGAAAAGAGGCAAAGGTGTTTGCCAGAGGTGCTCAGAAGACCTGATTGTTCCTTGAATTGATAGGAATAAAGGAAAACTTGGTAATGCTATTTTACCTGTCTAAAGTAATGATGTTAAGTTGACTATTTCTGGTAACCTTTCACTTGAAAGAAATCAGGTGATCCTTTCCAGAATTTGACAAGTTAGACTCCTCCCCAAACAGAAATGATAACAGATTCTTTTACAGGTATATGCTATTGCCCAAGGGGAATTTTAAATGTTTATGCTTTTTTGGTATTATGATATTAAATGTTTGTGATGTAACTTTTAAATTATAGTTTACTATAGTCTATTGTAGGAAGTATTGTTGAGATACAGAAAACCTGAGAAAGTTTGCATTATTTCAGTCTTGGAACTTTTTTTTATAACATATTTGCCTCTGTTCAGTTTTCTATGTCAAAGAAAAACCAGGTGTTGTGACACACTCAATAACTCAGCTGCCTCACACAGTGATGAGTTTAGTAAACCTGTTCCCATGCCATTCTGATTTGTGAGAGTTTTGTATGGACTGTTCCACCTTGAAGGTATTTGGCAGGCATTATTTTGCTTGTTTGTTTTTTGTTATTGATGTTTTGATGGCTTATTTGTGTCATTTGAGGCAGGGTCTCACTCTGTAGCCCAAGCAGTCCTTGGAACTTGAAGCACTTGTTTTTTTGCCTTAATCTCCTACGTGATGGGACTATAGGCCTGACAGTGTGTCTGTGGTGGCAGTGCAGACAAGACAGTAGGAAATGTGACGGTAAGAGATGAGAGCAGTAGGCACTGGTGAATGTTGGAAAAACAGTGTGGAACATCTAGAAACTTTTTTTTTTTGTAGTTAAATTATTGTATGCATTTGTTTATGAGACTGTAATATATGACCATTTACCTCGGGTGAACTGAATTTAACTCAGCCAAGATAGAATAGTGAATGTCACCAGAAGATTTTCAAAAGGTTCGCTCAGTGAAATGGTTTTATTTATCACCCAGTGAAGTAGATTTGGGGGTTAGCTTTGTTTTTATTCCAGTAAGATTTTAAGATTGGAAAGTTGTTGAAGCAAACTCCTTAGTGTTTTGTTTTGTCTCATGATACAAATGCAACTTTAAAATATTATTATAATTTTATGTGTATGAGTTTATTGCTTGCATGTGTAGAAATCCACCCATACCATGCTGTACCCTTGGAGGTCAGAAGAGGGCATTAGATTCCCATGGAACTGGAGTTCCAGGCAGTTGTTAGCCACCGTGTGGGTGCTGGGGATTGAACCCAAGTCCTTTGCAAGAACAGCCAGTGCTCTTAATCACTGAGCCATTTCTGTAGCCCCCGAGTGGAATTTTTTAAAGTCCTGTTACTGTATTTAGAAGCCCTGAATTACAGCTGGATTTTTAGGCTGGTGAATAAAGTCTCAAAGTGCTTCAGAAGCTTCAGAAGATAACCACCTAGGTTTTCGTTTTTGTATGTGATACTAGATGTGTCTGAGCACTCATTACATAACTGCCTGTTGTTTTCTACCATAGTCTTTAAACCAGAGGAACTACGCCAAGCCCTTATGCCAACCCTAGAAGCACTCTATCGACAGGATCCAGAGTCTTTACCTTTTCGACAACCTGTAGATCCTCAGCTCCTAGGAATTCCAGTAAGTTAAGATGATAAAAATATGTTAGAGCTTTGAGTATACATTGTTTCAGTCTCTTCCTGAGGCTTTGCTTTGTATTGGTGACTTTGTATAAAACTTTATCTAAAAGAATTGACCTAAGAATTAGATTTTGTCAGTTATGCTATATGTATCCAATTTGATATTTCTGGGAAACTTGGAAAGGTTGTGCATCTCCACAAGGTTTGTTAAGCTGTGTATCAGGGTTGATGTTTGTGTTAAATTGCAAAATTGCATTTTTTTATATTGATGAAATGGAATCTCTAAATGTATATATTTTCTAATATGTTTACCATTTGAATTCAAATTAAAATCATTTTCAGATTTTTTAAACTAAAGTATATTTTAATAGTTCTTTTACTGTTGTTCTTTCCCTAACTTTGTCTTTGAAGTAATTGATTACACTTGCTTATCTCACTTTCTATGTTAGTGAGTCAGATCAAAGGAACATCATTTTCTTTTCAACTCTTATTTTCACGATTGGGAACAAAAGTCCTTATACTTTGTATTTTTAGTTAAAAAATTTAGAGGATCCACTAGACTGACCATTTTGTTTTTAAGGATTATTTTGACATTGTGAAGAATCCCATGGACCTTTCTACTATCAAGCGGAAGCTGGATACAGGGCAGTACCAAGAACCCTGGCAATATGTGGATGATGTCTGGCTTATGTTCAATAATGCTTGGTTGTATAATCGTAAGACATCCCGGGTCTATAAGTTTTGCAGTAAACTCGCAGAGGTCTTTGAGCAAGAAATTGATCCTGTCATGCAGTCTCTTGGATATTGCTGTGGACGCAAGGTACGGTCTAGAATTTTTCTGGAAAATAGTATTTTGGTTAATGCAGCCAAGATTTTGACCACATGCATGCGCCTAGGAGTTCAAGGTTATAGTGTGGTCTTTTGTAACAGAGTTGAGTTCCTGAAGGAATGTCATGGTCAAAGCTAGAGATATTCACTGGGAGGCCTTGCATTAAAGCTTTTTTGACTGCCCTGTGCCCATTTCATCTCTCTGTAATATTTAAAGCCAGAGTTAGACTCACGTCATCACATGGAGTCCAAAAATGTCCTGAATAGCTATGAAGATTATTAGAAAATTATCTAATATACTAGCTAATAAGTTATTAACTATGTTTAACTTCTTAGTGGACTAGAACATTTCAGAATGGCTAATGGACTATATTTTTAGAATTTTCTCCTTGTTTTTGCAGTATGAGTTTTCCCCACAGACTTTGTGCTGCTATGGGAAGCAGTTGTGTACAATTCCTCGAGATGCTGCCTACTACAGCTATCAGAATAGGTAAGCATCATGCACATTCCTGTACTTCAAAGCAAAAGAAAGGTGTTGGGCAAGATTTGCGCATCTTCACTGTAGCCTGGGTATTGTTAATTTCCTGAAGTTTTGACAAATGTACCACAGATTATTTTTGGTCAATCATGTAGCCTCTTAGCCTTCTGATTTTGAAGTAAAAAATTTATAGTGAAAAATTTAACCCCCAAACCACTTGCCATATTACTCTGGATTAGACACATTCATTTATAACTCATAGTTTTTCTAAAATGTTATTCTGGGCTAATGCTATAGCTCACTTACCTAAAATACAACACCGTAAGCAAAGGGGCAAAGTTGAAAATAATTCTGAAAAAACCTTAAATGATTTCTTCAGGATATTCAGAAAATGAAAAGTGGTATTTATTCTATAGCATATAGTATACTTGCATACTTGCATCATTTGGCCTCACTGGTCTGGTAGAAAGATTTGTATTATTAATACTATTTCATTTTCAAAAAAGCACAAGGGTACTATCGTCTAACACTGCAACATGAGATCTGGCATTTTTAAATGAATTCAAGGATAACTTACTTTTCTGTTGGGTTTGTTTACAAACCTGGTACCCCAGCACTCAGGAGGCTAAGGCAGGAGAATCTGGAGTTGGAGGCTAGTCTGGGCTGCATGGCAAGCCTCTGTTTAAAAGAAAAGGGGAAAAGAAAAAACAAAGCTTTTGTTTAACATGGCCTTTTCAGGATTTTAAGGTGAGTTAGCCTGCTTGAAAAATAGTTGCCATCTTTTTAAAATGTAAAAGAAAGTAGAATTGATCTTTTTTTTTTTTTTTTTTTTTTAACAGAAGGATAGTGAAAATATTATTGCCTGATTTCCCCACACAAGTAATTTCTGTCGTTTGGGGTTTGTTTTTGAAAATTAAATTCCCCATCACTTTTCTGTCTTTAGCTAAGATGAAGTGAAAATTAAATTCCCTTATATCTATTGTTATGTGACCTGCTGTAGTACAATGGCTTCATGGCTTAAAACCTATTTTTATGGGACTAAAGAGATAGCTCAGCAGTTAAGAACATCGGCTGTTCTTGCAGAAAACCTGGATTCGGTTCTCAGCACCCATATGGTGGCTAACAGCCATCTGTAACCCCAGTTCCAGGGATCCAGTAACCCTTTTTTGGCGTCCACAGGCACCACCCAACACAGGTGGACTTACATACATGCAAGCAAAACAGTCATACACACAAAAAAATATATATAATCTTTATGAGTTTGGTTAAATCAATACTATTGACTCCATTTTTGTGAACCAGCAATGAGAGCCTTTGTGTCACCAAAGAGGATCTTTGTGCCTTGAACCTAGGGTACAAGTGCTTGAATCAGGGTTTGATGTGTGAGATAGGAGATACTTAGTCTTTTCATATGGGCTATAATAATTACAACTGTCTTGCTTGTTAAAGAAATTAAGAGGCCTTTTTATTTGTTCAGGGTTAGGTAGACAGGCCTGACAAATTTGGAATTTTGAGAATCTTTTTCCTCAAGTGTGTTTTTGAGTTATTCCTTGAATTTTTAAGAAAATAAAACCATCTTCACAATAATGCTATGATTTTTTTTAAAAAGAATTTGAGGGCTAGTGAGATAGTTCAGTGAATTAAAGCACTTGCTGCTAAACTTAATTACCTCAGTTTAATCCTCAATCTTGCATGGTAGTCTTGTCAAGTTGTCCTACACATTTCTGCATGAATGGACACACATAGGCACAGGCACGTAAATAGATAGGCAATTAAAGTTTTTATTTTATTTAAAAAATTTTAAATTTATTTTTCTTTTGTGTGTTTGTCTGCATGCATATGGGTGCAGATCTGTTGGGGTATGCCCACAGAGGCCAGGAGAGGGTGTTGGATCCCACTGGAACTAGATTTATGGAGAATTGTTAGCCACCCTGTGGGTACTGGGAACTGAACCAGGTTCCCTGCAAGAGCAGCCAGTGCTTTTAACTGCTGAGCCATTTCTCCAGTCTCGTTTTTTGGTTTTAAATCATAAAAGGGAAAGGACACCTAAGCCTTGTGTTCTCTTCTCCAGCAGAGTTTGAACGCATATCCTTCTGAAAACAATTCAGCATTCAGAGTTTAATTTCTATCTGAACATCCTCATCTTAAGTTTTGTGAGGTTTTCGGGGGTGGTGCTAGGAATGAAACCCAGGGCCTTGTTCACGCTCCACCATTCAGCTACATCCCCAACGCTTCAATAGAAGCTTTCAAAACAAAACAAACAAAAACCCCAAAACAGGGAGTGTACCCCTGACTGACCTCACACTTATTATGTAGATCAAGGTGGCCTTGAACTCATAGAGATCCACTTACTCCTGCATCTCAAGTGCTGACATTAAAGCATGCACCACCATACCCAGTCAATATAAACATTTTAAGACAAAGTTTAAAAGGATGCCATAGCTATTCATAATGGTATCCCTCCCATAATGACCAGGTATTATGCAGAATTCTGTCTGCTATAGTTATGGCTTTTAGTTTCATGACTCTTAGCATATCCCATGTTCTTTCATCCTTAACCTTGTCCAAGCGATAGACACAATAGCATCTTCCCTAAGAGGCTCATGTTGTCCTGTCTTTACTGAAATCATGCAGAGGAATTGAATCATTGAAACCCATTTTGTTAGTTATAAAATTAGATGTTTTTTTTAGTATGCTGTTTTACTGAAGCACAGTCTTACTGTGTAGACCAAACTGGCCTCAAACTTCTAAGTGTTGGGATTATAGGCAGATGCCAAAACACATGGCTATTAGTTACAGAAATTTCTGAGTGCAGGTTAATATTCACTAATGCCCTGAAAAATACTGTCCTGCTACTTTTTTACCCAGCACAATTTTGGGCCCTTGCATTCTTTCACTCTTCCTGGGTCCTTTGGGAATCCTACCTTTGATGACTTGCACAGATTTGGACCGCATTCCTGGATGCAATCAAACTAAGTAGAATTGATAGGACTAGAGGGAGGGCAGATGCAGGACTATTCTGAAAGTTTTGAAATGCCCAATTTATTTCTATATAAATAGAAATTTCACTTTTATTAAATAAAAGTAATGCTGTGAAAATAAATGGCAAGGAAAAATACAGGCGTTGTGTCCTGTGTCACATTTCAGTGTCTAGCCATACCCCTGTTCTGTAGAGATTCCAAGAAAGCAATGACCAAATTCTATGGTGAACAGTTTAACTAATTGATTATAATGTTTTTTCAAATTGACTATGAACATTGATTTTCCTAAAAATAATTGTTTTGTCACTTATGCTATACTTTGGACACTTAAAGCAGTAATAAGATTCTACAGACCATTTAAACAAAGTGAAATACGTTTTTCCCCCCTCCCATTTCCTGAGACATGATTTCCTTGTTGCCCCAGTTGGCCTAGAACATGCTGTATAGACCAGGCTGGCCTCCATCTGACAAGAGTTCCACCTGTCTCTGCCTCCCGAGTGCAGGGATTAAAGGTGTGTACCCCACACCTAGCTTAAACAAGTGAGATTCTTAATGTATTAGCTAGTTTGTGGTTACATTTTCACTTGTTTCTCTACTTTGAAAATTAGAAAGTAACTTACTCTGGGAAAACTGTTTTCAGCTTTTCTAATAATTATCTATAGATAATGTAGAAATTATCTGTAGATAGTCCATTTTGTAAATACTGATACAGTGCTTAAAACAGTCTGCATTTGAAAACTTCATCATTGAACTACCTTCACAGCTAAACCATATAGTTAACATGCACTAATTTAGCAACCACCTCATCATTGGATTACATGAAGTATTTCTCCTTGGCAGTTCGGTATTCATCATACTGCTTCCTTCACACAAGGCAGAAGTCATCCAGTCTGATGTAGTTGAAAAGTGAACTTCTGGATCTTTATTTCTAGGGAGAATGAAGTGTGGACTGGGTAATAATAAGACAGTCTACATTGGCTTTTGTTGCACAGGACCAGACCTTTTTCAGCTAAATTAGAAGGACGGTGCCCCACCTTCCTCTACACCATCATCATCTTACTGAGGGCTGACTGAGTGGTGCTATGGGCCCTGCCCTCTTGTCTTCTTAATGAACAGACTAGAATAATTTCTCTTCTAGTGCTTTGGGACAGACTCTAGAATCTGTTAACATTCTGTCCCCACAACTTCATGGTCCTGTGATTCTCAGCAGTAGGAGTTGGTTACACAGAGAGTTTTGGTTGTCTCGGCCACCCCAGGGGCTGCCTTTGAACCATCAGCCTTCTTTCTGCATTAGCTTCTGCCATTGGAAAATGATGGGTTTGTGGTTCTTGTGTCCTGGATATTGCTAGACTTTAATACCTTGACTGAAAAAAAGCGAAGAATTTCCCCAGATTTTCAAAATCATTGAGACTTAGTTGTAATTATGGTGGTTTAATCTCAAAGTGTGCCTACCAGTTCTTGCTGGTCCACAGTGTTCCATTTGCTTATATAATGAATGGATCACTCAGTTCTGGTCATTATTTGAAAAGAGAGGTGTTTGACTTTGAGGGAATGTTGACTTTGTATATTGTTTTGGTTGCCTCTAAATTGGTTCATACTTTTTGACTTTAATTCTTTCTTGCCAGTGATTACCATGAACTTCTAGATGTGGAAGGCTTTTTAAGTCTCTGTAAGAATATTTACAAAACAGTGAATGACAAGGACATTGTTAATAGTTCATTCAGAAATGTGCATATATTTTAAAATAATGTTAATCTGTCTATTCCCAGTCAGTTTTTAATCTTGTCCTGGCAAGAAACTATTATTAATCCAGTCATCTGTAGTGAATCTGCAGTCAGTTTATCAACCAAATGTGAAAAATTAAATAACCTGGAGGTGTTTTCAATGCTCTGAAGTTTGATGCTTTAAATTGGCTGTATGTTTTTGTTAGTGGAATCTGTGGACAAAATGCTTAGTATTTTAATTAAGACTAAAACTGAGACTTGTGGGGATCTCTCCTCATCAACCATGTCTCATTCTGTAGCTGAACAAGCGAGTGAGTGAGTGGGTGATCAGTGAGTGGGCAAGGGAGTAAGACTCAGCTACTTTGTCTCATTCGGCACTGGGAGGGTGGGGGGTTCAGCTTGGCTTGTCACAGTGTCCTTAATACTAATCTTTTTTGGCATCTTGTAGATGTAGTTCTAAGCACTAAACCCTCATTTTATTGTGCTGCTGTTGCTAGCTTATGCTCATCTTTTTGATTGTGTATTCACCATCATTCATCTTGTTTATTTTATAGTATTATGTGCACTCATCTTGTTTTATGCAGAATCTGCCTGCTTTTTTTGTTAATTTCTCATTCATGTCCTTTCCAAACATTTAATAGTCTTTATTGTAATTGTTCTTAATCGTGTGAGCCTAGGCTCTCTATTATTATCACATAAGAAATTGGGATGATGGATAATTTTTCAAATGCAGATTGTGCTATTTAAAGATTAACTCTGTAAATTTTCGTAACTTGGGTTATTACCAAGTCAGAACAATCAATTGCCAAGTATCTCAAGACGAATGATTGATCCCAGTACCAAAATTCAAATTAAAGCTTAGAAGTAAATTTTTGAAACTCTTCATTTAAAATTGTTGATGGATTTGCATATATTGTATTGTTTATACAATATATCACAAATTTTCTCTGTATATTCTTATTAATAAATGGCTGGAAAGTCTTTGACCCTGACTGCATTTCTGTTAAGTGTTTGTCTAGGATGTGGATTTGGTTTCATTTGTATTTTAATGCAATTATAACTAAGTGATTAACATGAGAAAAATAACAGAAAATTAAAACCAGTTCTGGGTGCTCAACATTTGTCACACATTGAAAGATCTGGCTTATATACCAGAAATAAAACCTCTGATGCTGTCAAGCATAAAATTTCCATTTTGAAAAATAAAGCTATTTCAGTTTAACTTGCTTTTTAAAGACTTTTTTTTCTCATACTGTTGTTAAAAGTAAAATTTTCTATTTTAAACCCTGGCAAAATATTCAATTTTTATAACAAAATTCAGATTCCTAAATTTGGGCTCCATGCAATTCTAGTATTAACTCCTTAAAAGCATTTGCATCTTGGAGCCGGACCAAGCCTGTCGTTGTTAGTGATGATGGCCTGTGACGTGTGCAATGAGACCGAATGCTAATCAATGCTTTGCCTTGGCTTTCTGCTTTGTGTTGTCTGGTGTTTGCGTCTTACCTCTGTGTCTGTGCTATTTGTTCCCTTCCCTGTTCTCTAATCCTGCCCTTCCCCACCTGCCCCCTGTTCCTTTCATTGTCCTCACTGACCCATCAATCAACCAACAACGCCCCCCCTTCGTCGTGGTGCTCTGCCCTGCTCTGATTGGTGGCTTCGTTGCTTGGGTGGCTGTATGTTGTGATGGACCAGTTCACCCAAGTATGGCCTTCTTGCTGACAGGTATCATTTCTGTGAGAAGTGTTTCACAGAGATCCAGGGCGAGAATGTGACCCTGGGTGACGACCCTTCCCAACCTCAGACGTAAGTATAATTTCATATTTCCTGAGTCCATGATAAAGAAGCTAGAACATGTCATTTTCACCTTTGTACAATTTATGTTTTTTCTTGACATACTAGCTATGCCCATATTTAATGTAATCATTATTGCCTGGGTATAGGTAATTGTACTTAAAATATAGGTGTCAGGAGCTGAAAAGTTGGCTTAGCAGTTAAGACCACTGGCTGCTCTTGTAGAGGACCCAGATTCAATTTCCAGCACCCACATGGTGGTTGACAACTGTTTATGACTGCAGTTCAGGGGATCCTATGCCTTCTTCTGGCCTCTTTGGGCATTGCCTGCATGTATCTGTGTTTATATACATGTAGGCAAACCACTTATACACATAAAAGAAAAATCAATTAATTAAAAAAAAAAAAAAAGATGTAGGTGTCAGCCAAAGAGCACCACCACCTCTCCATCCTCCATTCAGGGAAGGGTTGCTGGGGCTTTCCACTGTAGTTCAGTGACCTCTGACCTTGAGAGCTTGATGTTTCTCTTCCTTAATTGCATTAACAGCAAAAAAAAGCTTTTTCTTCATGGTTGTCAAATTCTGGGGAAATTATAACTTTTCAATGACACCTAAGAAGTCTTAATGACAGAAAGTGAGTTATGTATATATAAACACCCCTCCCTTTAAAAAAAAAACTTTGGAGTATATTTTCTACTTAAACCTACATCTTTCAAGGTACCGAGCTAATGTAGGTTAGTGAGAGTTGCATTTTCTAGTATAATGTTATATATATTGTGGTCTGATTCTTGCTCACTATCTCCAGCATGTAAACTTGTTAATTCATTCCAACACTAAGTTAGTAATTTCTTCCTCATTTCTTGTTCTCTGGTGGAGTTACATTTGTGGCAGAATAACCAGACTGTGGCAAGAGAAATGAAAACCACAATAGGGTGCTTGGTTTAATAAATATGTGTGATATACCTGAAGGCCTGCTGCGCATCTGTCCTTCCCTGACAAGCATTTTGTGGTTCTCTTCTCCTGGCTGGGTCCCCAATCTTCAGGCTCCTGGTCATGTTGGAAATCTGGCCCCAGAGTAGCTAGAGTCCATGAACAGGAAGGCTATGCCCCAGAAATGGCTTTATTTCTCTTGTCATCTTAATTATATGTTAATTAATTATATAATTAATTATCTGATTATATGTTTATAATCATTGAATTGTAGGAGATAGGGATGGGGAAAGGCTAGTTAATAGGTACTATGTATGGCTAGATGCAAGCAAGAAGCTGTGCAGTGTTATTGCACAGTGTAGTGATTATATATAACAGCTATTGTACATTTCAAAAAGCTAGAAGAAAGGATTTAAAAGTTTTTGCCAAAAGAAATGACAAATGTTTGAGGAGGTAAATATGTTTATCCTGATGTAAAAACTATGCAGTATGCACGTGTCAAGCATGTAGTACATCATTAATATATACTTCAGGTTTTTTTATGTCGCTTAAAAACTAAAGAAACAGAGAAGGAGCTAGTGGCCTGAGTTCTATCCTTAACCCCACATAAGAGGTGGAAGGAGAGAACCAATTCCACAAAGCTGTCCTCTAACTTCCACATGTATGTCTATGGCATGTGTGCCCAGACACATACATCATATTCTCTCTCTCTCTCTCTCTCTCACACACATAAGTACTTAAAAGAAACAAAAAATTGGATTGTATAATTCTCTTGAGTCAGAAGTAATTCACATATGTACTGATTGTTACTCCATTCTTTTGAAGTTTTCAGTGGATGCTGACTTTGCTTTAATGTTACTATTCAGCTGTAGTCTTACTGATGTTCAATTCAGTAGCCATATGAACTTGACTGAAAACAAACATGATTGAATCTAAACATAATTTTGCCATCATATAATGATGAATCTGAATTAAATCTTTAAAGATGATAGTTATTGGGAAGATATATTCCAAGAAAACATGGAAAATAATTGTCAGTGGAATATATGAATTAAGATTTTTCTTTTTGTTTTTAAACAAGGACGATTTCTAAGGATCAGTTTGAAAAGAAGAAAAATGATACCTTAGATCCTGAACCGTGAGTATATAGCCATTTCTTTTTTACTTTCAATTTTGGTTTTAGATGAGGAAAGTTAGTCCTTGTGACTGGATTGTGGGAGAATACATTAAAAATGAGATTTCATATGGGAGGTTATCTTATAAGATACAGATTTTTAAAAATATTTTGTGTGTACAAGTATTATGCCTGCACATATGTAAGTCCACCTGTGTCGTGCAATGCCCGTGGAGGTCAGAAGAAGGTGTCAGATCCCCTGGAACCAGAGTTACAGATAGTTGTTAACCACCAAATGGGTGTTGGGATTTGAACCCAAATCCTCTGCAAGAGCAGCCGATGTTCATAACTGCTGAACCACATCTCTCCAGCCCCCAAAATGCAGATTTTTTTTTTAAGCTCAAAATAGATGTCTTTGTGATGTGTTTTTTATTGGCTTTTTTTTTTTTTCTTGGTTTTTTTGAGACAGGGTCTCCCTATAGCCTCAACTGACCTGGAACTCACTATGTAGACCAATCTAGCCTCGATCTCACTAGTGTGGATCTGCCTCCTGAGTGCTGAGATTAAAGGCGTGTACCATCACTGGCTCAGTTACTGAATTTTAACAATAGTAAGATAGATTCTCTCCCTCCCCACTTTGGTTCCACTAGAACCTCTATAAAGTATGGTTGTAGGTATCTTAAGGACATCTTGGTGTAATTCTGTAGAAAATACAGGCAGCTACTTGAAGTGTTAATGTCTTTCTCAGATAAATGCTAGAAAGAAATCATCTTAAAGTCACTTTCTGAACATATGTCATGTGAAATGTATGTTCTTGCCTCTGTATTTGATCATGAGAACGTTCCAGTTGCAAAATTTGCTGTGTAATGGCTTGTAAAACTTGGAACATGTCCATGGTCTATATGTAGTTGCTGTGGCCACTTAGCCTCAAATCTTCTAGCTCCAGAGAGTTAACTGCTGTAGTGAGACACTGACTTCCCACTACATCTGAAGACCTGTCTTTATTTTGAGATGGTTACTTAGTCTCTCCTACCTGGTACCCAGGGGCAAGATTACATTACCTAGCGAAATGTATATGAAAACTTGCCCCAAACACATACTTGCACTTTTGATTATTATACCTGATTCTCCACATCCTTTTCATATTATATCTTCCTTTGTATGGTTTTAGTTTCATTTTGCAGTGACAGATAAGAATCATAATGCAGGCAGCAGGAGGATATTAGGCATTGTCTCAGAAGCGAGGGCCCTTAAGCCGGGGCACAGTCAACATAATTGGGGTTGGCTCTCTGGAAAAGGTGACTATTATTAAAAGCAGGTGCTGGGGAGAGGCACATAACATTCTAGACATAACTGAATGAAAGAACATAAGATAACAAAACCACATGTTGGGCAGGCCAGAGAGTGAAGATCCATTCCCCCAGGAATCAGTGGCAGGCAGGTACAAATTAAAGCAGAATCTTTTGGAGGTGGAAAAGGCCACACAAGAGACTGAGGGCAGGGAGTCAAGTGCTCTGTTGTAAGCACGGAGGGATAGAGTTACTGTGATGTCATAGGAAATCACAGATACATAATATTTTTAATATTTCCTTTCCTTGACAATGGAGGGAAGAATTGAAAACAGGCCATATTTAGAGATGGGGTAGGAATCAAGGGAGGTACTACTCTGACCTTGTATCTTACTGTAGAGGCCAAGCTCCAGTGGGAAATTTCAGGTAGAGTTAGTTCATGTGATATAGCACTGGAAGAAAGTGTGGTAAAGACCCTGAAACGGGAAGGGAGTCCCCCGCCCCCATGTCACATACTAGCCAACAACCAGCAACTAGCAAATATTGTGGCAAGATGAAGTGCCAGTTGTTAGCAAGAGCTTGGGTTCTCCCAAGACAGTCATGATGATTTTTGTTATCCTAAACTTTCCTGGTCTGTAGATTGCAGTAACAGACAGTGTACTAATAAAATTCAAAGGTTTGACCTACAGGTGTATATGTATATGTATATGGAGGAGGGCTGCCATGGGAGGATAGCTCTGGGGCTGATAGAACCTATGTGTGAGTTGCTGTGCTTGAGCTGAGTGGTATAGAAAATGGTACTAGGACTGAGTGCCTCCCACTCCAGCAGTGTGTACCCAAGGAAGCCTCTCCAATATGGGTAAGATTGATGCCTTCTACCACCAGTTTAGAGCAGATATCTCCTGTGCTTCAGGCCTGGTGGGGCCATTCTCATCTGACCACTTTCCTGACTGTACCCTTAAAAAAGTAATCTTAAAATGGAGAACAAATATTTATGACACTTGAAAATACTGCTATTTCCTGAGTCCATTTAAATGTATAAAATTAGAGAAAACATAAGTCTTGGAAAATGCATAATAACATTAGAATTACTGGCCTAGGAAATACACCTTTATAATAATTTTTCAATATAAAGCTTCAGCTGGCCATGGTGGTATATGCCTTTAATTGCAGCACTCAGGAGCCAGAGGCTGGTAGGGAGGCAGAAGTAGGTGGATCTCTGTAGAATTAAGGCCAGTTTAGTCTACATAGAATTTTGGGCCAACTGGACTACAGGGAAACCCTGTCTCTAGAAAGAGTTGGGCTGGAGTTTAGAGGCTAGCAAGAAAACTCAGTAAATAAAGTGCTTGCTCTGCATATCTGATAATGTGAGTTCAGTCCCAAGAACCCATGTAAACAGAAGGAAAGAATCAACTGCACAAAGCTAGCTTATGTCCTCCACACATTTTCATACATGTACCTGTTTGTGTATCCACATGTACAATTTAAAAGAAAAAAAAGGAAAGTCATTTCTGGTTGCAAAGGGAAATTGGGAGGAATGAAGCCCTATACCACACAAAGACATAAAGAAAGTTACCCAGGCATGACAGTACAGGCCTCTAATTCTAGCACTCAGGAGACTGGAGGAGATAGATCATGAATTCAAGGCCAGGCTGGGCTTCATGGTCAGACCTTGTCTCAAAAGGAAAAGCGGAGAGAAAACCTGCTTCTTCCCTTAGGAAATTAATACAGATGAGTGTGTGAAATACATCTGGATCAATCAGAATACGCATGAATGTCAGAGTTAATCAAAGTGAAAAGAGAAAACAGTGTGTGTCGCTCCTGCCCAATACTACAGCTGTGTGACTCTCCCAATGTGTAACTCACGTGCTTTCTTGCCCCTCAGTTTTGTTGATTGCAAGGAGTGTGGCCGAAAAATGCATCAAATTTGTGTTCTGCATTATGACATCATTTGGCCTTCAGGGTGAGTAATTTCCTACGCTCTTAGGGAAGTTGAAACAGCTCTGCCTGAGCCGTGGGGAGACGGCGGTAGCACTGTCTTGCTTATCGTTTTCAGCAAGTATTCATCAATTAAGGGAGGTGGCAGTTGGTTCTAAATTTAAATCTTGTATTTGCCGGCTTTACAAATTGTAGAATCAAAGCCTTCTGTCTCCTCAGTCATTTCACAATGATGCGATTCAAACTGTCAGTGAAGGATTTCACTTCACTAGCTTGGCAACTTAGACTGTTGAGTATAATCTGATCACACCCATTATTTGTTTTGCAGTTTTGTGTGTGACAACTGCTTGAAGAAAACTGGCAGACCTCGTAAAGAAAACAAATTCAGTGCTAAGAGTAAGTCTGTAGAAATTTCTGATTCTTGGACTATACGTTTTTATACTTGTACAGATTTTGCTCCCTTTTTGTTCCACTCAACATGTGGTTTCAGAGCTTAGTTGTCCAAGACTTTCACGTGTAAGTTTTTTTCCAGTATATTTTTCTAAAAATTGGAGTTATTTGATTTGATCCTATGATCAACTTGTATTTTTCAATGGAAGTTTAAAAAATGTAGAAAATAGATTTCATACATACTGGGAGGAGGACATTTTTTTCTTTCTAAGTCACTTTTATTGATTTATTTTATTAGACTCTCAAAAGCACCACTATTGCTCTGTTCATTGCAGAAAAATGAATTTTCCAGATATTTTTTGACTCTAGTACAGAATCTTCTAAGCCATTAAATAGATTAATTTAAAAAAATAATAATGATTTTTAAATTTATACTTGACTATATGTGCATCATGTACATGCAGTACCCAGAAAGGAACTGAAGAGGATGTCAGATTCCCTGGAGCTGGAGTTACAGGGGGTTGTGAGTGGCCTGATACAGGTTCTGGGAACCAAACCCAGGTCCTCTGAAAGAGCAACAAGTGCTCTTAACTGCTGAGCCTTCTCTTTAGCCCCCTAGATTTTCTTTTTACATTTCAAACAATACTAAAAAGTCGGTAAAGAGGGAAATGTCTTAAACTTTAATTCCATTATCCATACTGGGCACAGTGAGCAACGCCTGTAATCCCAGCACTTAAGAGGATAAGACAAGAAGGTCCCCTTGTTTGAGGCCAACTTATACTTCATAGTGAGACTTACTTTCTTTAAAAACAAAAAAGTGTGGGCTGGAGAGATGGCTCAGTGGTTAAGAACACTGGCTGCTCTTTCAGAAGACCTTGTTTTGGTTTCCAGAATCCATATCAGGCTACATGGCAGCTAGCAACCATCCATAATTCTAGTTCCAGGGGTCCTGACGCCCTCTTCTGACCTCTGTGGGCATTACACGACATGGGTGCACTTACATTCGTGTAGGCAGTACACTCATACACATAAAATTAAAATCTGTGGTGGGAGTATAGAATGTATATTTAGTTTGTATGAAGTCCTGAGTTTAATCCCCAGCACTACCTCTCCAAAATTCATCATCTGCATAAGTAATCACTGAACTTTTTGTAGCTCTCGTAATTTTAGTCCTCTTGCCCTACATTCAAGTTCTCTGTTCTGATGTTTTGCCTCCAGTAGTTTTTGTCACAGTGATCACATGGGCTGTCTCTGGGGCTAGGTGAAGAGCCAGCTCAGGACAGGGCACCTTATCAAGATGGTATTGAGGTGGACTGAGGCTGATATGATGCCTGCCTGCCTGCCCACTTTCTTCCAGATTAGCAGTGTGTTCATGCAGCAACAAGCAGTCCTTGTCTATGCATGATGACTTGGTCCTAGAGTGTTATATATTCCATTTTAGATTGCAGAAGAGCTAGGTAGAGAGAAATTCAATCATTGCCTTGACCAACCGTGTGCCATGTTCTCTGTTAGAGTTTGGTTCACAAAGCAGTTTGCCTGGTGACATCCTTAGGAGGCAGTTGTGAAGTTAGCTGACCACACAGGAACCTTCTGCTCAGTGTAGCCCCAGGCAGGGTTGTTTTCCAACTTCATCCCAGCCTTCCAGGGCCTATGTTGAAGGGCAAAGAGCAGAGAGGGCACACTGTCCTAGATTCTCTCAAATTCAGGACTATCTTTGGGCTCTCCTGTCCCTTACTGTTAGATAGGAGCAGAAACATCTAGGCAGATAAATAATTCACAGGAAGCGAAGTTCCTAAGGTTCCACAATCTACTTTTCCTTCATAAGACACCCATACCACAGACCAGGCCCCTTCTGTACTTAGAGAACATTAACCCCTGAAAATAGACTGTGTCAAAGCAAAGAGGCAAATCTTACAACCTCAGTAGCCCTGCCTAACTGTTACCCTGTTTATTCTGAACTTCCTAGGACTGCAGACCACACGGTTGGGAAACCACTTAGAAGACCGAGTGAACAAGTTTTTAAGGCGTCAGAATCACCCTGAAGCTGGGGAGGTTTTTGTCAGGGTGGTAGCGAGCTCAGACAAGACTGTGGAGGTCAAGCCTGGGATGAAGTCAAGGTTTGTGTTCTCTTTTCTTGTGCTGAACTATGGTTTAGCCCCCACCCAGTCTCTGTAGAGTTCTGAGTGTTTTTGTACAGAAAGCCTGTGGCAACTAACACTTGGCCCTTCTTCCTGAATCCCAAAATCATTAGCAGAGATGCAATTTCCATGCCCAAGAAATGGGGCCAGGAAGAGTTGTAGCACATCCCTGCTGAGACCAGTGGGAAGAGCTCTGACTGTTATTCCAAAAGGTAGCTGAGCCTTGAGCTCTTCGGTGTAGACTGGGTTTAGCATAGACGCAACAGGAACACACACTTGCAAACACAAGGCTCTGACTTCTCTTTCAGGTTTGTGGACTCAGGAGAAATGTCTGAATCTTTCCCATATCGAACCAAAGCACTCTTTGCCTTCGAAGAGATCGATGGAGTCGATGTGTGCTTTTTTGGGATGCATGTGCAAGAATATGGCTCTGATTGCCCCCCACCAAACACACGGTAGTTTTTGTCTCTTCTTCTGAATGTCTTTCAGCCCCAAGTTGAATGGGAATAGGCCAAGGCTCATGTCTTAGGGTTAGCTGTATGCTTTGATACTGCTGGATTAATAAATTAAGCCACAATTAAATGACCAGACCAATTAGTTTTGTTTTCCTCTATAAACTAGTGGGAAATAGTTGTCTTGATGATGATGTGGTACATTTGTGTTGTGCCTGGCCTCACTCTTGCTTTTTCTCATCAGGATAGTCACTCTGGGAAGTCAGGGGTAGAGCTAGCTGGATGCCCGTGTTCAAATGAAGTGTCTGACCTAGAATTAATTTATTTTAGTGAGGAATCTGGGTGAGCGGAACATGAAGTGGCTTCTACCAGGTTGTTCCCCTTGGAAAAGGTTTCCATCCCTTTTTGGGGGCAACCAAAAATTATTTCTGTTTCCTTTGTTGTCACCTGGGACTGTGAAAACAGTTTTATCCCATCCTGTTAAGAGGCCAGTGTGACCACTATCAAAACCTATTTCTGGAGGCTTTTGGGTGTTGGTGTTTGTTTTCAAGTTTGAGGGGTACCCTGAATTAAAAATGACCCATCCCCACTCCCACAGGCGTGTGTACATATCTTATCTGGACAGTATTCATTTCTTCCGGCCCCGCTGCCTGCGGACAGCTGTTTACCACGAGATCCTCATTGGATACCTAGAGTATGTGAAGAAGCTGGGGTGAGTATGGATTATTTAGAGTTAGTAAAATTATTTAATGTGTCTGTCTGTTTTGGGAAATGAGTTTTTTGCATTTAAATTTTTAAGTGTTTTTATTTCTACTATATTGAGATTAGTTCAGAAATCTGCTGGGTCTCCCGAGTGCACATGAGCGCGCACTTGTCTAGCTCCAGGAGGGCAGTGTCAGTTCCTTGCTTTGGCTGGCTTTTCAATCTCTTTCCATTTTATTGAGGCATAATTTACATATCATAAAAATTGTCTATTTCAATATTTTAAGTCACTGATTTTTAATAACCTTGCTGAATGATAATAGCCATTCCTGTAAATCAGTTTCTAAACATTTGCACTCCCTTACCAGAGTCCTGTGCCCCTTTGCTGTTAATCCCTATTCTGCCTCAGCTCTCAGGCCACACTAATCATCTTTCTACCTCTCTGTTTGTCTTTTCTGGTCTTTTTCAGAACTCAGCCCTTCAGTACATGTGTCTTCTTTCTCTGGTTCTTTGTGTTTCTATTCCATATCTGTCACATTCTTTTCTCAAATCTAAAACATTTGCTGGAAATATTTTGAACAGAGTGAATAAGATTTGTTTGACAGGAATCCCTTAGAGGATCCCTGAACTGCCTGAACTTACCTGAATTGCCTTTCCAATGCACAGGAAGAAGTAGGCAGGAAACTGGTGTTTTACTTGGTGCACCTTTCTGGCTGTGCCTCACCAGGTTCTATAACAAGGTTACAGGAGTCTTCAGCTCAGGGCCATGCATGCACCTCTGAGAATAAAGTGCTCAGGACTGAATTTGCAGGTGATAAAGGATGCTATAGTAGCCCACCCCCACAACACTGGTTTGGAGCCCAAGTGTTTTCTAGGTTTTACCCAAGCATTATGGACATTTCTTTTCCTTTGGTGTTTTGCTTCAGTTTCTACTTCTCAACTGTAACTTCCTAAAGGTAAAATCAAACTCACTGACACTTCTGTCTGGCATGTTCATTGTCCTGCAGATATGTGACAGGACACATCTGGGCCTGCCCCCCAAGTGAAGGAGATGACTACATCTTTCACTGCCATCCCCCTGATCAGAAAATCCCCAAACCAAAACGACTACAGGAATGGTACAAGAAGATGCTGGACAAAGCATTTGCAGAGCGGATCATTCATGACTATAAGGTAAGCCATGCCAAAGTTGTCGGCTTTGTCACAGCTAATTGACATGGTTTGTGTATGTTCTCTGGCATGAATGTGTCAGTTTACACAAGAAGTAAAAAGGAAGACTGTGAAAGCATAGGGTGAATATGCAGAAGTAATGGTTAACTTGATCAGTACAGTGGACCTTTTCAGGCAGTTGTTGGGATTCTCCCCGTAGCCTACAGGGGAGAATCACCTCCCCTTTGTTCTGCTTCTTCCCAGGATATCTTAAAACAAGCAAATGAAGATAGGCTCACAAGTGCCAAGGAATTGCCTTATTTTGAAGGAGATTTTTGGCCCAATGTGTTGGAAGAAAGCATCAAAGAGCTAGAACAAGAAGAAGAAGAGAGAAAAAAAGAAGAGAGTACTGCAGCAAGCGAGACCCCTGAGGTACAGACCTGTGCAAGCCCTATTAAAGCTTTCTGTAGTGGTGGTCTCATTCACAGGATGTTACCATCAACAACAGAAAACAAGACTAGGGTCTCTATATAGGAGATTCTCCCTATGGGATGTGGTGATTAGACCTAGATAGCAGAGTGAAGGGGGCTCCCATTTTGGAACCAGGAAGGTGGAACCAAGAAGTGGGTGGAAGTTACTTCAAGAGATGTTCAATTGCCAGTGTATCTTGTGGCAGCCCTTCCTTTTGTCCTTTTCCTCCCTACCCTCAACCTGCTCATTGATTACTTACCAGAGAGTGCAGAGTGAACTAAGCAAGTCCACATCCCTATCCCAGGAGCTCCTTAAAATAGGAGAAACAGGAGGGTTTGGATAGCTGCATAAGTATGTTTTTAGGTGATAGCGCAACTCTGAGAATAAAGGACATGAAGATAAAGAAGGCAGCAGGAAGTCTGGGGGCTATTGAAGTGGTAAGATGGCAGCTGAGATCCTTCCACCACGTGAGTTACAAGGAATGGAACTTTCCAGGCAGGAGAAGATCAGGTTGAGCATAGATTTGTTGTAACTATAGACTCAGTAGGAATGTATAGTGAATTCTGATGGAAGCATTCCCAGAAGTCAGAATGGGTCGTTGTGACATGTGAGGAAAAACTATGAACTCTTGGAGTGAATGGAGTGGAGTTGGAATATATTTGGTGAGGGAGAATGGGCTACAGATGGGTTGCTATTGAGAGGCCTGAAGTATCCTAAAGGCAGTGGGTCAGACTGGGCCCCAGAAGGGCTGGCAGAGTTGGCAGCATACCTGAAGCCTCATGTCAGCACACATTATTTGTTGAGTGGTTGCAATGTGCCGGGCACTATTCAGCTAGGTTATGTCTTCAATAAGAAAGATAGCCTTTGACCTCTAGCAGAACAGAAAACTTAGAACACAATGAGGCAGAAGCTTGTATGAGGGTGATTCCCAAGAAGAATCTAGAACTGTCCTCATTTTCTGACTTCCCATCAGTGCAGCCTCCCAGAGGTTGGTCTGTCATCTAACAGTCTCAGGAGCCTGATTAGGCCTCACCAAGGTTTGGTATCTTACTGCTTAGAAGTTTCTCTTCTGCAGAGCAATTCTGGAGAAAGTTGGGGAGGAGAGGCCATGTTCAAACTGGTCTTAGAAGATGAGCAGATTTCAGTGCTGACTCAGAGTTGAGTGCAGTGGAGCGCAGGTGACCAGATACCATTGGCCTCAGAGCAAGATCGTTCAATTCAGAACCCTGTTTCTGGGCTTATAAAGGACAGCAGTGATGGCATCACTTCAGGAAGTGGAATAATAACCACTGGTGCTGAAGTAAAGTCATCCCAGACCACTAAGCTCCTGCAAGTCTCTATAGAGCAGGGAATGCAGAACAAGCACTACTATTTCAGGTGACCTCTTGCTTGGTGGCAGTGAAGCTATCCAGAGGACCAAGGTAGATTGGTGCTTATACCTGAGCTGGCTTTCACTATGTTCCAGGGACTTGCATGTGCTAAGGAGGGTGTTGGTAGATGGATTCATTGTTCTTTGTGTAGAGTTTAGATGTTGCAGGCAAGGACACCTGCCTTCCTCAGGATACCAAGAACCTCTCAGTCAGGTTAACCTCAGTTACAATGAGCAATTGGTAGGAGGATGCTGCTTTGCCATTAGAAAACCAGATTCCCAAGGTAATGGGAATAAAAAAATGTTTGCAGTTGGTGTTGAATGGGAGAAGACAGGATAGAGTGTCTTGTAGTCAAACCCAACTTTAGGAAAGAAAACAATCATACTCAGACACACATGCACAGATAAAATTTCAAGTGTAAAAGAAACTAAAATGCATTGCTTCATATTATTCCCTCCCCCCTCCAAAAAAGAAAATCTTGAAAAAAAAATATCTGAGGACTAGCAAGATGGCTCAGCAGGTCAAAGTGCCTGCTACCAAACCTAACAGCCTGAGTTAGGACTGAAATTCTTGATCTGGGGGTGTAGTTGTGTGGTAGAGCATGTGTGTACATGCATGCCACAGTACCAGAGGAAAAAGAAAGTTCTCTGGACTGGATCTGATTAGCTTTCTACGTTGTATTCAAAATGAACTACTCCTGAATTTCTTCCATAGGATGATCATTGGAACATTTGAACCAGGGAGTGAGACCCTTTTAGAATATAGCCAAATTGTAAATGAAGTACTAACAGTAGGTTGCAGGGCCAGCTTGGACATGTTGTGCCCTATGCAAGTGTTGAGAGGGGACCTGGAGGGACACTTTGGCATGCTTACTCCTACCAGTACCACTTCTTCCCCTGTTTGTATCTTTTCTGTGTCTTCTGAAAACTCATACACAGTGGATGTCCAGGCCTTCCTAAAGCAACGAACAAGGTACTGAGCATGCAGGATAGGATACAGCATTACTGCCCAGTGGAACAATGAGGAGTGGAAGAAAATTTTCACTGTTCCCCACACGTTAAGATTCTGAATTAGCATCCTGAAAAAGTAACAGGGCACACAGGTGACATAGCCAGGTTTGGAGGAATCCATCCTTAGCCCTCTGGAGGCAGCATATGGCCTGGGTGCATGTGGGGTCTCTGGAGCCCCACAGCTTGGGAATGGGTGTTGGTCTGACAACTTTGCATGTGGTTCTAGGGCAGTCAAGGGGACAGCAAGAATGCCAAGAAAAAGAACAACAAGAAGACTAATAAGAATAAAAGCAGCATTAGCCGCGCTAACAAGAAAAAGCCCAGTATGCCCAATGTGTCCAATGACCTGTCCCAGAAGCTGTATGCCACCATGGAGAAACACAAAGAGGTAATAACACAGGATGATGGAATGCTCTGAACCCAAGAAAACCAGCAGGCACCAGGCCAGTTGTGCTCGTGCTCTCTGTGCATGTCTGTGGTGGAAGGGAGGGCCAGTTCTAGAAGACAGAATTGGATAGTTCGGTAATATATTGTGTTACTTGTCAACAGTTACATTCCATCCCAGCAAAACCTGGGTATCAAACAGGCACTGTGTTCAGCTACCTTCCTGTTCTGCAGGAAAAGCTGGCCCTGCACGTGCTATGCACTGCCTCTCTGTGGTGCTAATAACAGCTCCTTTCTTCAGGTCTTTTTTGTGATTCACTTGCATGCTGGGCCTGTCATCCATACCCTGCCCCCCATTGTGGACCCTGACCCTCTGCTCAGCTGTGACCTCATGGATGGACGTGATGCCTTCCTCACCCTGGCTAGAGACAAGCACTGGGAGTTCTCTTCCTTACGCCGCTCCAAGTGGTCAACGCTGTGCATGCTGGTGGAGCTGCACACGCAGGGCCAGGATCGCTTTGTTTATACCTGCAACGAGTGCAAGCACCACGTGGAGACACGCTGGCACTGCACTGTGTGTGAGGTAGGCCCCACCGCCTCCCCTTCTGGCCCTCCCTTGCAGCCAGGTTTTGGGATTCCAGCATTGCCTTCTGCACCAGTGGGAATGGATGTAGGAGTTGGCCTTTGTTTACAGCAGTGTTTGTGCTTAACCCCCAGGTTGAGGAGCCTGGTGGCAAGCAGAAGCCTCCTGTCCTCTTACCTGTTTCGTCAACTGCTCTTGTTTGCCATAACTATAGGCCCTGTGCTGAGGCAACCTGGTTACAGAAATAGGCTCTGGGGTACTGGTTTTCTGGTTAGTCCAGTGTATTTACCTCCTTCTAGCCTTTCCATGTGGGATCCAGGAGGTCAAGCCTGCTGGCAGATTGGCCCTTTTGGTCAGGTCTAAAAGGACAAGATTGCATCAAGTGGTTGGCAGACACTTAAGACCTCATGGTTTTAACCTGTGGGCAGCTTGCCTAGCCCTTTCTTCTTTGCCTACCTTTAAATGTCTGACAACACCCCGTTCCCAAACACACACACTACCTTGACCAACACCCCGCACACCCCTAACCCCCAACTTTTTCCACCCTCTTCTGTCCTCTTTCTACTTCAGCAGTTTTAGGGTTTTTCTGTGTTTTCTGTGAGCATGATTTCTTAAAGACCCAGCCCTAGGATTTCATTCTTCACATTGGTTTATCTATTTTTGTGTATGTGTGTGGTATGTACACCCATGCACATACATGTGGAGGCCAAAGGAGAATGTTGGCTGTCCAGCTATATAGCTTTCTACCTCATTCCCTTGAGAAAAGATCCCTCACTGAACTTGGAGTGAAGCTGGTGGCCAGCAGTCTCCAGCAATCCCCTTGTCTCTGCTCTGCCCAGCACTAGGTTTATAACAAGTACACAAACATGCTGGCTTTTTATGTGCTGGGGATCCAAACTTGAATTCTCATGTTTGTATAGCAAGTGCTTTTACCCGTGGAGCCATCTCCCAAGCACTGGCCCTTCAGATTTAATGCTTCCTTCCCGGTTTCTAAGTTTAAACAGCTTTCAGCCACCTGGGCTTCTGTGTTGGAGAAAGACCATTTGGTAACTTTCATTGGGGAATAATGCCCCACATTCTGTGGTAGTGCTTGAAGAAGATGGCCAGCGATCCCGGTCATCACTGTTAGGTCTCATGTCAAGGTCTTGATGCTTTTCCCAAAGCACACGAAACAAGGAACCATGGGGGATCACTAACCGCTGCCTAAGGAACCTCTGATAAACTGTATGTTCTGCACACATGTGTGAGCAGGCTCAAGACCAGGCTGAGACCCAGTTGGTGGTGGGTGCAACCAGGAAGCCTGCTCCTTCTTGGCTTGTGCTGATACTGACCTGTCCCCTTTGCTTCTCTGCAGGACTACGACCTTTGCATCAATTGCTACAATACAAAGAGCCACACCCACAAGATGGTAAAGTGGGGACTAGGCCTGGATGACGAGGGCAGCAGTCAGGGTGAACCTCAGTCCAAGAGCCCCCAGGAATCCCGACGTCTGAGTATCCAGCGCTGCATCCAGTCCCTGGTGCATGCCTGCCAGTGTCGCAACGCCAACTGCTCGCTCCCATCTTGTCAGAAGATGAAGCGGGTTGTGCAGCACACCAAGGGCTGCAAGCGCAAGACCAACGGAGGCTGCCCGGTGTGCAAGCAGCTCATTGCTCTTTGCTGCTACCATGCCAAACACTGCCAAGAAAACAAATGCCCTGTTCCCTTCTGCCTCAACATCAAACACAAGCTCCGCCAGCAGCAGATCCAGCATCGCCTGCAGCAGGCCCAGCTCATGCGCCGTCGCATGGCCACCATGAACACCCGCAATGTGCCTCAGCAGAGTTTGCCTTCTCCTACCTCAGCACCACCTGGGACCCCCACACAGCAGCCCAGCACGCCCCAGACACCACAGCCCCCTGCCCAGCCCCAGCCTTCACCTGTGAGCATGTCACCAGCTGGCTTCCCCAGTGTGACCCGGACTCAGCCCCCTACAATAGTGTCTGCTGGGAAGCCTACCAACCAGGTGCCAGCCCCTCCGCCCCCTGCCCAGCCCCCACCTGCAGCTGTGGAGGCGGCCAGGCAGATTGAACGTGAGGCCCAACAACAGCAGCACCTCTACAGAGCAAACATCAATAACGGCATGCCCCCAGGGCGCACAGGTATGGGGACCCCAGGGAGCCAAATGGCCCCCGTGGGCCTAAACGTGCCCCGGCCCAGCCAAGTCAGTGGGCCTGTCATGTCCAGTATGCCGCCTGGGCAGTGGCAGCAGGCACCCATCCCACAGCAACAGCCAATGCCAGGTATGCCTAGGCCTGTGATGTCCATGCCGGCCCAGGCAGCTGTGGCTGGGCCACGGATGCCCAATGTGCAACCACCGAGGAGTATCTCACCCAGTGCCCTGCAAGACCTGCTGCGGACCCTGAAGTCACCCAGCTCCCCTCAGCAGCAGCAGCAGGTGCTAAACATCCTCAAATCAAACCCACAGCTAATGGCAGCTTTCATCAAACAGCGCACAGCCAAGTATGTGGCCAATCAGCCTGGCATGCAACCCCAGCCCGGACTTCAGTCCCAACCTGGCATGCAGCCCCAGCCTGGCCTGCACCAGCAGCCCAGCTTGCAGAACCTGAATGCAATGCAAGCTGGTGTGCCACGGCCTGGTGTGCCTCCACAGCAACAGGCGATGGGAGGTTTGACACCCCAGGGACAGGCTTTGAACATCATGAACCCGGGACATAACCCCAACATGGCGAACATGAATCCACAGTACCGAGAGATGGTGAGGAGGCAGCTGCTACAACACCAACAGCAGCAGCAGCAGCAGCAACAGCAGCAGCAGCAGCAACAGCAGCAGCAGCAGCAGCAGCAGCAACAAAGCAGTGCCAGCATGGCCGGGGGCATGGCAGGACATGGCCAGTTCCAGCAGCCACAAGGACCCGGAGGCTATGCGCCAGCCATGCAGCAGCAGCGCATGCAGCAGCACCTCCCTATCCAGGGCAGCTCCATGGGCCAGATGGCCACTCCCATGGGACAGCTTGGCCAAATGGGTCAGCCCGGGCTGGGGTCAGACAATACCCCCAACATCCAGCAGGCTCTGCAGCAGCGGATTCTGCAGCAGCAGCAGATGAAGCAGCAGATTGGGTCCCCAGGCCAGCCGAATCCCATGAGCCCCCAGCAGCACATGCTCTCAGGACAGCCACAGGCCTCACATCTCCCTGGCCAGCAGATCGCCACGTCCCTTAGTAACCAGGTGCGGTCTCCAGCCCCTGTCCAGTCTCCACGACCCCAATCCCAGCCTCCACATTCCAGCCCGTCACCACGGATACAGCCCCAGCCTTCACCACACCATGTCTCGCCCCAGACTGGTTCCCCCCATCCCGGACTTGCAGTCACCATGGCCAGCTCCATGGATCAGGGACACTTGGGGAACCCGGAACAGAGTGCAATGCTCCCCCAGCTGAATACCCCCAACAGGAGCGCGCTGTCCAGTGAACTGTCGCTGGTCGGTGATACCACGGGAGACACACTAGAAAAGTTTGTGGAGGGTTTGTAGCATTATGAGAGCATCATTTTTTTTTTTCCCCTTTCATGTTCTTGGACCTTTTGTACTGAAAATCCAGGCATCTAGGCTCTTTTCATTAAGCCTAGATGGAACTGTGACTTCCAAGCCATGGAAGGGTGGATTGATGTTTAAAGAAACAATACAAAGAATATATTTTTTGTTAAAAACCAGTTGATTTAAATATCTGGTCTCTTTTTGGTTTTTTGTTTTGTTTTGTTTTTGGGGGTTTTTTGGGGGATTTTTTTTCCATTTTGTTTTGGGGGGAGGGGGGCTGTTTGGATTCTTTTTGTCGTCATTGCTGGTGACTCATGCCTTTTTTTAATGGGAAAACAAGTTCATTATATTCATATTTTTTATTTGTATTTTCAAGATTTAAACATTTATGTTTAAAAGTGAGAAGAAAAATAATATTCAGAAACTGGTTCCAGAAATAATGCATCTTATAATGTATCCCGATAACGACCTGATGTTGCGGGAAGATTTTTTTTCTATAGTGAACTCTGTGGGCATCTCCAAGTATTACCCCTGGACGATAGGAATTGACTCCGGCGTGCACACATGTACACACCCACACACATCTATCTATACATGCTGGCTTAAGCCAACCTCTTGTCTTGCAGATGTAGAAATTGTTGCTTTGTTTCTCTGATAAAACTGGTTTTAGACAAAAATAGGGATGATCACTCTCTTAGACCATGCTAATGTTAATAGAGAAGAAGCATTCTTTTCTTTCTTCTATGTGAAACTTGAAATGAGGAAAAGCAATTCTAGTGTAAATCATGCAAGCGCTATAATTACTATAAATAAGAAAATTCAAGAAGATTCAATCACTGTATAGAATGGTAAAGTACCAACTCATTTCTTATATCATATTGTTAAATAAACTGTGTGCAACAGACAAAAAGGGTGGTCCTTCTTGAATTCATGTACATGGTATTAACACTTAGTGTTCGGGGTTTTTTTTTTTTTTTGTTATGAAATGCTGTTTTCAACATTGTATTTGGACTATGCATGTGTTTTTTTCCCCATTGTATATAAAGTATCGCTTAAAATTGATATAAATTACTGAAGTTTTTAACATGTATTCTGTTCTTTAAGATCCCTGTAAGAATGTTTAAGGTTTTTATTTATTTATATATATTTTTGGAGTCTGTTCTTTGTAAGACATGGTTCTGATTGTTTGCTCGGAGTGGAGAGGCCGGGGCTGCAGTCACAGTCGCAATGTAGATGGCAGCTGGGAAATGTCCCATGCTTGTGGCTGCCTAAGGGGGCTTCCTTTGCAGAGAATGAGGAGGCAGCTCCCAGTGCCTCGCACATTCAATGCTCACAGGTGAATTTCACCCATGCCATGAGGGACACTCACCACTGGGTCAGAAAGAGCACTTTGCCTCCAGCCCGCTCTCCCTGTCTTCCCTCCTGTTGAAGCCAGCTGCCCTCATGAGAAGGGCTTCCTGCCCTATCCTCAGGCAGCCCCCCTTTCTCTACCTAGATCCCACAATCAATGCAAAGGGTGCTCCAGGGACTCGAGGTGGTTCCTGACCTCTCCCTTCCCAAAACTTCCAACAGGGAGGTTACCTCCTCCAGCCTGCCTCACATGGCCTCAATAGAGGGCCTCACAGGCCAGGTGCCTCCCTGGGGGTTGCCACTCCATGGTCTCACCCTCTCTCATGGGGTCCAGTTAAAGGTGCCCTTTCTGAGCAGGGACATAGCTCGTGAATACTGTAAATGTCACATCTGAGAGGATGACCACTGGCAGGGGAACTGAAACCAACCCCTAGTGTGCTGCTCCCAGGGTACTTTTTGTTTTTTAAATCCCTGTCTTCCAACCAAAGGGTGGTCTAGATGGGGGTGGGGGTGCTAAATTTAGAAATCATGACCCAAATAGCTTTCCTTTTGGCTATTTCACAGAAGTGTTTTTCAAGATACATGATACTTGGGAATCTAAATTTGAGTACGCTTTTCAAAATTGGAGTTTTGAATGTAGTTTTTAAATTTTGCTTTTTAATAATGTGGGTAAGGATAAGACCAGGTAAGGATAAGATTGTCATCTAACATCCCTAACCAAGCCCCATCTCCACCCTGGTCCATGTCCTCCAGAAGTGATGCTCTGTCCTTGCTCAACTTTCTGGGTCCTTGCACATTCTTGGCCCTCTTCAGAATCCCCTTGCTGCCTGCCAATGGGGAAGCCCTGAGCCATGTGTTCAAACAAGAAGTGGAACTGGAGCCCTGGAGGAGCTGCTTTCAGCCTGTGCTCAAAAGGTGGCACTTGCCAATGTGTAGCCTTTTAATGTGGGCAATGGGAACATCTTTTTCAGGTTATCCTGGAATTCAAAACTATGTACCAACTTCTTTGGAGTCTGCATCCTATGCAACTGTCCACCTGGATGTCAACAGGATGTGGCTGAGGGTGTGGGCTCTGGATATTATCCCTAAGTTTGTCCTAAGGAAATTTCTGTAAGAGCTGGAGTGCCCGGACACTGTGTCTCATGCTGTATACTTAAGAGGAGAAGAAAAAAATCCTATATTTGTGATCAAAAAGAGGGAACTTGAAATGTGCTGGTGTTTATAATAAAAGCTGGTAAAACTGCTTGGATTCAAAGATGGTTCCGATTGGCTAATGACCCCCTTAGTATTAGCTCAGTTGCCAGTCACCAAAAGGCTGAAGATGTCTGGTAGAGTGTGTCTCAACCCTGCACACATTTGAGGTGCTTGGAAATTCTAAGCATTTGGAAATTCTAAGCATTTAAGAACTGAAGTAAGATGAACACACTGTACAGAAAACTACTGCTTCTGCACTTGGGGTTCTCCTACACTGTTGAGGTGGAGACATGTAACCACCTTTTGATTGTTATGAAAATTGATCCAAAGTACAATCACTTGAACCAAAATATGACTGTAGTACTGTGGAAAAATAAGCTGCTATTTAAAAACAAAAGAAAAAGCAAACATTTCTCATTGAGGCTTTGATTGCACATTGGTCACCACCATCATGCCAGAAAGCACAACACAAAACAGTGTACTGTAGCAAAGATAATGTAGGAAACCTGTGTGAGGATATGTAGGAATAAGGTAGGAATAAGGATGAAATTTGTCCATCTTGGACTATGAAGATGTGTAGTAGCTCATGAGGGTACTACATGTTAATTTCACATTGTTAATGTTTGATTTTGTGGCACATAATAAAATGTTATAAAGATATTAGAAAAACAATCCAGACTGACAAAGTGAGTCACAAGAAGTTCTGATGAGTGAACAGGGACTCTGCAGTTATTTTGAATTGTCTTAAAAGTGGAGCTTTCATCAAGCTTACATCTGTTTGTAAAGGATTTGTTAGAAATTTTTGCTAATTTGCTAAAGAAAAATTCAGAGGGAGTTCCTGCTGTCCTGAGCTGAGTTTGTGCTTCATGAAATTCCTGCCAGAGGACTAGGATTGAAGTAGCCTTTATGTTTTCATCCTGTATCTGGAGGCTCTGACAAATCCACCTCCTGCAGACTGACTTAGTACACGTAGTTATGTCCATTATAAAAAGATCATGAGATCTCTGAAGGAGAGAGTATTTGGGGACTGTTCCAAGCTAGAGTGAAAAACTACACATACTGGTACATAGTCTACAGAGTGAGAAGGGTGGCTGAAGAGGCCTCTTCCTGCCATCTCTTTTGGGTATTTTCCTTTTTCTGTACTGCTGTTAGGACTTCTTTATCACCTCTGACCTTGCCCAGGGATCCTCAAACATTGACACAGGAGTGAGATCCTAGGATGGTAGCTTTCTATACTTCTTGGAGTGGAAATGAAAAAAATGTTACTAAGAGTCCCAGAGTTGAGAAATGGAACCAGGCAGGAAAAAGGTGATAGGTCAAGTATCTGAAGCTGAACCAGTTTTGAGCAGTCACTGTAGTTTGAGCTGGAACACAGAAGGCCCTGAGGGTTTGTGGGAAGTCGATTCTTGCTGTTCCTGACACTTGAATACGAGTTCCAAACTGGTTTCCTGGGAAAGGACAACCTGCAGGAGGGCCCAGAGTTAGTTTGTCTGGAACCTGAGAGGTTTAAATACAGCAGAACCTAGGTCCCTGTCCTTAACTGAAACCCAGGTTCCACTGCCTTGCATTTCACCTTCCAGAACTTCTCAAACCAGCTCTAGTGCTCTATAGACCAATGTGTCTGTCGGCTCTTTATTGAAGAGATAATTTCCTAAATGGAGAGAAAAATGAATGAAATGTGAAGCCTCTCATTTCCCCTGGGAGTACTATTCAGGGAAGCTCTTCTGTGGTGACGAGGAGGGGATCCCGGCAGGTTAGGTGATATAGGGCCTATGTGCAGAGGCGTAAGTTAGGAACCAATTGTGAGGGGTTTGGAAAAGGACATAGGAGGACTCTAGTGAGGAGGGTAGGAGCTGATTGTAAAGGTTGTGGGGCTGGCATGGTGGGGGAGTGGTAGCTGTGAGTCTTCAGCTTTTCCACCTAGATCTGCCTCTCTACCCAGCATTGACATTTACAGGCACACAGTGCTTTACCCACTTTTTAAAATGTGGGTGTAGGGGGCTGAATTCAGATCCTCCTTGAATGGCAACACCAGCACTTGATTGTGTCATCTCCCCAGCCTCCTAGATCTGCCCATTCTTTTCTATTCTCCATCTATAAAGACAGGAACTTGGGAGCTATCCTTGCTACATCCAACCTAGAAACATGGACCTCTGCCAACACTATCCAAGACCCAGGTAGCTGCTCCTGGATCCTTTTGTTTATTTGCAGCACCATTAACAATCTCAAGTAACTGGTTTTGTGGTGTGTGTGTTACTGTCGTTGGAACTGGAGTCTCACAGCAAGCTAGGCAACAGCTCTAATGTTTTTGTAAAATTATTTGAACACAGCAAAACATTCAGTGTGTCTCAAAATCATTTGGGATAGGCCTCAAAGGAGCCAACTTGGCCTAACTCTAGGGTTAAGGCAGTCTCAGGTTATCTGCTGGCTGAAGAGACTGGCCCAAGAGTTAAGACTTACAGCCTGGATCCCCAAACCGACTCTAACTTCCACTACGTAGGGGAGGGAGTCACAACAAATGGGTAAGTTCAGTTTTGGAGGTCTTGGTTACCTAGTTCATACAAGTCAAACCTAAAATCTCTTTGTCACTGTTTGTAGTGTAGACGATTGTAGGAGGGACTTTAAGTGGCCCCGATGCATAAAACGAAAAGGGGCTGCTTTCGCGCGGCGACACGGCCCGGTGTCGGGGATGCTCCCGCCCATGACCAGCCGGCCATTAACCGCGGGCCGGGAACACCAGAACCTTGTCAGGATCTGCGCGCCGGGCCAGCGTCCTTGTCATGAGAGCCAAGGTCACTGAGGGCCCGCCCTCTGGCCCGACGAGCCGCGCGAAGTGCGCGTTCCCTTCGCGTGCCCGCGCAGGCAGTGCCTCGGGCAACCCGGCGCGCTGCGTGATGTCACTACACCGCGCCCTCGGAAGGCCCACCCCGCCCCTTTCTGGGCTGCGCGTGGCGCTCAGAACAGAAACATGGCGCGTGAGCTTCGGGCGCTGATGCTGTGGAGTCGGGGGCTGCGGAGTCCGTTGCGGGTTTCGGCGTTCCCTGGGGTCACTAGAGGTGAGCACCGCGGGAAAGTGCGCAGGCGGCTGCCGAGGCCTCGCGATTTCTGACAGGTCTAAGGCCACGGCACCTGCCACATGGGGATGGGGGCCTCCGCGGCCGGCCGGGAGCTAACTAGTGCTGTGGCTTCCCGGGAGAGGAGTCGCGGGCGCTCCCAACGCTAGCGGGTCGGCCCCTGGATTCCTGATTGCCGAACCACCGGCTCCTGAGTTCGCGAGTTCGTTCCTTGCACGCAGCTGCGCACAGAGAGCACTGGGGTAGCAACGGTAAACTAAACCTACCGTCGTCGCGGACCTCGGGAAGCCACTGGACTCACTGCATTCCCAGCACTTGGAATTGGATAGACACAAGGAATGGAGAATGACCTTAATCTCAGCTTTTCCACTCCGTGCTCGGCAGTAACGGTGAAGGTGTTGGCGGTAACACACACAGATTATATGTATCTACAGCTGTTTTGCATAAAAAGGCCTATGTCAAGTATACATTGTGCTAAAGAAGCTTTTTTTTTTTTTAATGCTCCCGGCATTCCTTACACAACTGTTCATGTTAGCATACCCGGGTACGGTGGCTTTCCAAAGGTCACGGAGTCCTCAAATGTCGACGTATAGACCGTCATTAAGTATTCTTTGGGATACAAGATCGTTGCAATCACTGTTGCACAGGTTGAGTGAGCGCATAAATCTTTATGAACGTGTTGTATCTCAGTTTTACAATTGATGTTCTAGAGACTATGCTTTTTTGAAATGTTACCTGATTTACCCAGACTACTTTTGTCGATTTGTGCTCCCACTAGAGGGCAGGAAAACTGCCTATCTCAAAACCTGTCCCTGCGGGGTGCGGGTGTAACTCACTCATAGTTTTTGCTTAGCTTGCACAGAACCTAGGTTCATGCCCAGCACCATTAATGAACAGCAAAATGAGCCCTTTGTAGAAGACACCTTTTCTGATTTATATGGGTGCTAGTGAGAGTAAGATGGTTCTCATTTGTTTAATGGTGAACCATATATCTTCTGTGAATTTCTTCTTTGTGTCTTTGCACCATTTTGTACCAGAAGTTTTAAATTTTTATTTTTTTAACTTTTTTTTAACAATAGCGCATGTGAACAGAGAAGGCAACTGTAAGCTTCACTGATTCCTTATGTTTTTGTGTCAACATTTGATGACTATTGTGTGCAACATCTTTTTTGGATTTATTTTGTCTACTATCATCTGCTCTTTTTTAAGACTTGTTTTACATGGATTGTGTGGGGGAACATGCATGACATGGTGTCCATGTGGCGTTCAGGAGACAACTTGTGGGAATCCATTCTCTCCTTCCAACATTTGGGTTCCAGATGCCATACTCAGGTCATTTGGATAACAGTGTCATTTTTGTCCTCAAGATATGTCAGTTTTCAGCTTTAGACACTTAGATCTCTCAACATTTATTTATGTGTATGGGTGCTTTGCCTGCATATTTGTAAGTGTATCCATGTTGTGCAATGCCTGCAGAGGCCAGAAGAGGGCATAAGATTCCCTTAGAATTGGAGTTACAGACCCTTGTGAACTGTCATGGGGATGCTGAGAACTGAACTCAGGTCCTCTACAAGAGCTGCCAGTTCTCTTACCCTTACCCTGCCATCTCTCCAGCCCTGACATTTGTATCTCTTAATGGTTTCTGTCTTCTCCAGCTTTTGGAGCAGTGGGTCAAGCTTCCCCTTGCTAGAGTCTAAGATACAGAACCTGCTCTTGGCAGCCTGTTACATGGCAGGTGTCATTGATGTTGCCACCTGTGGGGAGAAGTATGAAGGTAGATTATTTGAGTGGCTTGAGTGATGGATGAATTTAGCTAGGAAAATATCTGGCTCACAAAATAAGGGGGAACAAATTTGTAGGTAAATATATGTTATAAATGAAAACATCCATATGAAAGACCTAGAATTTTTGATATCCACTCCTTTTTAAAAAAAAAAAATGTTGCCAGATGCTAACCTGTGTTTGGCCGTGAGTGTGCCTTGTCTCTGTGGAGTCTTCCTGCATCTCAGTCTTTGAAACCTTGCTGGTCTTATCACCACCGGCCCTTTCCCATAGAATATCTGTCACTGTGAGATGTGGCCTTTCAGTTTGTGGACTTGGTGCTCTTTGTTTTTCATTTTTGTTTGTTTCTAGGTTTCTTCTACAAAGATGTTTCAGATGATATAGGATTTCAAGGTGATTATTTGACTCTCCTGTCGGGGTCCTGGGTAGCGTTTTGGACAGTGCTCTTGGGCCGTGCTACAGGCCTGTTGCAGCACATGTGGCTACTTCATCTGCTTGCACCAGAGCCAGTGACACGGAAGAGAGGATATTTGAATTGAGTCTTTTTTGGGAGGTGGGGGAGTCCTCAGGGTTCAAACCCAGGAACTTGCACACACTGTGTATATCCCTAGCTCTGGTCTTGAAGCCCTAGCCTTGAAGGCTATCCTCATTGTGGCTGGGGGAAGGGTATCCATGCTGCTAAAGTTCAGATACAGAAACAAAGAGGGTCTGTGAATAAGTGACTAGAAGGGGTGGGGGGGGGGGCATAATGGTGAGTGAAACTAACAATTGTGTTTCTTCCCTAAGATGTAAAGTAGGCAGGGGCCATGCCATTCTGTAATTGACAGGATAGTCAGAACCCAGGGTCACTTGGCATGCTTGTGAGGATCACAGCCCCAGGCTTTGTGCATGCTCTCAAGACCTGATGAAAGATTCATTTATGGATAATGTCTGTCCTGAAGCTTTCTGAGCCCTGGTAAATGAAGATACCCATTGTAGAGGGTTGGGATAGCCAAAGCTAGGTGACCTGGGAAATGAAAAATGTAAACTGGTAGGTGCTGCTCAGTGGTAAAGCTCTTGCGTAGCATATGCAAAGCTTTGTGTTTGTTTCCCAGCAGTGTGGTAGGAAAAAAGCTGGGGAAAGGCTGTCCAAGATGAACCTTGAATGAGGAAGGAGGAACTCTGAACAGATGTGAATTTCCAAAAAGCTTCAAGGGGTACCAGAGTAGCTAATTTGTAAGAGACTACATTTGTAAGACTAAAGAGGCTGCCTCCTAAAGGCCAGAGAGTACCACAAGATCCATACATATCAGAATCTCCCCCCAGCAGATGAGACTGTGGTTAGACGGTTGGGGTGCCAGACCAGTTGTGATCTCCAAAGCCACTGAGCCCTGCTTTTCATAATCGTGCTAGATGTTCTTGTTTTCAGAACAAGACCAACACGGCACTGTGTGGCTGCCACTTCCCACTTCTTGATTTCCTTGACTGAGCAAGTTCCTGGTATGCTCAGATTGGGATTTTCAGACCTGCCAATCAGATCTTACCCTATATGAAATAGAATTGTGTATTGTAAGATGGTAGGGTTAGCAGTATTCACCCACTGCCAGGTGCTAATGCTTAGAGGGGACCAAGGAGGGAGGCTTGGCCCAGCCGCCCTCAATTGCTAGGCAGGTTTTAGGCTTCTGAGAAGCAAGGAGACCGCCATGTCTGAGCTGCTTGAGGAAGAACATGTCAGCAGGTTAGCAGAGACTTCCTTAGTCACGGGCTTAGCAGATGAGCTAATCCTCTGAGCTCTCCTTGGGGAGACAGGGTGGTACAGCTTGAAGGAGAGGGGCATGTCAAGTTGAAGGTGAAAATAGACATTTTTGTGCCAGATGACAGGTGCACTCCATAAAGGAGACTGCCCTGGGCCAAGTGAAACTTGTGCTGGTTTTGGGATATTGATGAGCAGTGAAATGTGTGCTGCTTGGATGCCAGTGGAATGCTTCAGGTTCAAAGCCAGACCGTTCTTGGTAGATTGTCAGTGTCCTCCAGCTAGATGTTTCCTCAAATACCGTCCTTGCTCTGTCATGGTGTAGAAGACTTGCCCTTGACCAGGAGGTGAACAGAGGCTGATTTACCTGTGCTTTTACAGCATTTAGTGAAGATCATTTTCAGGTTATTTCTGGTGTTGGTGGTTATTTGCTGAACTTAATAGGAAATATAGCCCATGAAAGCCATGGTTTATAAGTCCAGTGTCTCCTGGCAAAGCGTTTCCTCTGCCTGCTCTTTAGCCCATGACTTGAAAGCAGGGATAGCTAGGTGTGAGGGTGAGAATGATTCGGTTATTTAGCAGGCATATAACGAAATGTGATTAGGATATAAAAGTTTTCAGATAGCCAAAATAATTGCATTTTAAAAGCCTCAGAAAGTTATACAACAGTTCCTTTCATCCTCTTCAAGGTTGTCCTGTGTAGGCCAGGCTGGCCCTGAACTCATCCTCCTGTCTTAGCCTCCCAAGTGCTGGGATTACAGGTGTATATCACCATACCTGACTATATAGCAGTACTATGAAGGACAGAATAGAAGGGGTGTGTCTTTCTAAAGCTCTTAGATGTATCGTATCGGTGATATAATTGTGTCCCGAATGAGAAATTAAGCACGATGGCACGTGGCTGTTAGTTTTCATACTGCTAGTTCAGCCTTTATGATCTAGTTTTTCAATACGTTTACTTTTAAAGCTAGCCATTTAACTTTAACCATATGATAAATCTTTCTAGAAGACCCAACTCTAGGGCACCTAACTAAGCCATTCTTTGGTGTCTTCAGGATCATGGTGACCATCAGCTCATGGGCTTCTGTTGTAATGGTTAGGCCCCTGCAGAGCCCTTGAAGTCCAAGAATTTTTCAACCCCAAACAGCCCCACCTAAAACCACGCGAGTAGACTTTTGGCCTTCCTTACTGCCTGTAACCTACCAGCGCCGGGCAGTCAGTCCTTCATACATGCTTAGAAGCCTGCAGCACTGAGCTACACCTCTACTGGGTTCTCTGGCATGCAGCTGTGCCTAGAGCACAGTGGATTTCTTGCCTTGCATTTTGTCTACTCAGACCTGCTCTTACTCTTTTGCTTAATTCCCTTCTGTTTCTTTGTGTTCAGGGAGTTAGTGTAGGCTCTCTATCTCAGAGATTGATGAGAACAGGTTCTGTCACAGTACAGTTAGTGAAGCAGTGTGTAAACATGCCATGGAGAATTGTTTGCTTCCTCCAGCAGAAAGCCAGGGGCCTTCTGTCTGGAATGACAGACGGAAGCTACTATTGAGAAACAGAATGCAGAAATTTCAGATATGACTGATCAACCTATGGTACCCATAAAAAAATAGGAGATAAAAATTATCTGAGCCAGGCATGGTGGCACTTGCTTTTAATCCCAGCACTTGAGAGGCAGAGGTAGGCAGATCTTGGTGAGATCATAGATCTTGGCCTGATCTACATAGGAAGTTCCAGGCCAGCTGGGACTACATAGTTCAACCCTGTCTCAAAAGACAAAACAAACAACACAAACTATCTGAGTTGACTTGTTAAAAAAGAGAATCTCACCCTCATGAACATAAAACTATGGAAAATAATTGGAGCAGTTCCGGGGAGAAAAGGCAAGTGGCTGCTTCCCACAGGTTCTGCAGTGTGGTATTTTTCCTTGTGAGAGGCCTTAATTCTGTGCCTCCCTCATCTGGAATTGCTTTTAGTTTACAGAATTATAAACTTTCATTTTGACCTTAAATGGCTTTTAAGCAAAATAAATTAATAGTTTATTTTACAGAACCCAAAGCTTTAGATTTAGAAATATTTTAGCTGTCTTTGCTTTAGGGAATGAATTTCAAACTCTTCTGTCCACAAAACTCCATAAGAGGTATGTTTCACACCATGGTCTGTACACCTGTGAGGTGCGTGTGTTCAAGGGAGGGTTGTTAGGACTGGAGAGATGGCTCAGTGGTTAAGAGCACTGACTGCTCTTGCAGAGGATCCTGGTTCAGTTCCCAGCACCCCCATGGAAGCTAACGACTGTCCTTAACTACAATTCCAGGTCATTCACCTCCCTCTTCTGACCTCCTAGGGCATTACATGGCATGGATGCACTTACATACATTCAGGTAAAACATTCATACATATCAAATACAATTAAATAATTTTTTTTTTTTTTAAAGAAAATGTCAGTACCCTCTCACCTATGTATGCAGCCACTTTCCATTTTATTTTTGCTAGTTTCTGTTTTGCTGAGACTGGCCATAAATTCATGGACTCTCGTGATCCCCTTGCCTCAGTCTCCCAAATAATTGGGACTATAGGAGTATGCTGCTGTACCTGGATATCCATTAAAAAAAATCTAGTTTAACCCACTGAATTGTTCTCATAACTGGTAGGCCATTGATTTAGGCCTGCAGTCTGAAAAACACTTGGTCTTATATGACTATACCTTCTGAGAAATGAACCATGTTTAGTAAGGGTCAGTGTCATTTAACATTGTTAGCCATAAAGTACACAAATGGGAAGCAGAGCCAGCCCACTAGATCACATGCACAGCAGGTAGCTATGTCAGTTCCTTAAGCAGAGCTCTCTGAGGGTTGCTGTTCTGGGCACTGTGGGAACACCTGGGGGCAAAATCCAGGTCCTCTCTGGGACTGGGGTGATGCACAGACAAATAGAGTGCTCCTTGGTGTGTTAGGTGTGAGCCCCATGGAGAAGCCAGAGCAGCACAGGGTGGGACTTGATGTCTGACAACACTGAACATGCATATTCACACCAAAAAAGGCTTTCCTTTTTTTTTTGTCCTGGGATTGAACCCAGGCCATAGTTAATAGGCAAAAGCTACATCCCCAGCCTTGAAGGTGGAAATGAGGAAGCCACATCTGGGCAAAGGGAAAAGCCTTTTTTAACCAGAGGAACAGCAGACACCAGAGCCCTGAGGCAGGCTAAGACTGGTGAACTTGGGGCAAAGAACCTGACGTGAGCTCCTCCGGTTGGCGTGTGCCACCTGTGTCTCTAACCCTTCCCTTGAGATTGGGGAAGAGGTTGAGACTGCGAAGTGGGTTAAAGCTGACTCAAGAGTTTTCTTAGAAAAAATTTGTTGTATTTTTATTAATGAGAAGGAAGTACTAATTTGTAGAACAAACAAATGCCTTAAAAAAAGTTGTCCACCCTGTCACCCCATTCCCTGCCTCCATGGTTGCAGGCACACACAGGCTTCAGAAAGGGAGACAAATGCAGCTAACCCGGGGCATGCTGAGAGAGCCTTTGCTTCTCCTTGTCTGCTGGGTTTATATCATATTAGTGCTCAGAGCTCTAGGAGTCCACAGAGTCACTGTCTGTAATGGTCTCACCGTCTCCATTTTAGGTTCTTAAGCTTGCTTTGTTTTGTCACAGCACTGCCAAGAGGTTTTCAAACCTTTATTTTGTTTTTCTGTCTTGTGTTTTTTTTTTAAAAATATTTTATTATTTTTATTTTAGTGTGTGAATATATTGCCTGCATGTGTCCACAGAGGTCAGGAGGAGCTGGATTCCCCTTGAAATAGAGTTACAGACAGTTGTTAGCCTCCTTGTGGGTGCTGGGAATTGAACTTAGGTCTTCTGCAGGAGCAGCCAGTGCTCTTAAACACTGAGCCATCTCTCCGGCCTTGTTTTATATTTTTAATGTTATGGTTTATTTATTTGTGGGTGGTGGGGAGTGGGGTCTGCACTGTACACATGGAGACAGAGGACAGCTTATGATAGTCAGTTCTCTCCTACCTTGTGGGTCCTGGAGATCACATTTGAGTCATCAGGCTTTGTGGCAAGCACCTTTACCCACTGAGCCATCTCAGTGGCTCTTGTTTTGTATTTTTGAGACAGGGTCTCACTCAGTACCCCAAGTGGACCTTGACTTAGCTTCCCAAGCACTAAGATTGCATGTTTGAGCCACCATACAAGGTTCTCAGACCTTCATGGATGCTACAGAGATACTATTTTTGTTTGTTTATTTTTATATGTCTGGGTGTTTTACCTTCTGAATGTGTGTGCACCATGTACATACAGGGTCCACAGAGGCCAGAAGAGGGTATCAGATACCCCAGAAGTAGAGTTACAGACAGTTGTTAGCTGCCATGCTCTTAACCACTGAGCCATCTCTCTAGCCCCCTTTTGGGATTTTTTTGAGACAGTGTCTTACTATGTAGCCCTGATTGGCCTTGAACTCACATAGGTCCATCTGCCTCTGTTTCCCAAGTGCTGTGATTAAAGGTGTACACCACCATGCCCAGCTAGTTTCCTCATCCTTTTAAAAGAAATTACTTATTTGTATTTTATGTGTATGAGTGTTTTGCCTGCATGTGTGATAAGTTCATCATGTAAGTAAGTGTACTGTGTGCATGAAGTGCCCAGAGCATAGAAGAGGGTATCCGATCCTCTGGAACTGGAATTATAGATGGTTGTTAGCCACCATGTGGGAACCAAATACTGGTCCTCTGCAAAAGTAGCCAGTGCTCTTAACCATTGAGCCAGCTCTCCAGTCCCTTAAATTAATTTTTTTTTAAATCCCATGATGCTTATCATTATTAGCCATTAGGGAAAACCACTTGGGCAGCCAGAACAGATGTTGGCACATATTTGCACCTTGCACACACAATGTGAACACACAATGATAAAAATAAACATAGTTACCACATGCCCCAGCAGTTCGCTCTTAGGTACATGCCCTAAAGAAATGAAAAAACAGACTGGGTGTGGCCGTGCCTGCCTTTAATACCAGCAGAGGAAGGAGGATCTCTGGGACTTCAAGGCCAGCCTGGTGTACATAGTGAGTTCCAGTTCTGCTGGGGCTACAGGGAGACCCTATCTCAAAAAAAAAAAAAATGAAAGCGTGTCTACATAAAAACTTCTGCAGATATAGTATTCATAGTAGCTATGAAGTAAAATAAAATACCAGCAACCCAGCTGCCTACCAGCTAATTAATGGAAAAACAAGCCCAGCTATCCATGTGATAGAAAGTTAGCCAGAGTTGATAATACTGGTCCATGCTTCAGCTCAGATGAACCTTGAGAACAACTGAGAGAAGTTAGGGCAAAGGCCAAATTAGTAATGTCACTCCATGTTGAAGTGTGGTTTGTTTAACGTGTGGAGTTTTCCTTTGGAGTGGAAAAATATTCTGGAATTAGATAGTAGTGATGGTTGTACAACCTTTTGAATATATTAAAAACCACTGACTTATATACTTTAAGTGGGTGAATTGTGTGGTATGTGAATTGTAACTCATTAAAACTTCTAGTTTCTTACATTTTATAGTACTTTGAGCTTTTGTTTTTATTTTCATGTCCATCTGGAATTTGTTTTAACTTAATAAGAAGGATATTTTTATTTGAGGTAGAATCTCATGTAGACCAGACTAACTTCAAATTTGCTGTGTAGTAGAGGATGACCTTGAGTTTCTGATCCTCCTTCCACCTCCCAAGTGCTGGGATTATAGGTGTGAAACATCACACCAGCTTTTTAATTTTAATATTGAAGATTTTTATATTAACATGCTTTAATAGTAGTGCTTCATAGCCTTTTTTAAAAAGCACATTTATTTTCTTGTATGATCTTGAGAACTAGTTTGAGTGACTGTTTTTTTAAAAGTTCTGTATTTGTAAAGCCCTGGGTTTGGTCCCCAGCACCACTTCTAACACCACCAACAACAAAATAGGTATGAGTGTGGGGACTTAACATCTTCAAATATTTATTCTTTTTATCCCAGCACTTTGGAGACTAAGGCAGGAAGGATTGCACATTTGAAGCCAACCTGCGCTATGCAATGATATCCTGTATTAAACAGAACAAAACCTTGCCAAAACAAAAATATTTACCTTTTGTATTTAAGGACATTTTTCCAAATAATAGCCCTTATAAGGTGATATTTAAATTATTATTTATGTGTATGAGTATATTTCCTATGTGTGTGTAAGTACGCCTGTGCTGTGCAGTGCCCATGGAGGTCAGAAGAAGGCATTGGGTTCCTCTGGAACTGGAGTTGCAGACAGTTGTTAGCAGCCATGTGGGTGCTAGGAATCAAACCTGGGTCCTCAGGAAGAGCAGCCAATGCTCTTAACCACTGAGCCATCTTGCCATCCCTATTTAGTAAATTTTTAAGTGTTTGCTCTGAGTAGATATTTCTATAAACAGGGTAAATTTTTTTATTTTATGTGTGTGTGTATTTTGCCTTTATGTATGTAAGTGCACCTATGTAGTATAATGTCTTCAAGGGTCAGAATACTACATCAGATCCCCTGGAACTGGAGTTAAGGATGGTTGTTAGCTACCATGTGGGTGCTGGAAACCGACCCCTTAAATAGGCCCTTGGATCAGCCCTACACTAGAGAGGCCCAGGAGCCTGACTTCTGGATTTTGCTTCCTTATTCTGCTGTGACTTGCTTTTTTTTTCCCCTGAGACTCACATCCTTTCTCCTTCAGTTTTCTTCAGTTTTCAAAGTGCTGCAATTAAGGTGTGCACCACCAAGCCCAATTTATGTAGTACAGGGAGTCAAATCCAGAGCTTCATGTATGCTAGGCAATATGCTACCAACTGAGCCCTCTTTTTTTTTTTTTGAGATAGGGTCTTAAGTTCAGGGTAAAAACTCTCTATGTAACAGAAGATGACATGGAACTCCTCATTTTTCTTCTTCTGTTTCCCAAGTTCTGGGATTATAGGTGTGTGAGGCAGGTTGAGGGTCTTTTTTTTGAGATAGGGTCTCAAGTTCAGGGTAGTCTCAAACTCTCTATGTAACAGAAGCTGACATGGAACTCCTCATTTTTCTTCTTCTGTTTCCCAAGTTCTGGGATTATAGGTGTGTGAGGCAGGTTGAAGGTTGCTTTGGTTTTGTGTTTTGTTTTTTGAGACAAGGTCTCATGTAGCATAGGCTGGCCTCAGTTCACTATATACCTGAGGATATAACGTCAGACTTGTGGCAGTCTTCTTACCTCAGCCTCTCAAATGTAGGGTAAAGTAACACTCCCAGCTTAAATCTGTTTTTCCGATTCTAACATCTGCTTCTTTGAAGGAGGGGGTCAGTCTCTATTGATTGATTCCTGTGTTGATCAAGGTTAATACTTTCCCATTTCTCTGTAAATCAGGTCATTTTTTTATTGCATGCTGGACATTTTAGATGCTCTGAAGAATGTTTTTGCTTTAAAGTTGGCTGTTGGCTTGGTTTATCAACCTGCAAACACCTTGTAGGTAGTAGGTCACCTCCCTCTGACCAGCCTGCTTACAGTCTGCCGGTGTAAACTAAACATGACTCAGGGGGCCTCAGAAGCTTGAGAGTTTATTTGCAAAGTTTGGTGCTCCCTTTCACTGACACTGGCTTCTGTGGTCGCTCTAACTTCCCTGAATCTTAAGATGGAACAAAAGGACACATAGTGTACATTTTCTACTGGCCACTTTATTAAATCTTGCCTGCTTTCATTTTGTGTTGGCTCCTCCTAGATAGTATCAGCTCTCCAGAATGCCCTGGTCTTGTTGATTCTCCAGAGCCTGTTTGAATCCTCTCTTTGGTGGTAGTCCGAAGTTACATGGTTGTCATTTGTAATAAATTATGGTGGGATACAGCTCAGCCAGACAGGAAGTAGCAGTCTGAGTTCACAAAGACACATAGTTCATACCTGTGTCACACGTGGTAAGTTGAAGATAGTCTGATTGGGATATGTGATTCTAGAAACAGCATATTTCTCACAACTTATACTACTGTGTTGGCCTCTTGGGTGCCATTGTGAAGCAGAGCCATAATAAGGACAGTGACTGATCTTTAAGAAAGATGGTGACCTTTTGAATAGCAGAAGCCGGTAGCCAGGTAGCCAGTCTTCTTGGGTGGCTTCTGTGGGCAGATACTTTTTTTCTCTATCTCTGCAAGGTGGGCTAAAAAGCCCTTGCAGAGTACTCAGCTCCCCTAGGCTGCCTACTTCTGTTGGGGCTCAGGTACTTGGGGATTTATAGAAAGTTTCACGCTGGAGAAAGATCTGCTTTTGTTACAGATGTGCTTGCCTTCCAAGAATTTGATACCAGGAAATGAAAGTTTGTCCCTGTCCTAATACAGAGATAAATTATATATCAATGGAAAAATTAATAGAAGGGATGTCCCAGGTCAGCATACAACAGCAGTTTTAAGTGAACAGCTTCGAAAATAAGTGCTGTGAAGGCCTCGGGGGCAAGAGGCCTCAAGCCAGGCCTTGAAGCAGACATGGAAAGAGGAACGTGGGTGCAGCTGAGAGGAGCAAGGGGAGTGTGTATGTGTGTGTGTGTGTTGCTGCACATATGCGGTGCCACATTCACGTTTACCAGTGCTTCCTGTTTTGTGTGATTCTGCCTTCCCCCACCTACTCCCTCAGCCACCTAGTACTTTAACACAAGGAGACTGTGGCCTGCCATTGAGGTTTGTGGCTTTTCCTTTATAGTATGTGGGAAGCCCAAAGACTGGTGTTGTATAGATAGTGTGTTTTGTGTTTGGTTCAGGCTGATTTATTAAACTCTTGGTTTGTTTGGTTTATTCTTGAAATCATTGTAGACAGTTCAGCTAACTTGGAATAAAATCTAATTTTTGTTTTCTTTTTGAGACAGTTTTCCCATTGTAGCCCAGGCTGGCCTCAGACTCATAATCCTCTTGCCTCAGCCCTCTAAGAGCTGACTTTACTGGCATTCACACTCAAATTTTAAAAAATTGTTTGTTTATTTTGTGTGCATGGGCACACATACATAGCACTTGTGTGGAGGTCAGAGGACAGTTTTGGGGAGTCATTTCTCTTCTTCCACCTTTACATGAGTTCCAGGATCAAACTCAAATCTTTAGGCTTGTGCAGCAAGGGTGTTATTCACTGAGACCCTCCTTTCTGTTTTCCAGGCCCCCTCAAATCTTTTTTTGAGACAGAGTCTATGTATCCTAGGCTGGTCTTTGAACCAGTCCTCTGCCTCCATAGCTCAGGTGCTGGAGTTAAAGATTTCTGCCAACACGCCCAGATCAACTGCATTATTAATAGTGTTGTAGAGTACTGTAATCTTGGAATTATAATACAAGCATCTTAAAGTCCTGGTTGAAAATACAGGTTTCATCTTTTTCTCAATTTTCCAACTATGAGAACATACACATGGCATATCCTTTTAGGATAATTCTGAGTTTTAAGTATTGGACAGGAACCAGGTGAAATGAAATATGGGCACTTCTGCTTAATCTTAAAATGATAAAATCATTTAAAATTTTTTAACTTAAAAATTTTTATTGCATTTATTTATTTTGTTTGTGTGCTTTGCTGTGTTTGTGGAGGTCAGAGGACAACTTGTGGAATTGTGGTATTGATTCTCTGTTTCCACCTTGTAGGTCCTGGGCATTGAACTCAGGTTGCCAGGCTTGTTGGCAAGCATGGGTTTTTTTGTTTGTTTGTTGTTTGGTGTGTGTGTGTGTGTGTGTGTGTGTGTGTGTGTGTGTGTGTGTGTGTCTTGTGTGTGTGTGTTTGTCTTTTGCCTTTTTGAGACAGGGTCTTGCTTTAACCTCAACTGGCCTGGAACTTGCTATGTCAACCAGGCTGGCCTGGAACTCACAGAGATCCACCTGCCTCTGCTTCCCAAGTTCTGGGATTAAGGCTTTTTCTCATGGTCCTCATGCTTGCATGGCAGGAGTTTTGCATATTAAGCTATCTCTTCAACCCCTGTGAAAGTCTTTACAAGCAAAAGACTAATTTCTTTAATATATGAATTGCTCTTAAAAATCAGTAGGAAAAATAATCAAGACATAGTGGAAAATTAGAGGATTTCAATAGTCCATTGAGATAAATGAAATAAAAATATTCTTAAATATTGAGGGGCTGAGGATACAGTTCAGTGGTAGAGTGCTTACCCAGCAATTTGAGGCCCTGAATTTTATCCTCAGCACCAATAAATGCTCCACAACAGGCAACAAACTATGGAATAGTGATAAATTTCTCTATTTTGTTCATAATAAAGAGAAATGTAAATATACAATGAAGTTTTTACTTAGCAGACTTCCTAACTACACAGTCTTTGCTACTCTCCAGCCTTATTGTATAACCATACAGTCTATAGGGTGGCCTGGCAGCATGTGCTCAATAATGCATTGTCTTGCATTCATTGGTTCCTATTCTGTAAACCTTTGTCTAGATGAATGGACACAACAGGAGCATTTTCCCTGGAGCTCCACATTTGACTGTGAAGCATTTTAACCTGAAATGGATTCATAGAGATGTCACTGGAACAGTAACAGAAGGCTTCTTCCCTTGCTTTTCAATAGGATTTTTCCTGATCCTAGTTGTACCTGCTCTGTCTCCTGGTGTCTGTGATCTCTCCTTAGTCTGTCTTTGCGGGGGCTAGAGAGATAGCTTAGCAGTTAAGAGCATTGGCTGCTCTTGCAGAGGACCTAGATTCGATTCCCAGCACCCACATGGCAGCTAACAACCATTTGTGGCTCCAGTTCCAGGGGGTCCAATGACCTCTTCTCACCTCTGTGGGCACTGTACAACATGAGTGCACTTACATACATGCAGGTACTATACTCATACACATGAAATTTTAAAAAGTAAAATATAAAAAAAATTGTGTGAGCATGCATATGCATGCAGATGCTGTCTTGCATGTGCCATAGTGTATCTAGAGGTCAGAAGACAACTTTCAGGAATCACTTCTCTACCACAGGATCCCAGGGTGGAACTTAGGTTATTATACTGGACAAATGATTGTTTTTCTATAAAGCACACTTGACCCCAGGTTCAGAGTGTGAAGGAGACCATGTGTTACAGCAGCTGTGCCTTCATTCTTCCTGAGCATGGGCTGAACCTAGACAGATCTATGTTAATCTCTGCTAGATGGGCAAGATGAAAGCATGCTAGGACATTCTGTCTATGACTGTTAATTCCCACCCATTCTGAATGATTGTCTTTCCAGGAAAGCCAGTTGTGTGCCTTCAGAGGACCACAGTCCAGTTTAGGGGCCTCACACAAAGCCTGACTTCAAGCATCTCCACAGGACGGCTGTACAGCACACAGGCTGCTGAGGACAAGAAGGAGGAGGCCCTGCACTCCATCATCAGCAGCACTGAGGCTGTGCAGGGTGAGCTGAGGAGGCTGAAGTCCTTGAGAGAGTACATGTCCTCCATTGCTATTCCAGCAAAACTCCTGGCTTTTTCCTGGGATGTCTTGCGCCCTCTGGTGGTCACCCATGAGTCTGCCAGCTGGTGATTATGACACATCTGTTAGTAATCATGAAAGCCTGATGGAAACTAAATGTTGGCCTAGCTGATGCAGGACCAAATATTGAGCACGAGAAGGCCATCTCCAGTGCCCAGGAATTCCAGGCTTTTAAGTGAAACAAATCATCAATGTTGAAAAGTGGGGCTTTCTTGTTACTGTGCTTTTAAACTAGCTTATTAGAACATGGCTCTTTTGGAGAATACAAAGACTGAGGTTAGGGCCTGTTCAAATCTCCCCAACCACACAGTTTGGAAACATAACATCCACAGTTGGCACTGAAGCCACGTAGAATTAGTCTTCATCTGCCCCTCTCTGTGGCCATAGAGTGATTTCATGCCCTGAGAGACTCTGTTTAGGTATACACATCTTTTGTTCGTTCTTCAGAGTTTAAAAGTCAGAACCTTAAACATTTTTTCGACTGGTACGTAACATGTTTATCCACAAAAATGGAAATGCATTTTTATTGGTTGTGTCTGTGATTCATTACCAGGTTCCATCTCCAAACATGAGTTCCAAGCAGAGACAAAGAAGCTTTTAGACATCGTGGCCCGTTCCCTATACTCAGAAAAAGAGGTAAAATGTGCCTGCATTACTCCCAGACTCAACAAAACTGCTTCCACACCATCCTGGGGAAGTGCCAGGACCTATATTAGCATGAGAACACATTAGGCTGAGGGTAGCACCACTCTGAATCCACCAGTGAGAATGATTTTACCAGTGTCTGTTGTGGACACATGGGTAAGTATACCCAGATGGTTCTTTGGGCCAGATCGACTCTGGTGCTTAATTGAATTTTGCTGATAATTTTTAAATCCCTCAAATCTGTTTCTTCAGGGCTGTCAATATGATCTGACATTCCTATGTGTATCCACCAATTCAGCTGGACTCACTGACCTGTGCCTCTGTGGTATAAATCAGAGAAGGCTACAGAGGAACTTAAAAAAAATTTTTTTTTAACTTTATGTATATGTTTAGCCTGTGTGGATGTAAGTGCACTCATGTCATGCAGTGCCCACAGAAGCCAGAAGAGGGCATTGGATACCCTAGAACTGGAGTTATGGATGGTTGTTAGCTGCCATGTGGGTGCTAGGAACTGAACCCAGGTCCTCTACAAAAGCAGCCAGTACTCTTAAACTCTGAGCCATCGTTCTAGAACCCCAGAGGAACTTTTTTATTTTTTTCTAAAACAGGGTTTCATGTATCACTAGGTAGTCAAAGGTGACCTTGACTTTTAAAAAATATTTTGTTACTTTGTGTGGGTGTGGGTGGGTGGTGGTATGTGACCTTACGCATCTGCATGTCACAGTTGGTTCCTGCTGAGTCATCTTGCTAGCTCAACCTTGAACTTAAAAAAAAAAAAAAAAAGAACACATAGTCTAGATCTTTTTATTTCTGTGTTAAGCTGTGAATTGTTGGAGTAGGCTCCAGCAGCTTGGGCTGCTTTGTACTGGTTTTCACAGTACGCTTCTCTGGGTTTGAGCAGACTAGTGCTTCACTTGAACCCAGTAACCTTTCTCTTTGGCTTTTTGTTTTCCCCTCTGTTGTTTTCCTTTGCCCTTTTCAGGAAAATACCTCAGCTTCTAGAGTACTTAATATGCTCAATATGTACATTAATTCTCTTGGCAAGAATCTTTCCCTTAACTTGTTTAGAACATTTCCAACAGCATGCTTGGATAGCATTGTAGAGTCTTCCAGTTTGACCTTGGTAACATTTATGGGCATTCCTTTTCAAATAGCACCCATCCCTTGATGTGTACACCTTTCTTATAGGTTCTCATATATATGGTCAAAGGAGCTCAGATATTAAAGACCTGAGGACACAAAAGTGGGTGCTTTTCTCTTTCCCTTTATTATTTGAGCAGATTGCTGACTTTGGATCCTCCCACTTCTAGTTTCTGAGTGCTAGGATTACCAGCAGGGCCACTAAATTAAATTTTTAGAGATTCTTTTTGAGGAGATTAAAATTTGGGGGGGGTAGGTGCTGGGGTTCTTCCCTGTGAGCTTAGTATTTGGGAGACTGAGGCAAGAGGATTTGAGTTTGAGACAAGCTTGGGCTGTACAAGAAGACTGTTTTAAACAGCAGTAGCAACAACAAAATCTATGTAGGAGTGACAAGGCTCAGAAAAAGTCAAGAAAAATGCTACTAGCTAGGTGTGGTTGTGCACACCTGTGATTCCAGTACCCAGACATGAGGAGTAAAAGTTTGAGACCATCCTGTGTCCCCACAAAAAAAACACAGACAAACATTATGAGGCCTATGACAAGGCAGGTTCTAAAGTAGACTCTATAGTTTGATACGAAATTAAAGGGCTCATTTCAGGAAATGTTTCTGGGAGTCTCGTGTTTCCCACCTCCTGCTTCTCACACGTCTGCTTCCAGGAATTTTAAGTGGGAGCTGTGTGTAGTAAAGGTATTTTCTGGCTCTGAGCGGACCACTGGGCCCCTGGCCTCCTTTTTTATGGAAAATTCTGACTTGTGATTCTCCCCTAGAAAAAATTAAGCAGCAGTTTGTGGGGTAGGATGCAGTGCTGGAGACTGACCCCAGGTCTGTGCACACTAAGTAAACGCTCTGCCAAAAGCTCCAGCCTCCTTTTTTGAGACAGGTCCTCACTAAATCACCCAGGCTGCTCTGCACTAACTATGTAGCCAAGTTAGATGTTGAATTCATAATCCTCTGCCTCAGCCTCCCAAGGAGCTGGGATTATAGTCCTGCACCGTCAGGCCCAGTTTACCACTGAGCCTTTCTCGTAAAGTAAGCGAAACAAATAATTTGGAGGATGTTTTGCAATCCTCCGCAAGTTAGTTAAGAAAAGGCTTCTCACAAAATTCATAAAATCTGAGTTAGGGATGAACATGTAACTTCAGGCTTGACTGAAAATCCTGAAAAGAAAACTGGTTTGCCACAGAGGATGTGCTGGAAGATACCACCTACCATTGGAAGCTGGATATTCTGTGGCAAGCAAGTCTCTGACTTCAGCTACTGCAAGCTCAGCCCATCAGACCCTACAGCCAGTGCCATTCATCTTCTTGCCTCACTTTCATCCCATAGGTATTTATACGAGAGCTGATCTCCAATGCCAGTGATGCCTTGGAAAAACTGCGGCATAGGCTGGTGTCTGAAGGCCAGGCAATGCCAGAAATGGAAATTCACCTGCAGACTGATACAGAAAAGGGCACCATCACCATCCAGGTACCTCTGTCTCAGCATTCCCAGCTTATTACAGAGACCAGATACAGGGAGGCCACACCTCCCTTCTTATTACAGCTAGACTCAAGTGATATGTTGACTGTCCTTCCTGTTCTGAGGACTCTTGCTTTCATTTAGAAAACACAGGCAGAAGAGAAGGAAATTTAAAAACATCAGGTTGTGGTTGGCTTTTTATTACCTCAGGGGTCTCTTGAAGAGTGAGTTTGGGGAAGGTTTATTTTTATTTTTTGTGGTACTGGGGATTTCACCTCACACATGCTAGGCAAATGTGTATTGTGTGAGGTGAGGGCTGACAGTCATCCTGTACAATTGTTTTTAAAAATTCTGTCTTGGGACTGGAGAGACGACTCAGTGGTTAAGAGCCCTGGCTACTCTTGATGAGGACCTGGATTTGGTTCCTAGCACCCACATGTTGGCTGACAATCATCCTTATCTCCCTTTCCAGGGACTACAACGCCCTCTTCTGGCCTCCCCAAGCACTGCATATATGGATGCACTTACATACATACAGGCAAAACACTCAAACACATAAAACACAATCAGATTAAAAATAATAATAATAATTTTATCCCTATTGCTTTTACCTTGGAACCATGGTCAGAATAGAGTGACATGCTGCCCGTGTGGGCCCGTCGTTTTTCACCTACATTTCTGTCCTTGCGTGCCCATCATACTATCACAGCTTTATAGCAAATCTTAAAATGAGGTTAAGTTTCCAACTAGCTCTTTTTAAAAATATTTTAGGTTCATTGTATTTCTTTATAAATTTAAAAGCTTTATGTATTTATCTGTATTTGTGTGTGCTGCATGAATTTATGTGAACCACATGCATTCAGATATCTGTAGAGGCCAGAGGGCATTGAATCCCCTGGAACAGGAGTTATAGGAGTTGTCAGCCACATGATATAGGTGCTAAGAACTGAGCCAACATCCTCTTCAAGAGCAGTAAGCACTGTTTACCACTGAGTCATTTCTGCAGCCTCGTGTAAATTTTAGAATCAGCTTGTTATATTATATAAAAGTTATAGAAATTCTCATTCAGAGTGTAGTGAATTTACAGATCAGTTTGGGAAGAAATCAAAGTAAGTTCAAAGCAGAAAGTTGGGTTTTTTTTTTTTGCATTTTTCCCCTGTCACTACTCCTGACACTGTCCATGTGCCTTGCCCTAGTGCCCCAGGTATTATGTTTAACACATAGTGTCTCTCTCTCTCTTCAGGACACTGGCATTGGGATGACACAGGAGGAACTGGTGTCCAACCTGGGCACGATTGCCAGGTCAGGGTCAAAGGTAAGCAGAGCCTAGAGCGTTGCCCCCACCCCAGCAGTTTGGAGACTTTGGGGACTGTGGGAATGCGTGGCCGGGACTTTGGAGAGGTTCCATCGGTGCTCGTACTGCAGATGGAGAGACTGAAGTGGTACTTTGCCTGGAGCTGCAAATGGTGGGTGGCTTTTGAAGTCCAAGTACAGGATGAGACATTTCACCTCCTGATTCTTGCTTTCCAGGTCTGCCCTCACCCATCTTAGCTACATGAGGTGGCCTCTTCTCCCAGGCAGCATGACTTATAAGAGTAATCTTGGGCCACAGTGTCTACAGAGACAATGGTTCTGGGGAAGACCGCTGTTAGGTGTCATTTGAAGCTGTACTGGGAAGACAAAATTATCCTGGGGTCCTCAGTGGTGTCTGTTCTGGCCTAAGGCAGAGCCCAGAAGCCTATACCCTGCATCCTACATTCTTTACTGTCTGATTCTATTAGTGTAAATGCTTTACTGTGGCTTCTGCCCATGAAGTTCCTTGTGAATTTCTGGTAGGATAGCCTGTGCTTCATATACTGTTTTAAGTGAATTAAAAGGAAATGAGGCAGGACTGGAGAGATGGCTCAACAGTTAAGAGCACTGACTTCTCTTGTAGAGGATCCAGGTTCGATTCCCAGTACTCACGTGGCAGCTAATAACTGTCCGTGATTCCAGTTCCAGGGGATCTGATGTCTTCTGACTTCTGCTGGCATTGCATGACATGGGTACACTTACATAAAGGAAATACATTCACACATAGAATTTTAAAAAAAAATTTTTTTTAAAGGAAATAGGGTGTAAAGTCAGGTCTTTGATTATACTAGCCAGATGTATTTGGAGCTGCCACATGTGTAGGTGCGCTTCCTCTTCACAGGATGTTCTGGGCAGCATAAGTCAAAAGCACTGAGGTTAATACCAGAGTATCCGATAGTCAAGCACTGGTATTAACCAGAGTATCCAGTCAAGCACTGGAGTGCTATGCATGTGGTCATCCTCTTTATCTGTGGGGTCAACACCTGTTTTACTATATTTTTAAAAAGTGGTATCTGTTCTGAACATAGCCTTTTTCTTATTCTTTAAATAGTACACACCAAGTGTGGTGGCATGTGCCTTTAATCACAGCACCTGGGAGGCAGAGGCAGGTGGATCTGTGACTTCAAGGCCAGCCTGGTCTGCATAGCAAGTTCCAGGCTAGCTAGGGCTACAGGGAGACCCTGTCTCAAAAAAGACCAAAAAAAAAAAAAAAAGTGTACTATATTTACGTAGTGACCGTGTTTACATTTTGTTAGGTACTTAGTGTAAGTTAAGTAGATGTAAAGTATGTGCAGATTGTATACAAACACTACTGTTTTAGAGAAAACAGGGGCATCCATGGGTTTTTGTACCCATGAGGTTCTGGATCTACTCCCTGGGGCATTAGGGCCAGTTGAGCTGTTCCCCACAAAGTTTAGAGGAGACATGACACAGAAGACAAATGAAGCATCTTTGAAGGGTCTGTTGACCTCAGGGTCAAGGCACATCTTTCCCTCCGTTGTCAGAAATAGGCAGGTGTGTGAGCTGTGAGAATGGACTGCAGGCCTCTCTTACCTGGGCCTAGCTAGTGACTTTGGGCAGCTTGCTCCAGCTCCCAGTGACTTAGTTCTTAATGAGAATGTGGCATGGTAAAGAAGATATCATGTGGTTGCTAGGGAGGTACTGGGTTGTTGACATGTGCTAGAGGAGTATACCCAGCACAGCACAGAAGGGAATAGCCTCCCTCTGACCAGCCTTTTCATGACAGGCCTTTCTGGAAGCACTACAGAACCAGGCAGAGACCAGCAGCAAGATCATTGGCCAGTTTGGAGTGGGTTTCTACTCTGCCTTCATGGTGGCTGACAGAGTTGAGGTCTATTCCTGCTCTGCTGCTCCAGAGAGCCCAGGTTACCAGTGGCTCTCAGATGGGTAAGTAAGAAGCTGGGCCACCCCACATAGGCAGTGTCCCTCTTCCCTCTGGACACTTGTAGTCAGTGTTACCTGATGTGTAAACTTGAAACTACCTCTGAATTGTAACGAGTTGACTTGAGGGTGTTGAGACCAGGTCTTACTGTATAGCTCAAGCTGGCCTGAATGTGCTATAGCTTAGTTTGGCCTCGAACTCACAGCGAGCCCCCTGCCTCACCTTCCTGAGTCTTGGGATCACAGGTGAAGAAGAGGCAATTGTATATTTTCTGGGCCGTTTATATGAAGTCTGACTCTCCTGCTTTGGGGAATTCAATGGCCAAGGGGAGAAGGGAGGTGATCATCAGCCACTGTTCTCTCTCTCTCTCTCTCTCTCTCTCTCTGTATCTCTGGTGCTGGCTGCTTAGGCTGGACTCTTGATTGTGCAGGATTAGAACGAGCCCTGCTCTGGTGTCCTTGTCTGTAGCCAGCCTTCTCAGGCCTTTGTGCTGTGGGAGCCTCTGTTCTCTCCTGATCTTCAAGCTTCCTAGCCTTCACCCAGTCACCGATCAAGACCAGTGAAGTGCCTGAGTGGGGCTTCTCACAGGAGAGGAGCACCCTATCACCTTTGTCACCTTCTTCTGTGCGTCCAGGGTGACATGCTCTGAGAGTTACTTCTTTTCTTCTCCCATACAGAATTTGAGATAATGTCTGACAAGTTGATGAAGTGAAATAATTTAGACTGCATTTGAGGAGAATGGTGCCTCAGCCAAATTGCAGGGTTTTTTTTGTTTTGTTTTGTTCCTCAATTGTCCCCAAAACTTGATTTTTTGTTTGTTTTGTTTTTTTGAGACAGGATCTCATTATGTAGACCTGGATGGCCTGGAACTCACTAGGTAGAGCAGGATGGCATTGAACCTACAGAGATCTGCCTGCCTCTGCCTCTGGGATTAAAGGTGTGCACCACCACAACCAGCTTGATTTCTTCATTCCTTAAATTTATTTGTTTTTAGGCCACACAATTAAGGTTTTGTTGAGTAGAAAAGCAGCTTTCTGTAGTTGGGGGGTGAGAGGGGTATCCCCAAAATTGGTTGCCATGAAGTACGTGTGTGTGTGTGTTTTCCCCCAAGGGTTGCTTTTTAAAAAATTTTATGCCTACATGTGTGTTAGTGCACATGTTTTGTGCAGTGGCTGCAGAGGACAGAGGAAGGCATGGGATCCCCTGGAACTAGAGTTACAGAGTTTGTTAAGCCACCTTATGGGTACTGAGATTTGAACCCAGGTCTTTTGCAAGAACAGCCAGTGCTCTTAATTGCTGAGCCATCTCTCCAGTCCCAATTACTTGTTTTAATTCCATCTTCAGTATGCTTGGGTCAGGAACCTGGCGCTGTACCCCTTTCTTTAGTCTGCATTTTGGCAAAACTTAAAAGCAGTGCAGAGCGCACACGCAGGGTGCCAGCAGGGCTCAGTGTGGGGCATCGCTTCTTGTTGCATTTCTGCAGTGGTTTCTGCTTTGGGGGTCCTCTAGCCATCACCAGTCAGTTGTCCCCCTTTCCCAGCTATCCTGTGCTGATAGAGAGCTGGGCCAGGCCTACTTTCCTGTCCCGCAGGCCCAGGAGGATCTCTAGAGGGTGGTGGGATGGATGCCTGAGGAGTCTAAGCACTTGTACCTTGTGCCATTTCCCAACCGTCCTTGTCCCTGATGTCTGTTCAGGGACCTGAGGGACTCTGCTGAAATCAGAAACCAGAAACCTCTATGTGGTGGCACACGTCTGTAATTCCAGCATTCAGGAGGCTAAGGCAAGGAGGATCCTGAGTTTGAGGGCAGCTTAGACAATTTGGCAAGATCCTGTCAGGAAGGAGGGAGAGAGGGCTCAAGGGAAGGAGGGCTCTTCTTCCTCATGCTTGGGCTCTGTTTATGAAAATCCCAAGGAAGTGACTGGATCTGCCTCATGGGGCCTGGTCTGCAGTGAGGTATGGAACTGTCTTTACTTTCTTCACGTTTTAGCTCTGGAGTGTTTGAAATCGCTGAAGCTTCAGGCGTTAGACCTGGGACCAAAATAATCATCCACCTCAAGTCAGACTGCAAAGAGTTTGCCAGCGAGTCCCGTGTAAGAGGTGAGGGGAGCCCAGGCCTAAGAGGTGGGTGTGGTGTGAGGGGCACAGGCACAACCTCTTAGGTCAGGAGAGTATCAGCCTTCTGCTTGGCTGCCGCATCTCAAGAAGGTCACAGTAGCCCTGTGACAAAACTTGATGGCAGAGCTATGTAGCCCATTAGGCTTTGAGATCCTGGGACTCTGCCACCTTCTGGCTGGAGTCTTCTGACCCCAGGCATGGTGAGGGTTAGGGCATTAGAATAGATGAAGTCACCAGGGATGGTTTTTCTCTGGCTGAACGAAAGAATTGGGGATCACAGAGCCCTTCTTGGGATGCACCCTTAGCCCATTAAACTGATCCTTTGCCACCAGACAGCCTCATGGTCCCATGGTGAATGGTGACCTAAGAGGTCTGCTTCTGTCTCGAGCCCTGGCTCTGCCCACTATGCTTAGCACAGACAAACCCTCCCTGGCAGGCTGTGTGCACCTGGAGACCTCCAAGCTATTGTTTCCTCAGGCTATAGGTCTTCACTGGAATTCCTCTGTTTCCTGCAGATGTGGTAACAAAGTACAGTAACTTTGTCAGCTTCCCCTTGTACCTTAATGGAAGACGGATTAACACCTTGCAGGTGAGGCTCTGGGCTGACTGTGGGACTCAGGCAACCGCCAGGAAGCACACACACTTCCAAGGATGGAAAGACAGAGATGGCATAGGGGATGCTGATTAGAATCACAAGAGAGACTAGAGCTAGGGGCACAGGCAAGAGTCCCTCAGGATATAATTCATACATCACACAGCCCACTATGTAGTGAGTGGTGAGTATATGTACAGTGCCCTGCAGCCAGTCACCTCCATAGTCAGTATTAGAACACTTCCATCACTTTGAATAACAATTCTGTCCCCACTGATACTTCCTTGTCCCCAGACTGGCGGCTGCAGTCTACTTTCTATGAATTTGCCGGATTTGAGGCTCATACATCAGTGGAGTCACATTGTAGCAGGTATAGGTAGCTTTGTTCTTTTTGTAGCTGAGTAGTATTCCATCTCATGGAAGTACCACACGTTGTTATCAGCTTGCCAATTGGACATTGTCTCTATCTCTGCTAAGTACACTTAGGTGTAGTCTCCTGGTTGGTTCTTCCCAACATGCTTTTCTGGAGAGGGACACTTGTTCTGGAGCCTTTTGCATATTTCCCCTTGTGTCATTCCCAACACTCAAGAGTACTGATGAGGGAGGAGCTGTTGATTCAGGAGTTTCTGTATCCCTTGCCTGCCTCTCCTAGGGACCCATCTGTACATATGTTCCTCTAGTTCACTCTGTATAGTCATTTGGAAGACATGCTTGAACATGATACCTCCCCCACCAATCTCCATTGCTAGGCCATCTGGATGATGGATCCCAAGGACATTAATGAGTCACAGCATGAGGAATTCTACCGTTACATCGCTCAGGCTTATGACAAGCCCCGCTTCACCCTGCACTATAAGACTGATGCACCACTCAACATCCGGAGCATCTTCTATGTGCCAGAGACGGTGAGGTGCTTGGCTAACCCCGGAACAGCCCTCAGAGCTACGGCAGCCCAGCAAGGGAAGGTTCTGTTCAGCATCTTTCAGTATAGGCCAGAGTGCTGTATCCTAGGTCAAGGACTGATCCATAGTGCCCAGAAAGTTCCCTTGAATCAGCTACACATATTTGCTAGTATCATGAAGCATTGGGGTTTCTGCATGAAGCTCTGAAAAGGACTCTGCTTCTTTTACTTGTCCCTTGGGCTCCTTGGGTTATGGCAGTGGTGGCAGCTCTGGCAAGTCCTAGTGCTGAAGCCTGGTCGGGACCTATTCTACAGTCTTATTTCAGTGGGCCCTTGTTGCTCCAGTTCTTAATGCCCTCTGGGAAAGAGCTGGTCGGTCCCCTGGCCCTCCTAACCCTGAGTTAGGTCTGTAGGCCAGAGCTATGGCTTACCAGAAATGCCATGTCTAAGCTCCCTGGGACTCCCTAGATCAGCCTGCATTGTGACCACAACCAGTGCTGAGGCAGAGCTGGTACAGTGGACAGTGAGCACAGATTTGTAATCCCTGTGTGATAGCTGTCAGCTCTGCTGCTGTGATGATGGCAGATGCCTCAGTGAACCAACAAGGCTTTATCCCAGGGAACCTGTGATGCCACATTTCATCTTTCGTGTATCAGGAAATACTTCTGTTTGATTTTTATTTATTTATTTTTTTGTCTTAACCTTTTAAAAATGTAGAAATTATTGCCAAGCCACAACCTACAATAGTGGTAGAGAAGTCTAAGCTGCATTTGGCATGGAGGCTGTGGTTTGTTGGCCCTGACCTGTAACTAGTTTTAACTCTGTTCTTGGGTAGATAGAGGACTTTATTGTTTGATGTCTTCTGTAGGGTGCAGCTTGGGGAATCTGCCCCAGCCCTCCAGAGCCCTCATGGGTTCTGACAGAGCAGACCTCTGTGAGGGGCAGGTGCCCCAGGTGCCTTGCTGACTTGGGGCTTCCCCACTGTGGCTTTGGGTGGTGCTAGCTCTCCTGCCATGCTGTCCTCAGACCAGCCTCTCTTTAGTGTGAATTCTGCTCCTGTCACCTGACCTTCTCCTTTCCTCTCCCAGAAACCATCCATGTTTGATGTGAGTAGGGAGCTGGGCTCCAGTGTGGCACTGTATAGCCGCAAGGTCCTCATCCAGACCAAAGCTACAGATATCTTGCCAAAGTGGCTACGCTTCATTCGAGGTACACTTGCCAACACCCAGGCTCTGTGATGTGGGTTATGGCCCTATGTCCTTAAGTCCCTCTGCTGCCCACTGCATGTTGGCTCTCCAGCCATCCTTACCCAGTAGGGCTAAATGTGCTGACTCAAGTCTGTGAACAGCCAGGAAAAGAGCTCAGAGTGTCCAAGAAATGCCTCGACCTAGTGAAAAGCAAAAGGGCATTAGACTGTGTCTTATCCTGGGACTCACTGTGCCTGCCCACTTGGGGTATAAACAGGACTGGGAGAAACTGCACCCACCCCTGACTGAACCCCAACCCCTGCCCAGCTCTCCCCTTAGGCCAGGCAGTGAGGTGTGAAAAACCTGTTCAGAATGTGAAGGTCTTGGTTAGTGGTTAAGGACCCACAAGCATAGGGTCTTGATGTACCCTCTCGTCTCAGGTGTGGTGGACAGCGAGGACATTCCCCTGAACCTTAGCCGGGAGCTCCTGCAGGAGAGTGCACTCATCCGGTAAGCCTGGAGGGCAGGTGGAGTGGGACACTCTTGTGAAAGCATCTTGGACTCCACTGGACCAGACATGGCCTCCAGAAGCTGAGAACAAAGGGGAAATGAGGCCCAGGGCCCCTCCATAGCTGTCCAGGTGCCCAAGCTTGGCCTCTGAGGCCTGTGGCTAAGCAACTCATTCATTCTGTGACCAGGAAGGATTTGGTCAAACCTAGAAGGTAGTGGAGCTCTGACAGGGCCAGACTGGGCCCTACACAGGTACGTCTGGCTACGGCTCCTCCACTTGCTCTCTCTGGTTGCAGGCTCTCCAGATAGTCTTCATTCAGAACTGACTTTACTCTGAAAGGACTGGCTTTTCTGCTAGTGAAAATATGTCTGCTTTTTTCTTTTATTTTCTGTTTTCATTATTTTTATTTATGTATGAGTGTGTTCCTTGCATATGTGTAAGTGCACCTGTGTCATACAGTACCCTGGGAGTCAGAAGTGGGCATTGGATTCCCCTGGAACTAGAGTTTGTTAGCAGACAGTGGGTCCTGGGAATCGAATCTGGGTCTTCTGCATGAGCAGCTGGTACTCTTAACTGCTGAGCCATCTTTCTAGCCCCGGAAATGTGTCTGCTCCTTAAGGGACATACAGCTCACCCATAACCCTTGCCTAGACATGACCACTGTTCATTTTGGAGAGCAATCGATTGACAGGCTAGTTAAGCACAGGTTTCAGAGTAAGTGTATAGATGAAAACCAAATTGGAAACAAGGCCTTAATTCTCCCAGTTGTTCACAAAAAAACAAGGTGTAGCCTGGCTAGAGTGTGGTCAGTGAGGGCCTAGGCCCTGTCGGGGGGTGAGGTACCACATGGGGAGAATGCCAAGTGCATCTCTCAAACTGGGTGCTTCATGCAGAGCTGCAGGTGAGGGTGGGCCTGTGTGACCTTTAGAGATAAAAGTGCTGAGTAGATGGCTATTTTCTTAATATAACTGAATTCATGGTTACACTTTTTGTTACTGTTTTATTCTTTCTTACATGGTAGTTTGTTTTGGATACCTTCCACTGCCATTAATGCTTTGGGAAGCACTTTTAACAACTGCACAACAGAATCTTAGGGTGGAACACAAGTTTCCAATTAAATACAAATGTACAACAAATAAAGGACCAAGGTCCTTTTTTCCAGCCCCTGAGAACATTGCTGACCTAACACTGGCCTTTTACTTCACTGCCCACTTTGCAGAGTAGTTGGGCCCTGTGGTGGTGATGTTCCATTGTTGATGGTGAAGGTGCATTGGTGTTTCTAGGTGTGAGCTGTGAGTGTACTGATAGTTCTGGGGGAGCAGGGGTTTCACTGCTGCTTTGCTCAATGCTAATAAGGGGGTTATGGGTTATTTCTGAAGAATTACTGGTGCTGGGACATGTTCTCGGTTATGGCTCATCCCTTCACCTAGATGCACAGTTTGGGAGATCACAGATACCATGTCTCAGAGCTAGATAAGGCAGAGGTGACCCCAGAACTATGTTACTTGTTTGCATGACCACTGCCTTCTTTGTGGGGCCCTTGTCACCCCACTTGGCTCTGATGCCCAGTGGCTCTGCCCTGTATGTGGGTGCCTCCTTCAACTGACACTCTACACAGGTCCTGCCCAGCCCTATCCCTGTGGGGGGTACACCCTTCACAGGCTTCATGTCCTGTCATGGGCTGCTGTGGCCCATTCATAGGTAAGGACACCTCCCTTGTCCCAGTCTGCCCTGTAGCTCAAGGATGATTTGTTCTAGACAGGAAGGGAGCAAAAGCTTAAATGAACTTAGACATTATGTTCCTCTGCCCTAGTACTAAGGAAATAGCTTATAATGGTTCCCTCACAAGGGAAAGGCAGAATACCAAACAAGACATATGGCCCTGATCCCTCTAATAAAACTACTTGTCAGTTCATGCCTTTATATGAATGAGGCTGCAGTAAAAAGATCCTGATTATAAAGTCCCAGGCTTGAGAAGTCACAATGTGCATATAATGTACACTGTATGTCCAGGTTATAGAGCATGTGTGTGGTACATACATCACTGACCCTAACTATGAGATGTTCTGCATAGAGGCGGCAGTCTCTGCATGCACATATATGTGTGTGTGTGTATTCTGTATTAATTTAGCTGTATTGTAGGTTTCCTGGATTTGGATTTTTTTTTTTAATAACACAAATACCTTCCCTATCTCTAGGATTGTTAGATACCATTTCATTTCAAATGTGTTCTTTCCCACTGGGCCGTGAGTCTGTTCATAGCTGTTTAGCATGTACACTCCTTATTTCCTGTGTATGACTCCTACTGGTGCCCAGGGTAGACATCTTCTCAAGGTGTCATTGCTGATTTTCCTCCTGAAGGGGCATCCGTTTGCATTGCCACCTGCAGAGACCAGGGAACCTCCCATTTGGGGGCAACCAAGGGTTCACTTTCACTCCCTAGTTCTCATCTGGTTCCAGGGGTGCTACTGTGTTTGTGCCTTTGGTTTCTGGTAAGCTGAACATCTCTCATGCCCTGTGGCCCTGGTGCTTCACAGAAGGTCCCATTTATAATCAGTGAATTCTTTTCTGTAGGAAACTCCGGGATGTTCTACAACAAAGGCTGATCAAGTTCTTCATTGACCAGAGCAAAAAAGATGCTGAGAAATATGCAAAGTTTTTTGAAGATTACGGATTATTCATGAGGGAGGGCATCGTGACCACTTCAGAGCAGGAGGTCAAGGTAGGTTGGCTTTCCAGTCCCTTCTGGTCATCCTTGGACTTGGTGCTGCAGAGGAAGCTGGTAGAGGCCACCCTGCATGTGGTGATGAGGCAGGTGAGCACCCACCCTCTGCTGCCAGATCTTCAGGATAACCTAGGCTACCTGGGTTAGAAGGCCTTTCCATAGTTCTGTCTTTCTTCAGTGGGGCTCATGGAAAGAGTGAAACCTGAGATAAATCCACCACAGCCCTTAGGGGCCAGGCTTCAGCAGGACTGTTGCCCATGTGGGATCAGAGTTGGGGCTGATGCTCAGATCTTGCCCTGGAAGAAGCAGTGACCTGCCCACATGCCTGCAGGAGGACATTGCGAAGCTGCTGCGCTATGAGTCCTCGGCGCTGCCTGCTGGGCAGCTGACCAGTCTGCCAGACTACGCCAGCCGTATGCAAGCTGGCACCCGCAACATCTACTACCTGTGTGCGCCTAACCGGCATCTGGCTGAACATTCACCCTACTATGAGGCCATGAAGCAGAAGCACACAGAGGTGGGTGGTCTTGAATCTCCCAACTCTGCCTGGGAGAAACTGAATGTTTGAGGCTCAGTAGGTTGTGTGGTAGAAGGTAGGCCCCTGTGATGTGCTACAGTTCTCAATACTTGGTAAATGGGTTTGTTCATGAATAGTCTGTGTGTCTGCTGCCAGAACAGCCAGAGCCTTCCTTAGAACCTTCTGACAGGTACTGTTCAGAGCCCCCAGGTCCCCAGGAGCCCTCTGCGGTTGCAGGCTGATAGGTTTGGGTGTCTGCAGGTGCTCTTCTGCTACGAGCAGTTCGACGAGCTCACGCTGCTGCACCTGCGGGAGTTTGACAAGAAGAAGCTGATCTCCGTGGAAACGGACATTGTTGTGGATCACTACAAGGAGGAGAAGTTTGAGGATACGTCTCCAGGTTGGAGCCTATCCGTCTCTGGGGCATGGGACAGTGGGTGTTGGGCAGGGCACCGACACTGGCTCCACTGTGCCCTCTTGACCTGCCTGTGGATCTAACAGAATGCTTTTTTTCACCTGGGTTGGGGTCTACCAGCCTATGCCAGAAACTGCTTGGGAGAATCAGGTGTGGGAAGTACTCAGGGTCCAGGAGTTGCTGAGGCTCCGTCTGTGGAGGCTCTTGCAGTTGACCAGGTTTCTGAACAGAATTAGAATTGCCCTTTTTGGAAGTTGGAACTCACTGTATGGCTGTGGATGGCCGTGAACTTCTGACCCTCTCACCTAGGCCCGGTAAGTGCTGGCATTGCAGGTGTGTGCCACCACAGTTGGGTTCCAGATTTTCTTTGAAAGTCCTAAAAAATTTAGAGGCCACGGCAACTGTAGGTATCCTCTTAAGATTCTTCCCTGGAGCCTCTGTCCATCCCTGGCTGACATGGTATGACTGGGGACAGCCCAGGAATGTGCTGAGTGGAGCATGCTGAGCAAGGCACTGGGCAGTGGCCCTTAGGTCCACTCAAACTGCTTTTACAGCTGGAGAACGCCTATCTGAGAAGGAGACGGAAGAACTCATGGCTTGGATGAGGAATGCACTGGGGTCTCGTGTCACCAATGTGAAGGTGAGGCCTACTTGAAGATGGTGGCCACCCAGCTACTAGGGCCCTTGGTGTGTCTCACTGCCTGACTACAGCTGTGTGTTGCAGGCCTGATGGGTGTTCACCTAGGACCCCTGAATTGGGGAGTGTGAATCCTGGCACTCAAAGCCAGGGGAGGCACAGAGTGTCTCTAGTGGCCAAACAGGGTCGGTCTGACCCAGGCCCTGTTGGAGCTACAGTTGCTGAAGCCAGAGTCCAAAGAAGAGGTAGTCTGTCCCAGCCCTTGGGGTCAGGTGGATTTCAGAGACCTAAGAACCTGCCAGTCTAACTCAAAGCAAAACAGAACCAGCAGAGAAAGGGGTCCCACAAAGGGCCACTGGCTCAGGGACATTTGCAAAAGTGGTTCCAAGGGAGAGGCAGGTGTGTGAACATGCCAGTCAGAACCAGGGGGCAATGAGACAATGGGGGCGGTCTTGGTGGAAGACAAGGAGATCCAGGCAAGATTCCTGGTATAAAGATAGGACAGGACTGCTGTAGCAAGTGTTCTTTTTACTTATCTCTAGGCTGTGATGAGAAGAATCAAAACTAGATGTCAAGGGACAATGGACTTGGATCTGCTCAGATGATCCCTCAGTGGCTAAGAGATTCTCCTGTGTCAAGAGAAGGAACCCAAATCACCAGGGTGAACAGCACCCTGCCAGGAAGGGGTTGCAGAGACAGAGAGCAAGGTCCTCAGAGCTCCTCAGGAGAGAGGTCAAGAGGGGGCAAAGAAGGCTGTCCAGAGAAGGCCCTACCCTGAGGCTAGGCACTAGGGCCTTAGGCCTTAAAGATCAGGATAGGCTTACAGGCTCCAGAAGACTGAGGTGAGGACAGGCAAGATAAAAACACTGATGCAAAGATGCTGCTGTCTCAGCACCTTCCATGCTGCCCCTCAATTGATGCAGAGGAAACAAGGTTAGCCCCGGGTCCCTCACCACTGGGTTCTTCCTTTTCTCCACCCTGCCCTTGCTTACAGGTGACACTCCGCCTGGACACCCACCCTGCGATGGTGACTGTGCTGGAAATGGGGGCTGCTCGGCACTTCTTGCGCATGCAGCAGCTAGCCAAGACCCAGGAAGAGCGTGCTCAGCTGCTACAGCCCACGCTGGAGATCAACCCCAGGTATCCCAGGCTCCAGCTCTGACCTGTCAGGGGCTCCTACAAATTGTGTCAGTGTGGGTTAATTATTTCATATTGTGGAACATAAGAAATGAGGTGAAGTTCAGGGTTGGAGAGATGGCTCAGTGGTTAAGAGTATTGGCTGCTCTTGCAGAGGACCCAGGTTCAATTCCCAGCAACATGGTGGCTAGCAACTGTACATAACTCCAGTTCTGGGGGATGCAATGCCCTCGTCTGTCCTCTGTGGGTATTGCATGACACACATGTACTTACAAACAAACATGTAGCACACTGGGAAACTTAAATTAAAAAATAAGGGGCTAGAGAGATGGTTCAGCATTTAAGAACACTATCTGCTCTTGCAGAGGACCTGGATTCCATTCCCAGCACCTACATGGCAGCTAACACTGTAACTCCAGTTCCAGGGGATCTGACACCCTCTTCTGGCCTCTGTGGGCACCACATAGTACAAGCGCATTTACATGCAGGCAATACACTCATATAAATGAAAATATTATTTTAAAAAGGAGGTAAAGTTCATGGGATGTGAGAAGGCCAATATGTTTAAGCTGAATTTGAATTGTACCCATAAGAAATTTGGGGGAGGTTTTTGTATATGTGTATGAGTATTTTCCCTCGTGTGTTAGTGTATATAAAGGCCAGCAGAAGGTATTAGATCTCCTGGAATTGGGGTTACTGATGTCTTTTACCTACCTACTGAGAACTGAATGCAGGTTCACCAGCTTCAGGACTCTAAACTTTTAAATCTTGCTTTTAGAACTATGGATAGGGAAATTTTTCATGGAATAAGGAACATGTGGTCCTTCATTCCACAGGGCAATCAGTGTCCTAGACATAGGTTTTTACAGTGTTCCCAGGGCCCTCCTTGCCATGTTAGAGAATTTAGAGTATTCTTTTAGCTTTGTAGATTCCATTGTTGGGGTGTTTTAAGGGGGTTTCCTATGTAGCAGGAAACAATTATGTTAGGAAATGGAGTTTATCAAACCTCAACTTCTGCTGTTCTCATAAATGAAAAGTATAATAGATTTGATGAACATTTTCTACAAGGCTAAACTATATAGGGTTTTCTTCCTATGGAGGAAAAATGTGTTTCTGCTTTTATTTTGTATAGAAAATCTTTCGAGTTTTTTTTTTTTTAAACCTACTTTCTAGTATTAAGTTCTTATAAATTTCCATCTTTGATTCTCCTGGAATTGAGTTGGTTTTGTACCAGTTAATTAGACAAGCATTGTTTTTCAATGGATGGACAGTTATCCTAGCAGGGTAGACTAACCTGTCCTCTCATTCCGCTGTGAAATGCCACTAAGCTTGAGTACTTGGGTTTGCCTTCCCTTTAGTACAGGAAGCTGCTCCATGTGTCTATACATCCTCAAGAGGGTCTTCTTAGTAGTTCTTTCATGCTTATTTATGAACTTCTTAGTTTTACTTAATGGTCTTCACAGATGAAGCTGCGTTTTGTCCTTTCCCAATGTTTCAGTGTATACTGATTTGAGTACTCAGCCATCCTCTATAGCCCAGACTGGCCTTTAATAAAACTCACAATCCTCTTGCCACTGATACTTTTTCTTTTTAACAGGGTCTTGTGTAGACCAGGTGGGGTTGAACTCGAGAGCCACCTGCCTCTGCTCCACAAGTACTGGAACTGCAGACATGTACCACAAAGCCTGGCTGATACTGACTTTCTTAAGTAATTCTGTAGGGTTTCCTGGGTCTAGAATTGCAATTTTAGAATGTTCTGATAACCCCAAATTCTCAGAAAGGTAACTGGGATGAAAATGGAAGCTCTGGGTGAGTGATGCCCAAAGCAAGATGATTGCTTTGTTGGTTTTCATGTTACAGGCACACACTGATCAAGAAGCTCAGTCAGCTAAGAGAACACGAGCCAGAGCTAGCCCAGCTGCTTGTAGATCAGGTAAGAGGAACCAGTGGGGTTTGGGGTTCTACATAGGTGGGGAGTTGCTCTTTTCCACTTTTTTTTATTCAGGCTGGACTTACCCTCCTGCCTTTACCGTCATCCCTACCCCTCCATTTCAGATCTACGAGAATGCCATGATAGCAGCGGGTCTCGTTGATGACCCCCGGCCCATGGTAGGCCGCCTGAATGACCTTCTAGTCAAGGCTCTGGAGAGACACTGACAACAGCCAAGGGACTGGACCTAGTGTACAAACCAGGTCTTAGGTGACACGTGTTTCTGCCTAGAAAGGAAGGACTGGATATCAGAATGTACTACCACCTTCTAAGCTTTATTTACCTCAATTAAACAGTATTTCTTAACAGAAGCATTGTGGCTGTGCTGCTCCATGCATCAGGTTTTCTTAAGTGTCACCTCTACTGGGTAGTGATCACTGATGGCTTCAGCCTGTAGAGGGAGGGCATGGGGTCAGAGCTGGCTCCTCCGTATCAGAGGTTGATGAACAGGAGGGCGCCTTGCTCGCTGGAAACCTAAATCACCCAAGTCTGCTCTTGCTGAGTTGAGCCACATGACAGACACCTACCAACTGGCTGGAGAGAGTGTATGCTGCTTGGAAGTCAAAAGGAGCAGCCGAGCTGGGAACAACAGCAGCCTGGAGCAGAGCTCCAGCAACCACGATTCTGCAAGACACCAGAGAGAAGGTTCCCTTTCAAACCCCTTGTCTCTAATAAATGGTACCTGCTTCACCCAGATGTGCTAAGGGCCATCGGACTATCTGGAACCAGCAGCCCGGATGAGAACCTACCCACCTACAGCTATTCTGACAAGAAAACAAGGATCCTGTGAGAACCAAAGTTTCTGCCTCACTGGAATGGACTACCCAAATATTAGAGTATATGGAGGGTTGACCATTGATTCTGATGGACCAGCATGTCCGGACTCACCTGTCATAGGCACAGTGGGTAGATGTGACTGTGGTGTCAGCACTGTCGGGAATCAGCCACTGGAAGGCAGGGCTTGTGCGTAGGCGGATGGAAGACCAGCGGGAGGGGGTCACATAGGTGCAGTCAGCATTGAAATCGCCCATCAACATGATGTCCTACCAAGAAATACCTGCCTGTTGGTCTAGGGACAAATGGGGCCACTAGAGCCCACTGTCCCTAGGACAGCCTTACCTCTAGGCCCCACTTCTTCCGGACATCCAGGTAGACATCATAAAGAGCATCAATCTCAGTCACAGCATCTGCTGGGGCTGCGTGCAGGGGCACAATCGCAAACTCCCTGACCTCTGAGGAGACAGCAGATATGCTAAGGAGTGTCCAGAGACCTGCCTGGAGTATGATTGGTCTGAGGGGTGCACTGGGGCCCCCATGCTAGGCAGAGATAAAGGATGTGATAGTCTCCCAGTGGGTAGGCATTTTCCTTGTAACTTAGTTGTCAATCAGGGACAACAAGCTCTCTGAGGGAGTGTGGACAGCCCTGCCATAAGCTTTTAGAGGCGTGAGCAGCAAGCTAAGGCTCCACCTTGACCTGGGCAGGGCTGAGAATAGAGCAGAGCAGCACTTAGCACTCACCTGTGAATGGCGAGAAGAACTTGACAATGGCTGGCTCTCGACTGAAGGTGTCATTTCCACAGGGCTCACAGCCATCATCATAGTAATAGCTGTCCAGCACAGACACCTGGTCAGGCCTAAGGAAAGACCAGGCAGGAGGTAACTCTGGGGCTGGAAGCAACTTCTTCCAGTCCATGTCCTAGCCTCCCACTCTGTCCCCTAGAAACCTGCTGTCCTGGGAGTAGGAGGGGTCAGGTCTGTGCTTCCTTCTCACGTACCTACCTAGGCTCAAACCAAGTCCATCCTGCCTCTGCAAGCGATGAGAAGTATCTATCTGGAAAAGTCTGCCCACACAGTCTACATAGCTTGGAACATTACTTTGTAGCCTTGCGTTCTTGCCCTGTAGTACACAAGAATGCTATCCCCATTCTGGAAGATCCTCCCAAGTGAAGAAGGGCCACCCTGGGCTAGTCTCTAGAGCACCCTCAGCCTCTGTGGTCCAGACTCAGACTCTTCCCCCAACACGCCAATCCTTACAGTCTCAGGCTGTGGCAGCTCTGGGTTTTACCTGTACACAAAAAGATACCGCTCCTTGTAGCTGTTACGGCCCAAAGGCTCACTGACCACATAGTGATAGGTATCCGGCTTGACCCTGGATTGAGGAAATCAAAGGTCCAATGTGATCCCAAAGAGGACCTTCTGGCTGCAGACAATGAGATTTAATCCCTTGGGCTGAATGAAATAAGCTGTTCCCTGCCAGTGCTTGTCACCACCCCAGGACCCCAGCACTGTTACCCACCGATTAAGTTCATCCAACAGCTTCCCCACGGCCACCAGGTGGCTGTCTCTGACCTCCTGGACAAGGACAATGTCATAGCGACTCAGGATCTAGGGGCAGAACCACAGTAGCTGAGCAGGGCAGGGTGGGTGGATATTCCTGCCACCAGCAGCTGAGGGCATCAGGCCCTGTCAATTTCCAGGACCGCAGCTTCTTGGAGCATACTCATGGCATAGTTGTGCCTGAAGCCTTACTACACTCAATGCTAGATTCTTGCCAGCATGACTGGTATCCTAGGGGTTGTGCTGACGGGCACAGCCCTGATGTCTATCCAGATACTGATGAGGTCCCAGGGTCAGTCAGTGCCTTCTGTGGCCCCTTGGGCCAGCTACATCATCCTCATTCCTTTCCCACCCTTGGGCTACCCCTCAAGCATGGGCCACCCCGGACTTACTTGCACGATGTAGCTGGAGAGGGTGGCATTGGACATTTTGGTCTCTCCGAAAGTTCGGATGTTGAAGGCTGCAATTTTCAGGGTCATGGCCAGCTGCAGTAAGCTGGCCAGGGTGAACAACATCCCCATCAGCCTTATGCCTCTCATCCTGCGAGATTGTGAGTGGTCAGAACACAAGCACTGAGAACATCATCACCCCTGCCATCCTCATCCCAGCCTCCTAAGCCAAGTTTGGGAGGAGCTAATAGCACTGAAGATTAAAGACATGGTATTCTCATGTTAGAACGCAGGCTGAGAGACTATCACTTCCCTGTACCACCCAGAGGAACCAACAAAATCATAGAGAGGCCCCTGAGTACCCTCACTCACCTGAAAGCCAGTGCTGGGAGGAATGCCAACATGAGGTGCTGTGATCACTGGAAACTACTTGTCAGAACAGACCAGCTCTGTTGGTGGAACAAGGTGTGCCTTCCCTGCTCTGGGACTGGCCGCTGAACCAGGGAGACACTCCACAAGTGACACAGTCTGGCACTCACTAGAAAGTAAGAATGAGAATTCCACAAAAACACTAGAAATATGTGATACTACTTTCCTCCTTTTGCTTTTAAAAATTGTTGTAGTATTTTAGAGCTGCTGCTGCTGCTCCAGGTTGCCAACCAGGCAATGTCATTCTGCCTTGCTTGACCAGGTTTTAAAGGTTTAAGGAGCTGTGACCTCCCCTCAGGGCATGGAACATACCCTTCACCTTAGAACACAGAACAATGGTGCTGCCTGTGTGGCCATCCCACTGTGGTGATGGGCGGGCTGCTGACATGTGCTGACTTCAACAGACTCAGGCTCTTTACTGCTGTAAAAGCATCTGATAATGTTTATGCACAGTTATAAAATGTCAAATGGTGTCCTTTGCCCATCGATGGGCAGCGTGTGTCCTGGAGGCAGGGCTGGTAGTACTACTTTATCTGATTATCTTTGCTCTGGCCTTAAGGTTACTTTGGGGCCAGAGGCCCAATCCAGACATTAGGTAGCCTGTTGCACAGAGAGCCCCAGTAGCCAGCCATGGCTACTCTGGCTTGGGACTGACCCTCTCACCATCCAAGTCAGCAAGACACCAGAGAACTCTGGCCAGGAAATAATGGGCCAGGGTTGCTGGGCTGTGAGCAGCACTAGAGAAAGGTGGGAACTGTAAAGCCAGGCAGTGGAGAGCCTTCTTGGGGGGACAAGAAGGCTAGGGTAACCAACCACAATTGCCTAGGTCCCAAGACAGTACAACAACTCAGAGCCAGGCCTTGCCAATCATTCTGGGACTCCTTGGTCATTCTTTTACATTCATTCTCTGGGGCTGCTGTAACAAATTACCACAAACCATGAAAATGAGCTCTCACTATTCTCTAGGCAACAGGTCCAAAACTCAGGTGTCTGCCAGGCCATGCACATTCCATTCTAGGGAAGAATCCCTGTCCCCTGCAGTCTCTGGTAGGTCTTGTCAATCTGTGGCTTGTAGCTTATATCACTCCAATGTCCATCCCTATGATTACGTGGCCTCTACTGTGTCAATTCTCTCTATTCAATTAATACAAGTGCATTTAGGATCCTCTCAGGGCAGGATAATGTCCCCACCTCACCTTCTACCTTATTTTTTCACAGTCTCTAACTGAACCTCAAGGACTGACAAACTGGCTAGACTGGCTAGCTAGCAAGCTCCCAAGATCCCTCTCTTTGCCTCCTAGCACTGGAATTACAAGTGTGTGCTTCCCTACTGAGCTTTTTACATGGATGTTACAGATGTGAACTCAAGCCACCATGCTGGTGCTGCAAGCACTTTACCCATTTAGCCATCTCTTCAGCACCTACAAAGTTGCCTTTTACCAGAGATTAGGATGTGGGTGCCCATTATTCACCCCTCCATGCAATGCAGTTCCATGCAAGAAGAGCTATGTTGGGTCTCCAGGGATGGCACTGCCATGTGGCACGACTTGAACCTTCTTTAGGAAGGAAGAGTTTGTATAGCCAGGGAGAAGCAGAGGCAGGACCTTAAAGTGGAGAACTGCAGGCCAGGACAGGAAATCGAAAGGGGCCAAGATTAAAGTCAGGACATTTCAGTAGATCTGGCCAACTGGCCAGGAAATCTGGCATGTAGGCCTAGTAGAGATTAACATAATAAGAGGACAAAGGTGAAACCATCTTCCAGGAGGTCAGTGTCCTGATGGTATTGATGCACACCTGTGCCTGTGTCTCATGTGATCAAATCTCAGAGATGGAATCACTCACCTGCCCCTTCAGCTGCCCGAAGACCCATCACAAGCCTCTTCTCTCTCCCTCTTTCCCCTCCTTCCTCCTCCATCCTCTTTGAACTTCTGATCCTCCAGCCTCTTCCACATTTCACATTAGGATGCTATATTAGGATTTACAGGTATTATATTACCATGCCCAGTTATGCAGAACTGGAGAACAAACTTCAAGTTTCATGCATGCTAAACAAACACACTATCTGCTGAGCTACATCCCAAATCCCATCACAAGTCTTCAAAGATTAAGTGTCCATGCTTCAGTTTTCAGTCCCAGGCTGGGACACTCAAAGTGTGTTAACTAACACTCAGTTCCCACAGCCCAGAAAGGTTGCCAGGGCAGGTAGGGCACCTGGTGGCTCAGCCCCTGACTATCATTTTTCTGCCCTGGTCACTGGACAGAGACTTATTGTAGAAATAAGAACAGTCCAGGGGAGTTGTAGTCACTGTCCACAGAAAGGGCCTGGCCTAGCTTCCAGCTGGATATCTAAGCACAAACTGCAGCTGGAAGGTTTGGCTCTCGGGGCAGGACCTGGCCCCTCTAGTTCTGAGCACATGGTAGCTAAGGGCACTGGCTGGCCTGTCATTTCCTCCCAGCTCCTAGGAAGGCCCAGGTATCCCTACCCTTCTTCCAGCCCGCACAAAGGTCAGAGCTTAGGCCTTGTGCAGCAGCTGAGTTCTAGGCACTCACTGAATGTGGTGATCCCCACAGCTAGGATCCCTGAGAGCAGTTCAGCTTGGGTGGTATCTGGGTTGGGGTCAGGGACTTGGGAAGCTGTCTGGGCTCACAACTGTATCCTCAACCATCCATGGAGTAAGACCTTCACTGCCTCCTCTGAGGTTTGAAGGTCATGGACACAACACTAAAGAGAAGGCACCCATCCCTGAGGAGAGAAGCTCTCTGGGGTATCACATAGCCACCCCTCTTACCTTTCTCTCCTGTGTCAACTGTAGCTGTATAATGAGCAACCTCAAAACTCAACAGCACTGCACAATAGTATACTTTTTCTCTTTCATAGGTAGGTCTGTGGACCAAGTAGGAAATCTGTTCCTGGGCCTCATTTTGGGGCTGGGCTGGCAGGAAAAAGTTAGAAAGTGAAGCTCCCCACTGGGTCAATAGGGTACTATCTTACATGTGTGCCATCTCTTCTGCCCACACTTTACTGGCTCCAATGGGACAAACCCCACATCAACGGGAAGACAAGGGTACACTACTTCCATGTTGAATCCCACTTTGGAGATAGAGGAATGGGCCTCAGAGAAATGGAAGGAGCTTAGCACTTCTAGAGCTTTCAGTTAAATCAACAGGAAGTATGTGCAGGTCAGTGGCCATGAAGCAGGCTGGATACTTTTCCAGATCAGGTGAGCTGTTCTAACATCAGCCCTGAGGACCTGCAGCCTCTTTTAAATTATCCTTGCCACAGATACCTGAAGGGGAAACAGCAAATAACAATGGTTTATTCAAATACGAGCCAAGTCAAAGGATGTGGATATTCTTACGCACAGTGACCAGGAACAAGTGACCCCCAGCGGCACAGGCCAGGTAGGGCTTTGTGCCACAACCAGTGCTGCTTGACCCTTTCTATTGAGGACAAGAACAAAGAGGAACTCCAGTAAGCTCACAGATATCCTCAGACCACTTTCAATTTTGTAAGAACTGGCAATACTTGACAGTACATGTCACTCTATGGCCTGTATCTGTTTGTACTCTGGGTTGCAGATATTACTAAGAAAGCGATTACTGTGAAAACTGGCCAAGATCAAGACCATGGCAGTAGTATCAAAGTCTTGGGCACACACATACATCCTAGGAATAGTTATGGTTACTTAAAATGAAATTTAAATTTTTTTCCTTGACTAAGATGGTTCAGTGGCTATGGACACTTGCCACCAAGCCTGAAGACTCTAGTTTAATCCTCAGAACTCACATGGTAGAAGAAAAGAGAGAAACAACTTTCATAAGTTATCCTCTGACCTCTATACACATGTGATGGCATGCTCACTCACACACACACACACACACACACACACACACAATACATACATAAATGAAAAGAATAAACATAAAATTTTTTTTCTGTATATTTTCCAAATGTTTACTATAAATTGCCAGACCATAAATATTGTTTGGCTTTGTCTATTTAATATAAATACAACTATTGGAGATTTCCTTTGGACGTAAGGGTCTCTCTTTTTTTTTTTTTTTTTTTTTTTTGGAAATTTTTTATTGAATTTTTGTGCATTTTATACTGAACATCTCAATCAATCTTAATCATCTAATCATCTTTATACCCGCTTCCCCACTGGCACCCTCCCATAGCCCCCACCCCCAACCCCACCCCGCCTCTAGAACTCATATTACTAAACCTTAACTAAGTTGTCTGCATTGAGAAAATCTGGGAGACTTTGACCTATCCCACTGGACATGCCTGAAATAGGGATAGTATAGCTTTATTCAATATCCCTTCTTTTCTGACAGCTTGAAGACCTCAAAGAGACACTCGGTTCCATAAGTAGCTCCTAAGAACCGTTGCTGTGTACTCAGTATATAACTTGTATTTAAATACATGAGTTCTATGTTAGAACATGAGATGGCTCAGTGAGTAAAAGTGCTTGCCATGCAAACCTGACAACCAGAGTTCAATCTCAGGAACCCATGAAAAGATGAAGAGGAGAACCAGCTCCTGAAAGCTGTCCTCTGACCTGTGTGCATAATATAATAATAAATACTATTAATAAATAATTAGGAAAAACAAAAACATGTGAAGGATGCTGGGGAACCAACTTTTCTCCAAAATGGCAAAGTCCAAGAGTCAGCAAGTTACCCTACCTTTCTGCTGGGTAATTGGCATTGTTGAGTACCATTATCTATGGGGATAGGGCTCCCAGCAGATAAGAGACCCAGGAGATAGTGGAACTTTGAGCCCAAGTTCTGTAGTCCCCAAATCTATGGTCAGAAGACAGCTAGTCAGCACTCTGTGCTTCCTTATTAAAGAATACACTGGCATGCAAAAATGAGTCTGACCAGATACCCTTCATCTTGACCAAACATATATTGAGGTGTCCAACTTTTGACATTATGACATGACAGTCTACAGATGTGCTGGGCATATTCATAGCTATCCTAGGATGCAGCCCTCATGGGCTGCAGGTTGGACACACTTGAACCTAGACCTAATAGTACCCTACAGGAAATGGGGGGACAGAAAAGTCAGCAGCACCACCTGGGGGACACAGATCAGACTGACTAGGAAATAGCATTGACCAAGGACCGAATGACCAATAAATTTCAAAGACAAAGAGAACAGAGAGAATTTTATAGTATAAAAAGAAACTAAAACTATTATCACCAAATGTAATGCTGGGCCTTACTGGCCCCTTTAAAACAGTAATCTTTTGACCTTATGGTTAACAAACCAATATTCAAGTGCCATGCCTGGTGGTACCCTTGCTACTCAGGTCAGGAGGCTGATACTGGGGCATCACAAATTCCAAGTGAGCTTGGGCTACAGTGTGAGTTAAGTGCCAGCCAGGACACTTTATTAGATCCTGCCTCAACCCTTAAAAGAAATCTTTTTTTTTTTTTTTTTTGGTCTTTTTTGAGATAGGGTCTCCTTGTAGCCCCAGCTGGCCTGACACTCACTACATAGACTAGGCTGGCCTTGAACTCACAAAGATCTGCCTTGCCTCTGCCTCCTGAGTGCTGGAATTAAAAGTGTGTGCCACCATACCCAGCTTCAAAATAAATCTTTTTAATTTTTAAAAGCTGGGGATATATCTCAGTGGTAGAACACCTACTTAGCATGTTCAAGACTATAAATTATGCATGTGCACACACACACACACACACACACACACACACACACACACACATAATCTGCTGGTTTCAGATTTAAGTCCTTGAGTTCAAAATGAATTATAAAAGACAGGAAAACAGAACAGGGACCTAGTGGGTGATGAACAGGCTTCCAGACTGGGTAATGGTAATGAGGTCAGGGAGCCACGGGCTGCAGCATGAAGATGGGGTGGCAATGCCACCCTGAGGGTGGATGATAGAACGATACTTGGTGTATATATTCTGAATATATTGAAATTTTCTATTTTTTAAAATATATATGTATATATTTATTAAAACCCTGAGGAACATACCATTCAGGGCAATGTGACTCTGTTCCTGGGCCACAACAAACACCAAATCAAATAAGCAGATACAGTGTAGCATCTAAAACTAAACTAGAGCTGGGCATGATGACACATACCAGCCCTCAGGAGACACAGGCAGGAGGACCTCTCTGAGACTGAGGCCAGTCTGGTCTTCATAGCAAGTTCCAGGCCAGCTGGGGTTACAAGGAGACTCTGTCTCAAAAATACCATAAATAAATATAATAAATAAGAAAATAAAAACTTGAAAATGAAAATTCAAAGCTAATTTAACCCTGAGGTTTGCATCTCAGAACACTCCTTGGGTGGGGTGAGGTGCAAGCCTCACTCAGGAGAATGACAAAGAGGCTGGTTCTAAATAGAGGTGGGAGAATGTAGGTGTCTGAGGACAGGGACTAGTGACAGACTGTATGTGTACAGTGGGAAGGGAGACTTTAATAATTAGTGGCTGTCAGGTCAGGGCTAAGAAGGTCCTTGGGTCAGAGGTAGTTTTATCTGCTCAGAAAACACTCTGAGGGTTCCCTTCAGTCAGACACCTCATTGCAGACCTTGCTATGGTAAGAACTCTTCCCCTCCAACCTCTGATAGACATCCTAACCTGCCAGTTATAATGGACCTCAAGTGGTACTCCTGCCTTCTCTCATCACTGTGGCCCCACATCCAGATGCTCAAACTCCTCAGAGCATTCTAGGTCTCTGCTCCCCCCACCCTACCCCCAGCCTTCTCAGGTACACCCAGAATCTCTTCTCCCTGACTACAGTCACCACACTGCAGGAGGTATGTGCTTCCAAGACTCATTCCCACAATCCACAGGGTTCCCATCAAGTACATTTGTAATTAGATCATTGATCATGTTACTCCCCTGCTTAAAATCTGTCACCAGGTTCTCATCGTCCTTAGCATGAAATCCAATGCGTACCATGACCTATGGGATTCTAGCTCAAAGCTTCCGTTCCACCTAGAGAGCTGGGCCCTTCTTGTCATTCCAGTTTGTACTTAAATGTCACCTCTTCCAGAGAAGCTTCACTCCCCCACAGCACCTACCCCTGACATGGTCCCATTCTCATTTCTCATGGCCGCTGCTGCCTCCTTGTTGCAAAATGCTCACTAGCATCCTTTTCACAGAGACGAGGTCTCTCCTGCTCTGGAAGTCTCTGGTGCCCGGAGCCCACAGTAAAGACAGCATGTACCACAGAAGTTGCTGGTAACAGCTCAACTACAAGCTCACCCACTCTGCTCTTGACCTAGAACTGCCATCCTCCTGGCCTACTGGGAGAACATCCCTTCCTCTGTGGACCCTCCAGAGAAACCCAGCTGAGGACAATGAGGGCACCCAAGTGAAGCAGTTTCTGCACTTGGCTAGAGCTAGCCAGAAGCTCCCAGGGGCCTGGTTCCTGCTACAACCAAAGTGTTGCCTTCCCTCGTAGTCACGCGCACTACTTAGGAGGCATGTGCACTGGCCCCACAGACAGAGAGCCCTGGGGGACAAAAGCAGGACCATGTCTTTGCCATGACATTGTTTGATTCCCAGAGCAAGTCACAGGTATTCCTCAGCTCAGAGAACTGCCCTTGGCCCTTGACCCAACCTGGGCTTACCAGTCATACTCACTATAAAGGAAGCATTAACCCAGGGTGGAAAATTCCTCAGAACAACAGCACCTGAATTGTTGAGCCTCATAGCAGCTGCACAGTTGCACTTGGCCAGTCATGCTGAGCTCAGAGCACCAGCGGAACAGTTGGCAACTACACACCATGTGAGACCAGTGGCACCCCCAGGCAGGCCTTGCAGGGGCCTTCTCCCATTATACTCTCCCTGCCTCCCCTGGCTGCTGCAGCCATCTTTCTATACTCTGCTTTTAGGGGAAAGGTGGATAGAAAGAAGCTTGTAGAAAAACATGAGCCCACAAACATAGTAGAGAGCTTGTGTTGGTAAAGGGCACTAGTCACAAAGCACTATTCCTGGCATGCAGTAGGAATCCAGGTGCTCATTTTGCCATTTATAGCACTGAGTGACACTGCATGTTCTGTCCTACTCCTACTGTCCTTCCACTAATGGCATTGAGATATACTCAGAACCAGTCTTATCCTCAGAGGTTAAGTCCCGCAAGAGCTGGAGCATAGGCAGAGCACCTGAAACACCCACAGTAGATCGTCCCCAAGAACCGACTGGGTAAAGGAAAGGGCAGAAGACCTTCCCTATGCAAAACAACAGTTCTCTGGCACAGACCACGGCACAAGCATAAGGCATGAGGCGAGTCAGTTCAGTACTCTATTCTTATCGACTCCACACCCCCAATCCAGGTGGGCAGCATGTTACCCAGGGTGACAAGAACTCCAAAACACAGCTATAAAGAGGGAGGGCAGTCTGTGGGCAGAAGAGACCTTTGGAACACTGCTCAGATAAAGGTGCTTCTTTTAGAAAGCAGAGAAGTCAGCACCAATACACCTGACATGGTGGCGTAGGCAGTGCCCTTCTCCATACAGAGAAGGCAACTTCCCACACCCAAGCTGAGCAGGAGTCTTGTACTGGTTACCAGCCCTGGAACCCCTGACAGTGCAGCCCATGCCACAGTGGTCACCACAGCTCTAACCACAAACCCTCAAGCCAGCACGATGCCACTTTGTCTACTCTACCCACTCTTCCCTGGGAGGGGCAGCTCTTGCCCTGTGGCCTCCAGTCTTTACTCACCTTCTGTCTCTTAGGCAAGGACAATAAAGCAATGTGGCCCCAGCATCAGGCAGTCTGCATCAGGTATGGGGAGACCATGGACCCCAAGCTCCCGAGTGCTTCTCCTACCCTGAGTGCCCATGAACTACCATGTTCTCTTAATTAATTTCTTCTCAAGTGTGGCAACACTTGCAGAAAACATGGGGAGAATGAGCATTTCACAAAGAAAAAACTCAGTGGCCTCTGGGACATTCATGTCCTCAGGCTTGCAACAGAGAACCATCCCAACTCCTGCCATCAGTGAAGTGCTACTTGAGAGCCTACCTGTGCTGGGCCTGAATGTGGGCAGACATAGCCAGACTGCCAAGTTCCAGTCACAGCTCTGGGCACCACTCTGTGGGGCAAGTGAGGCTAAAGCACAGAGTCCTAACTATGGAACAGGAAGGCACCAAAGGGGAACAATGGAAAATGTAGCTGCCAGGCATCGGCCTCCAAGGAGTGACACAGCTCTGGAAGCAGCATGAGTTCTCCCATCTCCTCACTGTGCATCCATGTCTACTCACCATGCAAGGGGAACCTTCTGGGCTCCCTTCTTGACAGCTCGTGTAGAAGGAAACATGGCTGCCCGCCTGGTATCAGCACTTCTCCCCCAGCTTGGGCAGGAACAGCAACAGTACCCAGGAGTCAGAGTGAGTCTAGCTTTGTCTTCTGGCCAACCCAGAGCCAGAGTTGGCCAGACATGTGGGCCACTCAGGTACCACTGAGGCAAGGTTGTTGCTCTGTTTCCAGAGCTCTTGGGATCAGCTCCTTTCCTTGCTTGGCCACATAGGAGGAAATGTCATCTCCAGAGGCACCACAGCTCACCAATGACACAGCAGCAGAAAATATGAGATTGCTGGGGAGGCCACCACTGCCTTGTAGACATCTTGTTATTCCCGTTTACATGGAAGCTGAGTAAGAAAGAAGAGAGTATTAGTAGGGTCAGAACTCTCAGCCAGCAAGGACCACCTGCTTTTGAATTTCAACCCAGGCCTGACCAGCTGGTTCATTTGTTCTGCTTGTATATGCATTCAAGAGGGACCCTGAGGGCTGGAGAGATGGCTTAGTGGTTAAGAGCACTGATTGCTCTTGCAGAGGACCAGGGTTCAATACTTAGAGCCCACATGGCAGCTAACAGCTGTCCATAACTCCAGTTCCAGAGGAATCCAATGCTCTCGTCCAGCCTTTTCAGGCATTGCACACACAGGTGCACACACACATAAAATAAAAATAAGTTAATAAATGACAACAAAAACCACAGACCCATTCCACCTTACCCCCACACAACAACAAAAATTCCTGTCAACAGTTTTATTATTTTTATGTGTATGAGTGTCATACCTACATGTATGTAAGTGCACCCATGTCATGCAATGCCTGTGGAGGTCAAAAGAGGGCATCGGATCCCCTGGAACTGGAGTTACTGATGGTTGTAGGTTGCCATGTGGGTGCTGGGAATGGAACCTGGGTCCTCTGCAATAGTAGCCAATGCCCTTAACTGCTGAGCCATCTCTCCAGCCTCCCCTCAGTCATCAATTTTAGATTTATGTAGGGGCAAATTTACAGAGTTTCTTTCTGCCTCGAGGGACATGCCTCCAAGAATATGACTGACAGAGATGAAACCAATAGAGTCAACTACTTCCCAACCAACCAGTGACTTCACGGGGAGGATCTAACGGGAAAGCAGTGAAAGCTGGGTGGGAGACACACGACCAGCAGGTGGCTGGTCTCCATCTTGGGTGTGTGTGATTAGGAGGTCCACTGCACTCCTAATCAAAATGCTGGCTTCCCCATATGAAATTTCTGTCTCTCTTCCCAGGGATGAATCCTTTATAAGTAACCCTGAATAAACTGGTTTCTCATGATTACAGAGAATTCTCTGTTTGCTCAATTGGTTCAAACCTAGAGGGGTGGGGCTGAACGTAGGGCCTCACTGCGAGAGAATTCTTAAGACAGAATGGCACAGTCAAGCAGGACTGACTGATAAAAATGGATAATGCTTCTGGGAAAAGGATTTACGTGGCTGCCACTAATGTGGGGACCAATGAAGGAAAGAGTGTGGGCAGAGGAAATTTTGACATGGTGGACTATCACCATAGGACTGGTGTGCCTGGCAGTCATTGCAGGGATAGTGCAGTTTATGGTAAAATATGTAACTAAGGTGAATTCACTTAAGCAGATGAGATCGGTTGGGCAAATACTGGGGTGGCAATACACGTGTAATTGGTATGGAGTGGCATGTCTGCTTGTCTGATGGGGGCCAACTCATGAATATGGCGGTGCTTTGAGAATACCACAAGATCTAGAACATACTCTGCAATTCATGGGAGTGGCACATCAGAAGCAAAGATACCAGCAAGCTGCTGCTGAAGTGGCTTGGCCACTGTAAAGCATCGTGAGAGACTTATCTCAGGCTGAGACAGTATCCCAGAGAGAGACTCAAAGTGTGAGAGAATTAGAGCAAGAGAAAGATATGAGGTTTGCTTCCTCAGTACTAGCCTCTGATCTTGCTAGCAATTGGATAAAAGAGAAAAAGAGACGTTTTAGCCTGCCATTTTTTACACTAGGAGGTCGAAAAGGAATGAAAACCCAGGTCAGGTTGATAATACAAGACCCATCCTGGGACCTAAGACTTGGAACCCCTGGGAAGAATCAGGCAGAGATGAAGAAGGGAGCAACTCAGAAACTAAGAGTGCCCCTTGGGTTCAACCTGTAATACAAAGGAGAAATCCAGACGTCAGCATGCTGAAGGAGGCCTTAATGAGCATGAGAATATAGCAAATGGTGGATTCTCAGCCCTGGAGCTGCTGGAACTAGGAATGGAATGTAACTCATACAGGATACAAGGGTGAGGTATAGCTGTGAAATTCTGGGGAGCTCTATGGGCCTAGGCCTATAGATGCCAAAGAGTAATAGGATACTTTATATAATTGTTAACTAGCAATTCCAGTACCAGGCATAGGTTGCTCCCCCTGTGAGCTGTTGGCCAGGGGAGCCTTGGAGTCCCCCTCTACAACAAAAGGCAACTGCCACATTATAATGCTGGTTGTATATTGGAAGCAGACAGTAAGGCCCTATTACTGAAAACATGGCATGATTTGGGCATGGAAAAGAGAGATCTAGCTGGGAATGAGCTGGAAACTCCCTGCAAATGGATGGCTGGCCTTCACAGTGCTAGAGAGTACTATGCAGACCACTATGGGAGAATGGTACTGAAAAGCTCTGCTTAAAGACAGATCTTACGTGCTCCACTGTCAGATGCCAACCTAGATGTTCCTGCTTGTGAAATAGTGGCTCATCTAGTATGTGTACCCCCAGCAGAATTCTAAGTGGATTTAAGGCCTGCTCCTCAGGGAGGGAACATACACCTGATACTAGGAGAGGAGCTGATCCTCAATGGTATTGGAGGGAGTTATAGGCCCCTGTAAACAAGCTACTGTAATTGTTGGTAAGATGAATATGATGTGCCTACTTAGGTACAGCCTAAGCATTTGTGTTTATGCCTATAGGCTAGGTCATTCAAGTATTTGTGTGGATGTTACTTTTGTTGTTGTTTTTACAGTTGTGTTTTTAGAAGAAGTATCACTGAAGCCAAATGATACTCCATGCCACAGTGGAAAGAACATCATCCTACACCTGTTATTCCCTCCCAAACCCCTTGCTCCTGAGGCTCAGGGAGTATTACAAAAGAGGACTGCAGAAAGTTTTGTAAGAGTCAGAGAGAAAAGGGGTGGGATGTAGGGGTAAATTTACAGTTTCCCTCTGCCTCGAGTGACATGCCTCCAAGAATATGACTGACAGAGATGAAACCAATAGAGTCAACTACTTCCCAACCAACCAGTGACTTCATGGGGAGGATCTAATGGGAAAGCAGTGAAAGCTGGGTGGGAGACACACAACCAGCAGGCGGCTGGTCTCCATCCTGGGTGTGTGTGCAGGAGGTCTACTGCACTCCTGATCAAAATGCTGGCTCCCCCATATGAAATTTCTGTCTCTCTTCCCAGGGATGAATCCTTTGTAAGTAACCCTGAATAAACTGGTTTCTCTTGATTAGAGAGCATTCTCTGTTTGCTCAATCTGTTCAAACCTAGAGGGGCGGGGTGGGGACAAAAGCAGGGTCTCACTGCGAGGGAATTCTTAAGACAATTCATATCTAACAATCAACAGTAAGACCAGGTCATCAGTGAGGGTCCAATCAAGAAGACAGAAACCACATTGTGTTTTAAACAAAGGAAGTTTCATATAGAGAGCTCTTAAATATTAACAGGAATTAAATAAGAGGCAACAAAAGAGAACACGACAGAACATTCCAGGATAGAGACAAGTGCCAAGAGAAGATTCAAATCTGGGAGAGGGTGTGGTCACAGCCCCCTCACTCAATGTCAGAGTTCCTTGGCTGTCCTAAGTCATGGCTGGGGGGCCAAGAACTATTTGTGAGAGTGCTAACAAAATCAGTCAGAAGGCTACTTGCAGGAGCACTGGGAAAGCAAAGTCATAACTGGTGGGTAAAGTTGCTTGTAGGAATATAACGATATAACTATAGCCATCTTGGCTGTAACAGCCATAGTGACCACTAGGTGACCCTGTCTCTAATCCACCCCTATAAGATAACAAGGTGCTAAGACAACTGGACATTGATACCAAGATTGCTTCTTTTTAATTTTTAATATACTTATTATTTTGTGTATGATGTATGTGTGAGTGCAGGGAACACATATGAAGGTCAGAGGACAACTTCTAAAAGTTGGTTCTCTCCCTGCAGGGATCAAACTCAAGGTATCAGGCTTGGACACAAGTACCTTTACCTCCTAGGCCATCTGGCTGGCCCCTGTTTCTTAACTGACTTTTGAGAGAGAGGGTCTCACTGTATAGCTCTGGCTGGCCTAGAACACTCACTGTATAGACCAGGCTGGCCTCAACTGCAGAAATCTGCCTGCCTCTGCCTCCTGAGTGCTGAGATTAAGGGCATACCCCACCACACCTGAGAAGACCCAATACATTGCAGCAGCCTGCAGCCCATCTTTGTCTCACTTAATATAGAAGCTCCTTCTTCCTTGCTTTGAGGTATGCAGATGACCTGCCTTGCTACATCCAAGACACACTGAACCTTAAAGTTCCCAATAAATTGGATTTTGTAAGCTGGATGTGATGACACACACCAGTAATCCCAGCACTCAAGAGGCTGAGAAGTTGGAGGACTATCACAAGTTTGAAGCCTGCTGAGAGAACAGAGCTAAACACTGTCTTCAAAAAAATTAAATACAGGGGCTGGATAGACAGCTCAATGGTTACGAGCACCAGCTGCTCTTGCAAAGGACCCAGATTTGATTCCCAGCACCCACATGGCAACTATCAACCGTTCATAACTACAGTTGCAGGGAATCCAATGCCTTCTTCTGACCTCCTCAGGCATGGCACAACACAGATGCACTTACACACATGCAGGCAATATGCTCATACACATAAAACAAAAAGAAATACATGAAATGTTTTTAAAAATTAAAAAGATTTTAAGTAAATACATAAAAATAAAATAATACATAAAGAAATTGGACTTTGTACAATCCTGAATCCATCTACCTCTTTGGTCTCATAGTCTCCTCCATCTTTAGCAGGCTGGTTCTCACACACTAGGATCAGGGTTTGCTGATACCAAACTTACTAGGAAGTTTCCAGGAACCAGGTGGGTTATATGGAACTTGTCTAAGACAATTTGTGTCCCACACACCAGTGTGAATCAGAGAACCCGTCCTAACAAAGCACACAAAACCAAAGAAGTTCCTTCTCCCCAAGTGCCCTCCACTGACAAAAATTAGCACCAGCAATTTTTGTCCCCTGCTGGCAGCATGGCAGGCATTCAGAGTTGAGAGGCAGCAAACTGACAACTGCTCTTAGACTTAAAAGATAGGGGAAATGTGACCTGGAAGCTTAAACCTTTTTTTTTTTTTCAAATTAATAAAAACTGACCCAGAAATGAGAGAGAAAGGAACTGTCAGACAAATACATGCCAGCTATTATAACTAAGTTTCATATAATCAAGAGGCATGAAGAGGAGCAGAGGGAATAAAAGACATGAACTTCTACAGAGAGGAAAAACAGTACCTGAAATGGAAAAATCCCCCTCAGGTGGGATTAATATTAGATAAACATGGAAAAAGAAGAGATCAGTGAAACTGAAAAAAAAAAAAGTGACAGTCACTATGAAGTAGCCTAATGTGCACATAACTAACAATCCCAGAAAAAGAAAACAAAACACATCTGGAGAAACAGCAAGTAAACTTTACAAAATATGATGAACACTATACACTCATAGACCTGAGGTAATAAAGCACAAGCAGAGCAAACTTCCAAAAATGGTTCCACTCTGGCCCTTAGCCTATTGTAGACATAAATACATGAGACAAATGGGAGAAAGGGTTTGTACAAGAGAAAGATTGGCAGAGGTCAAGTAAGCTACTAGGTTGTGCCACCATGGGAACAGAAATAAGCATCACTGGAGGCCAGGGATGTGGACACAAGCTGCAGGGTTACATGCTGCCATCTGGCTTCTCTCAAGTATATCTAGACCTTCCATCATCATTCTCTGCTGAAATTACTCCTGAGGAGCCCATCATACCAAAACTTCAGCCCTGGCCTAGCTTATAATTGAGTAAGTAATGCTTTCAATACATTATTCATTCTACTCTTAATTGAAGAATTAAGCCTAAAGCCAACCTGAAGTGTTTTTTCTGAGGCCAGAATAAAGTGTTAGATCCTAAAGTTATTGACAGTTGTGAGGCATCATGTGGGTGAGCTCTGAAAACCAACTTCAGGTCCTCTGCAAGGGCAGCACGTGCTCTTAACCACAGAGCCATCTCTCCAGTCCACTGCTGAATTCAGAGCAACAAGGCAAGAGAAAGAAATGAAATACAATTGGGGAAAAAAAAAGAGACAATTACCTCTATTTTGCACAAGATGAGATTATTTTATATTTAAAAGACCCTAAAAACTCAGGCTGGGCATAGTGGCACATGCCTTTAATTCCAGTACTCAGGAGGCAGAAGCAGGCAGACCTCTGTGAGTTTGAGACCACTCTGGTCTACACAGTGAGACTTTGTTTCCAAAAGAAAAAGACCCTAAATACTCCACTAGAAAACTCTTAGATCTGGTAAGCCCTTTCAATAAAGTAGCAGAGTATACGAACAACCAGTAACTTAATACATCAATAACAAATATGCTGAGAAAGAAATCAAGAAAATCATCTCATTCACAAGAGCCTCAAAAAATAAAATGCCCAGGAATAAACAGAGCTTACATAAACTAAGAAGGTGAAAAATTCTATAACGAAAACTTTCAAATACTGATGAAAATGAAGAAACCAGAAGATGGAAAACCTGCCCATTCTAAGAGATCAGCAGAACCAATACTGTGAAGGCTGTATTACTGAACACGATCTATAGAGCCAATTCAATTCCCATCAAAATCCTAATGACATTCACAGAAATAGAGAAAACAATCCTAAATTTCATACAGGAGCACAAAGAACCCTGAAGAGCCAATACAATCTTATATAGTAAGAGCAATGCTGAAGATGTCTGGTTTTAAATTATATGGTCAAGCCATAAAGGAAAAACAAACCACCAGCACGGTACTGGCATAGAACCAGGAAGACAGACCAACGGGATGGAGATCCAAAATAAACTCATGCTGCTACAAACACCTGGTTTTCACTTAGGGTGCAAAAATCATACATTGGAGAAAAGACCCTCTTCAACAAATGGTGCTGAGAAAACTGGATGCCTACATGTAAGAGAATGAAACTGGATCCTTATCTCTCAGTCTGTACAAAAGTCAGTTTTAAATGGATCAAAACTTTAATGTAAGACCTGAAACTTGAAAACTGGCAGAGAAAAAGCTACTTTAAGATATTAGGAATAAACAAGGATCTGAAAAGGACTCCAACAGCCCAGGAAACCATAGCAAGAACTGAAAAATAGGAGTGCATGAAACTAAAAGGCTTCTGCTTGGGCTAGGGGGATAGCCTCGTGGGTAAAAGTGCTGGTCACACAGGTATAAGAACCCCAGTTTGAGTCTCCTGAACCCACTTGAAAAAACCCAGAAACACAGCACCAGCAACAGTAATCTCAGCACTCCTTCAGGGAGACAGAAAGCAGGCAGGAGAATCCCCAGAAGCTCACAGGCCAACAAGCCTGACACTGGATGCAAAAAAATCAGAGACCCCATCAAACAAGGTGAAAGGTGAGGATGGACACCCAAGGTTGTCCTCTGATCTCCACGTGTACACACACACACACTTTCTGCACAGGAAATGAAACAATACAGTAAAGAGACTGCCTACAGAACGGCAGAAAATCTATGCCACCCAGCAATACATCTCACAGGCGATTAATATCTAGAATATATAAAGAAGCAGAACTTAAGTATCACCACCACCATAACACACCCACCCAAATCAGTCAATATATGGGCAAACAGAAAGATCTCAAAAGTAAAAATGGAAAAAAAAAAAAAAAAAAAAAAAAATATATATATATATAATATATATATATATATATGAATGGATGAAAAATGTTCTAAACATCTTCAGGCTTTAGGGAAATGCAAATCAAAAGCAACTGAGGTTCCATCCCATTCAAAGTAGTAATATAGTAGAAAATAAGTAACTAATGCTGGTTAGGATGCAGAGGAAAAAGGAACTCATATACTTCTGGTAGGAATATAAATTAATGTAGTCACTATGGAAATCAGAATGGGACGCCTCAAAAATGGAAAACAGAACTACTATATGCAGCTATATCATTTCTAGGTAATATACTTGAAGGAAAGTAAGTCAGCAAACGACAGAAATAGCTGCATTGTCGATGTTTTCTCCAACACTAGCCAAAAAGCCAAGATACAGGATCAGCCTAGATGTCGGTCAACAGGTAAGTCTAAAGTATGTGGTATATGGCTAGTTCCAAGGCTACACAGTGAGACTGTCTTAAATAAATTCATCCATTCATTTAAAGTATTTTATTATTATTTTATGGGTATGAATGTATTGCCTGCATGTGTGTAAGTGCACCCGTGTTGTGCAATGCCCATGGAGGTCAGAAGAGGACATCTGATCCCTGGAACTGGAATTATGGGTTATGGACAGTTGTTAGCCTTCATGTGGGTGCTAGGAACCAAATCCAGGTCCTCTGCAAGAGCAGTCAGTGCTTTTAACCACTGAGCCATCTCTCCAGACCCACTGATTCATTTAAAGTGAAATATGTATATACAATCATGTTTTATTCAGCCATGAAGAAAAATGAAATTACGGTACTCACAGGAAAATGGTCAGAATTAGAGATCAGCATGGTAAGTCAGATTTTTAGACAAGAATGTTTAGTCTCATATGCAAAATCTAGATATCACACACATACCACAAAAACAGAGGGGGACATTTGTAGGGAGCAAGGGCAATGAAAAGGAACCAGAAAGATAATGGGGAGATGAATGTAAACAAGATAATGAACTGTATGGCTGAAAATGCCATGCTGAATCCTATTACTTTGTACTCCAAAAAATTTTACTATAAAAATGGAAAAAGTATAATCGATAGACTAAAAGAGCAAAATCATACATGAATTAACCATAGTCAAAAGTGAATTAATTAAAACCAAACAAAGGGAGTAAGTAAAAAAATATCAAATCAGAGGTAAACAAAATAGAAAACAGCCGGGCATGGTGGCACACACCCATAATCCTGCAAAACACAAGTATCACTTGAGCTCATCCTAAGTTTGGGACTAACTTGGATAGGACAGCAAGACACAGTCTAAAATAAATTAAAATAAAACTTAAAAGCTATAACAATGAAAATAGTACTGTACTAGCCAGCAAGAATGGAATATAATTCAGAAATGAGCTCTGGAATATGAGGACAAATGATTTTCAACAATGGAATCAAGATCATTGAACAGAGCTTAAAAACAGTCCTTTCAACAAATGCTGCCAGAGAAACCGGCTATCTACATGAAAAAGAATGAAGCCAGACCCTGACCTGACACCACATACAAAATTTAAATCTGATAGGTCAAAGGCCCAAATATAAGACTAAAAACTATAATACTCTTAGAAGAAAAATGAAACAAATATCATGACATTGGATTTGATCATTTCTGGGACATGACATCAAAGGCACCAACAAAATAAAATTACAGAATGAACTTGTTGAAAAATTTAAAGTCTGTGTATTAAAAGGCAGACTAAACAAGTGGGATATAGAATCACCTAGGAGACAAACTTCTGGGCATGTGGGTGAGGATGTTTCCAAAAAGATTTAATTGGGGAGGGAAGAACCACCACCCTAACTGTAGGCACCATGCTATGAGATGAGTTCCAGACTGAAGAAAAGGAGAAAGTGAACAGAGTCTTCATCCTTCTCCACTTCCTATGGACCTATGTGACCAGCTGCTGCCTTGTGCTCACCCCGCCTCTGTTGCCACACCGAGTACCCTCAATCTATAAGCCAAAATAAATTCTTCCTTCCTTAAGTTGCCTTTCTTGGGTATTTTGTCACAGCGGTAGGAAAAGTAATATAAAGGGAAATCTATGGTACGAAAGGAAATATTTGCAAATTATATATGTTAAAGGATTAAGATCCATAATACATGCAGAACTTTGACTCAACAACAAAAAACAAATTTAAAAGTGGATAAAGAAATCAAATACACAATTCTCCAAGAAGATACACAAATGGCCAATACACACGTTAAAAGATGCTCAACAACACTAAGACCTAGAGAAATGAAAATCAAAAGAACAATACTTCATCATACCCATTAGCATGGATTTTACAAATTTGCTGTCCACTGGTAAGATGACTCTGGAAAAAGGTACTCGCCACCAAACCTGAAGACCTGAGTGTACTAGGTAGCTTTAGTGTCAACTTGGCACCTACTGGGGAATTGCCTCCATTGAACTGGCCATGTCTGTGGGGCATTTTCTTGACTGTTGAGTGATATGAGGTTGTTTTATATTGTATAAGTGATGAACTGTGATCCAGAGATATAAGCCAAATAAACATTCCCCTCCCCCAAGTTGGTACTGCTCAGTATTTTGTAGTAGCAATTAAAGGCAAACTACAACACCTGAGTTTGATCCCACATAGTAGAAGAGAATCAACTTCCACAAACTGTCTTCTGACCTACACACACACACACACCCACAATCACACTCATACAATCACACACAATGACACACATACAAGAACTGAAATAAAAATTTAAACTGATTAGACATAAATGGATTTTGTTAAAAAAATTGGGGAGCCATCTTCCACTGATTAACCAAAATGACAAACACAAAGGGGAAGAGGAGAGGCACCTATACTGTGTGTTCTCTAGGCCTTTTAGAAAACATGGCGTTGTTCCTCTGGCCACATATATTCAAATCTACATTAAAGGTGATATAGATATTAAGGGAATGGGTACTCTTCAAAATGAATGCTCCATAAATGTGACCATGACCAAACTGGGAGCATCTACAACATCACTCAGCATGCTGGTTGCCACTGTTGTAAACAAGCAAGTTAAGGGCAAGATTCTTTCCAAGAGAATTAATGTGGGTATTGAGCATATTAAGCACTCACTCTAAGAGCCGAGATGGCTTCCTGAAACACATGAAGGAAAAAAAAGGAAGCCAAAAAGAAAGGAACCTGGGTTCAATTGAGCACCAGTCTGGTCCACCCAGAGATGTACACTCTGTGAGGACTAATGGAAAGGAGTCCAAGCTGCTGGAGTCCATTCCCTATGAGTTCATGGCTTAATGTACAAGAAGAAATAAAAGACCTAGATCTTACTATGTATCCCTGGCTGGCTTAGAACTTCCTATATAGACCTAACTGACCTTGAACTCAGAGGTAAGCCTGCTGCTGCCTCCCAAGTGCTAGGATTAAAGGTGCGGTCACCATGCACAGCCTTTCCCAAAACTTTAACATAGAATCAGGATGTAGCAATTGTGTTTCTGGATATACACTCCAAAGAATTGAAAGCAGGATCTCAAAGAGATATTTCTACATCCCTATTCAAAGCAACATTATCCACAATAGCCAAAATGTTAAGTAATTTCAGTGTCCATCAATTGGTAAATGTGAACTTGATATATGGACATATCACAAAATATAATTCAATCTTACAAAGGATCTTCTCATACATATTCAATAGGGATGAATTTTTAAAATTTTAACCTTTATTACTGCATGTGTGTATGATACATATGTGTGAATGCAGGTGGGCACACAGTGAGCATGTGGAAGTCAGGGTACAATGTTCAGGAATCAATACTCTCCTTCCACCATGGGTTCCAGGGGATCAAACTTAGGATGTCAGCCTTGGCAGCATGCACTTTTACCCACTGAGACATATAGCCAGCCCTCACATGGATGAATCTTGAGATTATTAAACTGAATGAAATAAAACAATCACAGAGAGAAACTCAGTTACTGAACTTCTAGGAGATACTCAGAGTAAATCCAAATCCAAGAAAGAAGGTAGAATGGTGGTTGCCAAAGCCTTAGGAGAAGAGGAAAGGGAAAACTTGCTTAACAGATTCTGTTTTACAAGATATACGGGGGTCTGAGATAGATGGCTGCACAGCATTATGAATATACTTAACACTATTGAATTGTATATTTAAAATGACTAAGACCGTAATTATGGCATGCATATCTTACCACAATTGTAAAACTTGGGGGAAATGATGAAAAAGGATATGCCACGCAAATAATCAAGATAGCTGGAGCGGCTATATTTAGAGCAAACAAAGTGGACTACATTACCAATGAAAATTAGAGTAATACAGGGATATGACCAAATGATAAATGGGTCATTTTCTAAATAAACTGTAAAACAAAGACCAATTTTTACTGTTCAAATAGTCAATGAATGTTTCATAATACATTCTAAGTCAAAGCAAAATATGAGTAAAATATGCATAAATATGATAGAGTATGAGTAATAAGACACAGAATGGAAACTGATTCAGCCTCTTTGGAAGGTAATTTAGCAACAATAAAAATACCCTTGTGGCTGGTAAGATGGCTCAGTGGTTGAGTGCTTGCTATTCTATCATGAGGACCAGAGTTCAGATCCCAGCACCCATGTTAAATAGCTCACGGTTGTGCCCAGAGAATGGTTCCCCAAGAACCACTGCCAAGTCCGGAGCGTATGCAAGAACAAACAGCCTTTATTCAAGCTTAAGTCCGGACTCTCAGACCTCACCAACACAGTGGATCTGTGGTGAGAGCCCAAGTAGGAAGGAGCTTTTTATAGGTTTGAGACAAAGGGAGGAGGGGAATTGCAGTATTACACTCTAATTGGTCAAGGGAGCCAAGCATATTTTAAATTGATTGGTTACAACACACTATATACCAAAATTAGTTAAAGGAGGCTTGGGGGTCTCTCATTGGTGGGTGCTATCTTCAGGGAAAAGGAATGTGCTATTGCCTAAGCCTGCTGCTAGATTCTGTTTTTACCTTATTTGGCCTCATTATTTTCAGGCTTGCCTGACATGTCCGGACCTATATCTGTAGTGACCAAGTTGCAAGGTCCCCTCGAGAAATCACCAAGGAGTCCAATTCCGATGCAAAACACACAAGGGTATTTATTATCGAGCTTGGTCCGCGACCCAACAACCCGACACAGTGGATGGAGGGTGAGCGGCCTGGAACTTCAGGGAAAAGAGGTTTTTATAGGGAAAAACCACAAGGAGGGATTTTCCATGCCTTGGCGTTACATGATAGGTTAATGGGTTATGGGGCAAGTTGACTTTTGAAATAATTGGCTCGTTTGTTGACGCCAGACCACAAACAGTTGACAGGATAGGATATCTAGAAAGAACATCTGAAACTTTACAGGGTTAGTTGTCTCATTCTGATTGGTCAGTTGCTAAGGTTGGGCAACCATCCTGAGACAATACATGTACTGTGGTCCGGCTTCCCAGTAACCAGAAGTCCTAAGATGGAGTCTGTCTTACTCCTTTTGCTCCTCTCACATCTCCCTCTTTGCTCTTGTGACTAGAGGCCTGCAAAAACTCAAGTCTTGCAACACAGAGGGAATTCACTACAAATCTCCTAATGCCAAGCAATTTACAAAAGCGAAAAAGAGCGATTAGAACTAACAGGTGTGGACTAAGTGATAAAGTGGAGGGTCTCACACACTAAGGTTTATAATTCCAGTTCCATCGAACCTAACACCTTTTCTGGCACCTGCACATAAAAATATACAAATATGCATACACTCACATATACACATAAATTTTAAAAATTAATTTTTTAAACTCTCTTATAGAATTTATAGAATTTTTTAAAATTATATCCATACTGGTGGCATTAAGACTGCTTCCAGTTATCTTTAACAATTAACAAGGTTGTATTGAACAACCTTGGTATATACTTTAATGCACATCTGTACATATATCTGTGGAATATTTCTGTAAAATAAGCTAAATTTCTGGGTTAAAAGGCATTTTCGTTATTATCAAATCAAGGGTGTTTTCTTTTTGGGTGTGTATGTGTGGCATATGGGCAGATGTAAGTACAAACTTGCATGCTCGTATGTGCACTCATGTGTGCAATACAAGTGTGTGCCTGTAGAGGATTGAATCTACAGTTTACTAATTGGTTAGAATGGCTGGTCACCTGAGCCCCTGGAATCTTTCTGACTCTTCCTGCCAGCACTGCAAGAACAGGTACAGGCTGCCACACCTAACTTTTAGCATTGGTACTGAGGATCTGAAGTTAGGCCTCATGCATGTGTAGCAGCCATTTTGACAGCTGTGCATCTCCTCAGCCTCTACACCGTAGTTAGAAGACAATCTTAGGCTGTTTAGGCTGCTATAATAAAATACTCTAGGTTGTATCTGGTTAGAGCCTACTTTGTCACTCTGACCTCAAATAGCAGAAGGAACAGAGGAATTCATTGGGCCTCTTTAAAAAAAAAATTTATTATTTTTATGTGCATGAGTGTAATGCCTGTATATGGGTAGGTGCACCCAGGTGATGCAATGCCTTAGGAGGTCAGAAAAGGACATCAGATCCCCTGAAACTGGAGTTGTGCATAGTTAACCACTATGTGGGTACTAGGAATTGAACCCAGGTCCTCTGCAAGAGCAGCCAGTGCTCTCAACCACTGAGCCACCTCTCCAGCCCCTTTTAAAAAGCATGCCATGGCTTGAATGCAAACTGTTCCTCTACACTCATGTATTTGAACACTTGGTTGCCGGTTACTATTGGGAGGTTGTGGACCCTTCTAGACATGGGGCCTAACTAATGGGCATAAGGCAGGTAAGGATGGGGCTTATGGAATACAACCTGGACCTGGTTCCTGCCAAATGTTCTGTTTCTTCATTAGCCAAGGACAAAACACCTCATGCTCCCACTGCCATGAACACAGCTATGTCTTTCCTGGCCTGTCCGTGAAACTGTGGGTTAAAATAAATCCTCCTTTGTGTTACTTCTGTCTGGCATTTTTGTTTTCCAGTAACAACAACAAATACTAATATAGAGCACTAATTCTATGCACAAAAGCCTCAACCACTGCCTAATTACCCCCGCCCCCAAATCCCATCTCCTAATACCACCACTTGAGAGTCAGGATTTCAGGATTCGAATTCATGGGGGACATAAACATTCAGACCATAGCATAAATGCCTACCTGATATATAATTTGCAAATATTTTCTTCTATTCTGTTAGGCTGTCTGTCCTAGTTTGCTTTCCTGTTGCTGCCTAATGATTTGCTTTCAGATTCACCTTCAGCTGCCTTTCTCACACCCCAGACCTACCTGTAGGGATGGTGCCACCCACAGTGGACTGGGCCCTCCTATATAAATTGTCAGTCAAAACAATTCATTACAGACAGGGCCACAGGCCAAACTGACAGGTAATATTTCAGTTGAGATTCCCCTTTCCCTGATGACTCTAGGTTGTGTCAAGTTGACAATAAAAACTAAGCAGCACAGAGACCCTGCTTCAAAAATTAAGAGGAAGACACCCAACATCAGTCTCTGGCTACACACACACATACACACAATTTTTTAAATAGTGTAACAAAAATATTGGGGAAAAAATTCTTTGTTTAATCTGTGTGCATCCCAACCTCTACCAAGATAAATAAGGAGATGGGATAGGTTTTGGTTTTACAATTTACAATCAAACCACAGACCAGAGACAAGGGTCTAGCATTTCTTCCTTAGAACTGTTTAAAATATTAATGCAGTGGAAGATGCCACAGGTTTTCAAAAAGGAATTATTCTAATATGAAACTTTGCCTTCTCTCCTGGACCCAAAAAATGTTCTACTCTAATAGGCTAGAAAAACAGGACCTTTATTTGAAACACTTATTTGAAAACTGGTGCCTTGTGGGTAAGAGCATTTGCCACTAAGCCTACCTGACTCTGATCCTCAGGACCCACATGGTGAAAGGAAAGAACCAATTCACATAATCTGTGGCACACAAAGGCCTCCCACACGACAAAAATTTTTTTTTAATTATTTTTATTGTATGTGTATGAGTATACCGTCTACATCTGTGTAAGTGCACCCATGTTGTAAAGCCTGAGGAGGTCAGAAGAGGGTGTCAGATTCCCTTGGAACTGGAGTTCCAGAAAGTTGTTAGCCGCCATGTGGGTGCTGGGAATAAAACCTGGGTCTTCTGCAAGAGCAGTCAGTGCTCTTAACTGCTGAACCATCTTTCTAGCCCTCACAAGAAATATTTTTAAATATCCTATTTCCACATACATCTACACCCATTTTTCTCTTTCTGATATACTCCGTAAGGTTTGCCAAACACAATGAACAATCCTCATCTCTTAACATCATCTTAACATCTAGTTTAACTGTTCTGGCTAATCAGGAATCAGAGTAGCATTGAAATAACGCAGGCCTCATAAGAGTTTCTGGAATTCATACCTCCGCTTAGTCACACTGTTGAATTCCATTTGAAAAACATGAACCCTGGTGCTTCTACTGGAGAAAAATCACAACGCTGGCTAGGACAGGGATTTTCCCACTGTTCACCTTGGGCTGAAGAGAAAGCCACCACAGGTGCTGCTAATTTTGTCTAATACTAAACCACAATAGTCTTTACCCAATATTTGACATCTTTTTATAATTACATGACAGGATTTTGGAAGTCGGTGTTGGCTAAATGCAGTGGTTCCTAATCTGGAGGTCAACAAAATTATTTATGAAACTTCAAAAGACATTTGTTGGAAGCCTAAAACTTATTCAGCAGCCCTAAGGATAGTGTCCAGGTATTTCCAATTTAAGAATTAAACATGCCAGGTGTGACAGAGGTATGCCTTTAATCCTAGGACTTGGAAGGCACAGGCTAGCAGATCTCTGTGAGTTCCAGGCCAGCCAGAGATAAACGGTGAGGCCTGGAGAAAGGAAAGATAAATGAAAAGTGGAAAGAGAAAAGAGAAAAGAGGGAAGGAGGCGGATAAAAGGAGGGAGAAAGGAGGAGGGGGGGGGAGGAGGGAGGGAGGGAGAAGGCATGAGAGTGGGAAGGGAAAAGACAAGAAAAACAGGTGTTTAATTTAAGAATCTCAGGTTTAAGTCAACTTTAAGTCATTTTACTTAATAATACGCTAGATTTGGGACTGGGGGCAAGATAAAAAGGACTTTGGGTATCTAACACGATCTAAATGCTAAGATCCAGTTATTTTATTTTCACTCTAGTTGAAGAAAAATAACCTCCACCTTACAACTGTCCTTCATATCATCCTAGACATGTCCATGTATACTAATTTTTAATTTTTCTTTCTAGGAGCTGGAGAGATGGCTCAGCAGTCAAGAGCACTGATTGCTTTTTCAGACGAACCAGGTTTGTTTCCCAGCACCCACATGGCACCTAACAACCGTCTCTAACTCCGATTCCATGAGTATCTGATGCCCTCTTCCTGACTTCCTTGGACATTGCACGACTCCGGCGCACCTACCTACATTCAGGCAATGCATTCATACACATAAAATAATAATACATTATTTTTTTCTGTACCTAATTTTGACACCATATGAATTTTACTGCTGTGGCTGGGTGTGGTGGCACATGCCGTTATTCTCAGCACTCAGGAGGCAGAGGCAGGCAGATCCCTGAGAGATGGAGGAGGCCAGCCTACTCTACATAGTGAGTCTCAGGAAATGGTGCCTCTCTCAAGGCTAAAGACAGTAAAAAACTTACTTGAATCATGCCACTAAAGACAGATCAATTGTCCATATTATCTAACTCATACCAAGCAATTGTCATTCAGTTAACTCTTTAAATTAAAATCTCAAAGGGTACAACCCACCATGCATCTGTGCTATCTTCTTTTTCCTTCTTTTTTTCTTTTGGAGACAGGGTCTCACTCTGTAGCCCTGGCTGGCCTGGAGACCACTACGTAGACAAGTTGGCCTGGAACTCATAGATTCACTAGTCGACTGCCTTAACACTTTTGTTTAATCCAATTGGAAACCAAACTACAAGCTAAGATTCCCAAACCCAAGTGAAAATAACACCCAACTTCTTCATACAGAAAAACTTCTTCGAAATCTCACGCCATTTCAAATTCAACATTCAGAACTAGGGCTAAGGATGTAGTTCAGGATTCACAACATTCAAACATCAGAACAAAATTTAGTGTCACCCAGGAATTTCAACCCTAGTATACAAAAACACATGCCTTTAAACTTGCCAATTAGGCTAGTCTTCTAACTACCGGGGACTTCAGACTGCAGATAACCCTTAGAGCCCCTTCAGGTCTTCCCAGGGAGCCTCTCGCGGCCTCGCCCTGCACAACGGGCCACTAGGCCCGGACGGCGCCGCTCCTGTCCCAGCCGCTCCCGAGGAAACCGCACCCGCGCACTCGCCACCCGCCACCCTGCTTTTCACCGAGGAGGAATTCAATAAACGCGCGGTCACCTCCCCGCCTCCAGCCAACCGGCGCCACAGTCCGCCCCGCCTCACGCCGTCCGGAAACGCGCGCCACCGCAGAGGACGTCGGGAAAGCGACACACCCCGTTGGGCCCCGCGCGGCCCCGCGCGCCCCCTCTGCGCCTGCGCACTTGTCATTTGCCGTTCGGGCGCCTCGGCGCGCAGCTCCGTGGTCTCTGTAGAGAAGGTGCTACCGCGGCGCCGGAGGTAGGAGGAGCCTGGCTTCGGGCTGGAGTGGCGCGGGAGGGCCTGTCACCGCTGCCGAGGTCCAGGCTTGCCTAGCCCGCCCGTCGAGCGCCGCCCGCCCCTCGACCTCCGCAGGCCGGCTGCAGGGCCGCATGAGCGGCACTCAGTGGACGTGGGCCGCGGGCCCAGCGCAGCGATCGGAACCTTCCTCCTGTCTTTAGGCTGTTAAGAGTCCTTGAGAGCTTTTCCCCAGGCAGTCCCCTTCCGTGAGTCACCCGGTAGGGGATGCGGGAGAATCCGCCCCGCCCTGGTCCATTCATTCCCTCTTCGCCTGCCAGGAGCGGCGGGCACGACGATGAAGAGGCAGGAGTCCCGTACCCTCTGGAAGCTTTCAGCCTGGTAGGATCCGTTATGTCATTAGCAGCTGTCGATGGAGCACCTGTAGGAGAGGAACTGCCTTATGACTATTAACAGATATGTATGGACTCAACAGCGTAATGAAGTGTGGAATTCACACTTTGCATATCCAATAGATAAAATTCTGTTTGTTTTAGCCTGGTGTTCCAGGCCCTTATGAACTGACCTCCTTCTATCTGCAGACCTCTACCTTGTACCATTTTCTCTTCACTGACTGTATCAAACTCTGCAGTTCATGAAGTCAATAGATTGTTGTATAGGGTTTATTACAAGTAAGCCAAAGAGAATACAAAGTTTGCTCAGTGTCACTGGGGACAGATAAGTTAATGAACAAAAAGATAGGAGCTGATACTCTGGAACCACACTGCCAAGGTTTGATCTCTACCTTGCCACTTCAAAACTGTGAGGTGAGCCAGCTCCTCACTGTGCTTGTGCCTAGGATCTTGCATAAAGAAAAGATGACAATGATTGTATTGCATGGGATTGTTGTAAGGGTTAAATGAGTTAAAGATTTGAAAAGCTAGCTGGATGAGATGGTACTGCCTTTAGTCCTAGCACTCAGGTGGCAGAGGTAGGCGGATCTCTATGAGTTCGAGGCTAGTCAGTTATACATAATGAATTACAGACCAGTCAGGACTACATAGTGAGACCATCTCAAAAAATTTTTTGAAAAGCCCTTGGAAGAGTTTCTGGCACACAAGCATTCAATAAATGTCATCCATGACATATGATTATAGGCAGTGAGATGCCACTGTGGCAACCATGTTGATTACAGAGAATGAGGTAAGGTGAGCTCATGGAAAGGATAAGAGAGAACTTCTTTAAGAAGCTGATTTCATTATTGTATTTGAAATGAAATTTCTTCCATTGGATTATGTAGGGGTTTTGTGTGTGTGTATGTGGTGTTTGGCACATGAACTTGTGCACACGTGCGTGGAGATCAGTAGAGAATGTTGGGGGTCATGCTCTATCACTCTCCACCTTATACCCTTGAGACAGTCTCTCACTAAAACTGGAACTTTCCATTTTCTGAGTAGGCTGACTGATCATCAAGTCCCAGCAATCCTCCTGTCTCAGTCTGTCTTCCCTTGCAGCACTAGGGTTATAAACAGGTGTTACACACCCTGGCTTTTTTGTGTGGGTACTGGAGATCTCACTTCAGGTCCTCATGCTTCTGTAGCAAGCACTCTTATCCACTGAGCCATCTCCCCAGCTCTGTATAATGCAATCTTTATTGTTGAACCCTACTACATTGTGTGCCCTAGTAAATACTTATGCTCATAAGGTCCATCCTTTACCAGCAGGTGGTGTTCTAGTCTTCTGAGATTGGAGAAGACAGAGAAAAGTGGCCTTTTCTCTCTATGGCTATTCAGGAACATATCCTTTGTCTCTTTATTTCAATCAAGTTGTAGCATTTGCTGACAGCTCCTATCATCTGATAAAGCTGACAACTGGGGGATCTTAGGCCAAGGTTGGGAGATAAACTCTGTACATGGGGAATATCTATGTGGTAGCTGCTTTCGTGGTTTTTTTTCTTCCAAATTTCAGTAAAACACATTCCCCAAGATGTATTCTACCTATAGGCAGGCTTCTAAATGCCTCTCCTAAATGCTGTGATATACCCTGGGACAAACTTCTAACCAGGCTGTACTTTGGAGACTCTGTCTGTACCCTGTATGTTCTTGTTCCTTCCTGGAGGAAATAGCATAACATAGCAATAGCTGTCTAATTTGTGTTTGATTTTTCCACAGATATGAAATTAAATGAACCTATGCCCTTTATCACCATGGAGATCTTAGAGAATCACCTGAGCATCAAGTCACATGTGTCTCACAGGCTGGTGTTGGACAACAAAATATTCTCTTCTGAACACTAACAAGAGTTTTTAAACATGTCATTTAACTACAGGTCCAATTTGAAGAAAGATATTTAAGTCATTACAGAGAGAAAAACTACTTTGTTCTCAGTTGTGCAAAGTCTCCAAGTAAATCAGAGAGAGGTAAAGAGGAACTCTGCTGAAGCTGGGAGTCTGAGGGAGGCCAGATCAGGCTTATTCACAGGTTTCTTATCTGTAGATATGACCCCAAATCAGTCTTCATTCTCCTGAAAGCCAGCCTGAAAACCAGGTCAAATGATGGATGATTCAGATGATGATTTCAGAGAACTCTGTGCTAGCTTTTTCCAAAGGGTGAAAAAAAATGCGACCAGGGAGGTGTCAGGAGAAAGGAAGGCACCAAAGGCCTCTGGCAACACTCAAAAGAGAAGCCAACTGAAAAGGTCCAATCAGGCTGATACCAAGAGCAAAACCCTTCAAGGTTCCTCAGGGAAGAAACCTCAATCAGGCAGCCAGGCCCCTAGGACTAAAACGCAAGTCAGAACTAAATCCCAAAAAGAAGAACCAGCTGTCTCTGTGAATGGAGAGGGAGGAGTGCGTGTTCCTGCAACAGATCAGCCTGTATTGTGTGAAAAAGCACCAAGCATTCAGACAGGTAACCAGACAAGGACCCACTGCTGGATCTTTCCAGAGAGGGAACCAAAGTGATTTGTACTCTTTTAAACCAGGGTTCAGAAAACTTTTCTATGAAAAGCCAGAGAGTAAGTACTTTGGCTTTACAGACCATATAGTTTATGTCACAACTGTATAGTCAGTCCTCTAGCTGTCGGCTCCAAAGTACAGATTCAGCCAATATCAGATGGAAAATATTTTAGAAAAAAATTGCCTGTACTTAATATATTCAGACTTTTTTCTCATCTTTATTCCCTAAACAATACATTTGAGCAGCTGTTTATACAGCGTTTACTTTCTATTAGGTATTATAATAACTAAAGTTTTATAATAAGTATTATAATAACCAGCTGACTTAAAGTACATGGGATGTGCATAGGTTATATGCAAATAGTATACTATATAGAAGGGACCAGAACGTGTGCAGGTTTGAGTACTGTCAGGGAGTCCTAGACTGATCTCTCCTGTATGCGGAAGGTCAACTGTCCCTGTTGCTGCTACAGTTCAAAAGCAGCCGTAGAGAATGTGGAGGTGAATGGATGTGGCCTTGTGCCAATAAAACTCCCTTTACAAAAACCAAGCAGCTAGCCCTAGGCCCATAGTTTGCCCAATCCTGTTAGAAAAAGTAGTCATAAAATAAATAAATAGGGACTGGAGAGATAACTCAGTGGTTAAGAGCACTGGCTGTGCTTGCAGAAGTTTGAATCCCAGCACCCACATAGCAGCTAACAACTGTCCATAACTCCAGTTTCAGGGGATGTGATGCCCTCTTCTGTCCTTCATGGACATTGCATGACACGGGTGCACTATCACACATGCAGGCAATACACTCATATACATAAAATAAAAACAAAAAAAAATTTTAATAGTAATAACCCCTGTGAGTTTTCTGTATGAGTATGTTTAGAACTTTATGTTCTTGAGTTTCTTATGAATGTTTATAGTACATAGTTGATGGGAGTTGTATCAACATGAAAATAAGGGTGCCTTTAGTATTTTTGTGAATTCATTCTAAAGTGGGTAAGCTGGAATAGGCCGGTCAATCTGGCTAGGCTGAGAAGGCGTTCAGAGAGTAGTACACTGTATGTTTACGTTTTCTGCTCTGCTGCCCTTCGCATGCTCAGCTATATGAGTAGCATACTTTCTGAATTGAAATTCAACCTTGCTTGTATGATGTACACTTTAAGCTCCTGATTTCTGTTTCTAAATTTTCTTCACCTTCACTTCCTGATCTAAATGGCATTTTTTTTTCTAGTGTGGGTAGCAGAGTTTCTCAGGAGTAGTGGTAAAGTCTTAGCTCCCAGAGACTGCTGAAGCCTCAGTATGCTGCCAAGATGCTGTGAGCACTCCCTGCTTCCTCTGTGTGTCTGATGAAAGCCTTTCATGACTCACATATGCATACCTGCAAATTTGACACATAACTTCAGGGGTTCATGGATCTCTACTGAAGACCATCTGTGTATCTCAAGTTAAAGGAGAGTTGGTCTGGAACAAAATAAACATTTGCCATTAATATTTCTTTAATAATAGTTTTATTAAGATGATACTCATATTCCACAAACTTTGCTTTTAAAGTGTAAAGTTCAGTGGATTTAGTGTATTCAGAATTGTGCAACCACCACCAGTACTACCTAACTTTAGAGCATTTTTACCCCAAAATGAACCTCAAGATCCTCAGCAGTCATTGTACCTAGGATCTTCCTGCCATTGAGACTTATGTTTCCATTGCCACAGTGAAGCTATGAATAGATCCTATTCACGTAAGTCAGGTCTAACCTGAGTAGTAAAGGACATTTTAGAAATGTGGGTCTAACCTGTATCTGGTAGGAAAGTCTTTAATTTCTCCAGCTAGCATGAACACTGAATATTTTCCTTCTTGCCAGAGGGTGTTCCCAATGGCAACTCCCAACCCCCTCCACCCTGCTTCACTGTGACTGCTGGGCCAAGTCCCTCCAAACCCCGAGCCTCAGAGCTGGTTCTTCAACGGATGCAGCAGTTCAAGAGAGCAGACCCTGAACGTTTGAGACATGCTTCAGAAGAGTCCTCCCTTAAGACTACTCTGGAAGAAAATGTTCTAAAGAGTCCTCAAAAGGAGATGGTGCTGGGAAATGGTATGAGCAACATGTTCTATCTTTCAGAGATAAATTACAGTACTTTAAAAAGGGAGGCAGAAGGAACCCCTATTCACTTTGTTTGTGCCATGGACAGGCTTTCTGTTTGGTGTTTTATCTTTGCCACCTCATTGGGTCTAGCCAGAATGGAAAGTCCCTTAGTCATTTCTATTTTCTTAATACTTATTATTTTTAGTTATGTGTTATGTGTGTATGTGCATATGAGCGCAGGTACCTGTGGAGGCCAGAGGTAGGTGTCTTATTCTCTGGAGCTGGAGTAACAGGCAGTTGTCACTTGTGACTCATTTGACATAGGTTCAGGAACCGAACTCAGGTCCTCTGCGACAACAGTATATGCTTTTAACTACTGAGCAGATTGTCTCTCCAGCCTTTAATTCCTTTTCCAAGGTACTTTTGTTGTTTTTAAAGACAAGGTCTCCCTGTAGCCCCAGCTAACCTGAAACTCGCTGCATAGACCAGGCTGACCTGGATCTCAGAGATCCTCCTGCCTCTGCTTCTCAAGTGCTGGGGTTAAAGGTGTGTACTACCAGACCCAGCTTGCCCCCAGTATCTTACTAGACTTTCTTGACCTGGTGTCTGTCTGTTCGTGTTCTGTCTGTCTCTCTCTTGTCTTTCTCTCTGTCTCTCTCTCTTCCCTCTTGCTCTACCCTCCTCCCCCAACATACACACTTATCTTTTTATTCTAAAAATTTTCCTTTACAGAAAAGGTTGGGATTTTTTTGTTTTGTTTTAGTGTGTGTGTGTATATGATTTTTTGTTTGTTTGTTTTTGTTTTTTTTTTGCTACAATAGGTCTCCAGGTCCTATTGTAGTGCTTTCCGTGCAAGTATGAGGACCTGAGTTCAGATCCTTAGAACCTACAGATAGGCACGGGAGGGTGATTACCCTGTAATCGGGAGACAGGAAGATCCTACAGCTGGCTAGCCAGCTAGTCCTGCCTAATCAATGAGCTAAGAGACCCTATACCAAAAAACTAAGGTAGAAGACACCCAAAATTGACCTGTGGTCACATGTACACATACACAAAAACTATAAGAAATCTTCCTGTATACTCTACACCTACGTTTAACAGTTAACATTTTGACATACATACACATACACACACGTGCACTTATTTTGTAAATTTTTACTTTTGTTTGTTTGTTTGAGGCAGGGTCTTACTATGTGCATATCCCTGACTGGCCTGGAATTCACTATGTAGGCCAGGCTGGCCTGGAACTCACAGAGATCCCCCTGCTTCTGCATCCCCAGTGCTGGGGTTAAAGGTGTATGCCACCACTCCCAGCAGTTTTTCGCATCTTAATTAGCTTTATTTCGGAATCCAAATGCTTCTGTCATATATATTTTGTGTCTCTGTAAGTATGTGTATTTTTCTTGTACAGTCCCAGGGCTTATGAGACACACAGGAGTTCCCTTGGGCACATTGGCTGGCTAAACTACCTCAATTGGTGAGCTCAAGATTCAGCAAGAGCCACATACCTTTAATCCCAGCACTCAGGAGGCAGAGGCAGGTGGATCTCTGTGAGATCTAGGTCAGCCTGGTCTACACAGTGAGTTCCAGGCCAGCTGAGGATACAACGAGACCTTACCTCAGAATAAAACAAAAATGATTTAGCAAGAGACCTGCCTCAGTAAATAAAGTGGAGAGCAATCAAGGAAGATACCCAATGTCAACCACTGGCCTATATATACACACATGTGCACACATCCATGCAAACACATACACTATACATTTATACATGTGTAAAAAATGGAAAAGAACAAGAAGAAATCCTAGTAGTGAATCTACAACCAGTAATAGTGGGATTTCTGCTTACTGCATTTGCTGCTCACTTTGAAAGCCCTAAGGATTCTCAAGCTGCCTCATAGACTCACAACATATAGTAATTGGACATCCACCATGGCATCAGTCATGTGGGGGCAGAAAGGGAACAGAGGAACCCCTGCTGAGCATAACATCTGTTCTGCATTTGATTAAGTCATTCTCCATATATTGTCACATCATGTGCAACTAATGCACAGGAAGGGGTACACTATCACTTTTTAAGAAAAAGGGGTGGATGAAGTTGGTGCTGTGGTTTGGTGGTATAGTTTATCATGCACAAGTTCCTGGATTTGATCCCCAGTACCAGAAAAGACATAAAGCACCAAAATAAAGATGTGCTGCTTCCTTTTTTTGGCTTGTGACGGGAGTGGTAGGCTGAAATGCCCACTCTCACTAGGCAGTGCCTCTGTCAACAGGCTTATAGAACACTTTTGGTTTCTTTGTGTTCTGCTGGATATCCATGCTGCAAAAAGAATAGACAGGATGGAAAAGTAGGGGGCCTTGGAGCCTGTCCTCGGATTTGGATGCATCTCTATTCTCCACAGGGTACAAACCCAAGCTCCCTGCCACAGACAATGATGCTGCTGTTGCCCTGGCCCTGCAGCAGGAGTTCGGACGAGAAGGAACATCTGCATGTGATGACAGCCTTGAGGAGAAGGGGTTGTTCTTCTGCCAGATGTGTCAGAAAAACCTCTCATCAATGAATGTGACCCGGAGGGAGCAACACGTGAACAGGTAGAACAATGACCCAAATCCAGGGCAACTTATGGCTCTGCATGACAACAGCACCTCACTGTCATTAACATACCCTTTTTTCTAAACAACTCACTAAGATATACTCCTCATAATACTTTTCACCCATTTAAAGTGCACAAGTCATTGGCTTTTGTGTACCTGTCATCACCATCAATTTTGGATTCTTTTCATCATCTCCTAAGAAAACATCCTTACCTCTTGGCAGTCACTCCCTGTTGCTCCCTTCCTTGCTGCCTGACAACTGCTTACCAACTTTCTGTCTATGTGGATGTCTATTTGTATAAGTGGAATCATACAATACATGTCCTTTTGTGTCCTCCACTTAATGTTTTCAGAGGCTAGAGAAATGGCTCAGCAGTTAAGAGCACTGGTTGCTCTTACGAAGGACCCAGGTCTGGTTCCCAGCACCCATACTGTGACTGATAACAGTCTGTAACTCCAGTTCCAGGGGATCTTATACCTTCTTCTGGCCTCTGCAGGCATTGCACACACAGGTGCACTTACATATGTGCAGGCAAAACACTCATTAAATAAAAATAGTAAAAGTAAAATTTTTGTCTTTTTTGAGAGGATCTTCCTATATTCCCAGCTGGCCTGGAATTCTCTATGCAGACCAGGCTGGCCTTGAACTCATGGAGATTTGTCTGCCTCTGCCTCACAAATGCTGGGATTAAAGGCATGCACCACCGCTCCCGGCTTAATCATGTATCAGTCCACTGTATGGATAGAACACATATTTACTTTTTCATTCATCAGACATTTAGGTTGTTTCCACCTTGTGGATTTTGTGGTACATCTGCTGTGAACATGTGTTTTGTTGAACGTATGTTTTATTTGAACTGTTATTTTCAGTTCTTTGGTGCTTGTGCTTGAGAATGGAATTGCTGGACTATAAGGTAACTCTGTTAATCTCTTCTTGCTTTCTTTAGCCACCTTTGCTAACATACAACCTAAATTTAGTATCTAGGACTGAATGCCAGGAGACTTGCAGATGGTGTAAGGGGATCAGCTTTGTCGGAAACATGTTTACATGTTGACGTGGATCCAACATTTTCTCTAATCCATGTTATGTGAGAGGGCTGTTATTCTGTATTTACTGACTTCCTCCAGATGCCTAGATGAGGCAGAAAAGGCACTGAGACCTGCCATGCCTCAGATCCCTGATTGCCCAATTTGTGGCAAGCCATTCCTCACTGCCAAAAGCCGAATCAATCACTTGAAGCAGTGTGCAGTGAAGATGGAAGTGGGTCCTCAGCTCCTGCTTCAGGCTGTGCGGCTGCAGACAGCTCAGCCTAAGGAGGGCAGTAGCCCTCAGGCACCCAGGTGAGACAAATGAAAAGAACCAAATATGGCGTGTATACTTGATTTATACTTTCTCAAAAAGCTTCTGTAGCATTGGAGAGTACTAGATCCCTCTTGTGTCTGGAATGAGATGTTTGAGGAGGAAACTGGCCACAGTCCAGGAAAGATTGAGGAGAATATGGATTCCCATGATGTGGGGCTGTCCGTGTCTTGGTTGCACAACATGATTCTATTTTAGTGTTCCTCCATTTTCATACTGTTAGTGTCAGATTATCCAGCATAGTTCAAAGAGTTGGTATGGCAGAACTATAGCACTATAGTTTTTTCTTTTTACAAATAATACAATATTTATTCATCTTTGAGAATTTCGTGCAGTGTATTTTGATCACATTTGCTCTCCACTTACCCCCTAATTAGGACTATGTTTTAATTGCATGAATTAATGCTTATGTATTAAAATAGGAGGTTCCCCTAACAGCTGGGAAGTAGTCCTTGGCATGCAAACTCTAGGCATGAAAGTATCAGAGGGTCAGCTCAGCTCATGCTGGCCCTGCTGCTGAGTACCTCCAAACTGAGTCCAACTTAACAGGGAACAAAGGCAGCTGTGGGCCCCAGACTTCTCTAGGTTTGACTCTGACAAGAGCTGCCTGTCCTAGCCATGGCCTTGCACATGGGTTATTGGCAGCTAGGCTGAGCTACAGCTGAGATCACGGAGAGCAGAGGGGTTCTCCAAGCCAGAGAGCCTGTCTATATTTAGACAGGCTAATATTATAGGACAAGAAGCCTAGAGGCCTTAAAAATTATCTAAACTATTGTTTGCCTCTCAATTAAATATGTCTACTTTTAAAATACCCCCAAATTGTGAGCTACACATACACAGGTCCTCCTAGAAGGATGGTGAGTAGAAAGTTATGGGAACTGGATACATTCAAGGGACTTTGAACCTTCCTTAAGAGGACTTTGACTTTTCCTCTACTGTGAGCAAGCCTGGGCATTTGGACTCCAGGGCATTCAGAGTTTCATGACCATAACATACCCACTGGTCTGAGCACCTTCTTGCCCTTTGTACCCCTTACTTGCTTTCCTCAAGCTCAGCCCCTGCCTGTGGTCCAAGATTCAGCTTCATTGCTGCTGTTCACACATGATGCCTGGCTGCTGGGTGGCTCCCTTCCCTCTTGTCTGTGGTTATCATGCAGATTCCCAGGAAGCTGGAGCTGAGTTAGGGATTGTTTACATCCTCCAAGGCCACACAAGAATCTCCAGCTTGCCCTGTCCAAGGGAGAGCTTGAGCTTTTGCAAAAGCTCAAGGTAACAGCAGCTGCAGGAAAGGCTGAGTGGGTCTGTGTTCTCAGGATTGCTTCCTCCTACTTGTCCAGCTGAAGGGGCTTGTGTAGACAGAGGATGTTCTCTCTAACCAGAGACACCTCCATACCATCCTCTCCCAAAGCACAGACAGGTCAGCTTCTGGGACAGTGGACTGGTGGCAGCAGGAGCTGGGAGGCCTTTCTTTGGATCTTGAGTAGAGGTGCTACTATGAGTCCCCTGAAAGAGGGGAAGGATACTTTCTGGCCAGTCTGGCTAGCACTGCCTCAAGGACATCTGAATTTTTGGTGTGCAAGACTTGTTGGCCTCAGAGAGCCAACTTGGAGCTATAGACTCTTCTGGGTTTGGCCACATCTATGTGTGCAGCTACCACTGATGGCCAAGAAAGACCCTAGACTCTCCTGTGTCTGAATGCTGAATTTCTGGTTTGGGGATTGATGAGCTCTTGAGGAACAGAATCAGCACAGTAGGACACATGGATTCCTTTTGTCCCCTGCAAGAGAGAACAGACCCAGTGTCAGAAGCCCTTGCTGACCTTTTTGTGACTGCCTTTTAGCTTCAGCAACCACGTTGGAGGTTTGAAACGGAAAGGAGTTACCAAGAAGGAGCCACAGAAGAGGCGGAAAGTCAACAAGCCTGAGGCTCCATCTGAGGACATGCTGGTGGCCATGGCTATGTCTTGCTCTGAGATGGAGCAGTGTCCAGTCGTGCCCACACTCAGCGTGGATAGTGCTTTTTCTGAGAAGATAAGGCTAGGAGCAGGTATGTGTGGCTGGAGTAGAGGCCTGGGGAGATCTTAGAGCTCTGTTGCTGGCCAACATTTATCAGAGGCAGGTTCTGGGATGCGTGGCAGGTCTACTTCTGACTGTGCTATTTCTGTTTATCTCTAGGGAAGAGAAGTCGCAAAAAGAAACCCCTGTTGTGCCCCCCACAATTGTTAGTCCAAGACTCTGAAACCACAGGTAGACAGATTGAAGATCGTGTGGCCGAGCTCTTGTCAGAGGAACTGGAACTGTCCAGCACCCCACCACTTCCTGCCAGCAGGATTTTCAAGGAAGAATTGGAAGAGGCAAGCTGGCGTCTGCAGCTGCCTAAAGGAAAGCAGAACTTTCTGTGGGAGGGCAGTGCCCTCACAGGAGCCTGGCCTGAGGAGTCCTTCTACACAGTGATTCTTCCAGCTGTGTCCCAGTGGTCTACAAAGGTGAGTCCTGCTCCTCCTGTAACACGTGTGGATGGGCTAGGAGGGAGGTGGGCAGTTCTAGAAATGCATCCAGGTACCAGGGCTGAGTAATAGAAGTAGAACAGTGAGTAGGTAGCAGGGGCATTGGCCATAGCTCATTTCTCAGTGTACTAATTAAATGGCTCTCTGCTAAGCAAAAAGAGGGCTTTGGTTCCCCAATTTATTGCCTTCCTAGAGAATTTCTTTAAAATGCAAAATCCAGCCCCACCTCCAAGGTGGCTGCTAAAACCTGTCTGAAATGGAGCCTGGGAACCTGCATTTGACATACACACTCCAGACAGTTCTGCTAAAGGTGGTCCTCAGTCAGTACTCACCAACCTTTGGCCATTTAAATGACATTAAGTGGGCTAAAGGCTGCTGGGCACCTTTCTGACAATCAGGTAAACTGCAAACTTAGGCCTCAGGGCAGGCATGAGTTGTGACAGAAGCCTGCCAACACAGTGATAGGGGAGGCTTTCTGGGGTGGCTTCTGCCTGTGACTGACCACCCTTGGGGGCAGCCCTGTCTGGGATTTTAGGTCTATTGGTGCTTGAGTCGGGGACAATGACCACACAGCTTTCCAACTTGTTTCAGGAACCTGAGCTACCACTGACATTGCCCAAGCAGTCAGAGCCAGGTGTACAAAGGCCACCTGCTCTCCACAGCAGCCCTCCTATGGGCCATATCCCCAGGAATCAGTTGCTGTCCTCCAGCCAGAGGGAGCATCAAGCTCTGCAGGACCTCGTAGACTTGGCAGAGGAGGGACTGAGTGCCAGCTCATGGCCCACCAGTTCAAGAGTACCTACACGTAAGACACTGGGTGGGGCATCAGGCCTGCCCTGTCCAGTCGAATGTGGGAAGGGACTAGACCATGTGCTGCTATGAGGCTCCATGGCTCATCTCAGAACCTTGAAGAATACAGGCTTGGGGTGCTTTTGTGTTTTTCCTTAGAGGTATAGGGTGCAGAACATCTGTGTCTCATGAACTTTAACCAAAGACAGCTGCCTGGCCTGATTTTGTCCATTTTACTGCCCTACCTTCCTACTGGGAAGCTGTGTGAAAATAATTGGGGCAGGGGTATTCTCAAATAGCGTGGGTTCAACTAAGACTACGGTTGATACTGCCCACGTAGGAGGCAACATTGCCAGGAAGTAACATCCTTTCAATCTACAAATCCTCTCAGGGTTGGATTTGGTACCCAGCAGCCCTCCACTGACCGGGTTCATCCTGCCATTCAAAGAGAAGCTCCTCAAGAGGGGTGGCGATGCTTCGGTAAGGATAGAGACTTCTTTGCCACATGATAACTTGTCAGCTGTGTCCTGGCTCTGTGGTCTTGGCCATTCTTGTTTGAGCCCCCCTGGCCTCTTACCAGATGACTGGCACATCTTGACAGTCCTTGAGTGGAGCCAGCTGAGAGACCACCAGGCCTTACTGTCTCTCCTCTTAGGCCACTGCCCCAAACTCTTCTGTTCTTTCTGTCCTTGGATGCTGTAGCAATTGATACCCAGAGCCAGCTTTGTCCTAGAGTCCAAAGGGATCACTGCTTCCCTGTGTGACTTCCTCATTAAGGCATCTATTCTTCATATTCTATTGTTTCCTGGTGATTTTTCTTCATTCATTAGGAACTCCTTGTGCCCTCCTCTGTACATGGATCATGAGCTGGGTTCCAGCTAATAATTCAATATCCTGTGTTAGTACTGAATGGCATTGGAAGCTGGGTGTTCTTCAGAGTAGATGTCATCCCATGAGGACTACTTCATATGAAGTGCCATTTTAGAGATATTCCTGGACATAGATAGGAAGTAGCGGGTCCTTGAACAACTCAGGCTCAGGGTCCTAGTCTAGTTCATCAGGCTATTCTAAGAACTCTTATGCACACACAGCTCTTTAAGAGCTATTAGGATGTCTTTATTACATCCACTCACTGTCCCTCATGCCATAAGTTAGGAACACACTGTAATAGAGAACCTGAGAAAGAAACTAGCATTTGCTCTTCTGGATCACCGAGGTCCTCATGTAGGCACATCCTGGATAGGAGTGTAGGTCCTGGTTCTTGGTATACCCTAGCTCCCCCTCTCGTGGATCAGTTAGTGGAACAATGATGGAGAGAGCTGACAGCTTTCTTCCTCCTCTCATTGCAGCTCTCCCTTGGGTTGCTGGTGGCTGACTTTAGGGCCATGGTCAATAACCCACACCTGAGTGATGTCCAGTTCCAGACTGACAATGGGGAGGTGTTTTATGCCCACAAGTTTGTGCTTTATGCCCGATGTCCACTTCTCTTTCAATATGTAAGTACACAGGGTGCCAGTAGTCTAGCACCTCTCCCTCCTCTCCTTTTTGTCCGGAATGATTTCCTCTCTCTTCCATAAAGGATGGCATTTGCATCGTTATAAAATATTATCAGCCTCTCCCGCCACGTCTCTCTCTCTGACTAACTCTGTAGTCTAGGCTAGCTCATGATGATCCTCTTGCCTCAGTCTCTGAGGTGCTGAGATGGGTTTAAGCCACCATGCCTGGCTCTGTATTTTTCTTCTATTTGTACCTTCAAGGTTCAATTGCTGCTCTGATATGTTGACATGTCAGTGGACTGTTCAGTCTCTGTCAGAAAGTTCCAGACACAGGGGTGTACAGTCTTAAGATATTATCATCTGCACATGTATTAGACCACATTCATAGCTATCCTGGGACTCATGCAGCCCACAGGCCACAGGCTGAACAGTCAAGTAGAAACTAATCAGTTCCTTAAACACCCATCCCAATATAATTTTGAAAACAAAGGCCCAACCTACAGAATTTTGACCAAGAAAATGCACAGGACTGGCCCCTATTTTTCCCAGGGTCTGGGGCTATCTAAGAAGCTACAGAGTTTAGACATCCCAAACCATTGCTTACTCCAAATTATGACTGTCTAGCCAATAAGCCTTCTGTATTTTCTTCTTCAGGTAAACACTGAAGGCTTCTCCACTGTAGAGGATGGAGATCTGACCCAGCGCGTCCTGCTGAATGATGTGAGCTCTGAGGCCACCCATGCTTTCCTAAACTATCTCTACATGGCAGACACTAACCTGCCTCCCAGCCTGGCTCCTGACCTGCACTCCCTGGCCCTCAGGTTGGGATTGTTCTTTCCATGTACTTCACAGCTTTTGAGAGTTAATGACATGTCTTAGCAGATTAACAGTTCAGAGGGTTGTGCTGCAAAAAGGTCAGGGCTGAGACCATCAAAACTTCAAATCCTGTTTATACCTTCTAATTTGTAGTTTCTATCAGTAATGACCCTGAGTGAGTCATGGTAATTGGCAAGAATGAACCCTTGCAGGGGTGCCAAGAACTGTGGGCGGGGGGACCTAGTGGGCATGATAAGAGGCTAGCCCGTGACCTAAGCACCTATATACACTACAGCTCCTTGACTGATCCCCACCTCCTCTCCACCGCCCATACCACAGGAGTTACCCAGCATCAGCCAGGTATTCTCCTGACAAAGCTTAAAGTTTGGATGAAGTTTAGGATGAAGCCTCATTCATCCCTGGCCCTGTCACTCTTCACGTGCCTTCCCAGAAAAAGACAGCTCAGCAGTGAAGGTCTGAGATGCACTGGCTAGGTTCAGAGCCTTTTGATAGGTAGCCATCCAGCCTGCCAACAGGTTTGTCTCCTGTGGTTTGTCTGAGATGCAGTGTCTTGAGTGACTCTTGGGACAGCATATACTGCTTAGTTTTTTAGCCCCAGGAGCTCCTGAGATCTCCAACTCAGCATGACACACTGCTACTTTGTCAGCAGCAGAGTTAGTGGTCAAGGTGCTCCTGGACAGGAGCATGAGGAAAGGCTGCACGTGAATCACACCCTTCTTCTTCACAAGGACTGCTCTGGCTGCCAGTCCCAGGTGCTCAGCATGTGCCTCCATGCAGAGCAGTGATAACACACAGTGTTTCTTATTGCAGGTTTGGTGTGCACGACCTTGTTCATCTATGTGAACAGGTACCTGTTATGACAAATCTAGAAGGAGAGCACCAGGAGGAGAAGGAAGATAAGAATTGCGAAAGCAGAGCAGAGAATTTCCAAGAACTCTTGAGGTCAATGTGGGTAGATGAAGAGGAGGAAGCAGAGACTTTGTTGAAATCTGATGTCTATGAAGAAGACAGAGAAAAGGTGAATGAAGCAGAAATGGAAGAAATTTATGAATTTGCAGCTACTCAGCGGAAGCTACTCCAGGGGGAAAAAGCAGCAAACACAGACAAGGATACTGGCCAGCTTAGGGATGTCAGTCCAGTTGCTCAGCCTACCCTGCCAGGTGCCCAGGGTAACAGACATTTGGAAAAGGTAGAGCAAATGGAGTCATCTAAGCTAGGAAAAGAAGAGACCCCAGCCAGCTGGGAAAATGCAAGACATTCCTTTCTGCCACTCCAGGGCCTGTGCTCAGATGGAGTTGGGGAGGCGGAGACCGAGGAGCAAGAGGCACCAAGAGAGGCAGCTGGCCACCCCAACTCCTGCAGCCCTCCTGGAAGCCCACAGGCAAGGAGTAAAGTAGGCTCTCTTTTGCACCCAGTCAAGACCCATGAGTACAAACAGCTAAGTGATACTGTCAGGGAGAGGCAGGTAGAGATGTCCCACCCCTCCTCTCCAGAGCAGGCACCTCCTCCACACCTCTGCTGCCTCCTGTCACAGTCCCCTACAGGTGGAAGTCCCAGCCAGTCACGGCTTCACCTTTATCCCACAAGCTGTTTGTCCCCATCTGTGTCCCAGTCACATGATGGCATTTCCAAAGTGGCTTCTCCAAGCTCACCCTCTCCAGTTACGCCAGCAAAGCAGAGGAGGAACAGTAGTGTTCTCCAGTTACTCAAGGACCCAGGCCACCAGAAAGGCAAGCAGGATAGTTCCATATTGGAACACAAAAATAGAGGCATCCTGATTTCCCCGGCAAAATCTCCACCCATTGACCTGACCCAGTCAGTACCTGACCTCTTGAGTTCCAAGACCCAGGATCCTCCATGCCATGTGAAGAAAGAGGATGAGATCATCCTTTTACTGGATTCAGATGAAGAGCTGGAACTAGAACACACCAAAGCAAAGTTGATTTCTAATGACTCCTCAGAAGAGAGGAAAGTTCTAGACATTAGCCCCAAGTCCTCTGAGCTGTTTTCGGTCATTGACATCGATGAAGATCAGGAACATCTCCAAGACTCACTGGAGAGAGAAGCTGAACTACAGCAGGAAGAGGTAGAGGAACAGCAGGAGAGTCAGGCTGCTTTGGGGAACAGAGGGATCCCCTGGCTGTTCTGCAACCAGCACAGCCCGGATGAGGACAGCACCACAGACACCTCCTGGCTGGTGCCTGCCACTCCACTGGTCAGCAGGAGCCGTGACTGCTCAGCACAGACCCAAATTACAAGCCTCAGGACCAAGACTCCAGGGGATGAGACTGCTCAGCTCTTACCCAGGGCTTCCTTAGGACACAAGACAGTGCAGGAAGCAGCCCAGAAGTTCTCAGTGATCATGCCACAAGTGCTGCCTGTTACTCCAGGAACTTCTGATCGTGGAAGGCAGACCTACAGAAACCCTTCCCATCCCTACCCCAGGTGCTGCAAGCTCTCTTCTCCACAGCCATCGTGTCATCTTCCTGATTTAACCAGGCGGTTTCAGAAATTCTCACCACCTGCACCATGCCTCCCAAATCAGGCTGCAGTTGATGAAGTGGTGGAAGTTGGGGACAGTGACGATGAGCAGGAGATGGCTTCCCATCAGAGAAATGGCAGCTTCCTTCTGGATGGTGGCACCCCAATCCCCATGGGTGACTGCTCTTGGCAGGTTGAGCCCCTCTCACCAATTCCAATTGATCACTTGAACCTGGAGCAGAATGGCCCCCTAAGCACCAGCAGTCCTAGCCGTCAGGCCCAGGAAGCTGTGCATGATAGTGGCTGCCACTCCCCAGGACTCCTGGGTACCACACCCGTTCGGGGAAGCTGTGCTGCCCAGAGAGATTCTCAAGAGCAGTCCTCACAGGCGGGCTCCCCAGGGAACAGCAAGCTGAGCTTCCTGAATCCAGCTCTGTGGGATGACTGGAACGAGGAAGATCAGAACTCTCCAGAGGTGGCTTCTGCAGCCCAGACTCCAAGTGCCAGAGCTCAGAAACCAGAATGGCCAGAGACACCAAGTGAGTAGCCTTGAGGCCTGGGAAAGATCTTGTCCTGTACTGTTTACACTAATGGGGACATGGAGGTCAGGAGTGAAAAGCTGAGCTAGCAATGCTGAAGGGCTTGCTCACCTGGGCAAGACCCTCCCACTGTCTCCCAGACCCTTTTGTATAGTGGAGGGAGAAGTGGCTGGCTCCCCTAACATATATTTCATAACCATTCTGTCAGTGTTTCTTAAACCTGCCTGGATCCCAACTAATGCACTTATTAAAAAGTTCCTGTTTGTGGACTTCCCTCCAGGACACTGACCCAGCACCAGAGGTGCATAGTATATATGGCTGGGGAGGTGGCTCAGTCAGTAAAATACTTGCTGTGCAGACATGACCTAAGTTCAATCTCCAAAGCCAACATAAAAAGCCAGTTGCATTTGTAATCCAGCAGAGACAGGAGCATCCATTGGGGCTCACTAGCCAGCCAGCAAGCCCTAGTTTCCAGGGAGAGCCCCTGTCTCAAAAAACAAGGTGGCTAACTCCTGAGGAACATCATCCAGTGCTGACATCTGGCCTCCGTACCCACCCAGTCATGCATGTGCATACATACACACACACCTGCACAGCCACATGTATGTACACATACACAATAGTAATTGCATAGAACCAAGCAATTCCACATTCACTATGTATCCAAAAGAATGAAAACTGAGATTCAAATAGATAATTGTGCATATTCATAGCAGCACTAGTGACAATAACTGGAAGATATCCTTCTGTGATTGAATGGGTAAATAGAATGTGACTTGTCTACACAGTCGGCTATTGCTTAGTGGCATGTGGTTTATAGGTAAATTTTGAAATCTTGTTAGGTGACAGAAGCTAGACATAAAAACATAAAGTTCCATAATTTGTTTCCATGAAATGTATCAAAATAGGTAAATCCAGAGTGATACAACACAGATTTCACATTAATTTAGAAAAATGGGCTATGCTGTAGCTCAGCAGTACAATGCAATGATGGGTTTCATCCCTAGCACCACGAACTAAAAACACAAATGAGGGAAGTTTGGGAGATTGTGCCCACTCTTCTTGTCTCCTGAGTGGAGAGACGCTACTTCCCAGCTCATTTCAGGTATTCAGGAAGATTCCAAAGTTAAAAGCCACTGCATCCCAGGTGGGACTTACAGGGAGGAGAGGACCATGTCTCAGGCTCCGCCGTGAGACTACAATAGGAGTGCTGAGGGAGCATGCACCTGCTGCTTTCTTCCCTCCTAGACTCCCAGGGGCACCGGGCTGCTCCCAGCACTCAGCCTGATGCCTTCAGAATCACCCAAGAGCTTCCGACAGTGCATGTGCTCTACTCTACTGCCCCAGTGCTTCTGTCTCAGGAGGCCCAGTGGCCTAGAATTTGCATTTCTCACCAGTTCCCAGGCTATGCTCAGAGAACAACTACAAGAGACTTGAGACTGGGTTCTTTGGTCATTCTGAGGCAGGCTTCAAGGACTTAAAGGTAAACTCCGAAATGATAGGAGACATTTCTCCTATGAGATGTCAAAGGGCTGCATGGTCATTAAAAAGGATAAAACTATATTCCTCATTTTTCCTATTAGTCTTTTTGGTGTTAGTTTGTTGGCAAAACCAAGTCTCAAATAAATAAATTAATCATGTTTTTTAAAGCAATAGCTTCATTGACATATAATTCATATATTATAAAACTCACCTTTTAAAGTGTACAGTTTAGTGATTTTTATTATATTCATCCCATGGTACAACCATCACCACTGAGTTCCAGATACTTCTATTGCGTACCCTTTTGCAAGCACTCCTGCGAGTCCTTGGTACCTGCTCCTCTACTTTCTATAGATTTGCCTGTTCTATACATTTTGTATAAGTCAAATCACACACTAGTCTAGAAAAAAAAAAAATTTAAGTGGAATCAACCTTTTCCTTAACATAAGGTTTTCTGTGTTCATGTTTCATTCCTTATTATACCTGAAAGCTATACCATTAATGAATATATGACATTTTGTTCATTCATCCATTAGTGGACATCTGAATTGTTGCAACTTTTTAGTTATTACAAATAATCCTGCTTATGAACATTCATGTACAAGTTTTGTGTGGACATACGTTTTCATTTCTGAGGTAGTTAGGACCTGGCATTCCTGGGTCATATGATAACTGTGTTTAGTATTTTGAGGATTTTCCAGACTTTTCCCAAGTTGCTGCTCCACTACATCACTATCAGGTACATATTAGTGTTCCTAGTTCTCATCCCGCCAACACGTATTATTTCTGCATTTTTCATGCTAGTGTCTATGAGGTAGTAGCTCAAATGTCTTTTTGTTTGGTTTTGGTTTTTGAGACAGGATCTCACTGTGTAGCCCTGGCTGCCCGAGACTTGCTATATAAACTAGGCTGGCCTCAAAATCACGGAGATCTACCTGCTTTTGTTTCCTGAATGGTGGGATCAAAGGCGTATTCCATGGCTCATAATAATGCTGAGCATCTTTTCATGTACTTTGTGGCCATTTGTGTATCTTCTTTGGAGAAATGCTTGCCCTGATCCTTTGCTGTTTTTAATTATGTCCTTTTCTAATTTGTTTATCTGTTTTGTGTGTGTGTGCACTGTGCAGCAGCACGTATGTAGAGGTCAGAGGACAACTTTCAAGAGTTGGTTCTCTCCTTCTACTATGTGGGTTCTAGGGATCAAACTTAAGTCACCAGACGTGGCAGTAATCACCCTTACCACGGAACCATCTTACCAGTGTACATTGTTTTTTTTTATTGTTAAACTAGAAAGTTCTGATGTCTAAGCCTGCTTGAAAGGTGTCAATGTTGCCCCTGTCTAGTGCAGTCACTGTATATTGGGACATTGTTAAGTCATGTGCTGGGCTTTTCAGCTAAATAGCCCCAGGCACCTATTTACCAGACATCTGGCATGGCATGGTCCTTCACAAATGCTGTATACTGCCTTCCAGCGGAAAGACACGACTCCAAGCGGTGAAGAGGGACCACCACTGCTCTCATGAGGCACACTGTTGACTACGGTCTGTCAGTGCTTTATTTTTCTTGGTACCAATTCCAGGGTAGGAAATGGTAGGAAATCCACACCCTTCACACTGAGGCATGTACTTCTTGTGTTTTATCTAGAAGGTGCTAACAAGAAAAAGAGCTTGCCCCCCAAAGTGCCTATAACTCCAATGCCAAGGTATTCCATCATGGAGACGCCTGTACTGAAGAAAGAACTGGACAGGTTGGTGGCTTTCTCTTGTGTGATCTCCTATATATACCCAGGCTTAGCAAGCCTAAAGAGGAAGGATCCAGCCCCTGGCCCTTCAAGTCTGGTAAATGCAGCTGGCCTTGGGCTTGCAAGGGGAGTTCTGCAGAGAGGGTGTGTCTGCTGGGGGCAGGGTGGACGGCCTGGATCTCTTAACACTGTTCCCAGATTTGGGCCCTAAGAAAGAAACCAGTTAGATTTCTGTGGGTTATTCATCAGGTGATAGGTTTCCATGTTACACACTGATGGAAATGGGACCCTAGCCCATACCATCTGAGTAAGGAGACCTTATTTTCTAAAAAATTTGAAAACTATCACATCTCAGCAAATGCTGCTCTTCATCCAAGCAAATGCTACAGAACACTATGGGAATATACCTGGCATGGATATCCTTTAGATCAAGCTTACTTAGCATATAGGCAGATACTCAGCTTTGAATGCTTCTAAAAGTCAGGCATCTAAGGTTTTGATCCCATGAAGCCACATATTTACTGTTTGCTAACATACAGAAGTAACACAGAGTATGGAGACAGAACTACAATCTTAGACCCTGAAGTTTACCTATTTCTGCATGCAGGTTTGGAGTCCGTGCTCTGCCCAAACGCCAGATGGTTCTAAAACTGAAGGAGATTTTCCAGTACACTCACCAGACCCTGGAGTCAGACTCTGAGGATGAGATCCAGTCCTCCCAGGTGTCCCTAGGGGTCCCTTGCAGTCAAGCCTCGGCCACCAAGACCAGCAAACATTCAAGGTCAGGATGCTACACCCAGCTCAAGACCACTGCAGGCCTTGGGACTCAAAGGTCCAAGGGTCCCACTAAGACCAAAAGCCCTCAACATCAAAAGAAGCAGCTCAGTGAAAGCATCCCCGACCCAAGCAGTTCACCAGCTGGTGAGCTACCTCCAGGCCCTGATGGCAATGCCCAGCTCCCAGGCTCTCAAGAATCTGTGGTTGCCTCTGTGGATGACGGTGACAGCTCCTTTGGCTCTCAAAGGTAATGGATGGAAACAGCAAGGTCAGTTACACCAGTGTCCTCTGGGCAGTAGGTCTGAGAGTAGGCCATGGTGAGGACTAATGTACATGAGCCCGCTGACTTCTGGGTTCTCTGCAGGCAGTCCAGAGGGTTTCAAAGACCGTTCCCTGGGGCCCTGCAGGCCTTTAAAACCTATTCCTCCCCTGCATGCCTGGTGTCATGGCTGAGAGGGAATCCCACTCAAGCTGGCACAACTGGGGAACTCAAGAACCCGAGAGGCCTGTGGGACGCCATCATGGAGTCCTGTCACCCTGGGGGTCATCCTTGTCACGTGCCAGGCCCCACAGAACCATGGGAACACTCTTTCCCTCAAAGGGGCTCCTAGTCTTGGGGTCTGGAGAGAAAGAGTGTCACAGAAGATCTGTTCTTTCCAGTTCCTCCTGTGAGTTTGGAGCTGCCTTGGAATCTGCAAGTGAGGAGGGGGTGAGTGCGTCGCAGGCAGCCATCCAGGCAGCAGACACAGAGGAGACTGTGAGACGCTACATCTGCTCCAAGCCAGCCCTGTACCGCAAGGTACTAATGTACCAGCCCCTCGAGCTAGCTGAGTTACAGGCTGAACTGAAGCAGGATGGCATCCACGTGGCCATGGGCAAGTTGCTGGACATCCTAGATGCTCAGTGCATCACCTTCACGACTGCAGCAGCCAGAAAAGAAAAGCTGAAGCAGAAGAGACAGCACCTCGGCAGAAAGAAAAAAGTCCGGGAGTGACGGGCCCCACCCCACTGCCGCCTGCCAGAGGACCTGGACACCTAGTACAGATTGGGCCTCCATAATCCTCTCTATCTTGGGACCTCAGCCTGTATCTGTGTAAAGGACAACAGCCCCAACCCACTCCTCCTTTTCTGGCCTCCAGCAGCTGGTCACGTCACCCACTGAATTCAGAGCCACACCCTTCCTGTCAGTGCCAATTTTTCCCCAGCAGAGTCCCCATCCTGTGTGTTCTTGAGGCAGTACACCACATAGCTAGTCAGAGCAAGGCCTGATCCCTCCCCATATGTCATTCTGTGTCCACTACACACAAGCACAACTGCCCCATGAGATGTTCCTAGATGGGCATCAGGTCCAGCCTGTCTTTCCAGCATTCAAACCAATCCCAGCTACCACGGCAGGCCAAGTCTCCCATGGGCTGCCTGCACCACCCACACCACAGGTGCCTGCCCAGATATTTATCAGTCACCAGCATCCTCCAAGCAGGACTGAATAAGGGCCCAGCACAACTCTGAAGAACCCCTCCCCTAAGCAAGCATGCTCTTTGCGGGCTCCGTCCACGTATGTTAAAGCCCCGTGACTCAGTAGAGGAGGGCTGGAGAACGAAAGTTTGGGTCCCCGTGGCCTGTGAATGTCCTTATCTGTTTTAAATACAGTGGTTGGTTTTATATGATGTGCAATAAAAACAAGGCTTTATAGATGCTACTCTCCAGAAAAGTCAAGGGACATGCTGGGTGAGTTTGAGCCCCTCTGCTCTGCTACTACATGTCTTGGAGCCTTCGCACCTATTCAGGGGCCTGTCATCTCCCCGGTTACGTCTAATTCCTAGATAACAGGCACAGATACTCATTTATTCCTGCTTTCACAAACACTGTTTCTGTGTCCACTATTTATTTTTAAGTATTTTATTATTTTTATGTTATATGTATGAGTATATTGCCTCCATGTATATAAATGCACCTGTGTCATGCAATGCCTATGGCGGTCAGAAGAGGGCATTGGATTCCCCCGGAATTGGAGTTACAGATGGTTGTTATCTACCATGTGGGTTCTGGAAATCGAACCCAGGTCTTCTATAAGAGCAGTCAGTGCTCTTAACCACTGAGTCATCTTTCCAGCCTACTGTGTCCACTCTTAATGGTGCCCTCATAGGCACTACACTCCAGCTGCCACCACTCAAGGAAGCAGGTCAGGGACACAACCCGCCTCACAACCCCAGCCTCACTTTAAGTGACAAGGGTCAGGCTAGTCACTGCTGGACCTGCTGAGTCACTGTGCCTTGTTCGCAAGATGGATATATAGCACAGACCTAGAATCCATGCTGGGCCATGCTGAGAGATCAGATGCCATCCCTTTAGGATTTGGGCTGTGACCCAGCAGTAGGCACATAACTAGCATGCCTGAGGCTCAGGGTTCAATTCTTGGCACTGCAACAAGAAAAAAAAGCCTCCTTGGGCCCTTAGGGGAACCTTGAGGACAGCTTCCTGGAAGAAGTTTGTGAGCCAACCTTAGAGTTTAGTAAAACTTAGAGTTTGGGTGAAAATAGAGCTTCATGCATGTGGAATATGTGTCCTGGTTGAGACCAGGCAGAGGAGGCCATCCTGGCCTGTGATGCCAGAGTAGGCAATCGAAGCTGAATACTCAGGATGAACTTTGGTCAAGCTGAAGGAGAATTTTAGCAGATTTTAAAGATGTTATATTTCTCCCATGAAGGACTTGGTGGGCTGTTTTAGGGAAATTAGATGGAGTTGTCAAGACATGAGACAGAGTTCTTATAAGCTCAACAGGGTTTGTGGTTTGGTGTGCCCCTCCTGTCCTCAGAAGGGGTCCATGACCTACCAGAAGTTAAGACCCTCTAGGTTACCAATATTAGGGAAGAGTTTAGAATAGTTAGAAAGCCAGGTTAAGTGTTCAAGTGACCAAAAGCTGGGACAGGGTCTGGTGATTGAGTCAGCCTCACCCTGACCTTCTCAGACTGGGTCTACTTGACCCCTGGCAGCCAGCAGGACTAAGCAGTAGGCTGAGGCTGCAACATGTGTTCTGTGACCTGCCAAAGGACAGAACCCTGGAACCCTAGACCTGATGTAGAGCAGCATCCATTTGTCTTAAAACAACTGGTGAATAGTTGCTGCTTCCAAAGGAAAGAGGTCAAAATGAGCCACTGCAGTGAAGGCCTGGCCACCGTCAGAGGCAGGGCAGGGGAGCGGGACGCAAAAGAAACCCGGACCTTCCACAGAAACTGTGTGCTCCCACATCACAGCACCAGGCTTGCAACTTGAAGAGAAAAACCATCTCCTACAAAGCTGAGCCTGTGTGGGCACAGAGATTACTTGGATAAGGTGAGAGGGGGTTCCCTTCCAGAAGCAGTTGTGCCTCCCTCTGGGGGATTAGCACAAGAAAAATGCACTGAGCCCCACAACAGAGCATATACTAGATACTACTACATCAAACATGCTTCACTGTAATGTGGCCAGACCTCCAGCCTGTCCATTTCCTGTGACCCAGCCTTCACCATGGCCTAGGCTTGTCTACTCATAGAAGTCTAAATTGAACCACAGCCTAAACTATAGATGGCCACTGGCCCAGGCAAGGGAGCTCTAGGGAAATGCTCTTGGCCTATGGTAGGAAGCCTCACATTCCCAATTAGGAAGAATGAGACCACTGCCTGTCCTGGCTCTTGGGGGACAGAAAGCCCCAGAGCAAAGATGACCCTAGAAAGACACACACATACCCTCGTGGGAGCCAGAAGAGCCCATGGGCTAATGGCCATTTGCGGGAGATGGGGCGAGAGCTGGCTTTGGGATGCTCCCTAAGATCCTCAGAGATGAGGCTGTTTCCTCTTCTGCTGAGCCCCTGGAGGGGGCAGGGCAAGCATCTTGGGCCGCTTTCATGTGACAGGCCCACCAGGCCCCTGTGGTTTCCAACATCCTGTAGGCTCTGAATTTCAGGCACCTTCGCTGCACCCCTTGGCTGATACTATAGCCACTGGTTCCATGCTGTCTGCCAGGAGCCTCATCAGGCTTCTTAGGGGCCACTGTGTCCTCCCAGCCCCTGACTAGTTTCTGTGTACTCAGAAGAGGGGAGGGAAGGAAGAAGATGAGAAAAAAAAGTGTCTTGAAACAGCAGTTCAGCCGGCAACCTGAGTCCCTGTCCTCACACTGGGGAACAGATGAGGAACAATCACAGGTGCTGGACATGTCCCTGTACACAGGCTGCTGAAATCATCTGAACCCAACAGGCTTCCTGCTCTATAACTAACTCCCATGTGCTTGCTGAGGAAAATCGAGATCCAATGCCCTTGTCACTTGACTCCCACCTTGCCATCTACTCACTGCAGCGGTTGCATATTAAGTGACTCTCCCAGTCACTAGATGTTCTATACAATTCTTTTATTGTAACTTGTTTGTTCACTTACAACCATGCACTTGCCCCACCTACCTGTCAGTGCAGACCATCTGCTGAGGCCCACTTTCAGGGACAGAAGAGTAACCTGCCTGTTGCAAACAGTTCCATTCTGCCATGTCAGGGTTCAGGTGACCCACTTTGGGGGGCCCAATGACTGACTGACAGACATTGTGGGGTATGGCTGGGTCAGAAGAACCTATGGAAAAGGAAGAGCGCTGGAAGCAGGAGGGGCGTGTGCTGTCAAAGCCTGGAAGTGTGAAGCATTCCAGCCCCACTAGCTGTCCTTCCGCTGTGAAGCCTCTGGTCAGGCACTGACTTCCTCCTGCTCACTTGGTTGCCCCACCGCCCACCTAAAAACTACCACCTAGTGATGGAGTCTCTCTTCCTTTTTGATGGGTGGAGGGTGACAACGTCAGTGGTTTTGGCACTGTACCACCTTCTGAGTATCATGTCCACAGGGATACTCAGTCCCACAATTGAGTTCACATCGTCTCCCCACCCTTTATACTTACGGGGGCAATGACAAAACCAGAGAGGTGATCCCCGGGCCACCAGGTTCACTGATTTGTCTGTGAGGCTGTTGGCTTTCGAAATCAGACAGGAAGGAAGGTTGAGGTGGAGCCTTGCACAGGAAGAGGTGAGGAGCTGCAGTGACAGCCGGTGGGCTTACAGGAGGTGGCAGGTCTGTCACTCCTTCCCTTGGGGTGGTCAGTGAGGTGATCTTACCTGGTCCCTTCGGAACAGGCTTCTTCAGCCCTTCAGGTCCTAAGGCCTCACTCAGACTCAGCTGGCCTGCCACGTCTATTCACGCCACCACCACCCCTGCTTCCTGCTTGCTGGAGCAGGGCTGAGCCCGGGAGTAGGCAAATGGAGTCCCCTGGGCATCCATCCTTACTGGCACTGGAGCAGCAACAAAGCCAGGGAGGTAAGTAGGATCCCGAGTGGAGGAGGAAGAAGAGCTGATTGGAGGGATGTGACTCTTAAGGCCTGAGCTATTCTGAGCACGGGGAGACTCCAGGAAGTTGTCTCCTGAGTGCTCGCAGTTGCTAGGCCTGGATAGTTCAATGTGGAATGAACTCACGTGAGCCCAAAGATGGCCCAGGACCATTCCCAGGGAAGAAAGCCCAGTTCCCCCTTCTAATGATGGCATAGAAGGGGCAGGACACAGTGCAGGTTTTGGCAGAGGGGCAGCAGTGATCTTGAAATCCCACTTCTCCCAGGCTGCAGACACTGGCAGACAGCCCGCCTCTCAGTGCTCAGTTCAGCAACTCCAGCACTTGCGCCAAAGGCCAAGTGAGGTGGTACACGAAGCTCCAGGCCCAGCTGGCGGTTTCTGCCCCATAAATGCCCTCACCCCGAAGGGCCACTCCCCTGTCACACCCTGGGGTGAGTTGAGGTTTGTCATTCCCAGAGTGCTAACCATTAGAGGCCTTCTGGAAGAGGTTGCTGAGCTGGGTAGAGGTTAGACATACGGAGTGCTGGCCGTAGTGCCGCTCCGTGGACAGACTTCTGGGCTCTGAGGCTCCTCTTAGTCCGCTCCCTGCAGGCTCTTGCTTCCTTGGGCCCAAGGCTCGCCTTAGTCAATCTCACACTGTAGGCTAGAACTCTCTTCTCAGCAGTAAGGGGCTCCAGGACTGGATCTGCCCTCATACTGGGATTCTCGGTCTGGCCAATAGGTGCTATTTCCTCCTGCTTCCAGAAACACTGATCTCAGAAGCCAGGTAGCTGGAGTGGTGCTAGCCAGGCCTGGGAAAGGAAATGAGAGTAAGAAGCCAGAAATATGGAGAGCCGGAGGCCCTGTGGCCAGAGATATCAGTAGTCCAGGCGGAGGCCTTACAGAAGGCCCAACATAGTTCAGTTCCTACTCCAAGTTGAGCAGGGTAGCCAGTCATTTGGAAGGGACATAGGCTCAGGCCAGGATTAAGACTCTGGAAGGGAAACATGAGACAGGATGAGCCGCACTAAACGTAATGCTCTGCTAGAGGCACAGATCTGGGGCCTTTCTACTACATGGTTCCCTATCCTCTTGGTCAGTAGGAGCAGCAGGGTATCACCTGGTGAGCATCCAAATATAGGAGCCTGTCCTGGTCCGTGCTCTGACAATATCCTACCAGACAGCAGGACAGAGGCTCCACCATCCTGGCCTTTGACACTGACAGGCGGGCACTGCACAGCTTCATTTGATTTACCTGTGTTTAGATTAGATTACCTACAGTTGCTATCTTAGTTATTTAAAATTTAAGATGTAATTGTCCAGGAGGCAGGGGCAGGTAGATCTCTGTGAGTTCAAGGCCAGCCTGGTTTACATAGTGAGTTCCGGGGCATGTAGTTCCACAGGGAAGACCTCAAAAAGACTGAAACAATAAAACGTAATTTACATGTAATACAGTGAACTTGATGGCTTTGCATATATGTTCACACCACCATTCAGATCAATGCATAGACTCCGCAGCATCCAAAGTTCCCTCTTGTGCCCTCTCCCAGTCAGAAGCAACCCTGAGTGATTCTTTAGACATCAATCATTTCTGATTGGTTTGGCCTGAATTTAAGTTCTCTATAAATGGAATCCTAGAGCATAATTCTTTCATGTCAAACCATGAGAACAAACACTCAGTGTATTGTGTCACTAGTCTGTGCCTGTTTCATATCCCCAAATTGCTCATGCTACTGTTGATGAATATTAGTTGGTTTTACTATTTGGGCTAATTATGAATAAAGTTATTAAGAATATTCTAGTACCTGTGCCATGATGGAAATAAATGTCTATTTCTGCTGGGGATCTGGAGCAGAACTGCTAGGCAAAAGAGAATATGCAATCTTTAGCTTTATCGCTATGGAAGTTTTAATTTGCATTTCTCCAACAATTATTATTTTTTGTTATGTATATGTTAGGTTTCTTGGCTCATTTTTTCCTATACAAGTATTTTATTTTTAGTTATTTTTAATACATAAATGTATACACTTATTAAGTACAATGTGATGTTTCAGAACAGGTATACAATGGTGAGTTGAGTTTTTGTTGTTTGGTTTTGGTGGTGGTTTGTTTGGGGTATTTTTTGGTAGTACTGGGGATAAGGATTGAAGTCAGGGCCTCAAGCATGGTAAACGTGTGCTATACCATCAGACTATGCTCTGAGTCATACTGACTCCTCCTCTTCCTCTTCTTCTTCCTCTCTTTTATTCATTTATGTGTGTGTGTTCATTTTGATTTTCATTTCAGTTTTTGGACATAGTGTCTTGCTATATAGTCCAAGCTGGCCTTGGACTCGCGGTCTTCCTGCTTCAGTCTTCTAAGTACTAGGATTACAAGCATGTACCACCATGCCCAAGCTTTGGCTCATTTTTAATTTGAGCTGGTTTTTCTTATTGATTCATAAGTATTTAAAATATTTTATGCATTATTTTTTATTTTCTGTGTATGAGTTTATTGCCTGCATGTATGTAAGTGCACCCATGTCATGCAATGCCCTCAGAGGTCAGAAGAGAGCAATGCATTTCCCTGGAACTGGAGTTACTGATGGTTGTTAGCCACCATGTGGGTGCTGGAAATTGAAACCGGGTTCTCTGTAAGAGCAGTCAGTACTCTTAACCGCTGAGCCATCTCTCCAGCCTGTGATTTATAAGTATTTTTATATCGACCTAGTCTGGTTTTCTTGTTCACCTTAATATTGCCTTTTTTTTTCTTTTTGAGACAGGGTCTCCCTGTAGCCCCAGATGGCCTGGAACTCACTATGTAGACCAGGTTGACCTTGAATGCACAGAGATTGACCTGCCTCTGCCTCCCAATTGCTGGGGTTAGAGGCCTGTACCATTCACACCTGACCCTTAATATTGCCTTTTAATTAATAGACATTTCCTAATTTTTATCAACCTAAATATAGCTTTTTTGTTGTTTAGTTTTGTATTCTGTGATGTAAGAGATCAAAACCATGATCTTTCACATGTTAAGCATTCTATTACTGAGCTGTATCCCCATCCCTTGTTTTTGTTTTGGGGTTTGAATTTTTTTTTTTTTTTGGTCTTTTTTGAGACAGGGTCTCCCTGTAGCCTCAGCTGGCCTGGAACTCGCTATGTAGACCAGGCTGGCCTTGAACTCACCGAGATCTGCCTGCTTCTGCCTCCTGAGTGCTGGAATTAAAGGCAGGCATCACCATGTCATCCCCATAACTGAGGCTGGTCTGAGACTCCCTTTTAACCAGACTGGACTGGAACTCAACAAGTACTAGAAATACAGAAGAAGATACCCAACTACACCTGGTTTAGTCTGTTTTATGGTTAATGGATATTTATTTAGCAGTGCTGGGATTGAACCCAGAGCCCTGCCCATGCTAGACAAGTGCTCTAACACTGAATTACATCCTTAGCTTGGGGACTCTGGGGACTCCTGTTTCTGCACCCTCTACTACTACACTGCTTCATGTGTTTACCAGGGTGCTGATAGCAATCATCCATTCCACATTAAGTTTTAAGAGTCTAGTGTGAGTCTTCTAACGTCGTTCTTTTTAAAAATTGTTTAGGCTACTCTAATGACCCCATTTGTTTTAGAGTCAGCCTACCAACTTTCACTTTGTCTTCCTCAAAAATGTCTGCTAGAAGCCAGGTGTGGTGTGACTGCCTTTAGTCCCAGCACTCAGAAGGCAGAGGCTGGTGGGTTTCTGTAATTTCCAGGCCAGCTGGGGCCACAAGGAGACCCTGTCTCAAAAAAAGAAAACAACAAGTTTGCTTCGGGGAAGAGGCACTGCAGAAATAGTTCAGCAGTTAAGAGTGTGTATTGCTGTTGCTGAAGACACAAGTTTGGATCCCAGCACCTACTTCAGGTGACTCACAACTGCCCTATAACTTCAGTTCCAGGGGATCTGACACCCTCTTTCTTCTGGCTTTTGTAGGCACCTGCACTCATATGGTACATATAAACTCATATAGACACACATATATACACATAAATAAAATAATAAAAACAAACCTTTAAAAATGTTTACTGGGATTTTTATAGTGATGTCACAGAACTATAGATTAATGAATTTTGTCCCTTTGAGAATTTACATCTTAATATTGAACCTTCTAATCTGTGAGCCTAAAAGAGGCCAATCTCTTTATCAGGTACCTTTTAATATCTTTCAGTAATGTTTTATACTTTTTAGTGTAGAGGTTTCACACAATTTTTGCTAAATTTATTCCTAGATATCTGATTTTTTTGTGGTACCCTAAAATTTCAGTTTCAGAGCTGGAGAAATGATTCAGCAGTTAAGAGCACCTGCTGCTCTCACAGAGGACTTGGGGTCAGTTCCCAGCACCCACATGGTAGCTAACAATTGTCTGTAATTCCAGTTCCAGGGGCTCCAACACCCTCTGCTTGCCTCTTCGGGTATTGCATACATGCAATACATGTTCACTTACATACATGCAGGCAAAACACTGATACACATAAAATAAAAATATATAAAAATTCAGTTTCAATTTGATTGTTGCTAGTAACTAGAAATAGAATGAATTGCTTATATGTATTGATTTAGAGTCCAAAAACCTTACTAAATTCATACATTTATTATAATTGTAAGTTTTTGGATTTTCTATGTAAATAATCATACCTGTGAATGGTGAGAATTTTTTTCAAACTCTTGATACTTTCTTTGGCATGTGTGTATTCAACTTTATTCTGTCACCTTAATTTTTAAATTTAATTTAGTGTGGGGGGGGCACGTCCTTGTGTGTGTGTGTTTGCATGTGCACAAATGTGCCGTGGCATGCATATGGAGATCAGAAGGCAACTTCCAGGAGTCAATTCATCCAGGTGGAACTCACATTGTCAGGTTTGTGCAGAAAGTACTTATGCCCACAGAGCCATCTCCCCAGCTCCATCTTAATTTTTAAAAACCAAACTACGGGCCAAAATATATTATGCCTGGATGGAATGGAATGGAAGTAATTAAATTTTACCTTTGTATTATTTAGATATTTCAATGAACATGTATTACTTTTATAATTCTGTAGGTAATCTATTGAAGTATGAGGAAGAAGCAATGTTTGTTAGCAAAAATTGAGCAACTGAAATTCATAAAATAAATAATTCCTTAATTCCACTATCATATATTTCAGCTTTTTTCTATAGCTTTTTCCTATAGCTAGACTAAAATGGTATCCTATTATAATTGTATTGTTATTTTTAAACTTAATTCATTTTTATGTATGTGTGTGTTTCTGTGAGTGTGTACCTATGTGTACATGCATATGGGTCCTCACAGAAGCCTGAAGAAGACATCAGATCCCCTGGAACTGCATTTTTAAGTAACTGTAAGCCATTTGATGTGGGTGCTGGGAGCCTATACTTGGGTCCTCTGGAAGAGCAGCAAGTGCTCTTAACCGCTGACCTATCTCTTCAGCCCCCCGCATTCTATACCCTAATGTTTTCAACATAAGAATGTACTGCAGAGATGGAGCTGTAGATCATTGGTAGGATGCCTGCCTAACAAGCTTAAGTCTTTGGGTTTAACTCTCAGCACCACACACAAAAATCTCCATTTAATTATACACTCAAAATATATGCATTCTATTTTGTATAAATCATACCTCAAAGAAGATATTTAAAATCTGTCTGACATTAAAAGACAAAATGTACACTGTGGACACTATTCTAGTTTGACACATTGTTGGCCTCACCTTATGACCTGATAGTACTGCAGTGTAGAACTGAACCAAATTTATTTTGACAATCCATTGTTGAATAAAAACTTAAGTTTTCTGACTGCTCAACTTCTTGCTATTGTGAATAATGTTCCGTGACCATTCTTGTATCTGCATCTTTGGGTACCTGCCTAATTGTTTTTTTATGATAAATTCCCACAAGTGGGGTCCAGGAAGATGGCTCAGTGGGTAAGAACACTTGCTGAGCAAACATGAGGACATGAGTTCAAATTCCCAGCACCCATGTAAAATCCTGGGTATGGTTGCCAGCACATAACCTCATGCTGCTGTGGATGGGGACAGGCCGGTGACTGGGGCTTATTTGCAGCCAGCCTGGCTCCAGGTTCAGTGAGAGACCCTGTTCAATGGATTAAAGCAGAGAATAATAGAACAGGATACCTGACAGCCTCCTCCTCTGGCCTCCCCATGTGCATACACTGGTATGCACACCTGTAAGCATATGCCGTACACACAAACACCATACACTACACCATACACACAAACACCATACACTACACCGTACACACAAACACCATACACTACACCATACACACAAACACCATACACTACACCGTACACACAAACACCATACACTACACCGTACACACAAACACCATACACTACACCATACACACAAACACCATACACTACATACACACAAACACCATACACTACACCGTACACACAAACACCATACACTACACCGTACACACAAACACCATACACTACACCGTACACACAAACACCATATACTACATACACACAAACACCATACACTACACCGTACACACAAACACCATACACTACACCGTACACACAAACACCATACACTACACCACACACACAAACACCATACACTACACCGTACACACAAACACCATACACTACACCACACACACACAAACACCATACACTACACCGTACACACAAACACCATACACTACACCACACACACAAACACCATACACTACACCGTACACACAAACACCATACACTACACCACACACACAAACACCATACACTACACCATACACACAAACACCATACACTACACCATACACACAAACACCATACACTACATACACATACTTACCATTTTTACTGGTTGAATGAATGAAAATAATTCATATACTTGTATCAATCAATAGATGTAAAAAGTCATTTGCTAGTTTATGAGACATTTCTACATTTTTTTTGAGACAGGGTCTTACAGTATAGCCTAGGCTAGTCTCAAATTTGTAATCATCCTGCTTGTGCCTCCAAAGTGCCAAGATTATAGCCTTCCCCTACCATAACCAGATTCCTAATTTTTAAACCATGTGTAAACCTTATAGAGGAAGCAGATTACACAGCACAGGCACTGGGACCAGGGAGGCCTTGGTTTTCATTCCACCTCAGTCACTTCCTAGCCATGTGTCCTTAGGCAAGTCACTTAACTTCAGTGTCTTGATCTATGAAATGGGAGACACAATGGTAAAGAGGGTCATCACGAGAAGTAAATGAAACAATGCGGGTATGGGGATGCAGTATGCCATCAGGAACTATTACACAGCATTAGTTGACTGGCAATAAGAATAAGAGGTAGTTCCCAAGGGGAGAAGAACATTTATTAGCTTATTCAACACAGGTATGAATGCAATGGCTGTCTTTCTTATCACTAAGATTTTTAGCATTTTCTGTATGAAGATGTTCACGTGAAGTAAAATGGCAGGACTCCCTAGTGCAAATGCAAAGGCAGGAAGTCTGTTAGCAGCAAACTCCTCTTCAGTTAAAACAGGGAGAACCAGAGAATTGGGAGCTGCTTGAGCCCAGGGGTCTGATCAGACACTCAGCAGAGATAATTCCTGGATCATTTTAAACAAAGGGACAGCAGCAGTGGACCATGATCTCTCCTGACTCTCCCTGTCCCCAATCATGCTTTCTTTTCTAGAACCACAGAAGATGGGTGACTGATCCCCACCTTCAGGTCCCTGGGGACCCTGCAGAAGGTGCTGCTCTAGCCCTTGTGCCTGGTAAGGAGGAGCAGAAGTGGGTTTGGCTGTGGGAAAGCTTCACCTAGGCAGCCAGCTTTGGCACCAAAGAAGCAAGCAGGGAATGTGAGCAGGTGGGACATGCATGGCTTTTCAGATTCTTGGTATCTGCATCACTGTCCCCAGCACCAAACAGTACTACCTGCATGACGGGAGCCCCTGAGCTTCCAGGAGGGCCCAGGAAAGCTAAAGGAAGCAGCTGGGTTGCTGCTCTGACAGCCATCAGATTTCTCTCCTCCCCCCCCCTCCTCCTCCTCGTCCTCCTCATCCTTCTTTCCTTTCTTAATTAAAGTACCATTTTTAGAGCAGCTTTAAACTTACAGAAAACTTATGTAAAGTATAATGTTCCCATATACGTCTGCCTGCCCCAACAGACTTCTCTAGCACCCATACCCCCAGCAGAGCTCCAGTTGCTACAAGGAACCTGTGCTGACATGACAGGATCACCAAGGGTCTGGGGTTAGGCTACGATTCTCACAAGTGCACACGCAATGACATGCCTACCATTACAGCATCACATAGTAATGTCCCTGCAACTGAGTATCCTCTGTGCTTCTCCCCAATGTGGGCACTGACCACCCTGATCTATCACTTTCTCTACAGTTTCAACCTTCACCTTTCCCAGGATGGTAGGTAGGTGGAATCACGTACTGTGGTTCTTCTTTCCCCAACTGGCTACTTTCATTCCTCCCTCCTTTAGGAGAAATTTGCTCATAACTGCATCACCATTTCCAGGTCACAAATGAGGAAACCAAGGTGCAGAGAGGTGGTGCAGTCTGCTCTGGGTCACCCAGCTAGTAAGTGCACAGCTAGAGTCCAAGTCCAGGACCCCAAGTCCTATTAATTTGGCTCCTGCCTCTGGGTGATTGTTTTCACTGGCCAGTAACCAATAGAGGTGCAGCAGGCCACGGGTTTGGGCCCTGTCTTCACAGCTCTCAGCTGCATTCCCAGATTCTATGAGGAAGCAAGAGGCACCGACAGGTGGGGAGACCAGTTTGGCCCACAGTGCTTGCTCCCCAGCCGAACAGGTGAAAGCCCTTGTGGATCGGCTGACTTGGAATGGTGGTCGGATGCTGCAGGACCCTAACAAGATGCCTGACTCCCCACTGGGATCTCCCAGCAATGGTAAGACCTACATAGGGGACAACAGATGTGGGGACCTAAGCCTCTCTCCTTGCCTCTGGACCTTACCTGCCATGCCCTGTGCCCTACAGACTCAAGGATATGGAGGCACTGTGAGGCTCTACTGAACAGAGTGGGAAGCGGCCCAGAGCTGGGCAGCCCCTCATGCCGGCTGGCCAGCCTCCTGATGGTGGAGGGCCTGACAGACCTGCAGCTGAGGGAGCATGACTTCACACAGGTAGAGGCCACACGAGGGGTCTGGCGCCCTGCCAGGGCCATCACCCTAGAGAGGCTCTTCCTGCCTCTGTCCCGGGTGTCCATCCCTCCCCGTATTTCTGTCACCATTGGAGTGGCTGGCATAGGCAAGACAACTCTGGTGAGGCATTTTGTTCATCTCTGGGCCAGAGGACAAGTGGGCAGAGAGTTCTTACTGGTGCTGCCCTTGGCCTTCCGGGACCTTAATACTTATGAGAAGCTATCTGCAGATAAACTTGTCCATTCCATCTTCCCAAACACTGGGGAAGCTAATCGGATGGTGGCAACCCCAGCTAGAGTTCTCCTGGTCCTGGATGGCTTGGATGAATGTAAGACACCTCTGGAATTCTCCAACACCATGGCTTGCACAGACCCCAAGAAGGAGATCCAGGTAGACCACCTGATCACTAACATCATCCGAGGCAACCTCTTTCCAGAAATTTCTGTCTGGATTACCTCTCGTCCCAGTGCGGCTGGTCAGATCCCTGGGGGCCTAGTGGATCGAATGACTGAGATCCAGGGTTTTACTGAAGAAGAGATCAAAGTGTGTCTGGAACAGATATTTCCAGAAGACCAGAACCTGCTGAGCCAGGTACTGAATCAGGTGCAGGCTGATAGGCCTCTGTATCTGATGTGTACTATACCAGCCTTCTGTAGACTCACAGGATTGGTACTAGGTCACTTGTGCCGCATTAGGCTGGTGGCCCAGGACAAAGAGCTGTGGCCTCCACAGACCCTATGTGAGCTCTACTCTTGGTACTTTAGGATGGCCCTTGGTGGGGAGGGTCAAGAGAAGGGAACACTGAGTCCTAGGATTGAGCAGATGGCCCATGGGGCCCGAAAGATGGTGGGGACACTGGGCCGTCTGGCCTTCCATGGGCTGATAAAGAAGAAGTATGTGTTTTATGAGCAAGACATGAAGGCTTTTGGTGTTGACCTCGCTCTGTTACAGAGCACTTTGTGTAGCTGCCTCCTACAGCGGGAAGAGACATTGGCCTCCTCAGTGGCCTATTGCTTCACCCACCTCTCTCTGCAAGAATTTGTGGCGGCTATGTACTACTACAGTGCATCTAAGAGGGCCATCTTTGACCTCTTCACCGAGAGTGGCATGTCCTGGCCCAGGTTGGGCTTCCTGACACATTTCAGGTGTGCAGCCCAGCGGGCCATACAGGCTGAGGATGGGAAGCTGGATGTGTTCCTGCGATTCCTTTCCGGACTCTTGTCTCCAAGGGTCAATACTCTGCTGGCTGGCTCCCTGCTGGTCCAAGGCGAGCACCAGGGCTACCGGGCTCAGGCGGCTGAGGTCCTGCAGGGCCTCCTACGCCAGGACACTGCAGTCTGTGCCCGCGCCATCAATGTTTTGCACTGCCTTCACGAACTGCAGCACACAGAACTGGCTTACACTGTGGAAGAAGCCATGCACAGCGGGGCGCTAGCTGGGCTGACCAGCCCTGCCCACCGTGCTGCTCTAGCCTACCTCTTGCAGTTGTTTGACATCTGTTCCAGGGAAGCCAATTTGTCCCTGTGCCTCAGCCAGAGTGTCCTCCAGAGCTTGTTGCCCCAGCTGCTCTATTGTCAGAGCCTCAGGTGAGCATGGGGACCACGCAGAGGGTGCAGGTAGTGGAGAGACTTGGAATGGCTCCTTGCCCCATCGTGCTCCTCTCCCAGGCCCTGCTGGGACTGCCATGGCAAAGTTTCACAGCTGGGTGCTGAACCATCACAGCAGTTCATTTAGTTCTAGAAGTCAGAAGTCTAAGTCAGGACATCAGCAGCCCTCTGAAACTTTGGCACAAGGGTCCTTCCTGCCTCTGGAGCTCCTGGTGTTGGTCAGCAATTTTTGGTGCTCTCTAGCTGTTCTTTCTCCAATTTTGGCCTCCATGTTACATGGCCATCTCTTGTATCTCTATCTTCACATGGCACCTATAAGGACATGATCATACCCTACACCAGGGAGATATCTCCTTAACTATCATGTCCACAATGACCCTATTTCCAGATAAGGCTACATTCATGAAACAGTGAGACTGGAACTTCAATATGGAGATACAATCAAATTCATAAGACCTTCTGAGAACCAGTCATAGTGGCTCATACCTGTAATCCCAGCAGTCTAGAGTCTAAGGCAGGAGGATTGCTGAGTTCTAGGACATTCTGGAATATATATTGAGATATTGTATAAAATAATAAACAAAACAATGACCCACTGAACCACCCAGTGTTGACAGAAGCTACACCTTCAGCCATACTCTTGCTTGCTATGATCCCTAGCAAGCAAAGAGAAAAAGGTGTAGAACAAGGGTCAATCAGGACCTGAGTGGGTTAGGTGCCCTCAGAAAGAAAGCTAGCCAGTGTTTCATAGAGGCCCATGGTGCACAGAGGTATTGTGATCATACTCTTTAAGATGTCACCTAGGAGGAACACTACAGCTCACAGGAACCAGGCCTCACAGATCATCTCCACAGGGAAGGTCTGAGCACTGACAGTGTGCTGAGTACAGATTTCTGAGCTGCAACAATGGGAACATGAGGAGGTAGAGAAACCTCTCCCTGAACCTGCTCATGGGCTGCAGGACCACTCACTATCATGGCCCTTCCTTGCCAGGCTGGACAACAACCAGTTCCAGGACCCTGTAATGGAGTTGCTGGGCAGTGTGCTGAGTGGGAAGGACTGCCGCATTCAAAAAATCAGGTAACACTGACCCTACCGACTCCACTTAGGTTATCAACCTGTTACATGAGAGAGGGACTCTCTTCCATCTCTGCTCAGCTGACCAGTGGTGCCCTCAAGAACAGACATCTGAGGACTGGAGAGATGGCTCAGGAGTTAAGAGCATTGACTGCTCTTGCAGAGGACCCAAGTTCAATTCCCAGTGTCCACATGGTGACTAACAATTATCTGTAACTCCAGTTCCAGGGGATCCGAAACCTAACCTCTGTGTGCACTGCATGACACAGGTGCACTTACACACATGCAGGCAATACACTCATACACATAAAATTAAAAAGTAAAAAAATAAAATAAAATAAAAAAGAACAGGCATCTTTCTGGTTTGTGGATAAGGACGCAATCTTGCTTGTTTCTGCTCATTTTAGAAAGTGCCAAAGGCTCTGGCACCTGGCACTAAAAGGAGAGAGAAGTGACCTGGTAAGGCTCGGACTCTGTCCTGGACACGGAAGTGTGTCTTCAAGTGCTCTATGTGCTTCCCTGGCTCAAGCATAACTTCCTCTATTCCCTGCTCAATGTTTATTCTCTTACAGTATTCTGAGCACTGGATTATAATTTCATTAAAAATTAAAGTTTGAATTTTAATTTAAATAAATTTAAGAGTGAAATTTCTACTAAAACTTTTATTTTTGGAGACAGTCACATGTAGGCCAGGCTAGTGTCAAAATCACCATGTAGATGAGAAGATCCTGAACTTTGGTCCTCCTTTCTTCACCTCCCATGTGCAGGGATTACAGCTGTGTGTCATTATGCCTGGTTTATGCCATTCTGGGGATCAAGCCCAGGGTGTTGTGCTAAGCGACCCTTCCACCCACTGAGCTTCAACCCCAGTTCTGTTTTCAAAAAATTAAATGCAAAATTGTATCTTTAGCTGAGTGTAATGGCACATGTCTAAAACCCTAGCACACTGGATATTGAGACAGCAGGACTGCCAAGAGGTTAACTTGGGCTACAATAGCAAGATCCTATCTTGAATAAAATAAAGTTATATTTTAAATATGCTGAGTTATATGCTTATGAAATTTCTCCTGGAATAACACCTTCAGATCTAACATTTGGGTTTGGAGTTGGACCAGTGTGGTGATGTTGGGAAGTTCTGGGAAACTAGGAGGTAGTTTTGGAGAATGGGATCAGGGAGTGATTTTCATACAAGCTTCTTAAGTTCTAAAACAATCTGAGCTAATGATTTAGACTCAGGAACGAAAGATAGTCACTGCTGCTGGTGATTAAAGTTGTGGGTTCTGTGTGTCTTGAATATGTTACGGAGGGTAAAAATGGAGTTAAACGGGTATCTACCTGTGAGTTTGGGGATCTCTAGGATCACTTAAGGTTCAACAATTCTCTAGAAGGACTTAGAATTCAGAAGGAGAAACTCTTAAACTTACGAATACACTTTGCCACCTGCGCTGAGGGCACAGATTAAACCAAATAGAAAGCAAAGTGTGAGGGTTGTGCAATGGCTCAGCAGGTAAAGACGCTTGACCCCAACCTGATGACCTGAGTTCAGTTCCTAGAACCTACATAGTAGATGGAGGGAACCATCTCTTGCAAGTTGCCCTCTGACCTCCACATGCTCATCTCTCTCTCTCTCTCTTTCTCTCTCTCTCACACACACATGCACATACAGACACACAATAATATATTTTTATATTTTGTTTTTATTATATATTTATATTTTATAGATTTCAAAGAGTATAAAATACTTTTTAAAGAAAAGCAAAAAATACCTGGGACAGAGCCAGAGAGACATGGAAGCTTCTAGTTTCTTTTCCCAGGGAGTAGCACAAATGACATTTTCTTTTCCTAGTAATGCTGTGTGACAAAACACAGGGAGGGAGGCCAGAGGACAACTTGCAGGAGTTCATTCTAGTCCTGGTGATCAGTGTGTTTTACTGGAGGGTTGGTCACAAATACCTATATCAGTCTATAGCCCCTCCAGAAGATCAGGTGATTCTGCATGGCCCAAAATCTCGAGCATAAATTACAATGTGAGATAAATATTTACCCAACGTAAATAAACATGGGTTCCCACAGATTCCCTGAGAAAGCAAGACTTCAAGATCCAAACCTTTTTGTTGTGAGACTGAAACGAGTTAATTCAGTGTCAGACATAGCTGTAAGAGCTGGATGTGTGAGCAGGATTGACTTTGCCTTGCTAGCAGAAGTTGAAATGTAACCCTTTGAAAGAGAAATGATCTTAACAACATCTCACATCAGTATTTTGTCCTTCATGTGAAACTGTAGCATTTTTAGCACATGAAAAAATAGCCAACTTTTAGCTTCACTTAAAATGAGACTCAAAAATGATTCTGAAACCAAACATTTCTTTGATAACTACATGCTCTTTTTCCCTCTAAGGTTGATCCTGTGTCATCTTCCTGTCTGCAGTGTCCAAACACATAATGTTGCTTGTGAGATATTATTTATAAGCCATTATACAAACCCTGAGATAAGAAAAGTGGGCTGGTCTTCCAAAATTTTGGTAGGAGAACAAGGTCTCTTGTAACTCAAACTGACCTTGAATTGGGATTCTCAAGCCTTCTGAGTGCTGGAATAAGAGCACATACTACATCTGACTAGTATTCAAATTTATTTTCAGCAACAGATCTTATTTGAAAAGTGGCACATCAAGCAGAGCCTCAATAAATAAGCTAGACAAAGGAGGGCTGTTAGAGCTGAGAGTCTGGCACACTTGGTCTCCCTTCATCTCCTGTTGGCCCCTAACACTCTTCCTATGATCACAAAGTGCTCTCAGAATATACCTGAAAAGTTCCAGCTCTATCCTAGGAGCTGATGTCTACAAAACTAAAGAAACTTCAACTGCTACATTTCTGAAAGTGGACACAGGAAGCAACACTGAGTAGTCCACTAGCATGCTGCTGGAACCTCCTTTCCACGCATATAGATGAAATTTTTTAGCCTTAAAGTTAGTTTTGTGGTAGTTCTACCATATGATGTTTCACACTAGAGAAAGGCTGGGATCAACGGTATGATCAAAACAGTTTGTGCTAATTTAGGAAAGCTGACTGGGATTTTTGGAAATGTTTCAAGCTGAAGGTGCTTAAAATTGGCCATGGTTTGGTACATTTGTACCATAGAAATTGGCAAATTCTAGACTAGATATTGAGAATCACATTAACATTATTCACCTAGATGAGGGGGATGTCCATGTAGAAGATTTCTTTTGTTTTAGTATCATCAAGTCCAATCCTTAAAATGTATTGAATATATTGACTGTGTGTGTGTGTGTGTGTGTGTGTGTGTGTGTGTAGTGATAATGCATGGGTGGAGATCACAGGGCAACTTGTGAGAATCAGTTCTCTCCTTCTATTATATGGGTTCTAGGGATCAAACTTAGTGGCAAGTGTCTTTACACTCTTAGCCATCTTTCCCGCCCCATATGGAAGACTTCTATAGCTGCCCACACTCTTTGCTATGCATTTGTGAAGAAGTGATTATGCTGGATTCTGGGCAAATTTTCCTTGGAACCCTTTACCAGGGTAAAGGCCTGTTGGCCCACTCATTCCTAGGCTCAGTCTCCACTTATATACAGCTCAGTGATGCTGGGGAGGCCAGGGTTAATCATGGCCTAATGTTGAGGAGGAGGCAATGAGACTCATATACTTGAAATATGCATTCTCTTTTTCCTTCGCAGCCTGGCTGAGAACCAGATCAGTAACAAAGGGGCTAAAGCTCTGGCAAGATCCCTCCTAGTCAACAGAAGTCTGATCATGCTGGAGTAAGTAGGACATCATAAGCCGCTGGAACGAAGAGAGATTTGAGCTATTTCTGCATCTATGAAATGACGGGTTTTATTTTCCTTTTCCCAGCTCCCCATATTCAGTCCATTATAGGTTCTGGGCATGGCACCCTATTCTATTTAGAGAAGGGCTCCTGCAGGCCTTGTGCCCTTCTGAGTGGATGGAGACAGTTGAACAAGCTGTCACCACTTCTTCTGCTCATTGAGCTTCAGTCCATGAAGATACTGATTTTTGGTCCTGACCTGGAACCATCATTCTCATTATCTCCATATGTGGCTAACTAGACCACCATCAGGTCCTGCTCCTTGTTCCCCATGAGATGGAGCTATCTTAGAAAACTCTCTTGTTCATTCATATATATATATATATACACACATACACACACACATACATACATATATATATATATATATATATATATATATATATATATGTATATATAATCTCTGGCATGGTTCCACCTAAAATCCTTAATCTTAATGTATTCCCTTTAAGGATCATAGACTTAAAATGTCCTTGTAATTTTGATCCCTCTTCTCCCTCTTCTCTCCATGGAAATCTTTTTTTCCCTTGCTTTCATCAGTCTCCGAAGTAACACCGTTGGACCACAGGGAGCTAAGGCTCTGGCAGACGCTCTGAAGATAAACCGCACCCTAACCTCTCTAAGGTATGTGGCCCTCATTTTTGGCTTCGGGAGACACCTGAGGAATGGGAGGTATTCAGAATGGTAGGTATGGGATGCCAGCAAGTTTCAGGTTGCAGCTCTTCCCAACTCTGTAAGTAAGCCTCCCTAAGTCCCTAAGGTTTTTCAGGGTACAGAAAAGCCTGCCTTCCAGAAGATGCCAGCATTTGAGTATAGTTTGTTGTGCCCCTTTTAGGAGCCTGTGGTTGTATCCATCTAATAGAGTATCTGTTCTGTTCTCTCTTGTTTTCCCATTTAATTATTATCCAGTTGAAATCATTTTGAAGCACATAGTTCACTGGCATTTTATGCATTCATAATGTTGTGCAACCACCACTCTGTGTAGTTCCAAAATGTTTTCAACCATTAGCAGTCACTTTTCTTTCTTTCTCTTTCTCTTTCCTTTCCTCTCATTATTTCTTCTTTCTTTCTTTCTTTCTTTCTTTTTCTATTTCTTCTCAGTTCTTTCATTTTTGTTAGACAAGTAGTCCAAGCTGGCTTTGAACTCACTCTGTAGGCCAGGCTTGCCTCAATCTCACAGAAATTCATCTGCCTCTGCCTCCCAAGTGCTCAGATTAAAGGCATGTGCCACCAGGCCTGGTTTGGTATTAACTTTTCTTTCTCTTCTCCCGGCACCTGACAACCTCCTTTATGGATATATGGAATTATACAACAAGAACTTTATGTTTATCTTCCTCAAGTATCATATTTTCAAGGTTCACCTACATTGTAGCATGTATCAGTACTTCTTTACATTTTATAACTGAATAATATTCCATTGTATGGATGGAGCACAGTTTTCTTATCTATTCATCCACTGATAGACATTTAGTGTTTCCACCTTTTGGTTATCATGAATAATGCTCCTACCAACATTTGTGTAATAGGATTCACATGCCTGTTTTCAATTCTTTGGGGGAATATACCTAGGAATGGAATTGCTAGGTCACATGCCATCTCTAAACTGAAACTGTTGAGGAACTGCCACACTGTACTCCACAGAGACTAAATCATTTACATTCCCATCAGTACTGTGAGGCTTCCAATTTTTCTACAACCTCACAAACATTTTGGAACTGTAATGAAGACTATTGAAGATTTCAATTTTTGTTTTTGTTTTTTAGTTGAATTTTTACAAATTTCATACAATATATTTTTATTGTATTTAGAACCCTTCCCTTATCTGCACTCTCTTACTACTCCCACTCAATTTCATGCACTCTATGTATATTATATATTTTATTATATATTAATATATATAAAGGCTTATAGAGTCAAATTTGTGTCCACAAATGCCCTTCTGTATGGGTTTATCCACTGGAGCCTAGTCATCCTACCAAGAGACTCACCCTTAAAGGAGCCTGACTTTCCCCCTCCCAGCAGCCATTGGTTGCCAATATTTCCTCAGATAGGGTTGGGGTCTCTTACCCATGTCCTCCCATGACCTCATTTTGAATCATGCAGATAGCATGGGTGCCTTGTTCCCAGCTGGCAGCAGGAATTTAGTGACTCGGTACAGGAAGAGCCAACTGTCCTTCCTGTGTAGTAGGTTTTTGAGGAGGGCATATAATTGTTGGAAATCCTTTCTACCTAGGTCAGTTGCTGCCCCTCTTGGGCCTTTGGTATGCACTATGAGTTCAGACCACTGCTGGGCATTCTCTGTGCTCCGTTGGTGGCGCACTTCTTGTCTCTACAGCCTGCAGAGCAACGTAATCAAGGATGATGGTGCGAGGTGCATGGCTGAGGCACTGGCCTCCAACCAGACCCTCTCGATGCTGCAGTGAGTGGAAATCATCCTCTCCCACCCCTTCTCTCCTATTGAGCCTCTGCCTGTTTCCTGTAAGAAAGAATACAGGATGATCCTGAGGCTTTGTGACCCACTAAACAGCTCCCTGGAAAGCATGGTACCCTCTGCTTTTCCAGAGAACACGTATGAGAAAATATTTAAACTAAAACTCCCAGCAATCCAGAAAATCCTCTCTACAGATGTAGGAAAAGAATATCGTAGTCTTCTATTGAATAAGCACTAACCTGACTGTAATGCACATCATGGGAAACCTACCAATGAGGTCACAAAGACAGAACTCCCACCATTTCCTACAGTTCAGCAGATGCAACTCACTCCACGCATGTCCCTAAGTTTCCCAACTTGTCCTCAAGAATAAGGAACCCATAATACCATTTGTCACCAGCTAAGCTTACAGGATAACTGGAGAAGCCACCTATGTTCCTTAACTGCTTTTGCCCAAAAAAGCAAAGCGACTTCTATCTTTAAGTCAATCAGGTACTTTACTTGGAGCCAGGTGCTAATTCCCATGGTGGCAAGGAGACAGGGATACCACTTTGTTTCTCTTCTATTTGAAGAGAAGGCCCTAAGACCTTAGAAGGGACAAAGAAAGGATATGCAATCTCAAGTTTCCTCAAGAAAAAGTTCTAGAAAGATAGGTATCTTTAAAAAAAAAAAAAAAAATCTGCTCTGCACCCTTGCTGCCATCTTACTGTGGCGCACTGTGAAAAAAAAGATGTGTGGACGTGTTCCCTATAGGTGCATTATTTTTAAATATTATGCTTTATTTGGTTTTGTGGTGTGCGTGTGCATGTGTGTGTGTGTGCGCACGCGTGCGCGTGTGTGTAGAGCATGTATATGCCATGGTGCATTTGTGGAGGTGGGAGGACAATTTTCAAGAGTGATTTCGTTCCTCCTATCATGTGGGTCTCAGGGATGGCACTCAGGTCATCAGTCTTGGTGGCAAGTGTCTTTACCTACCATCTCCAAGCCTCTGTCCCTTTCCTTTTTAAGAATGATATGTTGCCTCACATAGGAGGGGTCCTTCAAGGTGGGAGGCAGATGGTAAGCTGATCTAGATGGGGGGTACACCATACTGGCTGGCAGACTTGTGTGTGGGTTTCCCACACAGGAGGTTGTTGAGCACTACCAGCATCTGGCCCCAGCTGCACTTTTCCCTTACTGTCCCATGCAGATCCTTTGTGAGACAACTTTCCACTGTTGTGTAAACAGAGGTGCCATCCTATTTGTCTCTGACCTTTCACCAAACTCAGACTGTCCTTGGCCTGGGAATGACTATGTCTGGCTTTGCTGATGAATCCCTCTCATCTCTCACAGCCTGCAGAAGAACCTAATTGGGCCTGTGGGAGCCCAGCAGATGGCAGATGCCCTAAGGCAGAACAGGAGTCTGAAGAAGCTCATGTGAGAAAAGCCAAAGGGTCAAATCAATATTCTCAATGCCAAGCACAAAGCCAGCCTACACATTTGTGAGCAGGGGTATGGATAGTCAGATGAATAGAGAGATGTGTTAATGAGCAGATGGATGGATGGATGAGCAGATGGATGAGTGGATTGTTGGATTTTTGGAGGGTATGCAGGTAGACAGATGCATGGTTAGATTGATGGGTGAATGGATGGAAGAAGAGGTCTATGGGGAACAGATAAGTGGATGGATGGGTGGATGCAAGATAGCTGGCTTGAGACTACAAACCACTGGACAATGGAGACTCAGATTCCCAGAACTGGGTAAGCCTCAATCTTCACAGGCTCACTTACATATTGTCTTCACTATTGTCAGAGGGAAACAGCATTCTTGTGTATCTTAATACAGAGTTCTACAGATACCTCTCATTAAGAGCTGACCCTAGCCTTTGCCAAAGAGCTGCAGAGGATAGGGGTCACCTATAGAGATTACAGGTCAACACAGAGAAGCTCAACAAACTGCATGAGCACCTTTGAGAAAGAGGTGCCCTTCTCTGAGCTCTAGCCCTTAGACCCAGCTCAGCAGTACTTGTCTCTTGCAGGTTCTCTGGTAACACCATTGGTGATAGAGGCGCTAAGGCCCTGGCTGAGGCCATGAAAGTGAACCAGGGCCTGGAGAGCCTGGAGTAAGTCTGCCTGGGCATCCTCCATGGATGACAGTTACCCTTGCCAGAACCCATCTCCCTGCCATAATCACACCTAGCCGTGCCCTGACAGTGTAGTGTGTATTTGCCTCTCTACCCTCCTTTTGTTCCACCCTACCTACCAACTTCACTTCTCTGGAAAGTAGGGATTGGAGTTGCGGGAGTTTTTAGAATGACAAGCTCTGAGTGCTCTTAATAAGCAAGCACAGGTATGTTGGTGTCTGGGGCAGGTGACAGCTGGGTGCTGCTGCTATACAAAGAAAGTCCTGCTGCCCCACTTTGTCTGGGCTACAAAGCTAATATGTGCTTCTCTGAGGAGTTTGCAGTCACCAGTGCCAAGGTAGAGTCTAAACCTTGGGGCTTTTGCTAAACCCACCTGCCTTAGCCTGGCAGGAGCTTGAGAGTGGAATGATATGAAAAGAAGGGTGAGGTGAGCAGTTCCCAGGTTGCTAACTGTCTGTTGAACCCAGTGGGCATGATCCCAAGCCAGACCAGACAGCTCCCTCCAGGTCCTGGGACAGCCACATCAGCAGTTCCCTATCCTCTGTCTGCAGACTACAGAGCAATTCCATCAGTGACACGGGAGTGGCAGCGCTGATGGGAGCCCTCTGCACCAACCAGACACTCCTCAGCCTCAAGTATGTTTCACCTCTTTCTAACCAGGGTGTCCTTTTGACCAGCAGGAATACAGGGTCACTGGGACTTGGAAGGAAAGGCTGGGACTGGGCAGACTATAATGGTGAAATCTTCTGGTTGGTGCAGGTTTGGTTCTAGAGTGTGGTACCCTATCCCTCTTCCTACTCTCAGGTCGGGGGACAGTTGTGGCCCTCAGTGGATGGCTCTGCTGTTCCCTTCCTATATGTACAAGTCCTTCAGGGTGCCTCTTGCCCTTCACACCTCTGAGGTCCTGTGCTCTTCCTCCTATACACTGCTAAACTGTTGTTAGTCTTGACTAGGGGCACTGATTGAGGCCCTAGCTGGCTGAACACTGCCGTGTTCCATTTCACCAAACTTCAGCCAAGTTTTCACAGGAGGCCCAGAGCCTGTCTGTGGTTTCCTGTCTTTGGAAAGTCTAACTACCTGGGCTTGTTCTACCAGATGCCTCAGCTGCCTGACTTGGAGTTCAGGGTTTTCTTTCTCCTCAGCCTACGAGAAAACTCTATCAGCCCAGAGGGAGCCCAGGTCCTTGCTCATGCTCTCTGCAAAAACAACACTCTGAAGCACTTGGAGTACGTGGTAGGGTCTGGAGGCTCGGGGGTCAAGGGCAGGTTGTGCTTCCTTACCCACTCAGAGAAACTAGGGTTTGTGGGCATCATCATGGTGGGCTAGACCCTTGGCACCCTCACATCTTACCCAGTTGGACAAGGACTTGACTGGAGAAGGGACAACCAGGATACTGGGTGTCTGGTGGCAACCCTGACATAAGAACTTCCCAATTTTACTCATGGGATGGATAAGAATATGGGAGTGGACCTTGAAGAGCTTATGTAGATCCCCTGTGTAGCAATGTGTCCTGGTTATGTGACCTGTCATCACATTCACTGAGCTGAGCGTGGGAAATTCTCTAGGGTTGTTGTCAGGATCTAGCACAGGCTTGGCACACCATGGTTCTCCACAGGCATGAGCCACATAACCCTAACATCAGCACAGTGTGGCCTTTGGGAGGATGGGGGATGACTGGGATAGTGACTAGGGGTTTCACAGTGGCTCTGACTCACTTGCTCCTGCTCCCTTCCTTCCAGTCTGACAGCCAACCTCCTCTATGACCAAGGCGCCCAGGCCATTGCAGTGGCAGTAGGAAAGAACTGCGCCCTCACGTATCTTCAGTGAGTCCACTGTCCCACCTGCTCCTGGGTCCCTATTCTGTGAAGCTGCTGTGTCACCACAAAACCAACTAAGACAGATTGAACCTGGCTTTGGGCTATCCTTGGGGCCTTTCCAGGCAAACTTTCCAGTGACACAGACAGGTATGCCCCATCTTAGGTTCTGTTTCCTGAGTTTATCCTCAGGCAGATCCAGATTAGGAGGTGAGTGCCATGACTATGACTTGGGGTGCTATGTGCTTTATGGAGAGTATTTGAGTTTGTCCCTATAACAACCACCAGTGAGAGGAGATGCTGGTCCTTTGGGGATGGAGCCCAAAGGGAGCCCTAAGAATTCCTCTGCCACATCCTGCAAGGACTCACCACCAGACCCTCCTGGACCCCTCAGAGCTTCTTTAGCTCCGCTCCTGGACCATATGGTCATGTGTCTGTGTCTGCTCAGCTTACAGTGGAACTTCATCCAGGCTGGTGCAGCCAGGGCTCTGGGACAAGCACTCCAATTGAACAGGACCCTAACTACCTTAGAGTAAGTGTGGTCTCTGGGGATGGGGGGTAGTCTCCAGGACAGGGTTGGGTTGATGACTCTTGGCACACGGCCTCCTCAGCTATAAGGCCACCAGGCATATTTCAGTCTTTACATTATTCTAGTGTGTGTGTGTGTGTGCAAATGTGTGTGTGAGAGAAAGAGAGAAATAGTGCTATTCTAATATAATCCACACACCATAAATACCTACACATTAAAAATATACACTTTACTGGTACGTTCACAGTTGTGCAACAACCCACTTTTGGAACATTCTATAACCCTAGAAGAAACTCTGTGCCCACTAATGTTCACTCTTCACTCTCTTGACCACCCTTGGAAACCACTCTCTCTCTATTTTGGATATTTTATAGCAATAGAATCACATGTTGTCTTTTACTATCTACATCCTGTGTGCATACATACATGCTGGGGGTTGGAAACAGGACCTTGAGCATTCTAAGAAGGTGCTTTACACTGAACTACACCCCCAGCACAAATCTTTTACTTAGTGTATTTTCCAGGTTGATCCATTTTGTAGCATGTCAGTATTCCCCTCCCCACTCCATTAAATTTTATAACACTTTGTGTGTTTGCATAGGCAATGTCGAGATCATCTGGTAACATAAAATTTATGCTCTTTTATTAAAAACATTGTGTGTGGGGGGTGTGCACATGCAAGAGGACAACTTGGCAGGAGTTGTTTCTCTCCTTCCACCATGTGGATTGCAGAGATCAGACTCACATTGCCAGGCTTGGGCAGCAAGCCCCTTTACCCATTGATCCATCTTGCTGATGTCTGATTTTTTCTTTATAAATCTTTGTGTATACACGTGTGTGTGCCATGCATCTGTATAATTGTGGAGCATGTGCTAGGATATGCATGTAGATGGAGGTCAGAGGACCCCAGGTGTTGATTCTTGCCTTCCATCTTGTTTGAGACAGTCTCTTGTTTTTTTCACTGTTTTCCCTGCTGCATATGACAAATGAACTGGCTTTGAGCTTCTGGGGTTTCTCCTGTGTCCACCTCTAATCTCCCTATAGAAGAGCTGGGATTATGGACATGTGCCACCTCAGCCAGCTTTATGTGGCCTCTGGAGATTTGAATGGGGAGGGGGAGTAGCTTTTTTTATGCTTAAACAAGAAGCACTTGACTCACTGAGCCATCTCTTTATCCCTGAAGCTTACTTTTTTTTGTGACAGGGTGTCACTATGTAGTCATGGCTGGTCTGGAACTTGCTATGTAGACCAGGCTGGTTCTTGAACTCACAGAGATTCACCTGTCTCTGCCTCGAGAGACTAAAGGCATTTGACTAAAGACAAATGCCACCATCAACTGCCAGCTTAGACTTTAAAACCTCCTCTGTACCCACCCTAATGGTTTTTTTTCCCTCCCCTTCTAGAACATCCTTTTTTGTCTGATATTCCCCATTCTTTCTTGCTCTACTCCTAGACACTGAGGGAGCTCTTCAGGGTTCTGTTCTAGGCCCTCTTCTCTTGAATGACGCCCCTGTTCTGGGAGCTCTTCTCCTCTCCTAGGATTCCAATGATCCAAGTCCCAATGACTCCCACATTACTACCCCAGTGTCTCCCGAACCGTCTCACTGCCTGTCTCCTCAGTGATCCACAGGTACAGCAGGCAGCTGCATCCTAAAAGCTCCTTCTGAGTTTTCCATCTGGCTCTTAAACTCAGTCAACCGAGACCACCTGTGTTCCCTCATCTGCTTCCAGATCATCTCCATGCTATTCTACCTCCACTGTCCCTCCTACCTGCCTGTTTCCCTCAACAGCCACCATCCAGGCCACATCACCACTCACCTGCCTCGCTGGGTGACCTCCACATCTAGGCCATCCCCTCAAACTGCTGGCAGAGGTCTTTCCAAAACACCCATCTGTTGTCATCCTGGGTGAGATCCTTAAGTGGCTGCACCTGCAGAGTGAAGCACACCCACCCCCCTCTCCAGCCTGGCTTTCAAGGTCCCTGAGGATCTGCCTCCTTCACACTCCCAAGCTACAGTTACCACTCCAAGAACTCAGAAGTTTCCCTGGTTCCCTTGATGTACCTACCAGCTGTTTCTTGTTTCCTGATTTTGGCTTAGTCTATTTCTTCTGGGCACCACACCAAAGTGGACTCTTCTGGTTTTCCCTGAAGCTGATACCTGGCCTCTTAGACCTGCCTTCCCACCTGAGCTCTGACAGGGAAGAACTGTATTTGCTGCTTTTTAACCCTCAGCACATGTGGTACACTCAGTATACTCAAAGGGTTGCTAGAGGAATGAATACAAACTGTTCCCTTAACTATGTCAGTATCCATTTGTCCTAAACTTATTTACTGCCCCAGAGCTTGACACTTCCATAGAGAAATCCTAACCAGCAAGAATGGTGCAGGGAAGAGAACTTCAGGTCAATTTTCCTGTTGGGTTTTGAAAAGGATACTATTTTGTCTCAAGCCTTGTTGATAGTAATGAGCTATGTCCCCTTTCTTGTTTGCCTCTGAAGGTTTGTTCAGACTCAGACCACGCCCAGACTTCTCTGTGCATTAATTATGAGGCCAAGGGCACAATGGCTGCATAGCAGGGACAATTATCTAGGGTGACTAGGAGTAGGCCTGATATATAGGAAGGACCCAAACCCCTCAGGTCTTTGCCAGAGTGCTGGCCTAGGCCCCTTGTGTGCCGAGGGGTTACACTCTGTGTTCAGTTTACAGGAGAATGCCATAGGGGATGAAGGAGCTTCTGCAGTGGCTGATGCATTGAAGGTGAACACAACCCTCACTGCTCTCTAGTAAGTCCTCTGCATCTCTCACTGCTCTCTAGTAAGTCCTCTGCATCTCTCACTGCTCTCTAGTAAGTCCTCTGCATCTCTAGGAGTCTGGAAGACCATCCCTTAACCATCCTCTCATCCCATACAGCATCTTTGTTTATAAGTATTGGAAAGTGTGTGGCTTTTCTAATATTACTGATTAGGAAATCTAGGATGAACTCAGACAGCATTCAGCCCTACAGGAGACTACGTCTACTTCCACCTGGTGGAAGATGCAGTATTCTTTGGACAGATCACAGGACAGTAATCCTCAGTGCCATTTCTCAACTTTTGGCCTTGACCAAGGGGTGCAGATTATGGAAAGAGGCTGGGCCCAGGTAGCAGGGGTCCACTTGTACACATGGATCACATTCTATCTTACAGCCTCCAGGTGGCCTCCATTGGCATCCAGGGAGCCCTGGCACTAGGGGAGGCCCTGGCTGTGAACAGAACCCTGGAGATTCTTGAGTGAGTATTCTAGTTTCTAGTAACAGACTTTTGCCTAAAGAAATAAATATACTGATCCTGATTTGAAAAGATGAGGTATGAGGAGAAGAATCCATTTATACAGACACAGATACAGGCTTGGGCTTGCCTCAAACAAACATGCCTAAAGGCTCCATTTGGTCCCCACCACCACCACGGAAACCAGTAGTCACGGATCTTGATACAGGAGTCCAACTTTAGGGGCTCAAGCTCTATAAGGTTCTCAGGCATGCCCACATCATTCCTGTTCTGGAAACCTCTCGATGGAAAGTTGTTACTCCTACCTCAGTCTAGTTCTTCCTTCTCTGGAATGGAAAAGGTGGTATAGGGTCCCACTGAGGCACTCAGCTGAGCTAGCCTCACCTATTTGTGTGTCCTGCTTCTCCAAGCCAAGCTGTGCTGTTATGTAGCAGTTAGGAAGGAGCCATGGCCAACTCTTGTGATTGTTGAAGTCCAAACCACCCCATACCCATTTGTAGGGCACCAGTATCACCCTCTCAGCCTGTCCCTACACCTTAGGTTTCCTGTTTTTCCTGACAGCTTAAGAGGAAATGCCATCGGGGTAGCTGGAGCCAAGGCCTTGGCAAATGCTCTGAAGGTAAACTCCAGTCTCCAAAGACTCAAGTAAGTGATCACTATGTGTGCCCCAGAGCAGCCAGCTTCTACTAGCCTTTCTGGGATGAAACACGCTTGACTTGGTCTGGGGGCTTCCTCCTGGATGTGACTGACTCACACTGTTCCAATCACTATAGTCCACATCCATTGCAGTTAGCTTTGTCTATTCTACTTAAGTCAGTCACTTAAACTCTACATTAATGGTCTTGGGTGGAACCAAGATTACTGATTACTGATTACTATATGGGGCACTAGTTTAAGGATCAAATGTCATCTAACAGTTGCTACGGTACCTGTGGACAAATAAACCCCAGAACTGTTCATCCCTGCTATATCCCCAACAACAAAAGGCAGTGCTGCCTCACATGCTTCCTCTGCCCTTCTGGCTCATCATGGTATCTCTATGTCTTCTCTGCCTAGTCTGCAAGAGAACTCATTGGGAATGGATGGAGCCATATGTGTGGCCACTGCACTGTCTGGGAACCATGGGCTGCGGCATATCAAGTGAGTAGACTCAATGGCATCTCCCCTTCCCAGCTATTCTTGCTAAGTCTCAGAACTGCTCCCATATCAGGCTCTACCTTTAGCACAATTCTGGGAGCCAGATGACACCAAGAACCCCCAGCCACTCTATGGGGGAAACTTGGTACAAGAAGAGCATGCTAGAGCCTTGTCTATAGGCGATATCCCAGAACGGCAAAGGCTTGGTAGAGTCCTAAATTCATTATAGTGACAACCCTTCTACTGAAGACAACCTATGGTGCTGCACCCTTCCCTAACCCTTCTGTTTAGTCTCCAGGGAAATCTCATTGGGGAATCTGGTGCCAGGATGATCTCAGAGGCTATCAAGACAAATGCTCCCACATGCATCGTGGAAATGTGAGGAAAGCAAGTTCCTGTAGACCATGTGGGACCAGCAGAGACTCAGCTGGAAGCTTTTGAGAAGAGTGATCTCTGCATATCTTGTAATCTGAAATGTTTCTGAGCCAGCTCATGAGGTGGCTTCCTGCAAGGAGGAAGGAAGGACACTACCAATGGAGGTCACCGGCAACTTTCCTGCCCCGGGTCAGTCAGGGGGAATATGGATACTCTGTTAATGGCACAAAGAAAGGAAGGGGCTGTCATCAAGAGGGACTCAGGGGCAAAACTTAAAGTTCAGCAAAGTGACTTACACCCAGAGATCTTCGTATGTGTTTCTTTCCTTTTAAACTCACCTGGTTAACATCATCCTTCTCTTGGAGATGCGCTGTAGTCTTCCAGCCCATTGAGAGCATCAACTTGGTGATCATGGCGCCCCTCCCCCCACTTTTTTTTCTTTTTCAAGAGGAAAAGAAGGTTTTCAGGTGTGATCCTTAGAGACATGTAGAGAAAATATGAGAAATTTGTAAAGATAATGAAAGATTAATTCTAATTTAGAATCAGAAACAAGTCTCCAAAGGCTCTGCCCTCTTCTATAAGATCTCTCAGATGTGGATGATGTATTATATTCCATGTACTATCTGGAGTCTGGTACACTGGTTAGCTATAGCATAGTAAGTATTGATATTTTAATGCTGCTATCCCACATTGGCTTCCAAACCTCTATGTCTTTCCAATGGAGCCAAATAAGTTGTGCTTCCATGTGGCAAATTCCCTCAGCTGTCTGGACTGAAATGGAAAAATGAACCCAAATGAACACGATAGTTCTCAATCACTAAGATAAAAGCTTACAAAGACTATAGTGACTATCACTTATCAATTTGAAAAACTATCACTGCAATCCAAGAATTTCTCTAAAATGTGAGTATCCAGAAGCCAGACAATGGTGGCACATGCTTATGATTCTAGTTCTTGGGAGGCTGAGGAAGGAGGAGGATCATGAGTTTGAGGGTAGCTTAGACTACAAAGTGAGGCTCTCTCAAAACAAAAATGAAGACATAAAAATGAGTATCCAAACAGCCATCGTAGATTCTGATACTGAAAAGTGATGCCTAGTTACACAGAGGTGCCTTAGCCACTAAAATGACAAATGCTGCCTTCACAAAAGTGATTAAACTTAAGCCAGGAATGGTGGTATAATAATCCCAGAACTTGGAAGGCAGAGTTAAGAGTATCAGGAATTCAAGATAATCCTTGGCTGTGTATTGAGGTCAGGACTCACCAGCATGGGCTAAATCATACCCAGCCTCAAAAAACCCCAAGAAAAAAGTGATTGAATTTAACCTCGCAGATTTGGGACAAATGAACATGATCATGTGCCTCTGATGTGCAGACCTAAAGACACAGCACTGATAAAGTATTCCTGTCAAAAAATGTTTACCTCAACCTAATTGTGGAGGTGTAATGATACAAAATCCAAATGGTAGGACATCCCACAAAACTGGCTTGACTGCAGAAAAATGTTACCACATATTCAGAAGTCTGAAGATTGTATTAAACGAAACGGATGAAAGAGCCAACAATGAAATGTAAGACCTCTGACTGGATCCCAGGCTGGATGAAAAAACTCATCTGTAAAGAACATTACTTGGAAATTAAAGGTGTATTCAAGACTGTTTTACTTGATGTAGAATTCTGTTGACAGTCAGTACATTTACAATGTTGCTCATAGGCTGGGAATGGAGCTCAGCAGTAGACTGCTTGTCTAGTATATGGGTCCTGAGTTTTATCCCCAGCACTGAAAAACAAATGTTGCTCTACTCCTGGTTTTCATTGTCTCAGGCTGAACTGAAAACTTAGGGGCCAGGACCTGGACCACAGTCAGTTAGTCAGTAGACAAGTATTGGGGGAAGTTGTACTCTGTCGAAACCGAGCACTTAAGTCTGAAGGGCAAAGACTATAAAGAAATGGGGGTGCTCTCCAGGAATATTGAGAGCAAGCCCCACTAGTGCTGAAAGGAACTTCTTTGGCCCAAGTCGCTGTAGGTTTCATTGACCTTACTGCTAGCAAGTGTGGGGGAACTGTTTACAAGGTCTAGCTGCATTGCTACAAAGCAAGTTGAAAAGGTGAATTTGGACCTGAGGCAATAAACCAGCAACTAGAAGGATGGTTTGGTTTTCTTTGCAATTTTTGTTTTTTATTTTGGATTGTTCCTATTGCTGTCTTCTGTATTTTCTTCTGTAGCACACCCTCTGCTGTTAGCTGCATCTTACTAGGCTTCCTCTCAGATGTTTTTCTAATCTCGGGAAGTTCTGTTTGGAATGATGATTGGGTATCAGCTCCCTTAGGTTTAATGCCACCGTCTGTTTCTCATATCCCTAGAACTGCTGCCATTCACTCTGGTCTCTGTTCTAGTTCTTAGCAACCTCATGGATTTACCTCCTTTGAAATGTTCCTTCTCCTCCTCCATTTTCCTCATCCTCTCTTCTTTGTATCCCCTGCCCCCTCTCATTTTAGTGGATTTCAGGAAAGGACAGAGATAAACTAATGTATTCCAACCACAGGTTTAACTGGAAAACTGATGTTTGTGTATTTCCAAGTAATTCTTAGACATCACCAAGATGTCTGGTATCTCGGTGTGCTCCCAAAGTCCCTCTACCACTTGCTACTCCCCCTCCCACACCTGCTTTTTTTGTATCTCCCAGTTAACAAAAGCCCAAACTAGGACTCCCTGGTCTCCTGCAGTTTCACCTTTTATTTTAAAAAATATTTATTTTTATTTCAAGTGTGTGTTTTGCCTGCATTTGTGTAAGTGCACCAGTATGTACAATGCTGGTGGAGGCCAGAAGAGGGCATTAGATTCTCTGGAACTAAAGTTATGGACAGTTAGCCACCATGTGGGTACTGGGAATTGGACCCAGGTTCTCTGCAAGACCAGTCAGTGCCCTTGACTGCTGAGCCATCTCTCCAGCCCAGATTTCTCCTTTTCCACATGCCTCTCTCACACGAGCAGTCCATCCTCCCAGCATCTCTTCAGAAAGTGAATCTAGTTCTCGAGGCTACCACCTGAGCTTTTCCTGCAGTACAAACCAACTTCCTAAGCAGCTCACTGCCTCCCCATCTTCCCTCCCCAGTCCTTGCCATGATGCGTTTTTTAAAAAGACATCCTCATCTCCGGAGGTTGCTATCTACTCACAGAGCAAAACCCAATCAATTCCTCAGCAGACGCTTAAGTTCATTTTGTTACTCCTTTACTAGATAACCAACATCCAACATTTTAACCTTATTGTGTGTGTGTGTGTGTGTGTTTTATGTGCATGAGTGTATTGCCTGCATGTATGTAAATGCACCATGTCATGCAATACCCATGGAGGTCAGAAGAGGGCATCAGATTGCCTGGTTACAGATGGCTGTCAGTTGCCATGTCAGTGCTGGAAATAGAACCTGGGGCCTCTGCAAAAGCAGTCAGTGCTCTAAACTACTGAGCCATCTCTCCAGCCCCCTTACTGTGCTTCTTGTCATTTTTCAAACAGGCTGTGCCTCTTGACAGCTCTGTGCCTTTGCAATTCAGCCCACTACAATGTCCCACCTGATCTGTCTGAGAGGTTCTTTCTTAAGCACTCTCTTTTTAAAAAAATGTTTAATATAAGTGTACAATGAAATATGGGCATATACACCTCTGTTTCCCTCTTCTACTTGCTCCATCCATCCCTAATACCCCCTCCTCCTAACTTCACGTCTTTTTTGACAACCCACTAAGTCTAATTAGTGCTGCCCATATACCCTCTGGGTTGGGGCTATCTACCAGAGCATGGGAAACCTACCAGTGGGAACACCCTCAAAAAAAATGATTCTCCCTTCCTCAGCAGCTATCAACTGTCAGTAGCTCCCCAGTAAGGGATGGGTCCTGGAGATTATCTCCCCTGTCTATGTGGGAACTTGGCCTGGCTTGATCTTGTGTGAGTCTTGCATGATGGGCTCTGACTTGCTGATCCAGAGTTGGGACAGGGATGTGTATCAGTGGTAGAGCATTTAACCCAGTGAGACTCTGAGTCCTATCCCCAGCACTGCAGAACAGACAACCAGAAGGTCCACTCCAATCTTGACTTTCATAGACATCTTTTTCAGCTCCTTCAGAGGATAGCAGCTCCTTACTCTGGGCTCCCATGACTATAACGTGTTGACATTGCATGCAGATGCTAAGACTTATTTATCTCTGAACTATTGTTAGTACAACAGCTGAAAACAGTTACGTGCTCAGTAACATTTAGTGAAAAGAAAGAGTAATCAGGTATGTATCTATAGCAAAGATTCCATGGCCAAGGCCAAACAGGCTCCATGTACCTGGAGTTCCATGCATTGAGTTCCTGCAATTGCTACTTTTTATTATTTACTTACTTACTTCTTGAGATAGGCCCTGATCCCCCTGAACTCTCCAGCCCTGCCTTGGCCTCCTGAGTGCTGGGATCATAATCACATGCCACCTACTAGTACTGAAATTTCTACGTTATAAGTACTCTTTTCTTTTTTAAAAAAATTGTTTTTATTTTATATGTATGAGCGCACTGCCTGCATGTGCCAGTGCAGCTATGGCATCAATGCCAGTGGAGGTCAGAAGAGGGCACCAGATACTCTGGAACTGGAGTTACAAACAGTTGTTAGTTGCCATGTGGGTGCTGGGAACTAAACCCAGGTCCTCTGCTAGAGCAGCCAGTGTTCTTAACTGTTTTCTTTTTAATATTCACATTCGCACCTTGGAAAACAATGCTTTCAAATGATCTAAATGTGCACTTAATGTGGGTGCTGGGAACTGAACTCTGGTCTTCTGTGAAAACAGCAAGTACTCTTAACCTCTGAGCCATCACTCTAGCCTGTGGACTTTGTTCTTGATGGCAATCACCAATTTAAAAAACCAAAAACACTTGAGGATCCAGCCAGGCATGGTGGTGTGTGCTTACAATCCCAGGCCTGGGAAGGCAGATCCCCGAAGCTCACTGGCTGGTCAGCCTAGCATAGTCAGTGAGCCTTAAGTCCCAGTAAGAGACCCTGTCTCCTCTGTCCCCAAGGGGCAGACAGTGCCTGAAGAACAACATAGGGGTTGTCCTTTGTCCTCCACACACATGTGCACATACATGTATGGACACCAGCACACACATATGCATCTGCACACACAAGAACATGTACACTTCACACATGTACAAAGACACACACACACGAGAAATGCCTGCTGGCAGGAAGGTGAGCGTGCCACCTATTACACTGGAGGAAATGGAGTTGTACTTGCTGAGGGGGTAGCTCAGGCAGCAGTTACTAAACTTAGCCCAGGCTAGGAAATGTGAAAATGACTTTAACCTCAGGTGAATCTGCTTCCTCTGCAGATCAGCCCTCTGGGAGAAAATGAAACTTTCATAATCTGAGCCTCTCTTGGCCTATCTTCAAGGAAAGCTGGTTTTCACATAATTTAGCTCCTTCAGAAAAGTTTAGTTATTAAAATATATGTTTTGTATTGTGAGGATGAAAGAAAGAAAATAAGACTATAAAATGGAATTAAGGTGAGAATTAAAAATCAATGTAAACATTCTAGAATGTGCAAGTGATTAATGTTTCTCTACAATTCCTGAATCAAGTTCTGTGTCAAGTTCTAACTGTGATGTGCTCAACTCTTAGAGGAAATGGGAACAACAACAGTAGACAAGACTTATATAATGTCAGTTTATACTTCTCAAGGTTTTGTCTTGTGGATTTGAATTACAAAGAAAACATGCATTTTCCAAGTGTCAGGAAATAAGACAAAAGAAAGAGAAAAATGGTCATTGGGGTTTGTTAGGTTCTTATTTAGGCTTTGTAATACAAATAGAGGAAGGTACCACAGAAGGAGGTTTGCTTCAGTAGTTCCAGTCATCATACATACTACAGAATCTGCTACCTTCCCAGTCTGTGGACTCCCTGTTTACCTACAAATTTGAGGCTCTTACTCTGCTTGTGTCCCTTGGCAAGAGGTCAGAAGTCATTGTCACTCTCATCCAGGGGCTCTGGTTTCCGGACCCTACGATTTGGCTTAGCTGGTGAGAGAGCAATGCTTTCATCTTCCAAATCATCGTCATCTTCTTCATCATCTTCCATGTCAATCTCACTGTCCTCTGAGTCTTCCTAAAGGAAAAAGATGGCAAATGCAACTGAGGCGCTGCTTTGCTATGATGTCCTGTCATTAGAGACCCTGCTTCATGCTCTCTTGTAGCTCAAGAAGTGACACGGCAATAGCCAGACCACTTCCACAGTAAAAAGTTGTGAGGACATAGCACACTGAGACTGAGCATTTTAACTGGTAACTTAAACACCAGTCTTTACGTAGGCTTGGCAAACAGGGGTTGGTTTTTGTATTGATATCTCAGGAATCCCCTTAACACATATTGAGGAACTTAGGTTCTACATGGCTCCTGGAGTCCAAGACCAGTGGACAGTAAGGAGGGCAGGGGCTTGAAAGGATGGAGACCTATTCCAGATAAGGATGGAAAACAACACAGATGTGGGCAAGAGAGCAAGGTGAAGGATGTTCCAACTCCTTCAGGCTTTGGGTCCAGAGACCAACTCCAGCTGACTTTAAAACATCAAGTCCTGTGCCTCTCATATTCCAGGATGGTCACCCAATCTAGACTATTCCTAGCAGTACATACATGCTGGAATTTCCTTCTCTAAAAAGCCACCACCTCCTCCAGCTACCCTGCTTTGTCTGCTTCCCTCCCAACAGAATTCCTGCAAGCCAGGCCAATGATAGTGCAAGTACTCTGGAGACGGAGGCAGGAAGAGTACTGTGAGTGTAATGTCAACCTGGGCTACACAGAAAGACCCTGTCTCGTGGCACTTTTATTTTGGGGGTAATCAAAAGCTACCTAATTGGACCATAAAGCCCACTCAGTGGGAAAGAACTCAAGTGTGGTACTGTAAACATGGCCAAATACACATGATTAGAAAGGTCATAGATCTCAGAGAAAACCCCAAGGCTGTCACATCCCTAGACAAATGTAATTTCTTACTATGTGCTAAATATGAATCCTTATAATTATAGACAAGTATGCCAGTTACCACTTATCAAGAAGCTTCATTTGCTTGGAGACTACTACAGAGTTCCACAACTGGTCACACACAGAGATTAAGTGACTATGAAATGCCCAACCCTAAGTGACACATCTACAATGAAACCTCCACACCTAAGGCTCATGAACATAGTGGAACAAGGTAGAGAGAATTCTAGCATCCCTCAAATCTCATCAACGAAGCTCCCTCATGCAACAGAGGGTGCAGGGACCTATGTGGAAGAGGGAACAGAAAGATTGTAAGAGCCAGGGAGGAGGTACATAACCGTATAGAAATAGAATCTTACAGGCTCCTGGGGCCTTGCTCATATGAATTTACAGCAATAGTGTCAGCATGTACAAGACCCCCTGCAAACTCAAGCTGACAAAATCTAGCATAGAACTGTGGAAATGGGCAGCAGGTTCCAATCTTAACCAAAGAACTATTGGGGAGCTGATTACTACTGGGTGAGGAAGAGCTGATCTTCTTTAAGGGAGTGACTCTCGATAGGCTCGCTAGACCCCAGTGGATAAACTTGCATTGAGGGACCTCAGGGGACACTAACCTGACTCTATAGGCCTTAACATAAATGACAGAATGCATGAAATTCAGCAAGCGGGGGGACTAAGGGAAGGTCCCAATGGGGAGTAGGATAGGAAGAGGATTAAAATGTTGTATATAAAATGCACAAAAATCTAATAAAACATATTAAAAATAAAACATTAAAATAAACTTTCAAAGTTAAAAAAGAAAAAAAGAGAGAAACACCCTGTCTCATTAAAAAAAAAAAAGCAAGAATTCTCAGAGCAAGTTGTTGGACTCAGTGTCCCCATACGTACCCCTCCTGATGCCTAGTACACCAATCAGGCTCTTACTCTATAACTACCCCCCAACCACTTTCACCAAAACAAAGGATTCCAATTCAGTGGGATCCACAATTCTTCCCTTACCTGACATTCATCTGTTGCTGATCATCATTTCTTCCCTGAAATCCACCTTTCCATCCCTTAATGTACACACTCTAGTCTGGCCTCTGTCCTTGTTTCTCTATACTGCCTCCTCCATATCCTTTGCCTGATCCTCTTTGTCTCTCTGACCTTGTCAATAAAGGGGAAGCTTAGAACTGGAGGCCTCCTCTCTTCTTTTCCCACACACTCTCTCTCTAAGCAATGTAATCACATTCATTAAAAAACAAGCAGTAAGGCATAGGAAGACCTGAGCACAGCTGATACATTCATTCTGAAAAACATGCAAGCAAATGCAAGAGGTGAGGCACTGCTTTCCAGGCACCACCGGTTCTGAGCCGGACCCTCCCTGTTTCAGACTCAGATAGAGAGGATATGAGCTACCTTGTCATCCACATCCTATCTGGTAAAAACAAAATAGTTACTGTTGAGGTGATTTCCCTACTTCTCTATAGACTGTCTCCTAGGAATTTAACATATATACTTTTCTGCATTCTGCCCAGAAAGTCTAGGTGCCAGCTGACACCTGTGAATTTCAGCAATACTGCACTGTGGTAGTTAGTCAAGCTTTCTATAAGAACATGAAGGGCCCCTGCTCTGGCCCTGCACAGGTACCAGTACTACATCTGTCCCTTACAGAATTGACCTGGGATTGGCATCAGTTCACATGGGCCGAATGGCACTGTCAGGGATTACAACAGGACAGTTTCAGCACATTGAGGAATGTGTCCTCAGTCTGTCATTTGAGAATTCCAGACTGCCCCTTTCTGGTTAAGTTATCAACTTGGCAGGGCTCAAGGCCTAGAAGTGCCTAACCTCAGCCTCTTGTCCAGCTGCTCTAAGGCCCTGGTCTAGGAGAGCATCTTTTCCATGTTCCTGCTCCAGAATTGCAGAATAGAGCTAAAAAAAGCCTGAGGTTGGAACCTCAGCATCAATCTTCATTTCTGGGTTACAATTTAAGACCTGTAACTCCCCACACCTTTCTTATCTTTGGCCCTAGTGCTCGACCCTCCTTAGCACAAGGACTCATGAGACCATTCTGTCTTTCACTAGAGGATTTATTCTGAGGGCTTCTTGCCCAAGAGGAAGCATCATTCTGGGGAAAAGGCTCTGCTGGCCCTGAGCAGGCTGACAAACACCAACAAACAGATGAGGTGAAAAAGAAAACCAACCTGCTTCCTGGAGCTGGGAGTCTTGCATTTACCTAAGAGAGCTGGTGCTGCTTCCGTCTTTGGAAAGCGAGAATGGAAAGAACAGTGAGAAGGCAAAAAATAAAAAAATGAAAAAAGGGCGAGCACATTCATGAAATGAGAAATGAGTTACTGACAAACAAGGAAAAGAGCCAGCCTCTTAGGAGGCCAAACTCTTTAACTAGTCTATGAGGACAGTCCCAGGTCAGAAGGCACATGAGTGCCAAGGGGAGGTGTCAGGACTCACATCTTCGTCAGAGTCTCCGCCTTGCATTGTGCCCACGATGCGTTTGCTGGGTCTTCCTAAGAAAAACAAAAGCATGAAGACACCATGAAACCCTTGGAGAATAAGGCAGAGATGGAAATTTGCACATACACACAACATGCTGGTCCTAGATATGCCAGAAGTTCACCTGGGGGCTGGAGAAATGGCAGAGTCAATAAGTGCTTGCTGCATATGAAGACCTCCCTAGCACCCATTTCCTTTGGAAAATAGGAATACTAAGGTACATACTTAAAAAATGGACTTAAGTTGGCTCCAACTAATTAGAATTGTCGACAAATGATAATTGATTTTTCTATATTCCTTCTCTTCCTCTTTTGAGACAGAAACTCACTATATAGCCTGGGTTGGCCTTGAACTCTTGATCTCGCCTCATCCTCTAGAATCCTGGGATTATAGGTGTGTGCTACCATGCTCAGCTCTGTACTTCTACTTTGAAAGATAAAAGGGCATAAAATATTAACATGATAGCAGGGTGTAGTGCTATATACATATATCGGTAATCTCAGTACTCAAAAGACTGAGGTAGGAGGATTGCTGTGAGCTTAAGGCTAGCCTTGGCTATACAGGGAGACTATGTCTCAACAAACAAACAAAATCAACATGGGCTAGTGAGATGATTCAGTGAATAGAGGAACTTGATACCAAGCCTAACAACTTGAGTTCAATCCTTGGAATCCACATGGTGGAAAGGGAGAGCCAACCCTCACAGATTACCCTTTAGTATGTGCCATGGGTGCACATGTATATGCACATACACATAAATAAATGTAATAAAAATTTATATATAAAAATATTACCATGAGGGGATGAAGAGTTGGCTCAGTAGTTAAGAGGCATTTATTATTCCTGCAGAGGACCTGGGTTCAGACCTGAGCACCTATATGGTAGCTTACAATTGTCTATAGCTCGTTCCAGGGGAATTGATTCTCCCTTCTGGCCCCTGTGAGCTTCTGCAAATACATGGTACACATAAACTTATATAAGCACACACATATGCATAAAAATGAAAATAAATAAATCTTTAAAAAATTAACATGAAGGCTGGAGGTGTAGCTAAGTGGCAGAGTATTTATCTACATGTTTAAAGTCATGGGTTTTATCTCCAGCACCACAAACAAAACACAAACAACCATGAACCATGGATTTCTTTAAAAATGCATCCAATGAGAATTTGAGGGGAAAAACATCAATGAATTCCATTATTAGTTTATATGCAGAACTTTTACACTATCTGAAAAGGAGATATCTTCCTGAACTTGGATCTAGATGAGTTTCAAAATGAAAAAGTTGAAAAAATTTAAGCACCACAATTAATAATCATCCATCTTTTAAACACCATTAGCACCTAAGGGATTCCCTATTCCTCCTTTTTAAAGTCTATATCATCTATAGGCTTCTGTAAATGCTCAGGAGCTACGCTTTATCAGCGGGCAGAGAGCTGGACTTCAACCCTAACCCTGAGGAAGGAGCCAGGCAAAAGGCAGCAAGGTAGTGCAAAGGAAGCCTCTGATCAGAATCAGGCAAAAGGCAGTAGGGCAGTCAGGGCAGCCTGCTCAGGAAAGGACCAGGGAGACAGCTGAGCACTATGTATAGAAACCAACCCTTGTTTAGACAAAATGCAAAGCCTTGTGATGTTTCAAGTCCCCATTCTCAGTTTAGATGATGTGATTTTACTCTGCAGGTTAAATATTCACCAGAATTTGAGAGACTCATTGTTTTTCTTAGATTCCACTGAGCCAGTCACACACCTTTTGCTGCTATTTATCAAATGGGAAGCATATCATTAACTCCTGTTTATATCATGAAGCTCTTTAAAAGGAAACAGAAAAAGAGTGACCAGAACATCTAGTCATCCAATAGGAAACAACATATAATGAAGGAATCTAGGGCTAGCATAAGAAGCAGCTAGCAACAAAAGTTAACATAAAATGATCAAATAATGATTATTTTACCCCTGAAATTTATTAGATACAAAAGTACAACTCTCTATAATCCCAGCATTTCAGAAGCTGGGGTAAGGAGAACTGCTGAGTTTGAGTCCAATTTGCGTTACGTAAAGATCCTGTCTCAAAAGAAAAAAAAAAAAAAAAGCACCTAAATTCCAAACATTAGTTGGTTAAGTGATAGATAAGTAATATATATTTAAAGGCAAATATGAGGCAATTCAATATCTATCAAAATTAGAGTTATAATTCGGCCTGGTATCACCTGCAATCCCAGCAATTAGGATGCTTGAGGTAGGAAGACTGTGAACTTGAAGTTTGAGGTCATCCTGGCCAACAAAAGTATAACCTTATGTCTAAAAGAAACTAATTATTAATTAAAGTTAATAGAACTAAGAATTCCATTTGAAATGATGTGGCCTAAAGAAATAATTGCATATATTCAAAAGAAGTATATATGAAAGTAAAATTAAATATCTAAGTAAACGGGCAGAGAGATGGCTTAGTGATTAAGAGCACTAGCTGCTCTTGCAGAGGACCCAGGTTCTATTCCCAGTACTCAAATGGCAGCTAACAACTGTTTGATCCGATGCCCTCTTCTGACCTCCTAGGGTATTGCATGACACAGATTGTTATCTGTGCACACAGGTCCATTTACATGCAGGCAATACATTCATACACAGAAAATAAAAATAATAAATAAAATATTTCTAAAAAATAAAATGTCTTTAAAAAATCGAAGTAAATGTTAGATGTCCAACTAAATTAGGGTAGAGTTATGCTATGGACAATGATGCAGCCATTAAAAAGACTGAAGTGGGACTGGAGAGATGGCTCAGTGGTTAAGAACACTGACTGTTCTTGCAGAGGACTGGGGTTAGATTCCCAGAACCCACATGGCAACTAACAACTGTCCAAACTCCAGTTTCAGGAAACTTGATGCCCTCTTCTGACCTCTGCAGGCATTGCGTGATGCAGGTGCACTTACACACATGTAGGCAATATACTCATACACAGAAAAAATCCATAGATAAAATTTTTTTAAAATTATATATATATAAAAAGAATAAAGCACATTTATATTTACTGACATGGGGACAGTTACAATATATCTGTGTGTGTAGTGCCTGTGTATGTATATATTCATTTGTGTGTGCACACATGTGTGTTGTGGGGGTGCATATATGTACATGTACATATACGTGTGAAGGCTAGAAGCTGGCATCGGTGTCTTCTTGTATTCCTCTCCATTTTGTTTTTTGAGACAGTCTTAGACTAAACCTTGAGTTTACTGATTCAGCAAGACTAGCTGGCCAGCAAGTCCCAGGGGGCCCTGCCTCCCCACCTTGACAGCACTGGATTATAGGCAAGATACCACTGCATGTGGCTTTTTTCAAGGTGCTAGGAATCTGAACTCAGGTCCTCATGCATACATAGCAAACATTTTACTGACTGGGCCAATCTCCTCAGCCCCAATATATTTACTTTTAACAAAAAAAAGCAAGTTACAGAATCATAATATAATCTAGTTCCATATTAAGAATTTTTAGGTAATCTTTGTACCTATGTAGGAGTGTGAGTAAGAAAAAGAAAGAGAGAGAGAGAGAGAGAGAGAGAGAGAGAGAGAGAGAGAGAGAACGTATGTATGTAATTGCATCTGTGGATGTGTATGCATGCGATGGTAATTTGTAGGGACAAAGCCCTTGCAACTAACTATGACCCTGCAAGGTTGGAATGGGACATGAGGAAGACCACAGGGGAGCATATAAATTAGCCAGGTGTGGTTCATCCCAGCACTCGGGAAGCAGAGGCAGGTAGATCTCAGTGAATTTAAGGCCAGACTGATTTACATAGTGAGTTCCAGGCCAGCTGGGGCTACAGGGAGACCCTGTCTCAAAAAGACCAAAAAATTGTAATTTGCACTGAAAATTTTGTTGCTTGCACTTTTTGCAACCAGAAATCAGAAAAGAAAAAATTTTTAAAGGAAGAATTACTTATGTGATCCCTTTTCTCTGTTAATTTCTAGGCCATAAGGGATGCAACTGCACTAACCCAAATAGACAGAACAGAGGTATTGTGCTTCTGAGGTGTTTGTGAGAATTCCAGGCCATAAATATGAATCAGCTATTTGTAGGGCCACAGGCAAAACTATTACATGTACTGGGCATGGTGGTACATGCCTTCAATCTTAGTATTCAGGAGGTAGAGGCAGGAAGATCAGGTTCAAGGCCAGCTTGGCTACATAAGAACCTGTCTCAGAAAAACAAAAAGATTATCAGAGGTGATGGCTACCACTGAACAGTTTGAGAGCCAGAACCTGATAAACAGAATAAACTGAGGCAGGAATTGCTTCAAGGGGCCATTCTCAGTATGTTATAGATCTCAATACTAAGCAGCCCTGACCCTACTTCACCCTTCGTGTTCTGAGAAGCAGGCACAGGGAGCAGAGCAACAGAAGGAGCTGCGCTACCTTGCATGAGGACTTCCATGGCTGTTCGAGGCTTGGACAGCCGCCTCTCCTCCAGCTCACTGTCAGACTCATCATCCTCCTGGATGTCTATGTCTGAGTCATCATTACCTGAAAGGAACACAAGAAGGTAGAGTTAAAGAGCAGATTATGATACCTAAACACTGTCTCTCCAGCAAGGCTCCTGTGCAAAAGCTGCATTTCCTAGCCCTTCTTTCATGTACCAGATTTTATGAAACTCCCTGTATTTGCTTGTGGATACTTAGTGAAGAGTTAATATAGACCATAATGTGCTGTATTTGTTTAAGGCAATTTTCAAAGCAGAAAATAATGGGGGCCAGATACATTAAAAGCCTGACAGGCTGACATTTTTAAAATCCAGTAGCTGACTGTAAAGGTATCTGGAAGTCTTTGACTAACTGGGGAAAAATTCACTCTGCTGTATGTCAGGCTGAGCTACTAGAGTTCAAGATCCTTGATTCCAAAAAATATGAAGAAGGGGAGTTTGCTGAAAGGCAACAGCCAGACTTGCAATAGAGAAATGGAGAGTAGGCTGTCCAGAGAAAGGTGGGTTTCGATGACTGACAGTGAAAGTCAGTACACATGATGCTTCACTGGGGAAACTCTACTATAAAGACATTTTGATGGGGATGTGGCTCAGTGGCAGAGCATTGGTTCGATCCATACATCTACACACAGAAAGGCACGGAATACTTTTTTAAAGCCTGGCTTTTAAAAAATACATTTTATGGGGTTCGAGCGATGGCTCAGCAGTCAAGAGCACTTGCAGCTCTTGCAGAGGACCTGGATTCAATTTCTAGTACCACATGGCAGTTAACAACTGTCTGTCACCCTAGTTCCAGGGGATTCAACACCCTCTTCTGATCTCTTCCAGCACTGCACAACACAGGTGCACCTACCTACATGCAGGCATTACATTTATACATATTAAAAAAAAAAAAAAAAGGAAGAATCTTCCCAACCCCACATCCTATTCTACCTTTAGCCTTAGACACAGGCCTGCTTTTGCTCTTAGCACCCCAGATCTATGGATCTCTTAGTCAAGACTTGCCCATTGTGTCCTGAAACCCTGCACTCAGACCAGTTCAATATTTCAGTCTAGTTTGTTAGAGCCTCTACAGGTTGTCTCCACCCCCAACTTGTCTTTGAACTCCTGAGACTAGTCTTCTCATCCTGGCTGCCGCCACCCGCAACTTACTATGGATTCCCGAGACCAGCCTTCTTCCCTGCCTTGGGCATGGGCTTGCTTTTGTTTTTAGTACCCCAGATCCCTGCACTACCTTCTTAGCTCTGCCCGGTGATGAGCTCTTCAAATCACATCGTGCTATCTCCCTACATTGGAACCATCTGCCACTCCTCCCACTGCTGCAGGGCTAAGCTTCTGTGTCCTTCAGTACAAGGGACCCAGATCTTTGCACACTGCCTAAGAAAACCTGAATTTAGTCTCTGCCTAGCGAGCTTTCCAAACTGTGCTATGCCTGCTTGCTAGAGGGGCCTAGACCTTACGAAAAAATCTGAGAGCATCTGATTCTTGCCTGAACCGGGCCTCTGAAGAGAGAACCTGAAACCTAGACAAACTAGCTTTTCATACCCAATAAGAAGACAACCAAGGCACATCAAACATACAAACAGAATCAGACTTCAATTCAGCAAAGGCTGGCTTGCTTCTCATACCAGAATAATAAACAATTAAAGAAACCCACATGCCAAGATCACAAGAAAAAAATAATAATATGAAAAACCCAAATAATATGTCCCCACCAAACATCACCAGTCATATAGAAGAGTTTAACAACAAGAATCCCATAGAGATAACCCAGGACACAGAATTGAAAAGAACAATCATAAACATGCTCAAAGAATTCAGTGACTTTAAAGGACACACAAACAAGTCAAAGAAGATAGGGATAAACTTCTGACAGAATTCACAAAAGGTGGGAAATACTGAAGAAAACTCAGAATGAAATGAAGAAGGAAGTAAAACAATAAACCAATGTGAAACAACAGGAGAAAGCCCCACCAACAGAATGAATGAAATGGAAAATAGAACATCAAGACTGGATAATGAAGTTGAAGAATTGGACCACTCAGACAAAGATTAGGATTTTTTTTTTTTAAAAAAGCACAGGAACAGAATATGCAGGAAATGTGGCACACCATGAAAAGACCAAATTTATACATCACAGGCATAAAGGAAAGAGAAGAATCTTAGGATAATGGTATTGGCCAGATCTTCAACAGGAATGTAGAAGAAAATTTCTCAAAATTAAGGAAAGACATGCCCATACAAATACAAAAAGTACACAGAACACCAAAAAGACAGAATCAGAAAAGAAACTCTCACAGCATATCATAGTAAACAACACTAAACATACAGAACCAAGACAGAACACTAAAAGCTGAAAAAGAAAAGCAAATCACATACAAAGGAAAATCTATCAGAATTATAGTTGACGTTTCAATGTAAACTATGAAAACCAGGAGACCCTGGACCAAAGTATTCCCAGTTCTAAATGACCAAAGATGCCAACCCAGAATACTTTACTTAGCAACCATGTGTATGATAGTTGAAGGGAAAGAAAAATCTTCCTGACACAAATAGGCTGAAAGAACTCATATCCACAAAACCGGCCCTTAAGAGAATTCTTGAAGCAATATAAAGAACTGAAGAAAGGAACAACTATACCCAAGGGGCTATAGAAAAATAAATAAATGAAGGTATAACTTTGGAAACACAAAGATAGGCAAATAATGTAGACAGAAATTAAAACAATGGGAGCCAAAACACATCTTTCAATTATAACTTTAAATATCAATGGACTGAACTCCCCATACAAGACACCAGCTAGTTGAATGGATTAAGAAACAGAATCCATCTTTTTGCTGTCTGCAAGAAACCCATCTCACTTGGCACTACTTTAAAGTGAAAGGATGGAAAAAATATTCCAAGCAAATATCACTAAGAAACAAGCAGGAATTGCATTCTAATATCTGACAAAACAGATTCCAAACTAAAACTAATCAGAAAAGATAAAGAGAGTCACTTCATTCTGATCAATGGAACAATTAACCAAGAAGATATTACAATTATGAACATATATACACCAAACTCTAGTGTACCTAATTTCATAAAATCAGTACTATGGGACTTTAAGACACAAATTAATCCCAACTCACTAATAGTAGGGGACTTCAATACCCCACTTCTCCATTAGACAGGTCAACCTGTCAAAGAATAAACACAGAGACATCTGAATTAAGCAATACCATACATCAAATGAACCTAATAGATGTCTACAGAATATTCCACCCAAGCACCAGAGAATATACCTTCTATTCAGAACCCCAGGAAACTTTCTCCAAAATCAACCACATATTGGGACACAAAACAAACCTCAACAAATAAAAAAACTGAAATAATTCCATGCATTCTATGAGACCACAATGCGATAAAGCTTAAAACCAACACCAGAAGAAGCCCTAATAATTACACAACCACAAGGAGATTAAACAACACACTCCTGAATGATGAATGAGTCAAAGGAGAAATTAAGAAAGAAATAAAAGTATTCCTAGAACTAAACAAAAAAGGCGATATAATACAACAAAACCTCCGGGACACTTTAAAAGTAGTCCTGGGAGGGAAATTTATAGTTCTAAGTGCCTACATTAAAAAAATCAGAAAAAGTACAAATAAATGACTTAACATTGCAACTGAAGACTCTTGAAAGGCAAGAGCAAATGAAACCCAAACCCAGCAGAGAAATAACAGAAATCAGAGCAGAAATTAATGAAAGAGAAACCAACACAAAGAATCAATGAATCTAAGAGGTGGTTCTTTGAAAAGATAAATAAGATAGACAGTCCCTTAGCCCGGTTATCCTAACGAAAGAAAGAGCAACTCCAAATCAACCAAATCAGAGATGAAAGGGAAATATCACAGCAGACAACAAAACGATCCAGAACACTATAAGGGAATGCTTTAAAAACCTGTATGCTATTAAATTTGAAAACTTAAAAGAAATGGATGTATATCTAACACCACGGAACTCACCAAACTAAATCAAGAAGAGAACAACAGTATCAACAGATACGTAACATATAAGGAATTTGAAACAGCAATACAAAATCTCCCGACCTTTTAAAAAAAGCCCAGGCCCAGATGAATTCACATCAGAATTCTACCAGATATTCAAAGATCTATATCCAATACTACTTAAATTAATCAAAAAGAAACAGAGGGAGAACTCCAAAATTCCTTCTAAGAAACCAGTATCACTACAACATCAAAACCAGGCAAAGATACAACAAAAAAGAAAACTGTAGACCCATATCCCTAATGACCATAGACACAAACATTCTCAATAAAATACTTGCAAACCACATACAGACATGCATCAAAAAGATCATTCACCATGATCAAGTCAGCTTTATTCCAAAGATGCAGGGGCGGTTCAGTATACATAAGTCAATAAATGGACTAAAGACAAAAATCACATGATCATCTAAATAGATTCAGAAAAGATTCAAAATTCAACATGCATTTATGTTAAAAGCTCAGAGGTAACTGAACTGGAGGGAACATATCTCAACACAATTAAAGCTATATACAAAAACCCCAGTCAACATCATTCTAAGTGGAAAAAAACTGGAAGCCTTCCCATTAAAATAAGGAACCAGATATGGCTGTCCACTGTCTTCACTCCTTTTTAATACAGTGTTTGAAACTCTTGCTAGAGCAATAAGACAAGAGAAGGAAACTAGAGGACTACTGATTGGAAAAGAAGGTTTTTGCAGATGATATCTCCTAAGAGATGCCAAACATACCACCAGAACTCTTAGAAATAATTAACATTTCAGTAAAGTAGCAGGTTACAAAATTAATCTACAAAATTCAGTGGCCTTTCTATACATCAATAACAAGCAATTGGAGAAAGGTACATGGAAACCCTCCCATTCACAATAGTCTAAAAATAATAATAAAATGCCTCAGAGTAAACCAAATCAAAGACATTAAAGATCTCTACAGTGAAATTTTTAAATCTTTAAACAAGGAGATTGAGGAAGACACCAGAGATGGAAGGACTTCCTATGTTCCTGGAGTGGAAGAATGAATGTTGTGAAAATGACCATCCTAACAAAAGTCATTTATAGATTCAATGTAATACTAATCAAAAATCCCTATGACATTCTTCACAGAATTAGAAAAAAAAACCCTAAAATTCATATGGAAGCACAAAAGACCCTGGATAGCAAAAGCAGTCCTGAGCACAAAGAACAGTGTAGGGGGGATTACTATACCAGATTTCAAACTATATTTCAGAGCTATAGTCATAAAAAGAGCATGGTACTAACACACAAATAGATCCATAGACCAATGGAACATAATTGAAGACTCAAACAAGAGTACCTGCAATTTCAGCCACCTGATATTTGACATAAGGGCCAGGAACACCACTGGAGGAAAGAGCATCTTCAGCAAATTATACTGGCAAAACTAGATCTCCACCTGTAGAAGAATCAAACTAGACCCTTATCGTTCACCTTGCACAAAAGTCAATTTCAAATGGATCAAAAACCTCAACATGAAACCTCAAACTCTGAAGCTGCTCGAAGAAAACACTGGCAGTAACCTACCAGATATAGGTGTAGGAAAGGATTTTCTAAATCGGACATCAGTTGCTCAGGAATTAAGGTGAACAATCAACAAGTGGGACCTCATTAAATTAAAAAGTTTCTGTATAGCAAAAGAAACCACCAGGGAAGTGAAGAGAAAACCAGCAGAGTGGGAGAAAATCTTCACCAGCAACACATCTGACAGAGGTTTAACATCCAGAATATAAAGAACTCAAAAAACAAAGAATCAAGAAAACAAGAGACCCAATTAAAAGATGGGCTGAGAATCTGAACAGAGAGTTCTCAAAGGAAGAAATAAAGATGGCTGAGAAACATCTTTAAAAGCATTCAACATTGTTAATAATTAGGGAAATGCAAATTAAAACTTCTTTAAGATTTCATTTTACCCCAATCAGACTGGCTAAGATCAAGAGAACAAATGACACCAAATGCTGGAGAGGATGTAGCGAAAGAGGAACACTCATTCACTGCTGGTGGAGTTGTAAACTTGTGCAACCCCTATGGAAAGCAGTGTGGAGAACTTTTAAAAAACTAAAAATGACATGGTTGTATCACTTGGCATATACGCAAAGAACTCATCCTATCGCAGAGATACTTGTATATCCATGTTTGTTGCTTTTTTCACAACAGCTAAGAGATGGAAGCAACCTAAGTGTCCCTCAACTGAGGAGTGGATAATGAAAATGTGGTACATTTACACAATAGAGTTCTACTCAGCAGTAAAGAAAGATAAAATAATGAAAGTTGTAGGTAAATGGATGGAACTAGAAACTGTTATACTAAGTGAAGTAACAAAGACTCAGAAAAACAAACAATGTATGTTCTCCCTCATATGTGGATCCTAGCACTAAATCCTTATATGTGAGTATGTATCCTGATGTAACTGCAGGAATCAGGATAATGGAAAGGAACCAAGGAGGTAAAGGGAAAGAAAGAGCCTGAGAGAGAAGAGCAGTAGGAGGTATTACCAAGGGAGAAATGGATAAAATGGGGGCATTTAAATGGGAAGAGGGAGGGAAGGCTATACAAAGAACTTTGGGGGATAAAAGGAAAGAAGGAGCTCAAGAGACATAGGACCATAGGTATTATCAAGGGAGAAATGAGGAAAACAGGGACACTGTAAATGGAGGAGGCATGGAGGAAGAGTTAGACAGGGAGAGAGAAGAGATAAATGATGCCTAGCTAATGTAAAAAAAAAAAGAATCATATTAGTCCAGCAACCTAATGACAAATTACATATACAATATCTCTACATAGCCCATGTATATGGCTGAAGGCAACATAACAAGAAACAGAGCCAGACAGGAAAAAACTTCCTTTGACTTGTTGACCAGGGTAGTCCAAAAGACTCCCAAAATTACACAGGCTATTGCCATAGCCCTGATTGCCTCCCAGAGCTTGAAGGTAAGACCCTATTGCTGAAGACAGGACATACTTCAGACACAGGATTTGGAGCAATAGAGCTGGAACTGACCTGGAAGTCACTTCCCCTGAAGGTTATCTCTCATAGCTTTGGAGAGCAATAGGCAAGTTGCTAAGGGAGAACACCAATTGATGGTCCAACACCAGCTTCACAACCAAATAACCACAGTACACAACACGGGTACAGTAGTGGTGCTTTTGTCTTGGGAACAATGAACGGCACCCTAAATGGGCTAAAAGTCCACTCTGTGGGAGGAAACAAAAAACAAAAAACAAAAAACAACCCCCCCCCAAAACAAAACAAACAAACAAACAAAAAACAAAGCCAAATATACACAGCTGGAAAGGTTAGAGATCTTAGAGAAAACCCCAAGACAGTCACATCTCTAGACTAAATGTAATTTCTTACGATGTGCAAAATAGCCAGTCACCACTTATTGAAGAGGCCTCTTTTGACTATTACAGAGTTCCACAACTAGTCACACACAGACATTGTCTGTGAACTGCCGAAACCTAAATGGTATATCTACAATGCAACCTCTACACCTAAGTCTCAGGGCACATAGAACAAGGGGTAAAGATGACACTAGTGAATCTCTCAATTCTCATTAATGAAGAAGCTCCCTTAGGCAACAGAGGGTCAGGAACACAGAAGGTCACAAATGGCCAAAGCACAGAGATTAAGAGTTTGCAGAATGCTGGTCCTTGGATAGGACTCTTATATTAAACTCCACCCACCTGGGGCTCAGGGACCATTGTAGAAGAGGGTATAGAAAGATTGTAAGAGCCAGGAAGGAGGTGCATGACCATATGGAAACAGTCTTACAAGCTCCTGGGACCCTGCTCATATGAATCTACTGTAATAATGTCAGCACGCTCAAGACCCCTGCAAACTCAGACAAAAACCAGCATAGAATGGGGGAAATGGACAGCAGACCCCAATCTTAGATGAAGAAATATTGGCAACTGATTATTGCTGGGTGAGGAAGAGGTGATCTTCTCAAAGTGAAGGACTCTAGATAGGCTGATTAGACCTCAGCAGATGAACTCATACTGAGGAACCTCTGAGAACAGTAACTTGACCCAATAGGCCTTAACAAAATGACAGAATGTATGAATTCCAATGGGGGGACTATGGGAGTGTACTAGTAGGGAGAAGGGTATAAAGATGATTAAGATTGATTGAGATGTTCTGTATATAATACATAAAAATTCAATAAAAAAATTTTAAAAGTAAAAATAAATTTTATTTATTATTATTATGTGTGCACATGAGGAATGCTTTGTGTGTGTTAGGTAAGCATTCTATGAAAGGCTAACTGCAGTGCAATCAGTCTCATTTTTCATTAAATTTATTAATTTATTTTATGTGCATGAGTGTTATGCCTGCATGTATGTAAATGTACCTGTGTTGTGCACTACCCATGCAGGACAGAAGAGGGCATTGAATCCCCTGGAATTCAAGTTACAGATGGTTGTTAGCTGCCATCTGGGTGCTGTGATTCAAACCTGGGGCTTTTGTAAAAGCAGCCAGTGCTCTTAATCACTGAGCCATATCTCCAGTCCCAAGTCTTATTTTTAATGAGAAGAAAATAATGGATATGCGTGTGGGTCTGTGCCTTGTGTTTGTAGGTATCCATAGAGACCAGAAGAGGGTGTTAGAGCTACTGGAGCTGAAGCAACACGTAGCTGTGAGCCTTCTGACATGGATGACAGGAACTGAATTTGGTCCTCTGGAACAGTGGCAAGTACTCTTACCTGATGAACCAGCTTTCCAGCTCTATAATCACTCTTTACATAACTTTCTTAAATGATTGTTTGGAGTCTTTGTGCCTATAAGCTGAACACTTCCCAAATGGAAGCAACAGGAGAGTGTCTGTAGTAGGAAGAAAAAGCTCTCATTGCCCAATGCCTTACTTCCTCTATACATAGGGAGTGATGGCAGTTTGAGAATGAAGGACTTGGAGGGGTCTGAAGTTGCTGGTCTAACACCGACTAAGAAGTCAAGCCTGGAAATTCAGCAACTGTTGATCTACCAAAGGGCTTTCTTCTATGCCTGCTAAGAAAAGGTAATGTCAATTTAGTTGCATGTGGCTGGGCACTCAGGGAAGGTATCCTGTTTTCTTTAGCCAAAGTGAGAAGAGCCATGTTCTGCAGCACAGAGGGGAAGCCTGGGAGCCTCAGACAGTGTGGCTAATATCCTTTAAGGTCATGAATACAATTAATCTGAAACTACATCTTCTAAAAGTCTTTATACAGAAAATGAATACTCACTAATTTAATGACTGTAAAATAAAATCACTATTCAGTTTATTTCCCTTTTTACTTTTTCCAGGAAAATTATGACATTAAATCCTCACTCCATGCAATATAGATCAATATCATTTGATTTCTGTCTTGACTGACCTAAAACTAAAACAGTAAGACTGCTTGACTAGAGAGACCCTTCAAGATTTCTAAATCTGCTTGTACAGGATTTTCTCCTTCTAGAGTTCCCTGAGAATAGTTACAAAAGGAAACAGACACAAAGGGAACAATAAGGAAACAGACACAAAGGGAACAGGCAGGGTTGGGGGGCGGGGGAAGAGCCAGATGCCCAGGTCTTGACAATAAGAATAAAAACAATTCATCATGAAAACAGAGCATTAAGAAGAGAAGCAAGTCCATGCAACACAACTGCCAGCACAAGAGGAAGACCACACACTGCTGGGGATCCCACAGTTGAAGGCTCTACTGACACCCATGAGTAAGCAGTGCTAATCTGTCATGGAAAATACTTCCCAGATTCTGGGCCCCACATCTCATCCATTTCTCTATAGGTGAGAGCCTTGTTGGTCTTCTGGATGACAAAGGACACACTGTGGGTGGGACTTGCTAATAAGCAAATGACTCCTTCACTGACGCTGCATCTAACAGTTGCTTAAATAAGAGACGACTGTTCATATCACGAGAGCCTAGTTTTCTTTTTATAATTATATATTCGATATAATTCACACTAACTGTTACATTTAAACAGATACAAATATTATTTTAATGGTCAAAAGAAATGAACTTTCTCTAGATGCTGTGTAACTGAAAACAGCTTTTGAATTAACTCAAATGATACCTAATATAAAAGCTGTGAGAAAACTACCTTCTGAAAATATTCTTGTGGATATAGTCAACAAAATGAATTTTCTTATACAATAAAGTGTTCAAGAAGGTAGATCTCAATGAATTGCTCTTATACCAATAAGAGAAATGGAAAGAAAAATGTTTTAAAGAAAATAAATATTTTTTAAAATATAAGTAACTATTAGCTAGCAAGATTGCTCACTGGGTAAAGATGCTTGCTGTCACACAAGCCTGATGACCTGAGTTTGATCCCAGGGACTCATAAAGGTGGAAGGAGAGAACCGACTCCACAAAGTTGTCCCCTGACCTCCACATGTGCACTGTGGTATGCCCACATCTGTACTCAAACACATTCATCATACACACATGGACACACAAACACACATACAAATCTTTAAAATATGGAAGTAACTTTCTCAAGGCTGAAAACACTAGTCAGAATAAAGAGCCTTACTTCCAGTCTTGAGCAGTCGCTTTTCCTCTTCCTTTAGCTTATTCTGCATCAGACGGAGAGTATTTTCAGCTTCCTATGGAAGAGAAAACCAGATTCAGAATGATGACCTTTGGTGGATTATCCTAGTCTCCATCACTCTGTAAATACTGCAATGTTTGTTACACAGAACCAAAGGAAACTTAAGAGGTTGTCTGAGTACCCCTGAGATCACCAAACCTGTGTTCTTCCTCTGTAGCTCCCCCATCAGTCTGTGGAAATGGCCCTGGCAGTGATGAACTGATTCTATACCCCCACGTCACAAAGTAGAACAGAGGGTACACCACATTGCTTCTGAAAGAACTGAGTGATGTAAGAGAAGCCCACATTATGTGCCTGCAAGGGCTATGGACACAGGACATATGTCTAATATGAACCAGTACAGCCCCCTTGCTCATAGCAGAAGAAAGCCGAGTTGTTTTCATATTTTTCCCTGCACTGCCTTCACCATTTCAATCTTGAAAGATACTAATGGATAGGTCAGTAAGATAAAGAAAAAAATCCTAGTCTTAATTTCTGGTGTGAGGCCAAAAGAGGTATTTCAGCTGTGTTGTCAAATGGAGCCCTTATTAAGCTGAGCATGACGATACCTATCTCAGCTGAAGCAACAGGCCAGTCTAGACAATACAGGGAGACAATGCTTCTCTGGCCCCTAAAACAAAACAACAAACAAAAAACCCAGCCCTGATTATTTGTCTAAAAAAAAAAGCCCACCAAAAAAAAAAAAAAAAAAAAAAAAACCCACAATGAGCAGATAGGGAGATGGCTCAGTGGGTAGAGTATTTGTCCCAGGACTGTGAGAACCAGGGTTTAGATGCCCAGCAGCCACGGAAATGCTGGGCAGGCACTGCAGCACTCCTATAATTCAAGTGCTTGGGGGGCAGAAACAGAGGATCCTTGTAACAAGCTGTCTAGATAGACCAGTCAAACTGGTGAGACACCTTGCCTCAATACATAAGGCAGAGAAGGGAAGATACCTCTGGACTCCATATGCACATGCATCCACATATAATGTGAGTACACACACACACACACACACACACACACACACATACACACACACACCTACACATGTACAATGCCAAAAACAAATGAAAGAAAAAATTGGTTTAAAAATTTTGTTTTGTATTCTAAGCCTTAAAAAAAAAAAAAGCACTATGGGGCCAGAGAGATAGCTCATCAGTTAAGACTACATACTGGGCTTGCGGAGGACCCCAGTTCAATTCCCAGTATGTCAGGCAGCTCACAACTGCCTGTAACTGCAGTTCCAGGGGATTTGATGCTCTCTGTGGGCATCTGTACCCACATGCACATACCCACACACAGAGATATATAATTAAAACATAGCAAAATATTTTTTTAAAGCACTGTGTATGAGGTATGGATTATTTTGAGGAAATAGGTAATAACAGAAGCAGTGTAGGAAAAGAGAAGAAATATTGTTGAAGGGAGGAGAGGTAAAAGGAATCTCAGAAGTAACCTGTGTAACCTGCTCACCATTCTTGGGCCTATTCTTCAGTAAATGCTCAATTAGGAAAGGCCCAAGTAATACAATAAAACAGTCCAAGTTTATTTTTACTAGTACCTTCTTGTTCTCTCTCAGGTCCCCATACTGCCTAAATGGCCTAAACCCAGGCTCTTTTCATGGCCCTCAGAACACACCTGCCCATACTCATTCCTCAATGGTTGCCTCTTTGCTTCAAAGCAATGGTGGCAGTGAGCTCCTCACCAGGCTACCCTGAATCCACATGCGTGTGTTAGTTCCTCTGTCAGTTCTCCTGGACACAAACTAAGTTACCTAATTCTCTTACCTCAATTACAATAGAGCCAGCATACCCTCAGTTCCAAAGTCATCAAGAACAGCATGAGAAAGGGAGACTGCACACCAACTTCACCATGAATATACATTCAAAATGACTGTTCTTAAGCAGAAATGTTCCAAGGGACAAGAGTGACTGGAAAAATGACTACCACTTGGTCCAGTTCCTTTGCTCTGAATTCCACATTTATCAATTTCTGAAATTATCTGAAATAATGGTATCTCTTTCTTACATAGCAGATAGGAACTTATAAAACAGCTGGTCAGGCTGGTCCTATATGCTGTTCAAAATCAATCAATAAACTGTCTTTCTTCTTTATAAAGCAGTCTCCAGTGAGTTAGTTTGGGAGAGTCAATTAACCAGGGCTTAGAAGTCTTTAAATAAGCTGACCAAGTAAGAGTTTAGATATATACTCAAGACCAGCTGCATAATCTGTGGTGAATCTATAAGAATAAAATACTTATAAATTATGAATTTTAAAATTATTTATTGTTTGTAAATGATGTGGCGGAAGGCACATACATGCCATGGCATGAATGTAGAGTTAAGATACTCGAACAAGCACAGGCATTTAATGTGACATACACCCTTCCAGATTTTTTTTTTGAGGTAGGGCCTCATGTAGCCTAGGCTGCTCTTGAACTCTTGAATTCCTGATCTTCCTGCCTCAGCCTCCTGAGCGCAGGTATTACAGGTGTGTGGCACCATCTCCAACCCCTTCCAGACTTTTCTAAGCACAGATACAGATAGATACAACTTTATAGTCAGCCTGCCATCTTTACATGGGTTCCAGGGATCAAACTCAGGTGGCTAGGCTTGCACAGCAAGCGCTTTACCTGCTGAGCCATTTCATGGGCCTATAAATTATGAATTTCAAGATAGCAAGATCAGAGTAAGGAGACATTCTTCTAGGTCAGAGCACAGGTCACAGTTGACCTGACTCCTCTCCTCACTCTCTAAACCTAATGATAACACATCAACAATCTGACAACTATGAGTCCAAGCTACAAAGCCATCAAAACAGATTTGCATGAGCAGTCCTTAGACTGGTATTTTTTCATACAATAATATTTACTTACTGACATGGCACTGGGTATAAGGTTATACACTACAAGGACTGATCTGTACCAATGATCAGGCCAATGACTTACTTCAAACCTTTCTTGCTCCATCCTATGATGATCTTCAAGTTGCTGTTCTAGGTAAGCCAAATTTCGAAATTTCTCTAGATAGATGTCATATTGCTTTTGTAATTCTTCCTCAATCTTCTCATACTCATCCATAAAGGCTGGCCTAAAACAAGAAAATGAAAAATACTTGAAAAGTTAGTCAATATACAGTAGTTTAAAATTTGTATTCAAGAGTTTCAGACTCCATCATGGTTTTCTTTCAACTGCATCATGAAACCTTTCATTACACACAGTCTCTCACCCTGATAACAGCTTAAAACAACTTTTCTTTTTCTCCTTTCTACCCACCAAATGAACAGCTCTTTTTAAACCATGTGTTCTTTGTAAAAATCTGAAATAACCCTGGGAGCACACTTACATAACAATTACTTATAATCCTTATAAACCACCAATTAATGCATATGACATATATCCTTCCAGATTTTTTTTTTTTGAGTTTTTTTTTTTTTTAGTCTTTTTTTGTTGTTTGTTTGCTTATTTTCTGTTTAGATGGGGTCTCATGTAGCCTAGGCTAGCCTTGAACTCTTGAATTCCCGATCTTGTGAGTGCTGGGATTACACATGTGTATCCATCCCTTCTAGGCTTTCCTAAGCAGAGGGTGGAGGGGAGAGAAGAGTTTTTTTAAAAAGATACTATGTAGTCCTGGCTGGCCTGGAACGTGCCAGCAACATTGTTTAAAAAAAAACAGCACAGAGAAAAAGAGAGGAGAGAGGAGAAAGAGGGAGGGATGAGAGAGAAGGCAGAGAGACAGAGAGAGATTGATTTAATCTTTTAAAGTAGAATAAAGCAACTTTTCTATTAAAGTTCTACTTTAATAGAATTCTACTAGAATGAACTGTACTTAAAAGCTGACTTGGTTAGTGAGCCCAATGAACCTGGTGGCAGTGATTTCACATTCAGCAGAAGAGGGTGGGGTGGGAAGACCCTAGATGCTCCTGATACTTGCTGTTTGCCAATGGTAATTCCCTACATTGTGTAAAAAGTTAAACACACACACACACACACACACACACACAAAACCAAAAATACTGAGAAAAGGGAGGGAAGGCAAACAAGAGAAGAGAGAACAAAAAGAAAATATATAGGGAACACACAAAGGGTTCCAGTGACACAACAAAGGGTTCCAGTGACACAGGTGACATTCTGGGCCACTATTACCCTTCTCTATTCTCCAGAAATGTTTTTCTACTGAGCCAAATTCAGAAATTCACATTGCTGACATGTGAAGAATCATAAAAGTTTGAAAAGCCTAAAATATATTTAAACCAAAAGATGGAAGTATACTTTGTTTCCATCTAATTTATGGCAAGATTTTATGAACCAAACCTGGTATAACTCCTACCATCTGGATTTACTTAGCCTCATGTTCCAAGAAACCACAAAGGCTTTAAAGAGAGCTCCAGAACTGAGCTGTTATTGCAGTCATACTGAAAGTAGTACAGAGAGTACAGGCACCAAGGGAACTGTGAAGGTCTGCTTGCTGAAGCTGGTTTTGCTGCTTGCCATCTGATGCCACTCACTTCTTTCTGCCTTTGCTCCAACTTTCACTGATACCTGCTACTTACTCAAGTGTTCACATGTTCACCTCTACCTGACACTCTGCAGAGTCTGTAGTCGCTTCCGATTTCTTTCCAGCTCTAACTTTCTTTTTTCAATTTTGGCTTCTAAGTTAGCTTCATCAGAGGCCACATTATTGAGCAGGTCTTTAGTCTTCTGAACCTGTACCTATTTTAAACAGGAAATAGTTAAGAAAAGGTACCAGGGAGGACTGCCACTTGACTCTGAAGACAGAACCTCAGAGCAACATCATATTAAACACAAAAAAGCAAACCAACATAAACACACCCACCCTACCATGACTAATTTGACAAACTATTTCCAGGTGCAAAAAGGAATGGAGGAAACTTAGATCCAGAAAAACAATTACTGTTATTTTCATGAAAAGTGTGCTTTTCTGTCCAGGGAAATAAACAGAAATGGAAAGAAGAGTGTCCTAATGAAGACAGAGGCGCCTAGGACCTCTGTCCAGCCTGTCTGGTTAGGACTGGGTACCGATCACTTTGCACTCTCCATTTGCCTTCATTTGGACGGTTCCCAGGTTACAAAATACTAACCTAGGGAATGAACACATCACATATCTCACACACACACGCACACATGTGCACACACACAGGGCTTGGCTCAGGAGGGGACAAAAGAAACGTGAGTTGGCCTCAGCTCTAAACCATTGCCTGTTGGGATTGAGAAAGAAGATTCTTTTCCCTTCTCACTGGCAACAGCATCTCAACTATCAGCTAAAAATAAGCAGGGAAACTGCTTTGTTGGAGAAGACAGAGCAAAAGCAGCTCCCACAGCAGCAACTAGTCATGCTGGTGAGCTCCAGCTGTGGAAGAGGTCCAGACATAAAGGGACAAAGGCCCTGGGTAGCTGACACTAAGTAAGAGAAAGAAGAGGATCTGAGACCATTGGTCACAACCATAGGCCTAAATAGTGCTGTTTGCTTCAAGCAGGCATGGTGAAAGCTAATGTGCTGTCTTCACACTCATCTAAAAGAAGCTAGCTATCAGATGCATCGTATTTCAGAGCACCAGTGAGCTGTACGAGGAATCTGGAACCAAATCTGGGTCTATGTGAAACACGCTATGACTGGCCAACCCTGCATGAAGCTCTTGATGGTAAGATGGGGTTCCCCTCCAGTACTCTGCATGTGTGTTAGTATATTACAAAAGTTTCCCAGGTATTTACCTGCAGATTTCTATAAAGCTGTGGGATTCACAAAGGAATAACCTTAGAAACTAGCCATTCTCTAAGATTCTCAGAGACTGAGCATTTTCTTTTTGAAAAGAAAATGACAGTTATTGTCAGTGAATTTATGGCTTAATTTTTTTGTGTGTAAGTAATCATTTCTGTGGAAACTTTTCTGTTTGCTATTTTTTGGGGGGTGGCTGGGGATATTTCAGAGTCTTATGCATGCCAGACAAGTACACAATCACTGAGCTGTACCTCCAGCTCAGAACATGATTTTAAGAATCACTAAACATTAATTTATTACAAATGTTTTAAAAAGAAACATAAGCTTGTTCCGATAGGAGGAAAGGTGGGTCCTTACTCAATAACTCTTTTTAAACAATTTTTAAATTTACTTTTATTTTCTGTGTATGAGTGTTACGCCTGAATATATGTAAGTGCACACATGTCGTGCAATGCCCGAGGAGGACAGAAGAGGGTGTAGGATCCCCTGGAACTGGAGTTATGGACAGTGGTTAGCTGTCATGTGGGTGCTGGGATTTGAACCTGGGTCCCCTACAATAGCAGTCAGTGCTTTTTTAACTGTTGAGCCATCTCTCCAGCCCCTCAATAACTCTTTTTAAAAATATTTTTTATTTATTATTTTTATTTCATGTGTATGAGTGTATTGCCTATGTAGAATTAAATGTACCCATGTTATGCAGTGCCCATGGAGGTCAGAAGAGGGTGTCTGATCCCCTGAAACTGGAGTTAAGGACACTATCTGGGTGATGGGAAGTGAACCCAGGTTCTCAGCAAGAGTAGTGCTCTTAACCACTTAACCATCTCTCCAGCACCAATAACTTTTTTTTAAGATTAAAAAAAATTATATGTATATGTGAGTGGGTATGTACATATGAGTGTTGTTCCCACAGGGCCAGAAGAGGGCATCAGAACCCCTGGAATAATAGGCAGTTGTAGTCCTACTTAGGTCTTGGAGAAGAGCTATATGTACTCTTAACTGCTGAGCCATCTCTCCAGTCCCCCTTTTAACAACTCTTGCTGACAATAACTATTCCCTCACTCAAAGTCAGATTACAACCTAGGGAATTTATCTAACCTTAAAAGGTATTTTAGTTGTTACCCAAGTAAGAAAGATCATTGTACAAACAAAAATTCTGCTTTCTGAAATAACTGGCCTGTGCTTCATAACCCTTCTCAGTTTCCATGCTGCTGTCTTGCTTTTGCTTTTAGAATGATCAAACATCATAGATACATATTTTCCAACAATGAAGCAATCATAGATGTCCACCAAGAAACTAAGCCTGCCTCTTTTGGAGAATCAACTTTTAACATTCAGTGCTCAAAGTGTGTTTGGTCATGTTCACTTGATTCGGTTAGAACATACTTTAAGAATACAACCATTAACAAATTTTTAAATTTAGAAATAGTCAAACATTTACAGAAAAGCTAAAGTATAATACAAATAATTTTTCCTGAACTAGGGAATATTACCAATAAGATGTCCTTAAACACTTGAGTGTGTATTTCCTACTAAGTACAAAACAGTCATCACATCAGGACACGAACACTACCACACAGCCATGATCTAATTGCAGGCTCACTGCTGTCTCCCCACTTGTCCTAGAGAAGCTCTCCACAGCAGACAGGAGTCACCATGGCACTCTGCTGTCACATCTCTATGGCTTACTTTGGTCTAGAATGTTTCTCAGTTTTTCTTGGCTTTTATGCCTTCACTTTTTGACAGGTATAGGTCAGCTACTTAATAGAATATGTGTAGCCTAGCTTTATCTGATAGATTCAAATTATGCATCTTTGGCAGAAATATCACAGAAAAAAACTACATCCTATCAGGTCTCATAGTGTCAAATTGTGTAGTGAACACCCCTGTGTCTATGTCATTTCCATCTCTTCATTAAGGGATGACCCTAGACTCCCACATAAGAACTTACTCTTTCTTCTTTGTAATTAACAAGTATTTTATTGGTTGCCTCCTTGAAACATTTTATTTTTTGTATGAGAAATGACTATTTTCTATTTCATTCAACTATAAAATACTATAATTTATCTGTAAATGTAAACTATCTCTGGTTTGGCCATGGAAGCCCATCAACTTGACTGAAAGATCCCTTGGATCCTTTGAGTACTTCTGAATGATAAGAAGTCATATTCCTCCTGACTAGCTCTAGAATGTGGCATTTTTTCTTAGAATCCTTAGTTCCTATTAGTGGAGAATGACATTTAAAAGTCAAGATCCAGGTGCTAAGTATCCTCAAAGCTTAGAAGTGTTATCACTGATCTATTTACATGGGCATATACAAATTAATGATGTCTCTACAGGTATATACATCTCTAACAAAACTTAAGTGACTGAGGCTGAATAGTAAAAGATGGTGATTATTCTACTTATTGCAGTGCTGCTTACATTGAGGGACGGATGTGGAGGGTGCAGCTCAGTGGCAAAGTACATGTCTAGCAGGTGCAAGACCCTCTACTACACAGAGACAAAAATGAAAGCCTGGAAATTATTTAAATGCATAGTGGTAAGGAGTTGGTTAAGTAAAATAGATTAGTATTCTATTATTGGACTTAAAATTATTGAATTATTTAAACTGGTAAAAATTTAATAACCTGAGAAATTGCTTTTACATATGAGCAGCTATAACTTAGGAATCCAAAAATATTCTCTAAATTTCCCCTAAAATACCGTTTGTTACTAGGCCTCTGTTATTCTATCCGTTGTAGACATAAAATCATATTTTTGAGTCCTAAGTGTAAAAACATAAAATAAAAGCAATGCAATCTCACCAAAATTTCTTTTATTGCAATTCTCATCACTTTTTCAGTTTCATTTATTTCCAAAGGTCTGGCAATGGCTTCTGTTCTCAGTTCCTAGGAGAAATGAAACCCCTTTATACATTTTGAGAAAAAGGAATTACCTTTTTAAATTTTCATTAGTTGCCTTTTTTTTTTTCTTGAGAACCTAGCTATGTTGCCCAGGCTGAGCATGAACTTGCAAAGCCCTCATGCTTAGACTCTCAAACTGCTGAGATTACAGATATGTAGCTTCCTGCCTATGCAAGAAAATGAAATACATTTAGAGTAAAACTGTTGGACGAAGCCTGAGCATGTATGCTTTAAGTATCATCAGGCTACACAGGTAGGGATTCAACTGTACGTTTCTTCTTATCCCATTGGTTTCCAAACTGCTATTTGATGGAAGCCCCAATGCCAGGCCTCCGCCCAGACTTACAAACTTATGCTATGAAGACAACCTGGACATGGGAAGAACCCAATGTTCACCAAAATTTGAAAACATGCTTAAACAGCTGTTTTAAAAAGAGTGGATGGTGCATGCTTTGCGATTGGTGTCGGACAGCAGTTAAGTTTCACAGTAATATTAACTGCAACTTCTTGCAAGAGTGAATACCTAGATCACTGGCCACACACTTTATGTTATAATAACCTGGGAGACCTCTGGAAAATGCCTAATGCCTAGGTGACATCCTATAACAATGACATCAGCATGAAAGCCCAGCTTCAGGAGTTTTGTAAAGATCTGTGGGTAAGTCTGCCAGTCGGCAAGTTCTGGGAGCTACAGGGTAAGAGAGGCTCATGGAAAAGAATGCAAAGAAGAAACACAAGGAAGAGTCACAGCCCCATGCCATGTATGTGTCATTCCTAGAAGCCAAAGACATTAAAATCAGTGGAAGGAAGAGAAGTTAAGAGCCTGTATCACTTTTCCATAAATTAACCTATTGGATCATGCAAAATTTAGTAGAAATTGGAAGAATTACAGAGCAAGAAACAGAATTTAAAAAGAAAAATCTAGAAGAGAAAAATTTCCATTCCTTATCTGAACACTGCCTACCCTCAGCTCGATCTCCTTGCCCAGTAGATCATATAGAGACGCTCCTTTGGCAGTGATTTCAGAGGCAAGCTGTCTGGCTGCTTTCAAATCTGCAATCTGGAAGGAAAAGAGCAAATACATAACCATTGGGTTTTACTAGGCACTCAGCAGCCAGTCTGTTAACTTTAATCACTCACCTCAGGTAGTACATAACTGTAGAGCACATGTCAGCAGCCCCACTTACCACTGTAGGACAGAGCTCCCAGGATGCCTACTTAGGAAGTGCAAATGGGACCGATTCTAGGACATCTGGTTGCTCAGGAAGCCAACATCAAGTCAAACTGAACCCACAACAGAGAGCTAATGTGTTTCTTGTTTGGACTAGGACTCTAACAGTAGAATGACCAAAGGGGCAATCTGAGGGATACATTCTACTGCAGCATCCCAAGGCCCCTATTTAACTATCCTCTGTCCCTTTATCCTTTGCCTTAGACTTTCTTTAATAGGCTGCTGCAAAGCTCCAGTAAGGTAAGTTCTCTAAGTACTTAAAATCTCCTGAGCTCCTATAGGGGACTACTGCCAGGAAGATGATGCCAACAACTATGATGACAATTTAGCAATGAGTCTTCTTAGGATGTACATGTCCCTTCTTCCGTGAATATGCTAAATTTCCCAAAGACCCCAAACATAAACATATGTATCCTTGCTGCTTCTCCTGAACTAACCCCTACCTTCTCTCTTTTATTTTCAATCCATCAGTAACAGCTTCACCTAATTCTCAGCAGAATACTTTCTTTACTCTTCTTTGGTCCTTAGGTACCCTGTGCCCCATCATAGCACCAGTTTCTCCTCTTTAAGCCCAGGCTACTCCCTCCAGCTTTTTATCTGCTTTTCCTGCCTGACTTGCAGCAAGTACCCTCACTTCCCTATAGGATTTACCTCACTGTTCCCACTTCTCAATAGTGGTATAGGTCACAGGACAGTCCCTGGCTGTCTCCTGCCCAAAAGATACTCTCTAACCCTGTGACTTGAATCTCACATGCATGCTGATGCCTGCTGACTCCAAGCTCCAGTATCTCACACTGACTCTTGCTAGGCATTCCCACGTGGACATCCAAAGACCCTTACAAGCTTAATGTGTTCACAGCCAAACTCAAGAGTTCTTAGACAAAAATTTGTAGTACTATGATGCCTAATAGTGTAAACACTAGCCACACTGGCTGTTTTCATACAAATTACTTAAAAATTAAATGATATAAGAGTGCATTTTCTTGATTATACTAGCCACTTTGGCCAGTGGTCCCAGAGAATACAGCTCATATGCAGTAGCACATTGAACATGGCTTGAGGGTCTTCCTCATGTCATCTCATCTATCCCAGTTCATACCCAATCCCATACAATCTACCTTCCAAATATGTTTGAACCTGGGCCACTGGGTAAAGCATCTCAGAGTACCAAGCCCACTATTGGAGTTTGATCTCTAGTATTCACATGGTGGGACGAGAGAGCCAACTCCCAAAAGTTGTCCTCTGACCTCCACACACGCTATAGTATATGATTGCTCACAAACAAAAATACATGCGTGCGTGCACATACACACACACACACACACACACACACATAATTAATTAAAAAATATCTGAGTGCTAGTGAGATGGCCTAGTGGTTAAGAACATTTGTTGTTCTTCCAGAGGACCCAGGTTCGATTCCCAGCAGTCACATGGTGGCTAACAAGTTTCTGTAACTCCAGTTCCAAGGGATCCAACACCTTCTTCCAGCCTCTGTGGGCACTGTACACCCAAAGTGAACTTACGTGCATGCAGGTAAAACATACACATAAAATAAAAATAATAAAATATGTTAAAAAATATCTGAGGTGGGCTTGATAGCACAGGCCTTTAATGCTAGCACTCAGGATGCAGAGGCTGATGGATCTCTGTGAGATCAAAGTCAACCTGTCTACATAGTGAGTTCCAGGTCAGCTACAAAAGGCTACAAAGACCTTGTCTCAAAAACAAACAAACAAACAAACCCACAACAACAAGAAAATGTGAACCTCCACTAATAGTCTGGCTCCTGGTTTGTGCCTCTCAGGTCCAACCAGGGCAATTACAAGGCTTTTTCTGGTAGGTCTCACAGAGAAGAGTTGCCCAGGCACCAGATTAACGTGTGTTCCTAGCCAGGATACCTTCATATCTCAGGCACCTAATCAAGCCTTGGACTGAGGTTCTCTTCAGTTGCCTGTGCTGAAGCCTCTTTATGGAAAGATCAAAGGAAGCCCTGAAGACACTTTCCCCATCCTAACTTAGTAATCCAGTAGATTTCTGTTCCTGACCTTTCTTCCCATCTCAAGGTCCATGAAACTGCCACAGCCTTTTGTTGGGGATTCTGGCCCTAGGCTGATGGGTACCCATTTCATAGGCAAAGATCAACCAAATAGCTGCTACTTCCTTTAATTTTGAAGTCTTGCTATACCATTAGAATAAGTGACCAATGGCTTAACTTTCAATTTGGCTTGTTGCTTTAGTCAGGTTATTGGACACCTGGAAGCTCAGGTAAATTCATGAAATCCACTTCTGCTATTACTACTCTATTCAATGTACCTGTCATCCTTTTCTTGCTAGTCTTGCTGCTGCCACCCTGGTTTCTGCTTTGGTATGACGGGTAACAAGTGATCTTTTTCTGTTGTTGCAGGGGACTGAAACCAGGGCCTTGGCTCATGTTAGGCAAGTTAAAACACACACCGTCCGCTTAACCCTGAGGTTTTTTGAGGTGAGGGTCTCTCTATATTTCCCAGTCTGGCCAAGCACTCTTGAGTTCAAGTGAACCTTCAGCCTCAGCCTTCCAAGTGGCTGGGAATATAGGTGCATGCCAACTTGTTCGGCTAAAAGTGAGTCCTTAAAAAAATCTGATTACTTTTATTTTATGTGTATGAATTTATGGCCTTCCTGTATGTAAGTACACCCATGTCATGCAATGCCCACGGAGGTCAGAAGAGGGTGCTGATCCCCTGGAACTTGAGTTACAAACAGTTTTTAACTGCCATGTGGGTGTTGGGAACTGAACCCAGGTCCTCTGCAAGGGCAGTTAGTGCCCTTAACTGCTGAACCATCTCTCTAGTCCCCAAAGTGAGTCTTTTCATAGGAAATTCAAAGCATGCTCATCTGTGCTGAAAACTCCCATTTTCTACTTCAGACTAAAGGGCAAAGGCTTTTCAGAAGTTAGAGGATCTGCTACTGCCTCCTCTCCTGGCACCCATCAGAGGGTCTCCTCTCTTTTCCTCAAATATACATTATAGCACTTTCTCATCTTGGGACATTCCTCCCCACTCTCCCCTTCATGGCTTGTTCCTTCTCTCAGACCAATGCTGAGAAGTAATCCAAATCTAGGGGATTCCCCGATGGCCCAATTTAAAACACTAGTGTCCTTTCTCCCAGCGCACTCCATCCACACACTGCTCTGCTCTCTTCTAGGGCACTGACTGCCTCAGACCTTCCACCTCTGTATCACTGTCATTCATAGTTGATTCCTGCCAACTAAGCAACAGGAACACAGGATTTCTGTCTTCTTTGTTTATACTCATATTCTCAGTGCTTAATTTATTGTGACTTTGCCTTTATCCCAACACTGATGAGAATAAAACTGCTAGTGCGCACTGACAAACTACCCTTAGTCAGCCAGTAAGAAGCAGGACTGCAATTCAGACACATTCTATCGCCAAGTCTGAGGGGAAAAAAGCCCCCCAAAACCCAACACTCCCTAAAAACAAAACAAAGCAAAACACGTCCCCTAGCCACCAATTTCATCATCCTTACCTTGGAACCCAGATCAAACTTGAATTTGCTGACGTCCTCCTCTCCTACGTTAGAGCTCTCCATCCCTTTGGTCTTCATAGCATTATAAAGGACGGAAGTGATCTTCAGAAGTTCTTTCACTGCATACCCATCTGCTTGGTAAAGCTTCTTGGTATTGAGTTTTATATGTGCTTTTGTGGCCTGTTTTGAGACAGACAGACACACTTTTTTTTCTTTAATTTTAAACAGGATCTCATTATGTAACTCAGGTTGGCCTAAAACTCACTATGCAGTCCAGTCTAGATTCCAAATCTCAATCTTCCTTGTTTCATCTTTCCACTAGAATTACGTGTGCACTATCACACGTGCTTCTTCCTTCCCATGTATTATCCACATCCAATGTAGGTAATTTGAAAATGTCTCTGCCTTTGATCCCAGCACTGGAAGGCAGAGACAGGTGGATCTCTGTGAGTTCAAGGCCAGCCTGATCTACATAGTGACTTCCAGGACAGCTGGGGCTATAGGGAGATCCTGTCTCAAAAAAAAGGAAAATATCTCTGCCAACAATTGTGATGCAACCCAATGAATTAAGAATAAAAAGAAATAAAAGATCTGGAACTGGAGAGATAGTTCAGTGGTTAAGAGCACTGGCTGCTCTTATAGAGGACCAAGGTACGATTCCCAGCACCCACATGGCAGCTTATAATTGCCCATAACTCCGGCTCCAGGGGAATCTGACACCCTCTTCTGACCTCCACAGGCATTGTTTGACATGAATGCACTTACATACATTCAGGCAATACACTCAAACATGTTAAAAAAAGAATAAAAGATTTAAGTGTCTCATATATTGATAGAGAGCAACTTGAGAAAAGACAGCAAAATTAAAAATTTGCATGTTTTTGACCCAATAATTCCCATCCTAAGAACGACCGTAGGCATAAATTTACAAACATATAAATTGAAAAGAATATTCATTCACTACAGAATTATTTCAAAAGTTATGAAGTACCTAAATACCTATGTAAGTGACTACAGAATACTCATGCAAGCAGTATTAACTCAAATGTTAAGAGAGGGAATTTATGTACATTTGGGAAAATTCTCCAAACTATGTCATTAAGAGAAGAAAGTAAGATACTACACACACAGTGATGTACACATCATCCTACTGTGTGTGTCAAAGGGAAAATACACATTCTTTCTTGCTTAAATATTCATAAACAAACCCTGAGATCAATTTTTAAAAGTAGTTATTGTAAGTAGAACTGGGCCTAGAGCAGAAACAGTAAAAGCTATTTTTCTATCAGTTTATGATTTAAAAAGTTTTTGAGCCATAAAATGTGCTACTATCCCAAAATATATACAACCCTTCACTTAACAAGTAGTGAGGTAAAAAAATAAGACAAAACCAAAACCAAAAAATCAACTTTGGTGAAATGGCTCCACAAAAATCTACCAACAGCGTGGTTTTAGAAAGTAAAGTCAGCACTCAATTCAAAAGCAATCCTAACTAGGATTCATCCTTTTCTAATTTATTTAATTTGGCAGTTCCATAAAATAAGTGTGAACTAACCATGAATTGGGCAATTGCCTTAATGAAGAAAACTCTGTCTTGTTCAGTCTCAATGTCAGAAGGGATGTCCGTCTGTGGTTCATACCTAACAGAGAGAGAACACGCATGAGCCAATCCAAGAGACAGTCTATTCAAGTCAAGCATGGTAGAATGTGCCTGTAATTCTAGCACTTGGGAAGCAGAGTCAGGAGGATCTCTGAGTTCAAGGCCAGCCTGGTCTACATAGCAAGTTCCAGACCAGCTAGGCTTCTATAGTGAGATGTCATCTCAAAAACAGAAAAAACAAAAACAGAAAAGGTTCATTAAAGAAAAGTAGACAACTGAGAGGACAGTGTATTGCTAATATGAGGCTCCTCAGATCCCAGCCAAGGTTGTAAGATTAAGAAAACCTCAAATGCAACACAAAACACCCAGGGAGCAAATTTCCACCTAAGAATGAGTTTAAGTAACTTAAAAATCAAATATGGGGTGGAAGCTACAAGTTGGTTTTATGGACAAAGGCACCTGCCACCAAGCCTGACAATCTAAGTTTGATCCTTGGGACTTACATAGAAGAGGAGAGAACTGAGTCCCATAAGGTGTCCTCAAATTGCCACATGCACACTGTGGCATGTGTATATCAATACATACACAGAAACAAATAAATTAATATAGTTAAAAAAAAACTTAAATCACATATGGGGACCATCGAGATGGCTAGGCAGGTATATGCATTTGTTGAACAAGCCTGAGAGTCTGAGAGCCTGAGTTCAATCCCTAGAACACATGTCAAGACAGAAAGAGAGAACCAATTCCACAGCATCAGCTCTACAACACTAATTCCACAATGCCCTCTGATCCACACATATGCACACTATGTGGTATGCATTTACCCACATACATCTTACACTCACATACACAATAATAAAGCATAAACAAATAAAATATGGGACTCACCTTCCAAAATTATATCTATCTTAGACCTCCAACTTTTAGAAAAATAATCAAGATTGTGATTCTGGCTGCTATCCCTTGGCCCTAGACACTAGGGCCAAACAGTTCATTCTAAGAAGGAGAGCTATTAAAGTACTTTGATTTACACCAAGGGTCAAAAGACTCTGGCTCTGAGCCTGTTTTTGCATAGTCCAAAAGGTAAGAACAATTTTTGAGACAGGGTCTCACTTTGTAACTCTGGTTGGTCTGTGAAGATAAGGCTAGTTTTTAACTCACAGAGATTCACTTGCCTCTACTTCCCAAAATCTGCTAGGATTAAAGGTGTGGTCCACCATACCTGGCAGTATTTATATTTTAAAAACAAAGAATAATACCCAAAAGAGACCTCTTGTGTAACCTGAAATTTTATGTATAGCAACATGTAAAATATTTACTACTGAGTCCTTAACACAAAAGGTTGCCAAATCTAATGCTACTAGACTTTAAAAATTTTTTTGTTTTAAGTATATCAATGTTTACGTGTCTGAGTTTATCTGCATGTATGTGAGTGCACCACATGTGTGGAAAGCCCTCAGACACCAGAAGAGGCCATTGAATCCTCTAGGACTGGAGTTATAGATGTTTGTTAGCAACCATGTGCCTGTGGGGAACTGAACCTGGGTCCTCTGTAAGAGCAGCCAGTGTACTTAACCACTGAGCCATCTTGCCAGTCCCAATGTTAGACTTTTAACACAATGAAAAACTACTTTTTTTTTTAGATTTTAGGTTTGTTTTTAATTATGTGTATGTGTGTGAGTCTCTGTGTATCTATGTGTATAAAAGTGCCAGTGCCCATAGAGGACACAGGTGTCAGATCATCCTGGAGCTGGAATTACAGGCAGTTTTGAGCTGCTCAGCATGAGTGCTGGAAATCATACTGGAGTCCTCAGGAGCAGCACACACTCCTAATGAGCCTCCTTTCCAGACTCATCTGCTATTTTTAATCCATTGTATTCAGAATGTGCATGCAAGAAAGTCCCTGTCACTTTGTGGTCAGAGGATAAAGAGGAGCTTACACTAGTGCTCTAATGAAAAACAATCACCCCTTGATGTTAAAATCTTCAAATTTTGTAATTTTTAGCAGGTTACAACTGGGTTAATCATATATAATTTGTACAATATTCTTCCTCTTGCATCACAACAGTTTCTGCTTTCCATTTTAGTTAATGAAGAAAATCAAGTATTGATTTTCTTGAATAAAGACTTGAATAAAATGCGTTTCTAACCTTTTCACAAGCCACAGCAGCACTTCAGAAACAAGTCCAAAATTGGGTGTGCGGAAATTTTCCATAGAAATATGTCGTGGGTATCCCAAAGCTCTCATCATCTCTGTGAAATCTGTCCAGTACAAAACATGATTCAGTCAGTCCTCATCAAATGGCAACTATCTCTGGTTGGTTAATCTTAGATATTGTTTCTGCTGTCCCTTTTTGTTGGTTCTTCCGAAGCTACTAATACCTTTAGAGTTGAATTCATCAACTCAGTAAGAGGGAAAGAAAAAGAAAACAAAAATTTCAAATATCTAATCTACTACCTGAAAAATATCTAAGTTCAATGGGTGAAGTAGACATTTTTGGGGGAAACAGGGCTTGCGGATTAGTTGTGGCTTTAATTTCTAACACATGCCTTTTTACTATTTAAAATAAGAACGGCCTTGCTTTGGGAGCTAGAGAGATGGATCAGCAGTTAAGAGTACTGGCTACTCTTGACAAAGACCCAGGTTCGATTCCCTGGTGGCTAACAATTGTCTGTAAGTCCAGTTTCAGGGGATCTGTCACCCTCTTCTGACCTCTGTGGGCACTACAAGACAAACATGCAGGCAATACACTCACACAGAAAATAAATTTTAGAGAACTATGTAGCGTTATAAAATGTCATGAGAAAAAAAATGTTTGTAGTGCTTATTTATGGAGAAGGGTATCTACAACAAGTGAAGTTTAAGAATCTGTTGTCTTTTTTTCCTGTGAGCATGTAAGATCTTCATAACATTAGCTACATGCAATATTTAGACTTATTGTAAACACAGACTAAGAAATAGTAATATTATAGGTTGGGAGCACTAAAAAAGTTACAATGCTTCAAGAAAGCTAGGGGGGAGGTGATGGCAAGACTTAAGAGTGGACACAATCAACACTCGAAGCTGAGATCTATCTTTAATGTACCTTCTATCCATACATATCTATCCTCATCTTGAAGACAGATAGTCAACATGTCCTACTGACAATCCCGTAACTCCCTGGGCAAACTGTACCAGACAGCAGAAGTAAAAGGTTACAGAAAATAAAACAGCAGTCATCCCTTAAGCCAAGCTTTGTCTAAATACTTCTTTCAACTAAGCAGTAAGCAGTCAAGTTCTCTATTGTTAAAATGGAGAGATTCTTATACATTACACAAGTGCATCGCACTTATTTAAGTGACCACTGTGAACTATTTTTGAACACTCTTCCAGTACAAGTCTATTCAACAGTCCCCTGGAAAAGTGCTCGTCACATCAAAATTGATGTGGGACAGCTATCATTACACTGCATCTATCAATAGGTTCAGAATATCATCAAATCCCATTAAGTAATGATTCACTCAAGACTAATGCTAGCCGGCTGGAGAGGTGGTTCAATGGTTAAGAGCACTAGCTGTTCTTGCAGAGGACCAGGGTTTGGTTCCCAGCACCCATGTGGCAGCTAACAACCATATGTAACTCTAGTTTCCAGCGGTTTCTGATGCCGAGGGCACTGCATGCATGTGGTGCACTTATATGCAAGGGAAAAAACACTCATACACATAAAATGAAAATGTAAAGATAGATGTTAATAGCTGCATCAATATAACGTGCACTGCCCTGGATATTTACAAGTAATTCATAACTGAAAGGAGTACGTTAATGCAGACTGATAATTTGGTGAGAAAAATTGTCTTAAAGCAGTTCCTCAGATTGCACCAATTTGGCAATCACATGCTACTCCTCCGCAGGTGGGGCTAGATTATAGGTCACACAGTTCTAAAGTCTTAATCTTTGGTTCCATCAGCTGCCACGCACCCAGTCCGTCCTTGGTTTTGTTTTTCTCCAAACTCTAACTCAGAAAACCCCCATTTCCCACAACCTCTCCAAAGCAGCCGCGACTGCGGCTGTAACAGTGAGGTAAGATGAGGTAAAATTAAACAGTTCCTCGCTCCAGACACATTCCAAGGGTTCTAGCCACACTCGACCAGTGACGGACAGAACTTTCCAAAGGTGCTGGAAAGTTCTGTCAGCCCCTGTCTAGCCCGGGGCTCGGGGAGCCGAGTCCCGCAGGGTCAACCCGCAGCTCAGTGAGGGGACCCGGAGGGTAAACCCCGAGTTTCCGGGAAGCGCGCAGGGAAGCGTGAGCAGCCTTACTGCGGAGGTCGCGGAAAGACATGGCGACCCGGTCTTCAGGAGTCGCTGCTGGCCCTCAGAGTTCGCAGGCCCAGCGCGCTTAGGTCTCTATATCAACCAACGGAGCCTCGGACGGCAAGCTGTCAGGGTCAAACAAGACATGAAGCGCAGAGGCTGCAGAGCACGCATGCGCAAAAGGAGGAAGCCCAGCAGATGGCATCTTGCACCCTGCGAACTACACAGCCTCACAACTCTTTTCTGCGCACTTTGGGGGCTTCTGGCACATCCTGAATGTCTACTATGTGCCTGACGGATGCTAGGCGCTTTCTGCTCTGCAGCTCAGTGCCTTCTATAGTTCTATAGAGAAAACACAATCACTTCTCGAGACCCGGTCTCCCTCGCCTCCTCTGTGGTACTTATAAAAGTGTGGCTAATCTTCGCGATCTAAGCCACACAGAACACCCTCACAGTAGAGACTGAATACAAGATAGCCTGCGGTGCGGCGGGATATATCTTGCGCGTGCGCCGCTGGCCAAGTCTTCAAAACTGGTCGGAAATCAGTTGCGAGCCTCTTGCGCCAGAAGTTGTCTCGGCGGGCATCTGCAGGGAGTTCAGAGAAACCGCCAGCCAGCCGGCGAGCCGGGATGCTCAGGTATTGTGCCCAGCAAGTGCGGTGGTTATCCCCGGGCTCAGCAGGGAACCCTTCTGGGTCATTGCTAAGATTCGAGGAAACCCACAACAAAGAAAGACTGGGAAGGGGAGATAAGCTGAACCCGGAAGGGTGTGGGGTGTGCGAAGAGGAAGGCGCAGACACAAGAGTAGGTGCAGGATCAAAGGGTGCGCCCGGTTTGGTATTATAGCCAAGTAATAGACAGGTAAGAACTTAGTATGCGGAACTCCGAGGGTCCCAAACATTTGTGGCCAGTCCATCATAGGTGACAATGCACCTGAATGGAGAAAAAAATAGTCTTTGCAACAAATGGTTTTGGAACAATGAGAAATCCGTTGCAAATAAATGAAGTTGGACCTGGAGCCAGAGTTTACAAAACATGCATGAGGAAAGACCGACTTTTACAACTTCTCAGCGATCTAAGCCTTGCAAATAGCTAAGATAAGACTCCAGAACCCAAATTCACAAAGGACATGGGGATAAGATTCAGGACTCAAGGAATTCACAAACAGGTGTAAAAAAGGACCACTTCCTGGCCAGAAGCTTGCCTTAAACATCAATCAGATGTCATGGCAACTCCCCTCCCCTAAAAGCCAGGAGGGGGCTGAGGGTTTTTTAAGGCTTTGAGGACTGGGACTAGGATGGGCTTCAAGACTTGGATTGGGACTGGAACTGGCACTTGGGTTTTTGGGCTGAGCCTGCTCCCCCGGGGAGTTTGCTTCTTGCCCTCTCCCTGAGGGAGCTCCTCCATCTGGATCTGGAGCCTGGCATGCCAGACCAGTTCCCTGGAGCCCCAGCCCCAAGATGGGGGTGAGGGGGCTAGCCTCCCTCCATCTCTTTGGGGAGGCTAGCCCCCCAGGGGGGGCTAGCGTTTCTCCACTCGTGGGTGTGGAGGAGCTAGTCCCAGCTGGTCTTCTCTTAATAAAGCCGGGTCCTGTTAGCTGCCAGCGGAGTCTCTGGTCCCTTCTGTCTGCTGTGTCTCTTAAACCCAGAACCTTACATTAACCATATATAAAAACTAATGACTCAAAAACATAAATATGAAAGCGTGAACTACATTCTCTAGGATGCATGAAAAGTTTTGTGACTGAATTAAGATTTCAAAGTACTCATACAGTTTATTTCCATGAGCAATACATAAGAATTCAGTTCCTTTACATGCTTAGAAAAAGCTGATATCATCTACATACTGTCCAGTAATGTAACGCCTGCATTACAACTGTACCCGAGTCTATCCGGCGAGGGGGCTGAGGGATTGAAGACACACAAGACACACACAACACAGACACCAAACATGGTGGAGAAGCTTCCGATTTACTCAAGCAGGGTGCTCAATATATATACACCCAGCAGATGCCAGTGATTAATTGCAGGAAATTCCACGGAGGGTTTGGTAGGGGACAAAGGTTCAAAACAATTGTGGTTAGGCCTTTAAAGGTCAAGTCATCCTTGGTCAAGCTGTTCTCATAGCAACTGCAGCTGACAAGCTGAAGCTAGTTCTTGATCAGGGAGCTAGCAGAGAAAAAGACATATAGGGAGGCCAGGGCCCTATATGTCCCCCTTTTTCTTTTAGTAAATGAGCACCTGTCTTAGGTTACCAAGGACGTTAGTGTCCGTCTTACCCGTCATTGGAAAACCAGCCACAACGTCAGGCCATAGAGGCTGATTCCCTGTCTTAGGTCGGCGGACACCCCCTTGTGTTTACCCGTCTCTGGCTACTCATTTCACATAGGTCAGCGAAATCTGGCAGTTGTAATACGGTGTGATGAGACTGAGAGGCCACGCAATTGACTAGAGGCTAGCGAGTCACAACCCAGCATTCTTAGGAACAAACTCTGAACATATAAATGGAGGGAACACAGGGGCAAATCCAGGGGAATCAGGCATCGTGGTGATTATTCCAGTAATGTAGTAAAGGCTTACTCTTATGTCCTCAATCCACATACTAAAGTTTTGTAACATTTACAGAAATCATAATAAGTGAAAATTGCTGAAATACCATAACTTTCATTCTCATGGGAATGATTGAAATGCAATTAAGTTACATTGAAACACAAGGAATACATTAAACACAGGAAACATCAAACCTGGTACCATTATGGGCGATATTTAACTGTCCAAATGTACATAGGGTTGACTTATGCAAGCTATCACTCGTCCTTGACTCTGTCCATGGCTGCTGCCTGTTTCCCTATATAAGTTTGTGGGAAACTGTCATCTGATCACCAAAGTCCTCCACTTAGTCCTTTTTCTCACTTATCAGCATTCCCTGCAGTAGAGTCCTGATTTACTGTTATTCTTCCCATGTAATGATGTCCCATCAGTTGAGTATATTACATAAGTCCAATACAGCTCTCCGTGTGTCATCAGGAACGGATTCCACAGCAACAGCAACCTCTCTTCCCTTGTTCAGTCCCTGCAAACCGGACCAGCCTTTATGGCAGCCACCTGGCATTCTCAGCATCCTGTGGAAAAACACAAATATGCCCTCTTCCCCATATTAATACCAGGTTTGGGCCATAACATTTCCCATCAATCGGATGCTTCCATCTCACCTGTGCATAGGTATCTAAAGTCTGGGAATGCCACATTCTGTCTGCTGCAGAGTAGCCTTGCATATCCAAACTTAAAGAATTGAAAATGAAAAGAACGTGACTTAAGGAATTCTGTGGTGATCTGGGATATAACTCCCCCTTTTTTATTTTTTGTAATTGATTTCTAAAAACTCCATGGGTACATTCAATAATCCTGTGCCCCTGGGGAGTGTATGGGATGCCGGTTTTATACACAATGGATAACTGAGTACAGAAACATTGGAAAGTTTGACTATTATACCCTGTGCCATTGTCTGTTTTTATGACGGATGGCAACCCAGCTACATCAAAACATTTAATGTAGTGTGCTATAACATGTTTAGTAGCTTCTCCAGGTAGAGTGGTAGCCATAAGAAATCCTGAGTAAGTAAGCCACCCTGACACACAATCTAATATCTAGGACGGAAGCCTGGGGGCCCAGCAGCAGTGCCCCAGGGCCCAGGGAAGCAAGCCCAAGAACTTCCGGCTCCATCACCTCCGGAGTCTGGCTCTCTAACCTGCCAGGCCACATGCAGCCTGCTGGCCAGTGTGGGAGCCACTGGCTGGGCAGGCTCATGGCCGGGGGCACCTGCCACGGCCTGAAAGCTCAGCCTTCCCACTGGATCTACCTGGGTCCAGGTAACAGCCATTGCTCAGCCCTTCTGGAAGCCCAACAGCCCAAGGACAGCCTGGGAAATACAGGTGAGCTTTGTTGAGGCAAGAAAGTCTCAAGGGGACAAGGCATACCCGCAGCCACCTCCTGCTTTTCTCTTTCTTGGTTATCCTTCCCCTTCTGTCCCCAGCCCTGGCCCTTGGAATCCTTATGTCCTCTTCTAACATAACCCCAGAGCGGGTTATCTTACAGAAGGGACACATTCTAAAGAAGTAATGTCATGCAGGAACCCAAGATGTGGTTGAATGTATCCTTGTGCCTCAGGGCACATACGGACTCACTGTTAATAAACCCTATGGGATCTCAAGGGGTAACAGTATACAGATGGGCCACAGCTGGAACATGCTGTAATAAAAGAGGTGTTGGGTAAATGAGAGGTTCTAAGACCCATAGTTCTGGGTTCCTGTCCTAGCTCTGTATTTTGATGGTCCTTGGACAACCCTCTCTATCCATCTGTAAAATGAAAGGCTGAGGGTCAATAAGGGTATTTCCAGCTCAATCCACTGACTTCCTTACCCCTGCCTCTCTGATTCTTTCAAAGAAATAACATTAAGCTCTCAAGTTGATTAGAAGGTTATAAGGTTCTGGGGACCCCAGGGTAGGCAGTCAAACCCGCCCCCCAGCTTCCCTTTGAATGTTTTCTCTTTCCTCAGCTTCAACTTCCAGCATGGATTCAGCCAAGGGTGTCCCTTCCCAGTCTGATCCCCCTGAGGGCTTGGGGATCAGGCCCAAGAGGTCCTGGAGGGCTCTGTAGGATTCCATGTGTCCCTTCTGTAAGAGAACCTGCTCTGGGGGTTATGTTAGAAGAGGACATAACGATTCCATGTGCTAGGGCTAGGGACAGAAGGGTAAGGATGGCCAAGAAAGAGGAGAAGAAGGAGGGAGCTGCAGGCTGAGCCAGGTTCATAGATGAAGGGTTCAGTCCCAGCAGCAGCCCTCCCCATTGAGATGGCCCCCACGGCTGCCCAGCACCAGACCTGGGCTAGCCTAGGGAAAGTACAAGGAGGGAGGGAGGAGAAAGTCCCAGAAGAAATGGAAGCATGCCCGGGCCCTTGCAGCCTGCCCAAACTCTGGTCAGCCATTTGCACCGGGAAGGCCAGGCCAAGTGGAGAATTGGGTTCCCGAGAGGACAAGGAGTCCTCGGGTCTAGAATCAGTAAAAGCCGAGGCCTGTACATTCTCGTCTATTGTCTGTCATTAGGCCAATCCAGTTAGAACAGCCCTGAATATATTCCTGGGAGCTTACTGGGGGCACATGAGGAGTCAGGAGCCATCTAAGAAGGCTTTGTAGATGAGCAGCAGAACAGTGGATCAAGGGGGTAGTAAGCAGGATCTCAACAGACCTACACATCAGGCACGGAGATTCAGGCCAAGGCCAAAGAGGCGAAGGTTAGGCTTAGTTTAGAGAAGGCACAGGGAGACCAACTGAGGCAGACATGTAACGTAGATCCAATACTATCGCCACCGAGGGCTTGAATGAATTCACTGCCCACTAGGAGATTCTTATGAGTAGCAAAGTCTTCCCATTTGGACTTCAGGTAGCTGGGTGTCAGCCTCAGGTGTTAACATTTGGGGCTGGATCAATCTTTGTTGTAGGGCTATCCTGTGTATGGGAGGATACTGGGTAGTCTCCCATTAGATGCCAGCAGTATCCTCCAGGCTGTGACTATCTAGAGTCTCCAGACATCACCCAGCATCCTCTAGGGACACACACATTCTGACCATATGAATCATCTTTGGAGCCTTCTCCAAGACATGATGGAATTGGGGGAATGGGATTGTGTTGAGAGGTCCCAGTTCAAAGCTGAAAGCTAGAGTGCCGCTGTGAACTGACAGGCAGCTGCGAAGGACCTTTAAGAAACAACCCAGTTGCTGCTTGCTGCACTAGAAGCCTTTTCCAGGCTCATATTCCTTTTCAGAGCTCAGCCCTAGCCCTGGTTATGGCCCAAAGCCACAGGGGAAAAACACACAACGTGGAGAGCCAGGTGGTAGAGACAGGATGAAACCAGTTAAAGTATTTGTTGGTAATGAGACTACACACTACAATTTCTTCAACACTAGGCTGTACACTGCAGTGATTTGGGGGACAGGAGATAGGGAAAAGCAGGGCAAGGCCTCTGAGCTGAATTATCAAGTGTTCAAGTCGGAGCCCTCTGGAAGAGTCTTCCCTTGACCACATAGGGCAGAAATGAAAATCATATGATCACTGCTGACTGAAAGGGAAGAAGACAGGGGGCTGGGGCCTCAGCACAGCCAAAACAAGTCAGGAGGACATGGGCTAGCAGGACACAGTCAGCAGCTAGCCAGCTCTGTTGAGGAAGAGGGGAAGCTTTTCCTGCCTAGACCTGCCTGCCTTATGAAGACCTTTCCTTGTGGGGTCAGGCAGTCTTGGGGCTGGCTAAAACACCTGAGAGCAGGAGATGCTGAGGAGGGAAGCACTTGGTAACAAAGCCCATCCAGAGAGCTGTTCCTCCTAAGGCTGGCATGGCAAGTGGCTGTGAGGATGCCCTGAAAAGGCTCCTGGGACACTGCAGTAATGCTGGGCAGGACTCTGATAGCAAATACGTGGGGTACGGGGAAAGGATGCTGGAAACTTGTGAGGGATGCTTCAAGTACAATTCAAGGTGCTGATACGGCTTCTACCTCAGAGGCTGAAACTGCCCTCTCCTCCCAAAGTCAGGTCCCATGAGTCCACAGCAGCAGAGATTCCCAATGTGGAGTTTAGTCTCCTGTCTGCAGCAGGTCAACCCTTGAAGCTTCAGTTCTGGAAGGATTGGCTGGGGTAGAACCCAGGAGCCACATGACTATTTGTCCTTGTCCCAGCTCCAGTGAAAGTCAGTTGTAGAGAGCATGTCAGGGACCAACAGGCAGGATAATCCCTCAGAAAAGCAAGAAGCAGGTAGCAGGACGTCACTGAGGAATAGGGAATGGGAACCACCCATCTAAGTGCCTGTAGGAAGGGCTAAGCCCTGAAGCTCCATGCTCTCCAGAAGGGCCAGCCTCATTCTTTCTGCCCAACCCTCTCCAGCCTTTCCTGGAGGAGTGGGAGCTGCTTCCACCTCCAGGCTTCTTTAGGGTGGTCCTAGACAAAAATCTGGCATTCCCTTTACCATGCCCCTTTATTCTAAGGTTCCTGTGTCTTCAAGGTCAAAGGTATCCTCTTCCTTCACCGCAGAAATTTCTGTCCATTTTGCAGGAAGGAACTGAAGAAGCAGGAAGCAGAGGAGAGGCCTGGCAAGGGATCCCCTTCCCCATGAATGTAGTCACATCTGCGAGGCCACTGGGCTGGAGTCAGTACATGGAGGCAGGACCAAGGTGCCAGGTGGAGGGAGAGGTTTCCAGAAGCAGGAAGGAAAACTGGGGAGTCTGCAGGGAAGAGAGTAGGGCAGGGTGAAGGCACTACAGGATGCTTACCCACTCTATGTGGCCTATGGGCTCGGGCTGGGGACACCAAAACATGAGCCCTTCTCTAGGCCCATAGTCCTGTTAGCAGCTACCAGGTTCTCCTGAGACTATGCAAATACAAGCGCGGGTGACTCCACACAGGTGTGTATCAAACCCTGGTGTGGATACACAATGGGATGGGCTCTGGAACACCTAAGCACCTTCTAGGCCTGAGGTTCTCTGAGCCTGGGATACCCACTCTCAGTAACCAAAATGGTCATATCCAAGCAGAATCTTACCCTCATCTACAAGTTGTTAGCAGGGGAAGCCCACCTGGGCCTCTGGAGAATGCCATGTGTTGATGCACTAGTAGTAGTACTGAATTTAGAGCTAAGTGGAATTTTTGAGAGCACACCTAGGACAAAGGTCACTGAGTGCCTCTTTTATGGTGAAATTCAGCAAGTAGAGACTCCAGTAGCAGTAACTTTGTCTTTGTACCTTTCTAATGTTTGAGTCATGTGAATCCATTAATTTAATCAAAACAACAACAAAACAGTCCAGAGGCTGGGGAGATGGCTCAGTTGGAAAAGTGCTTACTTTCTCAAAAGTTCAAACATGAGAACTGAGTTTGATCACTAGTACCCATGCAAAAAGCCTGTAATCCCAGCCCTGGAGAAGTAGAGACAGGAGGATCCCTGGGGATTGCTGACTAGACTGGTGTACAGCAAATTCAGGATTCTCTGAGGTTTTTTTTCCTATTGCTTCATTCCACGGCAAATCCTGCCCTCTGACCAATAAGGGGACAGGAAGGCGGGAAGAAGGAGGGAGGACATGGCAGCAAGCTGGAGAGGGGCGCTGGGATTGCTTAAAGCCACTCAGGAGAAAAGTGCCCGGATCCCAGGCCCACGCAGAAGGCCAAAACCCTGGAGGAAGCGTTCCAAGTCCCTGCAGCCCTAAGGATCATGTGAGTGAAAGTGAAATGCTGGCTGGGAATGGACAGAGCCCTGCAGACAAAGGGCTCTGTGCCCCAGAACAAAGAGACTTGCGCACAACCTCTGTTACTGCTTTAGGCTGGGGGGGTCGCTGGTAAAAATGACTTTATGGCTCACCTGAAATAAATCAATCCTGTAAAAAGAGCATTCTCCATTTGGTCAGTTGGTTCAGACCTGGAGGGCGGGGTGAGGCTGAATGCTGGGACCCGCCATGAGAAAATGTATGAAACAACTGGCTAGCCAAATTGGTGAGCTCCAAGTTCAATGACAGACCCTATCTCGAAAAATAGGGAGGAGAGTAACTGAGGTAGCCATCCAATGTTGACCTCTGGCCTCTATGAAATGTGTGCACACATCTATGTACACATGTACATATACATAAACACTGAAGACAAGAAAACAGTTCAGAAAGTGAGAAAAGTTCTGATAAACTAAAATCCCCATCGTACCATCTCATCCTACCTGTTGGAGACCAGGTACACATTCTGCTCCTGAGCCAGCAGAGCACCAGGCCTGCAGCTGGGGCAGGCCGATGGGCTGGCGGGTAGTCTCCAGCTTCTTGCAGAGAACAGCAGAGGTCAGACAGACAGGAAGGTGGACTCCACAGGGTGCCAAGGGCAGAGGCCTGGTGGAGGCTGCCCCAATGGCATCACATGGTACGGCTGTACTCGATGCCACCTTTGGTGGAAATACTGGACCATGGCAGAAAGCTGCAGAGCAGGCTGTGGGCCTGGCGGTAGAGTCTGTGTGGGATAGAGCAGGGGCTCAGGTTGGCTAGAGCTGAACCCAGGTGCTGGATGTAGTCTGTGGGTTCCGTCAAGGAATTTGCCAACTGCATGCGATATTATTGGGACCTGCACCATGAAGCACAGATCTGCACCCACATGGCACAACACATTCAACTAGCGCCCAAGGGCCCATTAAACTCTTAGCACAGAAAAGGCTCATTAAGTGGACCACCAATTTGGGAAATAATACACAGTGATGTCTACGGCTCCAAGTACGACAGCTGTAGTGACACAGATTAGAGCAGGAGCCTACAAGCATTTCGGGTTCCCTGAGATTTTCAACCCTCAGCACAGCAAGGGTTATTCAAATAAGGAGGAGTTTCAACAGTTCTAACCCCCTGGGTGCCTACAGGAGCCTACTTCATGTGAGCTAGGCCTGTGGGGTTTTCGGTCACTTCCTTTCCTTTTTAGTCCCCAATGAAATGAACCAATCCTTGAAAAGGTATACAGGCACATGGAATTATCTTCTGGATTTTACCCCATGAACGGCTAGGACATCTCTTGACTTCCTTCCCACATGACAAGAACATCATTAGAGGAGGGGTGGGATAGGGGACACATGCTGGTCATGCACCTCTACAAGGAAAAGTCTGAACCCAAGTTATCATCTACCACTGCTCTCTTCTCTGTAACACGGGCAGCCAGGAGTGCTCATACCTGCTATGTTCACTCCTAACTCCTAGGATACCTGGAAGGAGATGCTTCCTGTATTTGTTGAGTGGATGGATGGCTCTTGGCCCAAGAGCTAAAACCCAACCCTCCCGCTGGGCTGAAGTTGCTAAGGAACACCAACTTTCCTAATATGTGCAATCAGATCAGGTGCACCAGACCTGCCCACAGCAAAAGTTGGTTAAGGAATAATGCTGTAACCAAGCCAATGACTGTCAGTTGAAAAGTGGTCACCGTTTCAGCTGACTCACTGGCTCTGTTATCCCTCTAGTCAGGAAACCACAAGAACCCTCCCCCTTCCCTCTAGCAGTAAAGGATATAGGATGGTCCAGGGAGGGTGGCCACCATTGATATAGAGGACATAGGTGAAGCCATCTTTGAGGACCCCTCGGATGGAGTAGTAATAGGGCAGATAGTGATGCTGCCTAAAGTCTCTGTTTTCATAGAAGTTTATTGCTGTGTTGTTGGTGGTGAGGACATGCAGGTAGATGGCTTTGCAGTGGTCCTGGGCAGTGGTTGAAATGTGATCCTTTAAACTTTCTAGTAAAAGGGAACCTGCGGAGAAGAGGAAAGGTTACCCACAGTAGGGCAATTAGGAAGACATAGATGATTTCTGCAGTAGTCTCTAGTCACTCCCCACTGCCAAAACCCCCCAAAGGTCTTAATCAGATAGAGCCCATGAACTGCATACCACTGTGGGCCATAGATGTGTCCTGGAGGTGCCCTGGGTCCACAGTGGAGACTTACCAACCTTACAGACAACAAAAGGGGTAAACTAGAACCCAAGGAACATGGGAAAGATGAGTCTTGTTTGAAAGTAAGACTACTATTCCCTGTTGTATGGTGGAGTGAGATGGGAATCTGATGAATGTTGTCTGTTTCTTCATTTACGTTTATGTTTTCTATTCCGAACTAAGAACATCTTGCCAATATACATGGCTATGTCTGGCAGCAGGAGAGATAGGGCGTGGGGGGGCTGTTCTCTGCTGAGGCTGTCCTAGGAACTTGCTGATATGTTCATGATGGATTTGGGAAGGAAGCTACCACGGAAAAGTGTGGTGATGTGAAAAGATGGTGAGGAAGGCAGGGTGGGGAGATATACTAGGAAGACAGAGATGACAGTCTGACCCCAAACTGTGACAAGGAAGAAGAGACTGAGGGTCCTTTATGAGCTGGGGATCTCAAGATTAGAAGTGACTAACCTGGTATATATGTATATTTGTAGGGAAGGTTGTTCAAATGATGAGCTTACTGCCCTTACCTATGCCATGCTTTCTGAACTCTTTTACCACTCCCAGACTTAGAATGTATGCAACCTGTGTATCCACAGAGAAGCTGGAGGCTAGAATATCTCCGTCCTAAAAAGAAAGTTAGAGATAAAGTCAGAGCAATACTTGGACTAAACTCACCTTGTCAGGCTTTTTACCCACCGAGTCATTTCACCAGTCAAAGCACAAAATTTTTTAAAGGTTTATAAAAAAACCACCTACTGCCAGGCATGGTGCCTTTAATTCTAGCACTCAGGAGGCAGAGTCGGGTGGATCTCTGTGAGTTCCAGGCCAGCCTGTCTACATAGTGAGTTCCAGGCCAGCTGGGGCTACAGGGAAACCCTGTCTCCAAAAAAAAAAAAAAAAAAAAAAAAAAAATCCATACAGGGTGGCACACTGCACTGTAACACAACACTACAACACAATACTCCAAGCATGTCTCTCTTTTCTAGACACAAATGCCTCATGAGAGAGTTATGAGGTTCTTTCATAATTACAACCTCCTAAGAATAAGGATCTGCCATGTGTAAGGTTTTCTCTCCCATGAAAGCACACTGGGTGACTTGGCCTTTCTGTTTCCCATTTACCAAGTAGTTCTCATGCTAGGCATAGGTTGGGCAGGACCTTTTTTCTCACTTCCTGTCTAGTACTCCACAATGAAACTTGACACAGCAGACTTGGGGAGAGAGGGAACCTTATCACTCTAATTACCAGAAGCCCTGGCTAACAACACTGGCCCAGCATTAAGTCTGTCCAACTGTTTAGCAATGCCTGGGTGAGTGCCGGAGTGCAATTATTCCCCTGCTCCAAAGCTCGAAACACTGGCAAAAGGGCTTCCTAAAGGGCAAACCAGTCAAGAGTTCTCGAGGCATCATGCAAAGTGGAGGCAACCATCAAGGGGAAAAGCTCCAGGAGGGGAATATGAGGAAACAAGGTGGGAGGCAGGATGTACAGTGTCCCATGCAAGAAGAAAGATCTGAAGGATTCTGGCCCTGCTATATCTTAGCAATGAACAATGAGAGGCTCAGGAGGAAATTAGGCTAAGAAAGGTTACTCTTAAAGAAACCAATGTGCCAGGATATAATTATGTACAAAAGGAGGAGCCTTTTAGTAAGGTCTGGGTCCTTAGGAAGGAGAGATGTCCCTTTTTCTTCCACTGGGAATAGAACCCAGAGCCTCCCACATGCTAGGCAAGCATTCTATCACTGAGCTGTAGCTCCAACCCCATCTCTTTCACTTTTATTGAAATAACCTCAAGCCAAACAAAATTATTTGCCAGTTGGTGAGTTTTCCCTTCCTTGGAATAAATATGAACATAATAAACACTATTTCATCACTATGGCCAAAATTATCAGAAGAATCCTCAGTGAAGTCAACCTTAAAGAACATAGATTTATGGCTGTGCATTATAGCCTGCACTTAAAGCAGAGTCTCCCAGATCCCTAAAGGTTCTGAGGTAGGCAGATCTTCTTGAGGGGTCCATGAAGTTGAATAAAAAGTAATTATTTATTTTCACTAATCTCCAACTGAAACCTAGCATTTTCTTCCACAAATGACAGTAACACTGGAAGTTTCTGTGACAATGCCAACAGTAAAAATCCTTGGCATTCTCGTATCACACAGCAATTGCACAAATTCCCAAAGTATCACTTCTGTTCATTCCTATCTCAAAGTGACTGTCTTCTTTATTTAGTCCATGAACAAAAACACATGTATTCACACTCCCATATAGAGAAACCAACTGGATATGACTGACACTTTCTGCTCTGAGGCCTCAGATTGCAGGCTCCTGAGACATGTGCCACAGAGCTAGCAGTGTGACTCCATTATAAGCCTCTGTTCAGTGGTTATAAGAACAAGTCATCGCCTCACAGACATACCTCTTTATGTATTTTGGTCCTACTCTTAATTTCAGCTACTATCATTCCCACAATGGCACCTCTGTAGGTTGCAGCAAGGGAGAAGAACTTCTTGTTGGATGTGATATCACGATACCATGAGTCGGGGTACCTGAAGGAAAGAGCACACTCAGCTGAGCCACAGGAACAGAAGCTTGCCCTACCTATCACCTACAGTCTCTAGGGGCTTCATAGATATCTTCTCAGTCATCTGTCTACATGGGAATCTTTGATATAAAAATAATTTTAATCACACCTAAGGTAGGAGAAGAGTAAAAACCTCCAATGAAACTGTCTCCACAGAGCATGTCTCAGAAGGACAGCAGTTCTCAGAGCACAGTCTGCTCCTCAGCTGGATGAGCTGAGACTTCAGTGTCCTTAGTGACCCATGAACTCTCTTGGCTGATCTATTAAGAATTCTATAAGGGGGGTCTGGAGAGTTGGCTCGGTGGTTAAAAATACTTCCTAACTCTTCCAGAGGACCCAAGTTTGTCTCTGGCACCCACATCGCGTGGTTTACAACGGTCTATAACTCTAGCTCCAGGGAATCTGATGTCCTCTTCTAGACTCTGCAGACACCGCGCACACACACACACACACACACACACACACACACACACACTTGAACACAATTAAAAATTAAGTCTTAAAGTTTTACAGCCTGAGTATAATCCCCAGGACCTACATAGTGGAAGGAGTGAACCGGCGACTACAGGTTATCCTTTGAGCTCCATACAAGTACATAGCAAACCCATAAGCATACTAAACAAATAAACAAATGTAAAGAAAATGTGAGACTTTCTGGCACTGCAGACTAGGGGAAGTGATTCAAGGAAAAGACAAAGTTCACAGGTGAGTGAACTAGGGTTTATAATACTTCCTTGACACGGGTGGGGACATGAATGACTTCTAGAGTTATGTGTAGTCAGACCTGTTAATAGGCTACTCAGTGGGAATAAGGCCAAAACCTCTAAGGGGAGCAGGGAAGGGGACACCTAGCGTGAAGGTCCAGGACATAGTCATTAACAAGCAGGTCCAGCTAGGTTTTAGGTATTGTGGATTTGCTTCTTAAACTTGGAAAGACTAACAGGTTAGACTGCATGCCTTTCCTCAGACCAAGAGCTGGAGGTGACAAAGCCAGAAAGGTTTCACCTTTGGCTAACCACCCACTAATAAGCTGTTCAAACAAGGCCTGAGGCATTATCCTGGTCACTCCTTCGTCCCAGGAATGCCCAGCTGCCAAGCAGTTAGGATGTGTACAGCCACCTTAGAGCCCAGGGTAATGGCCATCATTGTACCACTTCAGGAACCCAAGGCCTCAGGCCCAAGAAGCTTTTGACCTATAGGCTACGTGATAAGAGAAGACAGCAGCCAGGTGCTTGGAGGGTGCACAGGCCTATGGCCCAGTTGCTCTATACGACCCCAGATAATCCTTAGCAGGGTCTCCTTTCTACAGTTGCTGGCACTTTTATTTCCCAGGATTTCTTTTCAGGATTACTGTTAGTCCACATCCCCAGAAAGTTGGCCAATTATATTCCCACAGAGATGCATGGGAAGAGCTCAGTCCCTACTTTTCTGCCACCATGTGGAGTGACACATATGAGGTTAGGACTGATGAAATACAAATGACTAAAGGACCTGTTTAATGTTTACTTTTGAAAATTTTCTCACTATAAAACTTGTTTTTCATATTATACAATAATATAGGAAATAAGACAAGTAAAAACAGGGAATTATTAAACTAATAATCTCACCCACATCAAACTACATGAAAGCATTTGGGTAAGTAGTACTTTGGGGGCTCAGTAAAAGACTGACCACAGTGAAGGCCCAGTAGTGAACTTCTTCTTAGACCTTCTGCCTTCTAACCTCTTGCTTCTCAATCTGTCCCAGTAGGCAAGCCATGGAACTTGGAATTCCTCTGTTCCAATGTGGACCACAGAAGGCAGACTCCACTTCCTTCAAAGCCAACCATAAAAGTATAAACCTGAAGTAGTACTCTAATATCTGATTTTCTGTGTAGGAGGTGGCCACAAAACAATTTCTCTGTTCTACCTTGTCTGACAGTAGATCTAAGACTGCTGTTAATCTTGACTGTCAGCTTGGACTGAGAAGTGCCCAGGAGATTAGTTAACTATACTTCTAGGTGTGTTTGAGAAGGCACTGACTGACCCTTTAAAATTTTGAAAAGACACTGGGAAGTGGTAGAACCAAGGAAGGTGGGGCTTGGTAAGAAGTAGGTCATTAATGCATGCCCTTGGGGGCAAAAGCTTGCCCTGGGCCTTCTCTATTATTCTTCTTCTCTGCTTCCTGTTCACTGTGATGTGAGAAGCTCCACCATACTCTATCTGCCATGATGGACCAAAACCTCCAAAACTGAGCAAAATAAGCTTTCTTATTCTTAAGTTGTTTCTGTCACACGTTTGGTTATAACAACGATAAAATACAGTCCTTACTCCAGAAGCAGTCCTAACCTATACCCAGAAAGGACTGCCACACAGAGGCCAAGAGCAATCTGAGCTGACAGGCTTTACTGTGTTCTTCACCTGCAGGATCTCAGTAGTTACTATTCTTTCTGTCTCATCTTTCTACATGACTGTCCATGCTTCACTGACCTAGGCATAGAAATGGATAATTCACCATGGGCTCAATCTGAAGCCTTCTATCCACAGAAGACTAAGATCAAAAAAATGTGTTACACTTTTCTGCTGCTAATTTGTCTTTTATAATAGTTTTGGTCTTGACTCTCATGATGGGCAAGAAAGAAATCCTTCCTTCTCCTCCTTCTATAATATATACACTCATAAGCATTTATCCTATGCATATTAAAATTTTTTTGCTTTATTTTTATTTTATGTGTATGCGTGTGTTGTATGCATGTATACAAATGAACCCCTGCTGTGCAATGCCTGAGGAGGATAGAAGAGGGGATCAGATCCTCTGGAACTGGAGTTATTGCTAGTTGCCATGTGCGTGCTGGGATTTGAACCTGGGTCTTCTGCAAGAACTGCCAGTGCTCTTAGCTACTGAGTCATCTCTCCAGCCCCATCCTATGCACATTTTTAAATGAAAATGAAATTGTGGTCCGCATTTGTTCTCTAGTCTACTTTTACTTAATATTTGGTAAAATAAAGTAGAAAGAATGGTGGGAATGAAGGAATTTTGTCAAAAAATACACTTCTTTAACAGACTCTGCTCCTAGATTAATAATAGTGGGTTTTTGTTGTTGTTGTTGTTTTGTTGGGTGTTTTTGTTTTTTGAGACAGGGTCTCATATAGCCCAGGCTGGCTTTACTACGCTCAGCTGAGGCTAGTCTTGAACTCTTCACCACCTTCTACTTCTACCTCCTGAAGGCAAGGATTATAGGAGTATGCCACCACACCCAGTAATACAGCATGTATTTAACAAGTCCTTACAATGACAATGCTTGCATTGCTTCTAAATTTTCTGATTACCTACAGCATTAGACATCTTTATAAGTAAATTTCCTCAGCAGATCCTTTTGAGGAAGGTGAGATGTGAAGCAGAGAGTTGGGCAGCCTGAAGTCTACTGAACAGGTGGGCAGCTCTACATGACAGCTCTAGGCCATTATGGTCACCTCCCGGTCCATCACTGCTGCTGCAGAATGGCAATGAAGCCCTATGGGGCTCTTTCAGTCTCAGCAACTGCAGACTTGTGCACTCTCCCCCATCCCAGCCACAGGATACAATGCCCAACACTCACTCAATGGGGAACCAGTCGCCGCACAGGTGCTTCACAGTGTCTATGTCATCGTGGCAGAGGAGGCGCAGGCTGACCTCGCTGAGGGCACCGGAAGGCACCACCTCTGTCATTCACACCTGCAGGGAGAGGAGACTGCATCACCTGGAGGCTTATTCATGGGTTCCTTTTCTACACACTAACCTAGGAGACAGGTGAGGTGGGAGGTCCCCAGAACTTCCCAACCAATGCCATGGTTGCCTCCACTCTGTAGATGAAGAAGAGCTGACCTGCCTCTGGTCTGTGTCTCTCTCCTCTTCATGTGAGCTGTACCCCATTCTTCAGCTTTCCCCTTAAGTGGCACCAGTTCCTCCTAGCTGGTCTTTTTGGGGTTTTGTTTTGTTTTTTGAAACAGGGTCTCCTGGCAGCCCCAGGTGGCCTAAAACTTACTATGTAGATCAAGCTGGCCTCAATCTCATAGAGAGTCACCTGCATCTGCCTCCCAAGTGCTTGCTGGGGTTAGAGGCGTGTACCACCATGCTCAGTCTGTGGTTTTGACTGTGGTTCTTTCACTTGTAGAAAGAACACTGATTCCAATCAGCCTGACTCTAGCCCGGTGGCTGCCAAAGAAAGACATAGGCTCAGTTCCCTTTAAGCAGCCTAGTGGGCAGGAGCCAGTGAATGGCTGGATATTCAGGACAAATGGCACTGGCTTCTTCACCAGAGGGCAGATGACACTCTACTTCTCCTCCCTGTCAATGACAGTGCCTCCTGAAAGCTGGGATTAAAGGCCTGTACCACCAAGACCAGCTTATGTTCTGGAGTTTAGAAACATACACAGACAGACAGACAGACAGACAGACACACACACACACACACACACACACACACCCCACAGTATCCTTGGAACAAGACTTCCCAGTTTCATTTTCAAGAGAAAAACACTAAATTCTTGAATCCCTATTAAAAGTATTCCATGTTTCCAAGGGCTGGTTCTTTAGAGGCTTTGGTTTAAAAATAGAAACACAATAATTTAACTTAGGGAAAAATACGGGACATTACAGTGCTCCTCATTGACCCAGGCCAAGTGACAGGCAGCAAAGGATGAGAAAGATACAGGAAACAGAACAACCTGGCTATGAAATAGAAGAGTGGGCCACAGGGTGGACAGGTAGCACAATGCTGAGGGGGGTGAGGGAGACCCACAAGAGCCCGTGGCCTACTGCCTCCCTTTACAACCAGATCTTTGCTGAACTAGAGATAGAGACAACCGGAGGCAGGGTCATGGCCCCATGTGGGCTCTGCTGCAGTTTGCACTAGCTCTATGCATCCTGTCCCACCTTCCTACTGTAAGATGTGACTGAAAGAAAACCTCCCCAGCAGTTTCAGGACTCAGGAAGACTGACAGAAACCTGGAACCAGAATTTACAAACATCCATGAGAAGAGGCTGACTTTTACAACTTCTTACCCCATGACCCCAGGGTCCACAATTATCTGCAAAAGGAACTGACTTTTACAGCTTCTTGGTTAAGATAAGGTCCCTGACCCAGAATTCACAAACATCTGTAAAAAGAGATTCCTTCCTGGCCAAAAGTTTACATTCTCCCTCAAATATCAATCAGATGCCATGGGGAGCTGCTCCCCATTAAGAAGGCCTTCTGACCAGCTAGGCAAAACTTGGTTCATTCTCTCATTCTTCCTCTCCTGGAGCTAGTTCTCCATCCGGATCTGGAACCGGGCACACCAGTCCAGTCTCCCAGCCCGAGCCTCCAAGATGGGGGGCGGGGGAATAGTCTCCTCCATCTCCTTGGGGAGGCTAGCATTTCTCCACTCTTGAATGTGGAGAAGCTAGTCTTGGCTGGTCTCTCTTTTCCCAACTTGAGAAGCCAGTCAGGTGCCCTTACCCTTAACGAACCAGTCCTGTTAACTTCCCTGGCGTCTCTGGTCCATTTCTGCTGTGTCTCTCGAACCCAAACCTTACACCTACAACACTCTTGGGACAGCATGTTTGGGAAACAGAAAGATCTGGTTGTGGAGGGCCCAGCTGTGGGCAGAAGACAGAGCTGGCTTTGTGAAAAGTAGTCTTCCTTTCCAGGTCTGACTACTAGAGAAAAGGGGCAACCAAGTCACAGACAACTGGGTAAATTTGGGGTTCATTTTCTTAAAAAGGTACAGGATACATTCTCTATTATAAACACAGAAAAACTGTACAGGAGAATGCAATGTTCACTTGAATGTTTACGTCAGAATATGAAACCTCACAGTTTCACCCTTGTGAGGAGAGTTCTCCCTTCACATCCTGGAGCTGTGCCCTCTTTCTCTGCCTTCAGGATGGGAATGACTGAAGCAATTCAAAGAGCAGACCATCAAAGACCCAAATGAAGGGCCTGTCCTGTGGGGGCTGGGGTCCGGTGTGGGGCTCTGGTCTCCTCACTGATACATTATTCCAATTCCCCTTCCCCCAAGTTCAACTTAGTAAGACTGTTTATATACCTCACCCCCTTTTTTCATTGAAATAACTCCTCTGTTATTTCACTACTGAAAGCCATTTGTCCCGGAGGCTCTACAGAGGTTGGAAGAGGCTGACATTTGTCACTGTCCCTTCTGGCAGAGCCTGGATAGAGATGTGTTCACCAGCACCACTTGCCAGGGCTGCTATGTGCTCAGCCCACAGTGGGGCAGGTTGTAGAACCAGACACAGACACCAAGATTCTAATATCTATTGTCAGGAACACATCTTATCATCCCACCACCACTGCCAGTGTTGGGGCGTTCAGAAGCTGGAGACAAGGGTGCAATATGTTCTAGTTCCCAGGGGTTCTACCATGGTCATGATGGCCAGAGGCACACCGGGAACACTGGGCACAATGGCACACACCTGTAATCCTAGCACTCTGGAAAAGGAGACAGGATAATTAGGAATTCAAGACCAGCCTAGGCTATACAGCAAATTTAAGGCCTGTCTGGTCTACATGAGACCCTGTCTCAAAACAACAACAAAAACAATTCTAATTCTTAGCAGTCTCTTTCCTTGACAAGGTCCACAGGGCCTCCCCCTTTCTCTGAGGTAGAGAGGTGGTACTTTAGTTATCTGACAAGCCAGGCTTAGCTTTGAAAAACCATCCTGAACTGCCAGTGGCTTGGGAAGCGCTCGAGCCTTCATCTTTGGCCTCAGAAAGCAGCCTTCCACATGGCCTGCAGCATTCATGCTCATGGCTCAACCCCACCAAGGCCAGTTCACATGTTCTCTGTGCTCCCAGGTCTGGCCCTAAGACAGCTGTGTGCGTAGCTTCTCATCTGTGACTTCAGGGGCATCTACAACTCCATCAGACTCATGAAGAATATGACACAAGATGGTAATTTCTTCAAGGTCAGCGCCACATCTTTGTCCCTAGTTTACACAGACTCCTATGACACATCTTTCACATAAACTCCTCTCCAGTGGGGAATAGGCTGTAAACATACTGTCTGCCCTCTCTTGGAAAGGTCTCCCTGGCACCCCTTTCACGTTCAACACAACTACTTGATACAACTGCTACCTCCTGCTTTCCTTCAGAATTCCTTTCCTACTCACCACTCCCAACTTTGTTCACACCATCCACTGCCTCCTTTCCTCAGGAAACCTCTCACCAGGATCTGTGTAGCTCCCCACTCAGTGGAACACTCTCTTAGACCATTCCCTCCTGTCCTACAGCAGAGACGGATTATCCTCACCCTTCCCCCAAGCCCACCAAGCCTCTCCAGCAAAGCACAAGGAAAGATTATTGAAAGCTCCTCCACATGCAAGAATTATAGAACACAAGTCTTTGGAATGTGAGATTCCAAAGGCATAAGTTTATGGGGTTGAAAAAGCCAACAGTGACGTTTACTATCTTTCCTTTAGGAAAAATAGAGGAGAAGAGGAAAAAAAAAAAAAACCATTGGTGTCAGTTACAGGACACTGACTGGTACATCAGTAAGATGTGCTCGGACCTAAGGAAGCAACAAACACTTTTCACAGCTTGCTTGTTCAAATGAGCAGCTGCCTGTGGGTCAGAAGCCATCTCCACAGTCACCTGTTCTTCCAAAACTTCAGAGTAGTAAGAAAATGAATAATTTGCAAAGTGACAAGAAACAAACACCCACTTCTGTATTTCAGACAGCTTTTCTCTTGAAACCAAAGTCTTCATGCTCTGAAGGGAGTCCATATATAGATCACATATAATTAAGGTATGTCTTCCTTCAAACACAAATTAAAGATACTGGAACATTTCATTTGTAGATTCTAGAACCAGCTAAACAAATTGATGGTACTAGCAATCAGAAAATGCTTAAGGAGAAGGAACCAAAGAGGGATTTAAGGATGTCAAAACAACACAGAATGAGGTTGGGAATGTAGCTCCATCCGTAGAGTACTTCCCTATCATGCACAAAGCTTTGGGTTCAATCCTTAATACCATATGAACCAGGCTTGACAGGGCATACTACCTGTAGTCATGGTATCAGGAGGCAGAGACAGGATCAGATGTTCAAAGTCATTCTTAGCTACACTGGCAAGTTTGAGGTCACCCAGTCTCAAAAAATAAAAATAAAACAGATACGTAAGAAGCCAGGTATGGTTGCATACATCTGTGATCCCAGTTCTTGAGAGGCTGAAGCAGGAAGTCAGTGAGTTTGAGGCCACACTCTGCCTTAAAACACCAAAACAAAAAACGTCGAACAACAACAACAGCAAAAACCAAAAAGACCCGTGTTGGGCCTCCACACAGGTCTCACACAGTGGCTCAGAGCACTCCACACAATAGCTGGTGGCTGGGGCGTTAGCTAACCAAATGTCACCAACCGTCACAACCCACTTCTAACCAACCATTTAGAATGCAGCTGTCTGAGCCTCGCCGAGTCTGGCAGCCTGTCAAAATGGCCTTTGCCCGGCTGCAGTCTACGTGACAAAAAACGATTGGTCCTTCACTCCCTTTTAGCCCCGCCCCTACCCTATATAAGTCATCCTCTAAGCTTCAATAAACGAAATCCTGCTTGGACAGACTCCCGGCTCCCTGTCGTGTTTTATCCAAAGTGGAGAGGGTCCCGGTCGTTGACACTCACCATCCCGCTCAGCCCCTGGAGGTGGCAGGCTGGACCAGCTTCTCCACCGCCCTACCTGCCGGCGATCCTGGCAGACCCGTAGATCTATTTGTTCACTTAAACTGTATTTAGCCACGTTTATTATATCTCAGTTTAAAATGCAGTGAAAGAGCACTGGTTGCTCTTGTAGAGGATCTGAGTTCAGTTCCCAGCACCCACACGGCAGCTAACAACTGTATGTAACTTACATACATTCAGGCAAAACATTCATACACATAAAATAAAAATAAATTAATTTTTTTTAAAGAAAAAAAAACCACATCGGATGTTTTTAGTGAAGTGTCAAGTCTAGACCCAGGCTTCTCTTTGAGAAAAAACTCTATTTCATACTGAGACTCTATTTAGTTATTAATTCATCAAAATTACACAAGAAGGAGCCGGGCACAGCAGCATACACCTTTAATCCAAGCACTCAGGAGGTGGATGCAGGCAAATCTCTGTGAGACGGACACCAGCGTGGTCTATATAGCAAGTTCTAGGCCAGCAGGGGCTACAGGGAGACCCTGTCTCAAAAAGACCAAAAAATAAGACGAGAATATCAGGTTTTGCTCAGGAGACTACAGTCACAGCAATGAACAGAGTTCAGAAATTGCTGGTCACACAGAGAGGGGCGGCACAGTGGGATCCGAGGTGTTTTTTGTACCATTACTAAACACTAAACTACAGCTCACTAAAGGAAGCCCCTGACCAAAAGTACATCAGTGAACTGTGTCTGGTGGCACATGCCTTTAACCTCAGCATTCAGGAGGCAGAGGCCAGCATATCTCTGTGACATCAAGGCCAGCTTGGTCTACATAGCAAATTCCAGACCAGCTAGGGCTACAGGGAGACCTGTCTCAAGAAAAAAAAAAAAAAAAAGTACAATAGCGAATGTGAGAAGTGCTTTTAACTGATCTGGGGAGGCATACTACCTCCCACCATGGAGACCAAAAGGAAAACAGTAGAAACTCTTCTCTGAGCACCCTCCCAGGAAGCACACCAAGAAACAGAGTTCCACTAACAGGAAGAGGTTTAAGTGTTGTCTATCTGTTTGGCTAGCTGGTAACTCTTTTCATGTGTAACATCAGACTGGATCCCCTGTCACTCTCAGGGGCTCCATCAGAGCAGCTCAAGGCCAGAAGGCAGGAAGGATGATTAACTTTTTAAAAACATATTTTATTATTTTAATGTTATGTGTATGAATGTATTGCCTGTATGTATGTAATGTAAGTGCATTCATGCCGTGCAATACTTGCAGAGGTCAGAAGATGGCTTTAATCCCCCGGAACTGGAGTTATGACAGTTGTTACCCGCCATATGGGCACTGGGACTCAAACCCAGGTCCTCTGCAAGAGCAGCCAGTGCTCTTAACCACTGAGCCACCACTCTAGCCCCATGACTAACTTTTAGTAGCCTCCATCGTTAGTATCAGGATTGGAGAACACAAAAGAAGAACACAAGAACTAAGAGAACATGACCCAGGTGGAAAAGGGAACACAGGACTAAGGCCAGAATATATGAAGTTAAGACCAAACCCTGTGGCTGTTCTGCTTAAGAACTTTGGACAAGTCTAATGTGCCTGGGATTGAAAATGAGGTACTAGATGAGTGTATGTTCATGCTGACAGGTTCACACCAACAGAATAGTCAGCACTCACAGCAGGGACAACTGCTTGTCAGACTGACGCTCACAGAATTAAATATAGAATATAAAATGATCTCAGCACTTGAGAGGCAGAGGCAAGTGGATCTCTGTGAGTTTGAAGTCAGCCTGGTCTACATAGTAAGTTCCAGATCAGTCATGGCTACATAGTGAGATCCTATCTCAAAAACAAAAGAAAAAAAAAAATTGCAAAGTATTGCTGGGAATGGTGACACACACTTAAAAGTCGAGTACTTGGGAGGGTGAGGCAGAAGGATGATGAGTTCAAGATCAGACTGGGTTATATAGAGTGTTCTAGGTCAGCCTGGGCTGTATTTCAAGACCCTGTCTCAAAAGAAATAAACTCTAGCACTTGGGTTGAATGCAAGAGAGTTAGAAATTCAAGGTTATCCTCAAATGCATAGCAAGCTGGAAGTCAGCCTGGGCTACATGAGGCTCTGTCTCAAACAAACAAAAAGACAGTAAAATATCTGCTTGGCTAATTTGATGAGCACTGAGGCTGGACTTCACGTAGGGCTCACAACCAACCAAGAACTTATCTGCTGGTGGAGAGAGAACAAGGTAGGTACAAAAATAGGTATAAGAAACCCTCCTGCTGCTTAAGGGGCAGTGGGTGAAATGGAAACCTGGTTACTCAGTTTAAAGGGACAGAGAATCTGGTTTCAGAATACCTCCTACCTGCAGGCTCCCTGCAGCACACCAGCTCTCCTGTCTCATCACTCTTCATCTCTGCTGGGGTTGTGTTTTATCTCTGTTTCTCTAGGTTTTCATTTAAGTTCCTTCAGAATCAAAAATTGTTAAATATAAAAGTTTCAAATTTTGCATAAATTAACACTTGATCATGAGGTTAACTTTTTTTGTTGGTTCTGGGGCTCAAACCCAAGGCCTCAAGCATGCTTAAGTATCAGTTATACCACTGAGCAACATCCTCAGCTCCCTAAATGATAACGGAAAGGTAATTCATGCTCCTGTCTGAACTTTCCTTAAGAATTACCACAGATGTTTGTGTTCTCCACCATTCAATTTCATATTACTTGAGCTTTCTGCAATGAGCTTGGGTGATTTTATTATAAAAAATAAAGACATTTAGGCAGTTTGTGAAAATTATGAACACATTTTATATTAAAATAATATCAAGGGCTATTTTTAATTAGTAATGACATGGAAACTTTATTGTATCTCTTAAAATTGTGAGTGGAACTAATGCCTATTAAGCACTAAAATAGACTAAGAGCTGATTTTTAAAGTGTGCATCCTCTGCAAGGCATTTTGTGTGGCAATACCAGAAATAAATATTCTAAACACAGATTAATGTAAAGAAACACAAAGAAGCAGGTAGAGACAGGCTACTGGGCAGCCCTACAGGGTGGAGACAGGGTTGCTGAACCAGCTTGCAGAAATGTTTAATCCTGCATGATTATTAAAGAGCAAACATCAGTCCAAACAAAATCCTAAATTAAAAATATTTACAAGTTTTAAGACAACAATTTCAAAACAGGCTTTAAAAGAACATTCTCCTTTATTTACTTTGGAAAGAGGGGAATGCTCTTAAACAGCATATAAAAATGCATGGGCTACAGCTGTAGTTAAGTGGTGAAGTACTTGCCTAGCATATATAAGTCCCTGGGTTCAATTCTCACCATTGCAAAAAGAAAAAAAAAAAGTACAACAGAAGGCAAAAATTAGGACTCTTGCCATCCCAACCCCGTACAACTGTTACTAGTCTCTTGTGGGTCCAGTGAGGGAAACAGTTTTTACCCAGGAGAGGGCTTGCCTGGTAAGCAGCTGGTGGGCTATATGGATATGCCCAAAGTGGGTTAATATTTTTGCTGGCAGTGCAGTATTTCTGTATATACCTTAATGGAAGATTAAAAGAGAAGCCATGGGATACGAAAACTAATCTGAAACTTGGAGCAGCAAGTGTTGGCCTTGGAGATGAGCGGAATACTACAAAGACCACACGGTGAATCATTAGGAACAGGTGACAAATGCAGTCCCTGAGAGCATCTTCCAAAGTGACATGAGCGTGAACAGTACTCAACTGTTCATCCTGCGGGAAGGATGGAAACTGTATAGCACTTCCATTTCCCAGAAAAGAGTCCCTTTCAGTACTTAAGGGGGAAAAAAACCCACCCACCTATCTTCAAGTCTTTGTGCCCAAATAAATCCCATTCCAGAACTAAAGGGTTTTGTTTTGTAGCTCAGGTTGGCATTAAACTCTTCATCTTTCTGCCTTGGCCTCACAAGTGTTGGGATTACAGGAGTGAGCCATCACACCAGTTTTATTTTATTCATTTATTTTAAAGGTTTCTTTATTATTGATGTGTGTGTGCCTGCATTTCTTTTGTGGACCATATGTGTGCCAGTGCCTGTAGAGGCCTCTCAGAAGAAGGCATCAGATTTCATGGAGTTGGAGGTATAGATGATTATGAATAGCCAGATGTGGGTGACTGGGAACCAAACCCAGGTCCTCTTTGCAAGAGCAGTAAGTGCTCTTAATCCCTGAGCCATCACTGCTCCAGCCCTTCCATTTTAGTTTTTAGTAACAAAAGCTATCTCACACACATACACGCAAAAAGCTAGGAGAATTTTCTTTAAAAACAGTATTTGCCTGAATGTGGTGGCACATGCCTTTAATCCCAGCACTCAGTAAGCAGAGTCAGGAGGACCTCTATGAGTTCAAGGTCAGTCTGTCTACATAGGAGTTCCAGGCCAGCTGGGGTTACAGAGATACCCTGTCTCAAAACAAACCAAACCAAAAAACAAACACAAATACAAAAAAAAAGTAACAAAATACCTCTTTTGTCTTCCTGTAAAAACAAAGGCAACAGAACTTTCTCCAATATTTGTTCTTTGTCCTTGCTCATAACCACCTCCTCTCTACTTTTCTGGAACTTTGAATCCATGTTTAGAGCATTTATTTCTGGCATCAATACCCAAAATGTCATGCTATTCCTATGGTGTTCCGTTTAAAAGTCAGTGCTAAGAGTTTATTTTAGGGCAAGTCATCTACTTATAATTTGAAAAGATATTTGAAAACTTTTACGTTTAATGCTCACTGTTGACTCTCACAATCATTTTGCGGGTATTTGATCTCTCCTGGTCAAGTAGACTCTGAGGTAAAGACATGGAAGGGGATCTGAGTTGAACAATGGGACACAGCGTCACTCTCCTGACCATCTTGGCTTGAAGCTGTGGCTTCAAGTGTTATGCACCTGTTGACCTCTGCACTGGGGTATTCCAGCTACTTTTAAGTTCAGTGTTGATCTAGACCACAAAGCACTTCCTGTAGAAAGCTCTTGTTCCTGATTCAGATACCTTTCTTGTCACCCTGCAAGCACCGAGAAACTTCCTTAGTGTTCAGAGAAGAAATAAAACTCTTTTATATTCCTGTTTGTCATTTAAACACTTGAGCCATTCTTTAACCAGCAGTATGATTATCTGGGCTTCAGACAGATCCTCAACTGTCCTGTCAGTCAGCCTCTATTAAATATGATACACAGGGAAAGAAATCTGCCGTGGAGTTACCAAGAGCACTTAACCATTTGCAGAATCAAATTCAGTATTTGAATTTGGTCTGAACAAGGCTTGCACTTCAAGCATCATTTTGAAGACCAGCATCATACCTGAAAGCACTTCATACAGCATAAGCAAAATCAGCTGCAGTTCAGTCCATACCTCAGCCTTGCTTGCTGCAGAGGTGTCAAAACCATGAAGGTTTTTTGGGTTCCTTCCAGGAGATGGGGGAGATGAGATGTAGATGAAGATGAGCCACCACTTTACCTTGTGACTTAAATGTAAGGATTTTCTATCCACCCAAACTATACTTCTCAAGCTGCCACAATAGAGCACTGGTAGTCTCCAAGTCACGCACCCTGGTCCATCGATAACAGCACCCTCCATCCACTTCTTGGTCTCGTTTCAGAACTATCTTTTATCCCTCAAATCCTTCAATATCCAGGAATTTTTTTTTTTTTCCAGTTTAGTCATGCTGTTGCCAAGCAACTTGGACAAGTTACATCTAAAGATACTCTCCACACTGTGCGTAGGTGTGGTTAAACAAACACAGTGACAAAGTCACTTCAAGTTACAACTGGAAGAGGCTCAAGACAGGACACACAGAGACCGTTTCTTTAAAAATAAACAAACAAAAACTGTGTGTTGACACCAGACCAGGCCTGACTTTGTGAAGTTTTAGCCATCTTTACAAAGACTCTGTATATGTGCTAGGTCTATGAGATGAAACTCTAGCAAATTACAACCAGCTGGAGAAGGCCACGAACAGCCATTTTGCCCAAGATCCCCCTTTTCCTGCATTCAGTCAGTAACATGGTAGAAAACAGGACCTTTAAAATTCTCGACCTCACTCTGTTATGTGGACTGCCGTATTTGCATAGATGACTTCTGGAGCCACGTGACTTTGTCTAGTAGTCAGACAAGCATTAACTCAGGGTTTTGTGGCTTCAGTATTTTGGCAAAGGAAAATCTCTGTAACTGGCAAGTTTCTCTCCTGATTACCACTCCAGGGCTGCTGTCCCTTTCTTTAAAGACCAAAGGGTGACAAGAATGACCCAAAAGTACATGGCTCAAGGACGTGGCAGAGGAAGGAGATCAATGAGGCAAGCCAAAGTTCACATTGATGACAATGTATCTTCTTGTCTGAGCTCACAGACCTTGGACCCTGACACCAGCAGGGCACACAGGGAAAAAGGGCCAAGAGCCCGCTCCAAATTTCCCTGGGGAGTCATAAATCCCCTCTTCTCCTTGGCAAATGCCCAATTCAGAGTCGGTTATGGAGGGTCAGCTTGGCCATTTAAATTACAAGAAATGAAAGTTTCACATCTGTCCTAATACCAAGGGGTACTGCTGGAAGGGTAAGACACGGAGGGATCCAAGACAGAGCCCCTAGTTCTCAGAGGGGCAAACAAGTCGTGAAACCATTACCACCACGCAACAAGTCCCCAAAGAGGCGGGAGCGGTGCAAGCAGATCAGACCCCTCACCTCCAACAAGCCTGTGTGCGCTGCCTCTCAGTTTCTACTTTCCCGGGACGACCGGCCGAGGGTCCCCGAAAGAGCCGACTCCCAAAACTCCAAAGCGTCCTTCGCCCGCCCACGGCCGGCGCAAACTCACCGCTGCCCGAGAAGAGCGGCCGCGCCGGGGGGTCGGAGAACGACGCGTTCGCGGGGAAGCCTGGTCACCCACGGCCAGCCGGAGACCTCCGGTGGCCGTCCCGACCTACCCACCACCCGGTCCCGGCCCCGCCGAGGCCCTGGGCCGTCGTCTCTCCTTGGGCGGGAGCCAGCGGCCAGCGGAGGGCGTCACGGTGCTCAGCGCATCCTGAGGGCGCAGAAAAGCCTAACGTGGGGCTGCCAGGGAACCCCCACGCCCCTGCTACGGTTATGTAACCGGCAGGGGCTGCAGCCGGGACGGAGGCGCCGGCCCGCGGCACTTCCGCCTCTCGCGACCGACCAGCGGCGCAGGCCGGAAGCTCATTGGCCGCGGCACCGCCGTCCCTGACGCCAATGCCACCATGTTGGGAGCTGGCAAGCCTTGGGCAACCCATGGGTCTTGCAAGCCGGCTGCAGAGCGGCCCTAGGTCTCCGCGGTCTCTCTGCGGCCACGCGCGACAAAGGAGAAACGAGGAGGGTGCCCAGACCCCAGCTCTTCTCTTGCTGGAGTTTCGTACAGGAAGCTGGTCCAGACACAATGATCCCGCCCGGCGCCCGCGCTGACACTAGCAGGAGAGGTTCTGGGCTATCACTGTAAAATGGGCAAGTTGGCCTCCAGGGACCAGGTGGGGTTCTATATCCAAAAGTTACTCAAATCTTGCTACCAGGGAATTTCGTGTTCAGAAATACGCATAGCTTATGCTTTGCGTTCAAATACCCACAACAAGCCACATAACCAAAAAATGTTACAAAATATGCCAGTCAAGGGTCTGTGTTTATATTTTTGTGCTAGTTTATGTTCTGAAAAAAAGGATGGGCTGGAAAAATCACTTGGACCAAAGACTGATGACAGTATTTACAACTCTTCAGAAACTAAAAGTTTTAAGTACCAAAAACATGCTATTATACATAAGCAGCTGTGGTGTGCTTGGAACCATTTCGGACATTTTGACGTGATACTTAGTGTGTCATTACTGAAATTATTTCTAATTAAACTTCCTGCAGAAAAATATTTAAGATTGAGCTTGGGGCAGTGGCACACACCTGTAATCCTGGAACTGGAGAGGCTGAGGCAAGGAAGAATGCAATGTAGGCAACTTCTGTGTCACATCCTTGAAATGACATTGCTGTAGTGTCCATAGCAATGTTTCACTAAAATGTGCATTCCATTGTTCATTCAAATATTCAGATTTGAAGTTCCAAAATAAGAACGTGAGCTAGCTGCCTGCTCTCTTCTGCTCTCTCCCCCTTTCCTACTTGCTAGATTACAGGGGTAAACACTTCAGCGACACAGGAGGTAAAACCCTACCTGCATTCTCATTAGAGTTTGGGCTGTGGATGAGCATTAGCATCATCTGGGAGCTTGTTAAAATGGAAGACCCTCTCGGACTGACTGAAATCAGAATTTATATTTACCTGAGAAGTGCCACCCAACAAGATTCTCAGGTAAATGGGAAGGACATTACAGCTTGAGAAGCACACCCCAGGAGATGACAGAGAAGAACATTCTTTGGCCTCTAGGGTTCTATAATGAACTGGCAAAGCCTTGGCCTCTTAACAAGTTGGAGGAATTCAAGGTCAGCCTGGGCTACACAAAATCCTGTCTCATGTGTACACGTGTGCTCAAATGTGTGTGAGCATGTGTGTGGTACAGTGCGTGTGCATGTGGGAGCTCAAAGTTGATGTCATACATGCTCCTTGATTGCTCTCCACTTTACCGAACCAGGGTCTCTTGATAAACCCAGAGTTCACCAATCCCAGCTTGCCTCAGGGATCCCATTTGTGCATCCTCAATGCTGGGATTACAGGAAGCCACCATGCCTTCCAGGCTTTTATGTGTGATTTAGGGGTCCAAACTACTTCTCAAGCATGTGTGGTAAGCACTTTATAAACCGAGCCATCTCTCCAGGCCTAAAACCACTCTTTTAAAATATAGATGAAAAAATGATTAGTTTCCCCGGAGCTTTTTACATGCTAGGGCACTGTGCTAGACAAGGCTCACTTGTCCTTAGAACAAGTTTAGCACTACTGTCAAGGTAGTTAATCCTTTAAAAAAATTCTGCTCTCTTCCCATGAGGGTGTCCTTGACGTGTATCTCTGTTCCAAAGTTGTCCCTACCTAGTTTAATCAATTAAGATTATCCCCTGGCTTAGTAATTGTAAGGTTCAGGGTTCGAGAAATGCAGCAGCCAGAAGGGACCAGAGACTCCGCTGGCAGCTAACAGGACCCGGCTTTATTGAGAGAAGACCAGATGGGACTAGCTCCTCTGCACCCACGAGTGGAGAAATGCTAGCCCCCCTTGGTGGCTAGCCTCCCCGAAGAGATGGAGGGAGGCTAGTCCCCTCACCCCCATCTTGGGGCTGGGGCTCCGGGGAACCGGGCTGGCGTGATCCCCCGGGAAGTGAGCTCAGCCAAAGTCTGAGTCTCAAAGCCCCCCGCGCAGCACCAGCACGTTGTCCAAGTCCTCAAAGCCTTAAAAACCTTCAGCCCCCTCCTGGCTTTTAGGGGAGGGAGGTTGCCATGGCATCTGATTGATGTTTAAGGTAAGCTTCTGGCCAGGATGTAGTCCTTTTTCAGAGCTGTTTGTGAATTCCTTGAGTCCTGAATCTTATCTGCTAAGGAAGCCCAGTGTCCTTTCTGAATTTGGGATCTGGAGTCTTATCTGTAAGGCTTAGATAAGCTCTGGCTCCAGGTTTCTTCCTGAGTCTGAAACTGTTAGGGGTTTCATTCACACCTTACAGTAATTACTTCAGCTGACCCCAGCCTCAATAGGACACAGGGAGGGGCACCTCCTGGTCACTGGGATTGGTTGATGAATGAGATGGACAACACAGTACTAACTGGGCCTCCAAGTCCTTGTCCTTCTGGTTTCCTTGTCTTCTGCTGTGTTTTAACATATCTCCACTTTACCCAATAGGCTATTAGCACTGCAATGGCTACTGGCATTCTCCCTCAATCTACTCAACTGAATTTTGCTTCAGCTATGGAACTTGAGCAAAGCAGCCACCTCTTTCCTCTAGTTTGTTTTACCGAGAGCCACTATGCTAAGTTCTATTTCTTCTCCCTGTGGCTCCCAAATGAATTATCAAGGCACATTGTTTTTCTCTGGCCTACTCATGGCCCCTTTCACCCTCTGACTTATGGTCAAATAGACATTCCCAAAGGAATCTATTAGTGGCAAATGGGCAGTCTGGCATGGCCCAAGACAGGGCCCTTAAAAGGTAGTCCTTAATTCTGTCTCAGCTACAAAGCCCTGTTTGAGCCTTGGAGACGGAGTCCTAGGGTCAGCATCAAGCTTTCAACTATATGCACAGGCTCTTCCCTTCTACTCTGGAGTCCCAAGAATCTCCAAAGTCAAGATCTTTCCAGAAAGTAAGTCATTTTAATATTCACCCTAGTCCTCTTCTTCATGGTCCCCAGGCTCTATCTGACCTCCAGAAGAACAACGTCTAGTGCTGCTCTCTTATGCCAGCCCTAAGTGATCCTAAAATCTCTTCTCTCTGGATGACAACAGTTTATGGCTTTACCCCTGATCTGCTGAGGAAGATGATCAATAGCTGGACTGCTGGTGGTGACAGAGGAGAACCTGGTAATCAGGTTATCCTACCAATACTTAGACATTTATGAGGAATACTGAAAACTCAGTCAGAAGACATACTTACACAGTTTTTGATTCAAGATGCTGCTCTACTCACAAGGATACATTCTGATAAACCCACTGAAAACTGAAAATATCATGAGCCAAAAAATGTATTAAGGGTGGGGAGAAGGCTCAGTCAGTAAAGTGCTTGCCCTGCAAGGATGAAGACCTTCCAGATCTCCAGAACCCACATAAAAAATTGCTAACACTGTATACCTGTAACCACAGCACTGGGAACACAGAGACAGATGGATCTTGGGGGTTTGAGGACCAGCTGATACAGGGAAAATGGCAAGTTCTAGGTTCAGTGAAAGACCTTGTCTCAAAAAATAAGGTAGAGAGCCACTAAAGAAGTCACCCAACATCCACCTCTGGTCTTTACATGCACTAGCACACCCATACACACACACAAACACACAGAGGAAGAGAAACAACAGAGAGAGGGAGAAAGAGAGAAAGAGAGAGAGGAAAAGCGGGGGAAGAGAATATGAATATGCATTTAAAAGTTGGACACGGGGGATCATGGGCATGTCTGTAATCCCAGGGCATTGGGAGGCAGAAGGATCAGGAGTCATCCTCAGCTACATAGTGAGCTTGAAGCCAGTCTGGGTTCCATGTGACCTTGTCTTAAAAAAGAATAAAAACACATCTAAAAATAAACTTCTTTTATCAGCCACGGCCTGAAGGCTCAGGCTTCACACTGGATCTTCCACTGTGGACCATGTGGTGTGAGCCATTGCTCAGCCCTTCTGGAAGCCCAACTGCCCAAGGACAGCCTGGGAAAAACAGTTGAGCTCTGTTGACGCAAGAAAGGCTCAAGGGGACTAGGCATGAGCATGGTAGAACATTCTAAAGAAGTAATGTCATGCAGGAGCCGTAGATTCTGTTGAATGTATCCTTGTGCCTCAGGGCACATACGGACTCACTGTTAATAAACCCTATGGGATCTCAAGGGGTAACAGTATACAGATGGGCCACAGCTGGAACATGCTGTAATAAAAGAGGTGTTGGGTAAATGAGAGGTTCTAAGACCCATAGTTCTGGGTTCCTGTCCTAGCTCTGTATTTTGATGGTCCTTGGACAACCCTCTCTATCCATCTGTAAAATGAAAGGCTGAGGGTCAATAAGGGTATTTCCAGCTCAATCCACTGACTTCCTTACCCCTGCCTCTCTGATTCTTTCAAAGAAATAACATTAAGCTCTCAAGTTGATTAGAAGGTTATAAGGTTCTGGGGACCCCAGGGTAGGCAGTCAAACCCGCCCCCCAGCTTCCCTTTGAATGTTTTCTCTTTCCTCAGCTTCAACTTCCAGCATGGATTCAGCCAAGGGTGTCCCTTCCCAGTCTGATCCGCCTGAGGGCTTGGGGATCAGGCCCAAGAGGTCCTGGAGGGCTCTGTAGGATTCCATGTGTCCCTTCTGTAAGAGAACCCGCTCTGGGGGTTATGTTAGAAGAGGACCTAATGATTCCATGTGCCAGGGCTGGGGACAGAAGGGTAAGGATGGCCAAGAAAGAGGAGGAGGAGGAGTGGGCTGTGGGCAAGAGCCAGGTTCATAGATGAAGGGTTCAGTCCCAGCAGCAGCCCTCCCCATTGAGATGGCCCCCACGGCTGCCCAGCACCAGACCTGGGCTAGCCTAGGGAAAGTACAAGGAGGAAGAGAGGCGAAAGTTCCAGAAGAAATGGAAGCATGCCCGGGCCCTTGCAGCCTGCCCAAACTCTGGTGAGCCATTTGCACCGGGAAGGCCAGGCCAAGTGGAGAATTGGGTTCCCGAGAGGACAAGGAGTCCTTGGGTCTAGAATCAGTAAAAGCCGAGGCCTGTACATTCTCGTCTATTGTCTGTCATTAGGCCAATCCAGTTAGAACAGCCCTGAATATATTCCTGGGAGCTTACTGGGGGCACATGAGGAGTCAGGAGCCATCTGAGAAGGCTTTGTAGATGAGCAGCAGAACAGTGGATCAAGGGGGTAGTAAGCAGGATCTCAACAGACCTATACATCAGGCACGGAGATTCAGGCCAAGGGCCAAAGAGGCGAAGGTTAGGCTTAGTTTAAAGAAGGCACAGGGAGATCAACCGAGGCAGACATGTAACCTAGATCCAATAGTATCGCAACCGAGGGCTTGAATGAATTCATTGCCCACTAGGAGATTCTTATGAGTAGCAAAGTCTTCCCATTTGGACTTCAGGTAGCTGGGTGTCAGCCTCAGGTGTTAACATTTGGGGCTGGATCAATCTTTGTTGTAGGGCTATCCTGTGTATGGGAGGATACTGGGTAGCCTCCCATTAGATGCCAGCAGTATCCTCCAGGCTGTGACTATCTAGAGTCTCCAGACATCACCCAGCATCCTCTAGGGACACACACATTATATGAATCATCTTTGGAGCCTTCTCCAAGACATGATGGAATTGAGGGAATGGGATTGTGTTGAGAGGTCCCAGTTCAAAGCTGAAAGCCAGAGTGCCGCTGTGAACTGACAGGCAGCTGCGAAGGACCTTTAAGAAACAACCCAGTTGCTGCTTGCTGCACTAGAAGCCTTTTCCAGGCTCATATTCCTTTTCAGAGCTCAGCCCTAGCCCTGGTTATGGCCCAAAGCCACAGGGGAAAAACACACAACGTGGAGAGCCAGGTGGTAGAGACAGGATGAAACCAGTTAAAGTATTTGTTGGTAATGAGACTACACACTACAATTTCTTCAACACTAGGCTGTACACTGCAGTGATTTGGGGGACAGGAGATAGGGAAAAGCAGGGCAAGGCCTCTGAGCTGAATTATCAAGTGTTCAAGTCGGAGCCCTCTGGAAGAGTCTTCCCTTGACCACATAGGGCAGAAATGAAAATCATATGATCACTGCTGACTGAAAGGGAAGAAGACAGGGGGCTGGGGCCTCAGCACAGCCAAAACAAGTCAGGAGGACATGGGCTAGCAGGACACAGTCAGCAGCTAGCCAGCTCTGTTGAGGAAGAGGGGAAGCTTTTCCTGCCTAGACCTGCCTGCCTTATGAAGACCTTTCCTTGTGGGGTCAGGCAGTCTTGGGGCTGGCTAAAACACCTGAGAGCAGGAGATGCTGAGGAGGGAAGCACTTGGTAACAAAGCCCATCCAGAGAGCTGTTCCTCCTAAGGCTGGCATGGCAAGTGGCTGTGAGGATGCCCTGAAAAGGCTCCTGGGACACTGCAGTAATGCTGGGCAGGACTCTGATAGCAAATACGTGGGGTACGGGGAAAGGATGCTGGAAACTTGTGAGGGATGCTTCAAGTACAATTCAAGGTGCTGATACGGCTTCTACCTCAGAGGCTGAAACTGCCCTCTCCTCCCAAAGTCAGGTCCCATGAGTCCACAGCAGCAGAGATTCCCAATGTGGAGTTTAGTCTCCTGTCTGCAGCAGGTCAACCCTTGAAGCTTCAGTTCTGGAAGGATTGGCTGGGGTAGAACCCAGGAGCCACATGACTATTTGTCCTTGTCCCAGCTCCAGTGAAAGTCAGTTGTAGAGAGCATGTCAGGGACCAACAGGCAGGATAATCCCTCAGAAAAGCAAGAAGCAGGTAGCAGGACGTCACTGAGGAATAGGGAATGGGAACCACCCATCTAAGTGCCTGTAGGAAGGGCTAAGCCCTGAAGCTCCATGCTCTCCAGAAGGGCCAGCCTCATTCTTTCTGCCCAACCCTCTCCAGCCTTTCCTGGAGGAGTGGGAGCTGCTTCCACCTCCAGGCTTCTTTAGGGTGGTCCTAGACAAAAATCTGGCATTCCCTTTACCATGCCCCTTTATTCTAAGGTTCCTGTGTCTTCAAGGTCAAAGGTATCCTCTTCCTTCACCGCAGAAATTTCTGTCCATTTTGCAGGAAGGAACTGAAGAAGCAGGAAGCAGAGGAGAGGCCTGGCAAGGGATCCCCTTCCCCATGAATGTAGTCACATCTGCGAGGCCACTGGGCTGGAGTCAGTACATGGAGGCAGGACCAAGGTGCCAGGTGGAGGGAGAGGTTTCCAGAAGCAGGAAGGAAAACTGGGGAGTCTGCAGGGAAGAGAGTAGGGCAGGGTGAAGGCACTACAGGATGCTTACCCACTCTATGTGGCCTATGGGCTCGGGCTGGGGACACCAAAACATGAGCCCTTCTCTAGGCCCATAGTCCTGTTAGCAGCTACCAGGTTCTCCTGAGACTATGCAAATACAAGCGCGGGTGACTCCACACAGGTGTGTATCAAACCCTGGTGTGGATACACAATGGGATGGGCTCTGGAACACCTAAGCACCTTCTAGGCCTGAGGTTCTCTGAGCCTGGGATACCCACTCTCAGTAACCAAAATGGTCATATCCAAGCAGAATCTTACCCTCATCTACAAGTTGTTAGCAGGGGAAGCCCACCTGGGCCTCTGGAGAATGCCATGTGTTGATGCACTAGTAGTAGTACTGAATTTAGAGCTAAGTGGAATTTTTGAGAGCACACCTAGGACAAAGGTCACTGAGTGCCTCTTTTATGGTGAAATTCAGCAAGTAGAGACTCCAGTAGCAGTAACTTTGTCTTTGTACCTTTCTAATGTTTGAGTCATGTGAATCCATTAATTTAATCAAAACAACAACAAAACAGTCCAGAGGCTGGGGAGATGGCTCAGTTGGAAAAGTGCTTACTTTCTCAAAAGTTCAAACATGAGAACTGAGTTTGATCACTAGTACCCATGCAAAAAGCCTGTAATCCCAGCCCTGGAGAAGTAGAGACAGGAGGATCCCTGGGGATTGCTGACTAGACTGGTGTACAGCAAATTCAGGATTCTCTGAGGTTTTTTTTCCTATTGCTTCATTCCACGGCAAATCCTGCCCTCTGACCAATAAGGGGACAGGAAGGCGGGAAGAAGGAGGGAGGACATGGCAGCAAGCTGGAGAGGGGCGCTGGGATTGCTTAAAGCCACTCAGGAGAAAAGTGCCCGGATCCCAGGCCCACGCAGAAGGCCAAAACCCTGGAGGAAGCGTTCCAAGTCCCTGCAGCCCTAAGGATCATGTGAGTGAAAGTGAAATGCTGGCTGGGAATGGACAGAGCCCTGCAGACAAAGGGCTCTGTGCCCCAGAACAAAGAGACTTGCGCACAACCTCTGTTACTGCTTTAGGCTGGGGGGGTCGCTGGTAAAAATGACTTTATGGCTCACCTGAAATAAATCAATCCTGTAAAAAGAGCATTCTCCATTTGGTCAGTTGGTTCAGACCTGGAGGGCGGGGTGAGGCTGAATGCTGGGACCCGCCATGAGAAAATGTATGAAACAACTGGCTAGCCAAATTGGTGAGCTCCAAGTTCAATGACAGACCCTATCTCGAAAAATAGGGAGGAGAGTAACTGAGGTAGCCATCCAATGTTGACCTCTGGCCTCTATGAAATGTGTGCACACATCTATGTACACATGTACATATACATAAACACTGAAGACAAGAAAACAGTTCAGAAAGTGAGAAAAGTTCTGATAAACTAAAATCCCCATCGTACCATCTCATCCTACCTGTTGGAGACCAGGTACACATTCTGCTCCTGAGCCAGCAGAGCACCAGGCCTGCAGCTGGGGCAGGCCGATGGGCTGGGGGGTAGTCTCCAGCTTCTTGCAGAGAACAGCAGAGGTCAGACAGACAGGAAGGTGGACTCCACAGGGTGCCAAGGGCAGAGGCCTGGTGGAGGCTGCCCCAATGGCATCACATGGTACGGCTGTACTCGATGCCACCTTTGGTGGAAATACTGGACCATGGCAGAAAGCTGCAGAGCAGGCTGTGGGCCTGGCGGTAGAGTCTGTGTGGGATGGAGCAGGGGCTCAGGTTGGCTAGAGCTGAACCCAGGTGCTGGATGTAGTCTGTGGGTTCCGTCAAGGAATTTGCCAACTGCATGTGATATTATTGGGACCTGCACCATGAAGCACAGATCTGCACCCACATGGCACAACACATTCAACTAGCGCCCAAGGGCCCATTAAACTCTTAGCACAGAAAAGGCTCATTAAGTGGACCACCAATTTGGGAAATAATACACAGTGATGTCTACGGCTCCAAGTACGACAGCTGTAGTGACACAGATTAGAGCAGGAGCCTACAAGCATTTCGGGTTCCCTGAGATTTTCAACCCTCAGCACAGCAAGGGTTATTCAAATAAGGAGGAGTTTCAACAGTTCTAACCCCCTGGGTGCCTACAGGAGCCTACTTCATGTGAGCTAGGCCTGTGGGGTTTTCGGTCACTTCCTTTCCTTTTTAGTCCCCAATGAAATGAACCAATCCTTGAAAAGGTATACAGGCACATGGAATTATCTTCTGGATTTTACCCCATGAACGGCTAGGACATCTCTTGACTTCCTTCCCACATGACAAGAACATCATTAGAGGAGGGGTGGGATAGGGGACACATGCTGGTCATGCACCTCTACAAGGAAAAGTCTGAACCCAAGTTATCATCTACCACTGCTCTCTTCTCTGTAACACGGGCAGCCAGGAGTGCTCATACCTGCTATGTTCACTCCTAACTCCTAGGATACCTGGAAGGAGATGCTTCCTGTATTTGTTGAGTGGATGGATGGCTCTTGGCCCAAGAGCTAAAACCCAACCCTCCCGCTGGGCTGAAGTTGCTAAGGAACACCAACTTTCCTAATATGTGCAATCAGATCAGGTGCACCAGACCTGCCCACAGCAAAAGTTGGTTAAGGAATAATGCTGTAACCAAGCCAATGACTGTCAGTTGAAAAGTGGTCACCGTTTCAGCTGACTCACTGGCTCTGTTATCCCTCTAGTCAGGAAACCACAAGAACCCTCCCCCTTCCCTCTAGCAGTAAAGGATATAGGATGGTCCAGGGAGGGTGGCCACCATTGATATAGAGGACATAGGTGAAGCCATCTTTGAGGACCCCTCGGATGGAGTAGTAATAGGGCAGATAGTGATGCTGCCTAAAGTCTCTGTTTTCATAGAAGTTTATTGCTGTGTTGTTGGTGGTGAGGACATGCAGGTAGATGGCTTTGCAGTGGTCCTGGGCAGTGGTTGAAATGTGATCCTTTAAACTTTCTAGTAAAAGGGAACCTGCGGAGAAGAGGAAAGGTTACCCACAGTAGGGCAATTAGGAAGACATAGATGATTTCTGCAGTAGTCTCTAGTCACTCCCCACTGCCAAAACCCCCCAAAGGTCTTAATCAGATAGAGCCCATGAACTGCATACCACTGTGGGCCATAGATGTGTCCTGGAGGTGCCCTGGGTCCACAGTGGAGACTTACCAACCTTACAGACAACAAAAGGGGTAAACTAGAACCCAAGGAACATGGGAAAGATGAGTCTTGTTTGAAAGTAAGACTACTATTCCCTGTTGTATGGTGGAGTGAGATGGGAATCTGATGAATGTTGTCTGTTTCTTCATTTACGTTTATGTTTTCTATTCCGAACTAAGAACATCTTGCCAATATACATGGCTATGTCTGGCAGCAGGAGAGATAGGGCGTGGGGGGGCTGTTCTCTGCTGAGGCTGTCCTAGGAACTTGCTGATATGTTCATGATGGATTTGGGAAGGAAGCTACCACGGAAAAGTGTGGTGATGTGAAAAGATGGTGAGGAAGGCAGGGTGGGGAGATATACTAGGAAGACAGAGATGACAGTCTGACCCCAAACTGTGACAAGGAAGAAGAGACTGAGGGTCCTTTATGAGCTGGGGATCTCAAGATTAGAAGTGACTAACCTGGTATATATGTATATTTGTAGGGAAGGTTGTTCAAATGATGAGCTTACTGCCCTTACCTATGCCATGCTTTCTGAACTCTTTTACCACTCCCAGACTTAGAATGTATGCAACCTGTGTATCCACAGAGAAGCTGGAGGCTAGAATATCTCCGTCCTAAAAAGAAAGTTAGAGATAAAGTCAGAGCAATACTTGGACTAAACTCACCTTGTCAGGCTTTTTACCCACCGAGTCATTTCACCAGTCAAAGCACAAAATTTTTTAAAGGTTTATAAAAAAACCACCTACTGCCAGGCATGGTGCCTTTAATTCTAGCACTCAGGAGGCAGAGTCGGGTGGATCTCTGTGAGTTCCAGGCCAGCCTGTCTACATAGTGAGTTCCAGGCCAGCTGGGGCTACAGGGAAACCCTGTCTCCAAAAAAAAAAAAAAAAAAAAAAAAAAAATCCATACAGGGTGGCACACTGCACTGTAACACAACACTACAACACAATACTCCAAGCATGTCTCTCTTTTCTAGACACAAATGCCTCATGAGAGAGTTATGAGGTTCTTTCATAATTACAACCTCCTAAGAATAAGGATCTGCCATGTGTAAGGTTTTCTCTCCCATGAAAGCACACTGGGTGACTTGGCCTTTCTGTTTCCCATTTACCAAGTAGTTCTCATGCTAGGCATAGGTTGGGCAGGACCTTTTTTCTCACTTCCTGTCTAGTACTCCACAATGAAACTTGACACAGCAGACTTGGGGAGAGAGGGAACCTTATCACTCTAATTACCAGAAGCCCTGGCTAACAACACTGGCCCAGCATTAAGTCTGTCCAACTGTTTAGCAATGCCTGGGTGAGTGCCGGAGTGCAATTATTCCCCTGCTCCAAAGCTCGAAACACTGGCAAAAGGGCTTCCTAAAGGGCAAACCAGTCAAGAGTTCTCGAGGCATCATGCAAAGTGGAGGCAACCATCAAGGGGAAAAGCTCCAGGAGGGGAATATGAGGAAACAAGGTGGGAGGCAGGATGTACAGTGTCCCATGCAAGAAGAAAGATCTGAAGGATTCTGGCCCTGCTATATCTTAGCAATGAACAATGAGAGGCTCAGGAGGAAATTAGGCTAAGAAAGGTTACTCTTAAAGAAACCAATGTGCCAGGATATAATTATGTACAAAAGGAGGAGCCTTTTAGTAAGGTCTGGGTCCTTAGGAAGGAGAGATGTCCCTTTTTCTTCCACTGGGAATAGAACCCAGAGCCTCCCACATGCTAGGCAAGCATTCTATCACTGAGCTGTAGCTCCAACCCCATCTCTTTCACTTTTATTGAAATAACCTCAAGCCAAACAAAATTATTTGCCAGTTGGTGAGTTTTCCCTTCCTTGGAATAAATATGAACATAATAAACACTATTTCATCACTATGGCCAAAATTATCAGAAGAATCCTCAGTGAAGTCAACCTTAAAGAACATAGATTTATGGCTGTGCATTATAGCCTGCACTTAAAGCAGAGTCTCCCAGATCCCTAAAGGTTCTGAGGTAGGCAGATCTTCTTGAGGGGTCCATGAAGTTGAATAAAAAGTAATTATTTATTTTCACTAATCTCCAACTGAAACCTAGCATTTTCTTCCACAAATGACAGTAACACTGGAAGTTTCTGTGACAATGCCAACAGTAAAAATCCTTGGCATTCTCGTATCACACAGCAATTGCACAAATTCCCAAAGTATCACTTCTGTTCATTCCTATCTCAAAGTGACTGTCTTCTTTATTTAGTCCATGAACAAAAACACATGTATTCACACTCCCATATAGAGAAACCAACTGGATATGACTGACACTTTCTGCTCTGAGGCCTCAGATTGCAGGCTCCTGAGACATGTGCCACAGAGCTAGCAGTGTGACTCCATTATAAGCCTCTGTTCAGTGGTTATAAGAACAAGTCATCGCCTCACAGACATACCTCTTTATGTATTTTGGTCCTACTCTTAATTTCAGCTACTATCATTCCCACAATGGCACCTCTGTAGGTTGCAGCAAGGGAGAAGAACTTCTTGTTGGATGTGATATCACGATACCATGAGTCGGGGTACCTGAAGGAAAGAGCACACTCAGCTGAGCCACAGGAACAGAAGCTTGCCCTACCTATCACCTACAGTCTCTAGGGGCTTCATAGATATCTTCTCAGTCATCTGTCTACATGGGAATCTTTGATATAAAAATAATTTTAATCACACCTAAGGTAGGAGAAGAGTAAAAACCTCCAATGAAACTGTCTCCACAGAGCATGTCTCAGAAGGACAGCAGTTCTCAGAGCACAGTCTGCTCCTCAGCTGGATGAGCTGAGACTTCAGTGTCCTTAGTGACCCATGAACTCTCTTGGCTGATCTATTAAGAATTCTATAAGGGGGGTCTGGAGAGTTGGCTCGGTGGTTAAAAATACTTCCTAACTCTTCCAGAGGACCCAAGTTTGTCTCTGGCACCCACATCGCGTGGTTTACAACGGTCTATAACTCTAGCTCCAGGGAATCTGATGTCCTCTTCTAGACTCTGCAGACACCGCGCACACACACACACACACACACACACACACACACACACACTTGAACACAATTAAAAATTAAGTCTTAAAGTTTTACAGCCTGAGTATAATCCCCAGGACCTACATAGTGGAAGGAGTGAACCGGCGACTACAGGTTATCCTTTGAGCTCCATACAAGTACATAGCAAACCCATAAGCATACTAAACAAATAAACAAATGTAAAGAAAATGTGAGACTTTCTGGCACTGCAGACTAGGGGAAGTGATTCAAGGAAAAGACAAAGTTCACAGGTGAGTGAACTAGGGTTTATAATACTTCCTTGACACGGGTGGGGACATGAATGACTTCTAGAGTTATGTGTAGTCAGACCTGTTAATAGGCTACTCAGTGGGAATAAGGCCAAAACCTCTAAGGGGAGCAGGGAAGGGGACACCTAGCGTGAAGGTCCAGGACATAGTCATTAACAAGCAGGTCCAGCTAGGTTTTAGGTATTGTGGATTTGCTTCTTAAACTTGGAAAGACTAACAGGTTAGACTGCATGCCTTTCCTCAGACCAAGAGCTGGAGGTGACAAAGCCAGAAAGGTTTCACCTTTGGCTAACCACCCACTAATAAGCTGTTCAAACAAGGCCTGAGGCATTATCCTGGTCACTCCTTCGTCCCAGGAATGCCCAGCTGCCAAGCAGTTAGGATGTGTACAGCCACCTTAGAGCCCAGGGTAATGGCCATCATTGTACCACTTCAGGAACCCAAGGCCTCAGGCCCAAGAAGCTTTTGACCTATAGGCTACGTGATAAGAGAAGACAGCAGCCAGGTGCTTGGAGGGTGCACAGGCCTATGGCCCAGTTGCTCTATACGACCCCAGATAATCCTTAGCAGGGTCTCCTTTCTACAGTTGCTGGCACTTTTATTTCCCAGGATTTCTTTTCAGGATTACTGTTAGTCCACATCCCCAGAAAGTTGGCCAATTATATTCCCACAGAGATGCATGGGAAGAGCTCAGTCCCTACTTTTCTGCCACCATGTGGAGTGACACATATGAGGTTAGGACTGATGAAATACAAATGACTAAAGGACCTGTTTAATGTTTACTTTTGAAAATTTTCTCACTATAAAACTTGTTTTTCATATTATACAATAATATAGGAAATAAGACAAGTAAAAACAGGGAATTATTAAACTAATAATCTCACCCACATCAAACTACATGAAAGCATTTGGGTAAGTAGTACTTTGGGGGCTCAGTAAAAGACTGACCACAGTGAAGGCCCAGTAGTGAACTTCTTCTTAGACCTTCTGCCTTCTAACCTCTTGCTTCTCAATCTGTCCCAGTAGGCAAGCCATGGAACTTGGAATTCCTCTGTTCCAATGTGGACCACAGAAGGCAGACTCCACTTCCTTCAAAGCCAACCATAAAAGTATAAACCTGAAGTAGTACTCTAATATCTGATTTTCTGTGTAGGAGGTGGCCACAAAACAATTTCTCTGTTCTACCTTGTCTGACAGTAGATCTAAGACTGCTGTTAATCTTGACTGTCAGCTTGGACTGAGAAGTGCCCAGGAGATTAGTTAACTATACTTCTAGGTGTGTTTGAGAAGGCACTGACTGACCCTTTAAAATTTTGAAAAGACACTGGGAAGTGGTAGAACCAAGGAAGGTGGGGCTTGGTAAGAAGTAGGTCATTAATGCATGCCCTTGGGGGCAAAAGCTTGCCCTGGGCCTTCTCTATTATTCTTCTTCTCTGCTTCCTGTTCACTGTGATGTGAGAAGCTCCACCATACTCTATCTGCCATGATGGACCAAAACCTCCAAAACTGAGCAAAATAAGCTTTCTTATTCTTAAGTTGTTTCTGTCACACGTTTGGTTATAACAACGATAAAATACAGTCCTTACTCCAGAAGCAGTCCTAACCTATACCCAGAAAGGACTGCCACACAGAGGCCAAGAGCAATCTGAGCTGACAGGCTTTACTGTGTTCTTCACCTGCAGGATCTCAGTAGTTACTATTCTTTCTGTCTCATCTTTCTACATGACTGTCCATGCTTCACTGACCTAGGCATAGAAATGGATAATTCACCATGGGCTCAATCTGAAGCCTTCTATCCACAGAAGACTAAGATCAAAAAAATGTGTTACACTTTTCTGCTGCTAATTTGTCTTTTATAATAGTTTTGGTCTTGACTCTCATGATGGGCAAGAAAGAAATCCTTCCTTCTCCTCCTTCTATAATATATACACTCATAAGCATTTATCCTATGCATATTAAAATTTTTTTGCTTTATTTTTATTTTATGTGTATGCGTGTGTTGTATGCATGTATACAAATGAACCCCTGCTGTGCAATGCCTGAGGAGGATAGAAGAGGGGATCAGATCCTCTGGAACTGGAGTTATTGCTAGTTGCCATGTGCGTGCTGGGATTTGAACCTGGGTCTTCTGCAAGAACTGCCAGTGCTCTTAGCTACTGAGTCATCTCTCCAGCCCCATCCTATGCACATTTTTAAATGAAAATGAAATTGTGGTCCGCATTTGTTCTCTAGTCTACTTTTACTTAATATTTGGTAAAATAAAGTAGAAAGAATGGTGGGAATGAAGGAATTTTGTCAAAAAATACACTTCTTTAACAGACTCTGCTCCTAGATTAATAATAGTGGGTTTTTGTTGTTGTTGTTGTTTTGTTGGGTGTTTTTGTTTTTTGAGACAGGGTCTCATATAGCCCAGGCTGGCTTTACTACGCTCAGCTGAGGCTAGTCTTGAACTCTTCACCACCTTCTACTTCTACCTCCTGAAGGCAAGGATTATAGGAGTATGCCACCACACCCAGTAATACAGCATGTATTTAACAAGTCCTTACAATGACAATGCTTGCATTGCTTCTAAATTTTCTGATTACCTACAGCATTAGACATCTTTATAAGTAAATTTCCTCAGCAGATCCTTTTGAGGAAGGTGAGATGTGAAGCAGAGAGTTGGGCAGCCTGAAGTCTACTGAACAGGTGGGCAGCTCTACATGACAGCTCTAGGCCATTATGGTCACCTCCCGGTCCATCACTGCTGCTGCAGAATGGCAATGAAGCCCTATGGGGCTCTTTCAGTCTCAGCAACTGCAGACTTGTGCACTCTCCCCCATCCCAGCCACAGGATACAATGCCCAACACTCACTCAATGGGGAACCAGTCGCCGCACAGGTGCTTCACAGTGTCTATGTCATCGTGGCAGAGGAGGCGCAGGCTGACCTCGCTGAGGGCACCGGAAGGCACCACCTCTGTCATTCACACCTGCAGGGAGAGGAGACTGCATCACCTGGAGGCTTATTCATGGGTTCCTTTTCTACACACTAACCTAGGAGACAGGTGAGGTGGGAGGTCCCCAGAACTTCCCAACCAATGCCATGGTTGCCTCCACTCTGTAGATGAAGAAGAGCTGACCTGCCTCTGGTCTGTGTCTCTCTCCTCTTCATGTGAGCTGTACCCCATTCTTCAGCTTTCCCCTTAAGTGGCACCAGTTCCTCCTAGCTGGTCTTTTTGGGGTTTTGTTTTGTTTTTTGAAACAGGGTCTCCTGGCAGCCCCAGGTGGCCTAAAACTTACTATGTAGATCAAGCTGGCCTCAATCTCATAGAGAGTCACCTGCATCTGCCTCCCAAGTGCTTGCTGGGGTTAGAGGCGTGTACCACCATGCTCAGTCTGTGGTTTTGACTGTGGTTCTTTCACTTGTAGAAAGAACACTGATTCCAATCAGCCTGACTCTAGCCCGGTGGCTGCCAAAGAAAGACATAGGCTCAGTTCCCTTTAAGCAGCCTAGTGGGCAGGAGCCAGTGAATGGCTGGATATTCAGGACAAATGGCACTGGCTTCTTCACCAGAGGGCAGATGACACTCTACTTCTCCTCCCTGTCAATGACAGTGCCTCCTGAAAGCTGGGATTAAAGGCCTGTACCACCAAGACCAGCTTATGTTCTGGAGTTTAGAAACATACACAGACAGACAGACAGACAGACAGACACACACACACACACACACACACACACACCCCACAGTATCCTTGGAACAAGACTTCCCAGTTTCATTTTCAAGAGAAAAACACTAAATTCTTGAATCCCTATTAAAAGTATTCCATGTTTCCAAGGGCTGGTTCTTTAGAGGCTTTGGTTTAAAAATAGAAACACAATAATTTAACTTAGGGAAAAATACGGGACATTACAGTGCTCCTCATTGACCCAGGCCAAGTGACAGGCAGCAAAGGATGAGAAAGATACAGGAAACAGAACAACCTGGCTATGAAATAGAAGAGTGGGCCACAGGGTGGACAGGTAGCACAATGCTGAGGGGGGTGAGGGAGACCCACAAGAGCCCGTGGCCTACTGCCTCCCTTTACAACCAGATCTTTGCTGAACTAGAGATAGAGACAACCGGAGGCAGGGTCATGGCCCCATGTGGGCTCTGCTGCAGTTTGCACTAGCTCTATGCATCCTGTCCCACCTTCCTACTGTAAGATGTGACTGAAAGAAAACCTCCCCAGCAGTTTCAGGACTCAGGAAGACTGACAGAAACCTGGAACCAGAATTTACAAACATCCATGAGAAGAGGCTGACTTTTACAACTTCTTACCCCATGACCCCAGGGTCCACAATTATCTGCAAAAGGAACTGACTTTTACAGCTTCTTGGTTAAGATAAGGTCCCTGACCCAGAATTCACAAACATCTGTAAAAAGAGATTCCTTCCTGGCCAAAAGTTTACATTCTCCCTCAAATATCAATCAGATGCCATGGGGAGCTGCTCCCCATTAAGAAGGCCTTCTGACCAGCTAGGCAAAACTTGGTTCATTCTCTCATTCTTCCTCTCCTGGAGCTAGTTCTCCATCCGGATCTGGAACCGGGCACACCAGTCCAGTCTCCCAGCCCGAGCCTCCAAGATGGGGGGCGGGGGAATAGTCTCCTCCATCTCCTTGGGGAGGCTAGCATTTCTCCACTCTTGAATGTGGAGAAGCTAGTCTTGGCTGGTCTCTCTTTTCCCAACTTGAGAAGCCAGTCAGGTGCCCTTACCCTTAACGAACCAGTCCTGTTAACTTCCCTGGCGTCTCTGGTCCATTTCTGCTGTGTCTCTCGAACCCAAACCTTACACCTACAACACTCTTGGGACAGCATGTTTGGGAAACAGAAAGATCTGGTTGTGGAGGGCCCAGCTGTGGGCAGAAGACAGAGCTGGCTTTGTGAAAAGTAGTCTTCCTTTCCAGGTCTGACTACTAGAGAAAAGGGGCAACCAAGTCACAGACAACTGGGTAAATTTGGGGTTCATTTTCTTAAAAAGGTACAGGATACATTCTCTATTATAAACACAGAAAAACTGTACAGGAGAATGCAATGTTCACTTGAATGTTTACGTCAGAATATGAAACCTCACAGTTTCACCCTTGTGAGGAGAGTTCTCCCTTCACATCCTGGAGCTGTGCCCTCTTTCTCTGCCTTCAGGATGGGAATGACTGAAGCAATTCAAAGAGCAGACCATCAAAGACCCAAATGAAGGGCCTGTCCTGTGGGGGCTGGGGTCCGGTGTGGGGCTCTGGTCTCCTCACTGATACATTATTCCAATTCCCCTTCCCCCAAGTTCAACTTAGTAAGACTGTTTATATACCTCACCCCCTTTTTTCATTGAAATAACTCCTCTGTTATTTCACTACTGAAAGCCATTTGTCCCGGAGGCTCTACAGAGGTTGGAAGAGGCTGACATTTGTCACTGTCCCTTCTGGCAGAGCCTGGATAGAGATGTGTTCACCAGCACCACTTGCCAGGGCTGCTATGTGCTCAGCCCACAGTGGGGCAGGTTGTAGAACCAGACACAGACACCAAGATTCTAATATCTATTGTCAGGAACACATCTTATCATCCCACCACCACTGCCAGTGTTGGGGCGTTCAGAAGCTGGAGACAAGGGTGCAATATGTTCTAGTTCCCAGGGGTTCTACCATGGTCATGATGGCCAGAGGCACACCGGGAACACTGGGCACAATGGCACACACCTGTAATCCTAGCACTCTGGAAAAGGAGACAGGATAATTAGGAATTCAAGACCAGCCTAGGCTATACAGCAAATTTAAGGCCTGTCTGGTCTACATGAGACCCTGTCTCAAAACAACAACAAAAACAATTCTAATTCTTAGCAGTCTCTTTCCTTGACAAGGTCCACAGGGCCTCCCCCTTTCTCTGAGGTAGAGAGGTGGTACTTTAGTTATCTGACAAGCCAGGCTTAGCTTTGAAAAACCATCCTGAACTGCCAGTGGCTTGGGAAGCGCTCGAGCCTTCATCTTTGGCCTCAGAAAGCAGCCTTCCACATGGCCTGCAGCATTCATGCTCATGGCTCAACCCCACCAAGGCCAGTTCACATGTTCTCTGTGCTCCCAGGTCTGGCCCTAAGACAGCTGTGTGCGTAGCTTCTCATCTGTGACTTCAGGGGCATCTACAACTCCATCAGACTCATGAAGAATATGACACAAGATGGTAATTTCTTCAAGGTCAGCGCCACATCTTTGTCCCTAGTTTACACAGACTCCTATGACACATCTTTCACATAAACTCCTCTCCAGTGGGGAATAGGCTGTAAACATACTGTCTGCCCTCTCTTGGAAAGGTCTCCCTGGCACCCCTTTCACGTTCAACACAACTACTTGATACAACTGCTACCTCCTGCTTTCCTTCAGAATTCCTTTCCTACTCACCACTCCCAACTTTGTTCACACCATCCACTGCCTCCTTTCCTCAGGAAACCTCTCACCAGGATCTGTGTAGCTCCCCACTCAGTGGAACACTCTCTTAGACCATTCCCTCCTGTCCTACAGCAGAGACGGATTATCCTCACCCTTCCCCCAAGCCCACCAAGCCTCTCCAGCAAAGCACAAGGAAAGATTATTGAAAGCTCCTCCACATGCAAGAATTATAGAACACAAGTCTTTGGAATGTGAGATTCCAAAGGCATAAGTTTATGGGGTTGAAAAAGCCAACAGTGACGTTTACTATCTTTCCTTTAGGAAAAATAGAGGAGAAGAGGAAAAAAAAAAAAAACCATTGGTGTCAGTTACAGGACACTGACTGGTACATCAGTAAGATGTGCTCGGACCTAAGGAAGCAACAAACACTTTTCACAGCTTGCTTGTTCAAATGAGCAGCTGCCTGTGGGTCAGAAGCCATCTCCACAGTCACCTGTTCTTCCAAAACTTCAGAGTAGTAAGAAAATGAATAATTTGCAAAGTGACAAGAAACAAACACCCACTTCTGTATTTCAGACAGCTTTTCTCTTGAAACCAAAGTCTTCATGCTCTGAAGGGAGTCCATATATAGATCACATATAATTAAGGTATGTCTTCCTTCAAACACAAATTAAAGATACTGGAACATTTCATTTGTAGATTCTAGAACCAGCTAAACAAATTGATGGTACTAGCAATCAGAAAATGCTTAAGGAGAAGGAACCAAAGAGGGATTTAAGGATGTCAAAACAACACAGAATGAGGTTGGGAATGTAGCTCCATCCGTAGAGTACTTCCCTATCATGCACAAAGCTTTGGGTTCAATCCTTAATACCATATGAACCAGGCTTGACAGGGCATACTACCTGTAGTCATGGTATCAGGAGGCAGAGACAGGATCAGATGTTCAAAGTCATTCTTAGCTACACTGGCAAGTTTGAGGTCACCCAGTCTCAAAAAATAAAAATAAAACAGATACGTAAGAAGCCAGGTATGGTTGCATACATCTGTGATCCCAGTTCTTGAGAGGCTGAAGCAGGAAGTCAGTGAGTTTGAGGCCACACTCTGCCTTAAAACACCAAAACAAAAAACGTCGAACAACAACAACAGCAAAAACCAAAAAGACCCGTGTTGGGCCTCCACACAGGTCTCACACAGTGGCTCAGAGCACTCCACACAATAGCTGGTGGCTGGGGCGTTAGCTAACCAAATGTCACCAACCGTCACAACCCACTTCTAACCAACCATTTAGAATGCAGCTGTCTGAGCCTCGCCGAGTCTGGCAGCCTGTCAAAATGGCCTTTGCCCGGCTGCAGTCTACGTGACAAAAAACGATTGGTCCTTCACTCCCTTTTAGCCCCGCCCCTACCCTATATAAGTCATCCTCTAAGCTTCAATAAACGAAATCCTGCTTGGACAGACTCCCGGCTCCCTGTCGTGTTTTATCCAAAGTGGAGAGGGTCCCGGTCGTTGACACTCACCATCCCGCTCAGCCCCTGGAGGTGGCAGGCTGGACCAGCTTCTCCACCGCCCTACCTGCCGGCGATCCTGGCAGACCCGTAGATCTATTTGTTCACTTAAACTGTATTTAGCCACGTTTATTATATCTCAGTTTAAAATGCAGTGAAAGAGCACTGGTTGCTCTTGTAGAGGATCTGAGTTCAGTTCCCAGCACCCACACGGCAGCTAACAACTGTATGTAACTTACATACATTCAGGCAAAACATTCATACACATAAAATAAAAATAAATTAATTTTTTTTAAAGAAAAAAAAACCACATCGGATGTTTTTAGTGAAGTGTCAAGTCTAGACCCAGGCTTCTCTTTGAGAAAAAACTCTATTTCATACTGAGACTCTATTTAGTTATTAATTCATCAAAATTACACAAGAAGGAGCCGGGCACAGCAGCATACACCTTTAATCCAAGCACTCAGGAGGTGGATGCAGGCAAATCTCTGTGAGACGGACACCAGCGTGGTCTATATAGCAAGTTCTAGGCCAGCAGGGGCTACAGGGAGACCCTGTCTCAAAAAGACCAAAAAATAAGACGAGAATATCAGGTTTTGCTCAGGAGACTACAGTCACAGCAATGAACAGAGTTCAGAAATTGCTGGTCACACAGAGAGGGGCGGCACAGTGGGATCCGAGGTGTTTTTTGTACCATTACTAAACACTAAACTACAGCTCACTAAAGGAAGCCCCTGACCAAAAGTACATCAGTGAACTGTGTCTGGTGGCACATGCCTTTAACCTCAGCATTCAGGAGGCAGAGGCCAGCATATCTCTGTGACATCAAGGCCAGCTTGGTCTACATAGCAAATTCCAGACCAGCTAGGGCTACAGGGAGACCTGTCTCAAGAAAAAAAAAAAAAAAAAGTACAATAGCGAATGTGAGAAGTGCTTTTAACTGATCTGGGGAGGCATACTACCTCCCACCATGGAGACCAAAAGGAAAACAGTAGAAACTCTTCTCTGAGCACCCTCCCAGGAAGCACACCAAGAAACAGAGTTCCACTAACAGGAAGAGGTTTAAGTGTTGTCTATCTGTTTGGCTAGCTGGTAACTCTTTTCATGTGTAACATCAGACTGGATCCCCTGTCACTCTCAGGGGCTCCATCAGAGCAGCTCAAGGCCAGAAGGCAGGAAGGATGATTAACTTTTTAAAAACATATTTTATTATTTTAATGTTATGTGTATGAATGTATTGCCTGTATGTATGTAATGTAAGTGCATTCATGCCGTGCAATACTTGCAGAGGTCAGAAGATGGCTTTAATCCCCCGGAACTGGAGTTATGACAGTTGTTACCCGCCATATGGGCACTGGGACTCAAACCCAGGTCCTCTGCAAGAGCAGCCAGTGCTCTTAACCACTGAGCCACCACTCTAGCCCCATGACTAACTTTTAGTAGCCTCCATCGTTAGTATCAGGATTGGAGAACACAAAAGAAGAACACAAGAACTAAGAGAACATGACCCAGGTGGAAAAGGGAACACAGGACTAAGGCCAGAATATATGAAGTTAAGACCAAACCCTGTGGCTGTTCTGCTTAAGAACTTTGGACAAGTCTAATGTGCCTGGGATTGAAAATGAGGTACTAGATGAGTGTATGTTCATGCTGACAGGTTCACACCAACAGAATAGTCAGCACTCACAGCAGGGACAACTGCTTGTCAGACTGACGCTCACAGAATTAAATATAGAATATAAAATGATCTCAGCACTTGAGAGGCAGAGGCAAGTGGATCTCTGTGAGTTTGAAGTCAGCCTGGTCTACATAGTAAGTTCCAGATCAGTCATGGCTACATAGTGAGATCCTATCTCAAAAACAAAAGAAAAAAAAAAATTGCAAAGTATTGCTGGGAATGGTGACACACACTTAAAAGTCGAGTACTTGGGAGGGTGAGGCAGAAGGATGATGAGTTCAAGATCAGACTGGGTTATATAGAGTGTTCTAGGTCAGCCTGGGCTGTATTTCAAGACCCTGTCTCAAAAGAAATAAACTCTAGCACTTGGGTTGAATGCAAGAGAGTTAGAAATTCAAGGTTATCCTCAAACGCATAGCAAGCTGGAAGTCAGCCTGGGCTACATGAGGCTCTGTCTCAAACAAACAAAAAGACAGTAAAATATCTGCTTGGCTAATTTGATGAGCACTGAGGCTGGACTTCACGTAGGGCTCACAACCAACCAAGAACTTATCTGCTGGTGGAGAGAGAACAAGGTAGGTACAAAAATAGGTATAAGAAACCCTCCTGCTGCTTAAGGGGCAGTGGGTGAAATGGAAACCTGGTTACTCAGTTTAAAGGGACAGAGAATCTGGTTTCAGAATACCTCCTACCTGCAGGCTCCCTGCAGCACACCAGCTCTCCTGTCTCATCACTCTTCATCTCTGCTGGGGTTGTGTTTTATCTCTGTTTCTCTAGGTTTTCATTTAAGTTCCTTCAGAATCAAAAATTGTTAAATATAAAAGTTTCAAATTTTGCATAAATTAACACTTGATCATGAGGTTAACTTTTTTTGTTGGTTCTGGGGCTCAAACCCAAGGCCTCAAGCATGCTTAAGTATCAGTTATACCACTGAGCAACATCCTCAGCTCCCTAAATGATAACGGAAAGGTAATTCATGCTCCTGTCTGAACTTTCCTTAAGAATTACCACAGATGTTTGTGTTCTCCACCATTCAATTTCATATTACTTGAGCTTTCTGCAATGAGCTTGGGTGATTTTATTATAAAAAATAAAGACATTTAGGCAGTTTGTGAAAATTATGAACACATTTTATATTAAAATAATATCAAGGGCTATTTTTAATTAGTAATGACATGGAAACTTTATTGTATCTCTTAAAATTGTGAGTGGAACTAATGCCTATTAAGCACTAAAATAGACTAAGAGCTGATTTTTAAAGTGTGCATCCTCTGCAAGGCATTTTGTGTGGCAATACCAGAAATAAATATTCTAAACACAGATTAATGTAAAGAAACACAAAGAAGCAGGTAGAGACAGGCTACTGGGCAGCCCTACAGGGTGGAGACAGGGTTGCTGAACCAGCTTGCAGAAATGTTTAATCCTGCATGATTATTAAAGAGCAAACATCAGTCCAAACAAAATCCTAAATTAAAAATATTTACAAGTTTTAAGACAACAATTTCAAAACAGGCTTTAAAAGAACATTCTCCTTTATTTACTTTGGAAAGAGGGGAATGCTCTTAAACAGCATATAAAAATGCATGGGCTACAGCTGTAGTTAAGTGGTGAAGTACTTGCCTAGAATATATAAGTCCCTGGGTTCAATTCTCACCATTGCAAAAAGAAAAAAAAAAAGTACAACAGAAGGCAAAAATTAGGACTCTTGCCATCCCAACCCCGTACAACTGTTACTAGTCTCTTGTGGGTCCAGTGAGGGAAACAGTTTTTACCCAGGAGAGGGCTTGCCTGGTAAGCAGCTGGTGGGCTATATGGATATGCCCAAAGTGGGTTAATATTTTTGCTGGCAGTGCAGTATTTCTGTATATACCTTAATGGAAGATTAAAAGAGAAGCCATGGGATACGAAAACTAATCTGAAACTTGGAGCAGCAAGTGTTGGCCTTGGAGATGAGCGGAATACTACAAAGACCACACGGTGAATCATTAGGAACAGGTGACAAATGCAGTCCCTGAGAGCATCTTCCAAAGTGACATGAGCGTGAACAGTACTCAACTGTTCATCCTGCGGGAAGGATGGAAACTGTATAGCACTTCCATTTCCCAGAAAAGAGTCCCTTTCAGTACTTAAGGGGGAAAAAAACCCACCCACCTATCTTCAAGTCTTTGTGCCCAAATAAATCCCATTCCAGAACTAAAGGGTTTTGTTTTGTAGCTCAGGTTGGCATTAAACTCTTCATCTTTCTGCCTTGGCCTCACAAGTGTTGGGATTACAGGAGTGAGCCATCACACCAGTTTTATTTTATTCATTTATTTTAAAGGTTTCTTTATTATTGATGTGTGTGTGCCTGCATTTCTTTTGTGGACCATATGTGTGCCAGTGCCTGTAGAGGCCTCTCAGAAGAAGGCATCAGATTTCATGGAGTTGGAGGTATAGATGATTATGAATAGCCAGATGTGGGTGACTGGGAACCAAACCCAGGTCCTCTTTGCAAGAGCAGTAAGTGCTCTTAATCCCTGAGCCATCACTGCTCCAGCCCTTCCATTTTAGTTTTTAGTAACAAAAGCTATCTCACACACATACACGCAAAAAGCTAGGAGAATTTTCTTTAAAAACAGTATTTGCCTGAATGTGGTGGCACATGCCTTTAATCCCAGCACTCAGTAAGCAGAGTCAGGAGGACCTCTATGAGTTCAAGGTCAGTCTGTCTACATAGGAGTTCCAGGCCAGCTGGGGTTACAGAGATACCCTGTCTCAAAACAAACCAAACCAAAAAACAAACACAAATACAAAAAAAAAGTAACAAAATACCTCTTTTGTCTTCCTGTAAAAACAAAGGCAACAGAACTTTCTCCAATATTTGTTCTTTGTCCTTGCTCATAACCACCTCCTCTCTACTTTTCTGGAACTTTGAATCCATGTTTAGAGCATTTATTTCTGGCATCAATACCCAAAATGTCATGCTATTCCTATGGTGTTCCGTTTAAAAGTCAGTGCTAAGAGTTTATTTTAGGGCAAGTCATCTACTTATAATTTGAAAAGATATTTGAAAACTTTTACGTTTAATGCTCACTGTTGACTCTCACAATCATTTTGCGGGTATTTGATCTCTCCTGGTCAAGTAGACTCTGAGGTAAAGACATGGAAGGGGATCTGAGTTGAACAATGGGACACAGCGTCACTCTCCTGACCATCTTGGCTTGAAGCTGTGGCTTCAAGTGTTATGCACCTGTTGACCTCTGCACTGGGGTATTCCAGCTACTTTTAAGTTCAGTGTTGATCTAGACCACAAAGCACTTCCTGTAGAAAGCTCTTGTTCCTGATTCAGATACCTTTCTTGTCACCCTGCAAGCACCGAGAAACTTCCTTAGTGTTCAGAGAAGAAATAAAACTCTTTTATATTCCTGTTTGTCATTTAAACACTTGAGCCATTCTTTAACCAGCAGTATGATTATCTGGGCTTCAGACAGATCCTCAACTGTCCTGTCAGTCAGCCTCTATTAAATATGATACACAGGGAAAGAAATCTGCCGTGGAGTTACCAAGAGCACTTAACCATTTGCAGAATCAAATTCAGTATTTGAATTTGGTCTGAACAAGGCTTGCACTTCAAGCATCATTTTGAAGACCAGCATCATACCTGAAAGCACTTCATACAGCATAAGCAAAATCAGCTGCAGTTCAGTCCATACCTCAGCCTTGCTTGCTGCAGAGGTGTCAAAACCATGAAGGTTTTTTGGGTTCCTTCCAGGAGATGGGGGAGATGAGATGTAGATGAAGATGAGCCACCACTTTACCTTGTGACTTAAATGTAAGGATTTTCTATCCACCCAAACTATACTTCTCAAGCTGCCACAATAGAGCACTGGTAGTCTCCAAGTCACGCACCCTGGTCCATCGATAACAGCACCCTCCATCCACTTCTTGGTCTCGTTTCAGAACTATCTTTTATCCCTCAAATCCTTCAATATCCAGGAATTTTTTTTTTTTCCAGTTTAGTCATGCTGTTGCCAAGCAACTTGGACAAGTTACATCTAAAGATACTCTCCACACTGTGCGTAGGTGTGGTTAAACAAACACAGTGACAAAGTCACTTCAAGTTACAACTGGAAGAGGCTCAAGACAGGACACACAGAGACCGTTTCTTTAAAAATAAACAAACAAAAACTGTGTGTTGACACCAGACCAGGCCTGACTTTGTGAAGTTTTAGCCATCTTTACAAAGACTCTGTATATGTGCTAGGTCTATGAGATGAAACTCTAGCAAATTACAACCAGCTGGAGAAGGCCACGAACAGCCATTTTGCCCAAGATCCCCCTTTTCCTGCATTCAGTCAGTAACATGGTAGAAAACAGGACCTTTAAAATTCTCGACCTCACTCTGTTATGTGGACTGCCGTATTTGCATAGATGACTTCTGGAGCCACGTGACTTTGTCTAGTAGTCAGACAAGCATTAACTCAGGGTTTTGTGGCTTCAGTATTTTGGCAAAGGAAAATCTCTGTAACTGGCAAGTTTCTCTCCTGATTACCACTCCAGGGCTGCTGTCCCTTTCTTTAAAGACCAAAGGGTGACAAGAATGACCCAAAAGTACATGGCTCAAGGACGTGGCAGAGGAAGGAGATCAATGAGGCAAGCCAAAGTTCACATTGATGACAATGTATCTTCTTGTCTGAGCTCACAGACCTTGGACCCTGACACCAGCAGGGCACACAGGGAAAAAGGGCCAAGAGCCCGCTCCAAATTTCCCTGGGGAGTCATAAATCCCCTCTTCTCCTTGGCAAATGCCCAATTCAGAGTCGGTTATGGAGGGTCAGCTTGGCCATTTAAATTACAAGAAATGAAAGTTTCACATCTGTCCTAATACCAAGGGGTACTGCTGGAAGGGTAAGACACGGAGGGATCCAAGACAGAGCCCCTAGTTCTCAGAGGGGCAAACAAGTCGTGAAACCATTACCACCACGCAACAAGTCCCCAAAGAGGCGGGAGCGGTGCAAGCAGATCAGACCCCTCACCTCCAACAAGCCTGTGTGCGCTGCCTCTCAGTTTCTACTTTCCCGGGACGACCGGCCGAGGGTCCCCGAAAGAGCCGACTCCCAAAACTCCAAAGCGTCCTTCGCCCGCCCACGGCCGGCGCAAACTCACCGCTGCCCGAGAAGAGCGGCCGCGCCGGGGGGTCGGAGAACGACGCGTTCGCGGGGAAGCCTGGTCACCCACGGCCAGCCGGAGACCTCCGGTGGCCGTCCCGACCTACCCACCACCCGGTCCCGGCCCCGCCGAGGCCCTGGGCCGTCGTCTCTCCTTGGGCGGGAGCCAGCGGCCAGCGGAGGGCGTCACGGTGCTCAGCGCATCCTGAGGGCGCAGAAAAGCCTAACGTGGGGCTGCCAGGGAACCCCCACGCCCCTGCTACGGTTATGTAACCGGCAGGGGCTGCAGCCGGGACGGAGGCGCCTGCCCGCGGCACTTCCGCCTCTCGCGACCGACCAGCGGCGCAGGCCGGAAGCTCATTGGCCGCGGCACCGCCGTCCCTGACGCCAATGCCACCATGTTGGGAGCTGGCAAGCCTTGGGCAACCCATGGGTCTTGCAAGCCGGCTGCAGAGCGGCCCTAGGTCTCCGCGGTCTCTCTGCGGCCACGCGCGACAAAGGAGAAACGAGGAGGGTGCCCAGACCCCAGCTCTTCTCTTGCTGGAGTTTCGTACAGGAAGCTGGTCCAGACACAATGATCCCGCCCGGCGCCCGCGCTGACACTAGCAGGAGAGGTTCTGGGCTATCACTGTAAAATGGGCAAGTTGGCCTCCAGGGACCAGGTGGGGTTCTATATCCAAAAGTTACTCAAATCTTGCTACCAGGGAATTTCGTGTTCAGAAATACGCATAGCTTATGCTTTGCGTTCAAATACCCACAACAAGCCACATAACCAAAAAATGTTACAAAATATGCCAGTCAAGGGTCTGTGTTTATATTTTTGTGCTAGTTTATGTTCTGAAAAAAAGGATGGGCTGGAAAAATCACTTGGACCAAAGACTGATGACAGTATTTACAACTCTTCAGAAACTAAAAGTTTTAAGTACCAAAAACATGCTATTATACATAAGCAGCTGTGGTGTGCTTGGAACCATTTCGGACATTTTGACGTGATACTTAGTGTGTCATTACTGAAATTATTTCTAATTAAACTTCCTGCAGAAAAATATTTAAGATTGAGCTTGGGGCAGTGGCACACACCTGTAATCCTGGAACTGGAGAGGCTGAGGCAAGGAAGAATGCAATGTAGGCAACTTCTGTGTCACATCCTTGAAATGACATTGCTGTAGTGTCCATAGCAATGTTTCACTAAAATGTGCATTCCATTGTTCATTCAAATATTCAGATTTGAAGTTCCAAAATAAGAACGTGAGCTAGCTGCCTGCTCTCTTCTGCTCTCTCCCCCTTTCCTACTTGCTAGATTACAGGGGTAAACACTTCAGCGACACAGGAGGTAAAACCCTACCTGCATTCTCATTAGAGTTTGGGCTGTGGATGAGCATTAGCATCATCTGGGAGCTTGTTAAAATGGAAGACCCTCTCGGACTGACTGAAATCAGAATTTATATTTACCTGAGAAGTGCCACCCAACAAGATTCTCAGGTAAATGGGAAGGACATTACAGCTTGAGAAGCACACCCCAGGAGATGACAGAGAAGAACATTCTTTGGCCTCTAGGGTTCTATAATGAACTGGCAAAGCCTTGGCCTCTTAACAAGTTGGAGGAATTCAAGGTCAGCCTGGGCTACACAAAATCCTGTCTCATGTGTACACGTGTGCTCAAATGTGTGTGAGCATGTGTGTGGTACAGTGCGTGTGCATGTGGGAGCTCAAAGTTGATGTCATACATGCTCCTTGATTGCTCTCCACTTTACCGAACCAGGGTCTCTTGATAAACCCAGAGTTCACCAATCCCAGCTTGCCTCAGGGATCCCATTTGTGCATCCTCAATGCTGGGATTACAGGAAGCCACCATGCCTTCCAGGCTTTTATGTGTGATTTAGGGGTCCAAACTACTTCTCAAGCATGTGTGGTAAGCACTTTATAAACCGAGCCATCTCTCCAGGCCTAAAACCACTCTTTTAAAATATAGATGAAAAAATGATTAGTTTCCCCGGAGCTTTTTACATGCTAGGGCACTGTGCTAGACAAGGCTCACTTGTCCTTAGAACAAGTTTAGCACTACTGTCAAGGTAGTTAATCCTTTAAAAAAATTCTGCTCTCTTCCCATGAGGGTGTCCTTGACGTGTATCTCTGTTCCAAAGTTGTCCCTACCTAGTTTAATCAATTAAGATTATCCCTTGGCTTAGTAATTGTAAGGTTCAGGGTTCGAGAAATGCAGCAGCCAGAAGGGACCAGAGACTCCGCTGGCAGCTAACAGGACCCGGCTTTATTGAGAGAAGACCAGATGGGACTAGCTCCTCTGCACCCACGAGTGGAGAAATGCTAGCCCCCCTTGGTGGCTAGCCTCCCCGAAGAGATGGAGGGAGGCTAGTCCCCTCACCCCCATCTTGGGGCTGGGGCTCCGGGGAACCGGGCTGGCGTGATCCCCCGGGAAGTGAGCTCAGCCAAAGTCTGAGTCTCAAAGCCCCCCCGCGCAGCACCAGCACGTTGTCCAAGTCCTCAAAGCCTTAAAAACCTTCAGCCCCCTCCTGGCTTTTAGGGGAGGGAGGTTGCCATGGCATCTGATTGATGTTTAAGGTAAGCTTCTGGCCAGGATGTAGTCCTTTTTCAGAGCTGTTTGTGAATTCCTTGAGTCCTGAATCTTATCTGCTAAGGAAGCCCAGTGTCCTTTCTGAATTTGGGATCTGGAGTCTTATCTGCAAGGCTTAGATAAGCTCTGGCTCCAGGTTTCTTCCTGAGTCTGAAACTGTTGGGGGTTTCATTCACACCTTACAGTAATTACTTCAGCTGACCCCAGCCTCAATAGGACACAGGGAGGGGCACCTCCTGGTCACTGGGATTGGTTGATGAATGAGATGGACAACACAGTACTAACTGGGCCTCCAAGTCTTTGTCCTTCTGGTTTCCTTGTCTTCTGCTGTGTTTTAACATATCTCCACTTTACCCAATAGGCTATTAGCACTGCAATGGCTACTGGCATTCTCCCTCAATCTACTCAACTGAATTTTGCTTCAGCTATGGAACTTGAGCAAAGCAGCCACCTCTTTCCTCTAGTTTGTTTTACCGAGAGCCACTATGCTAAGTTCTATTTCTTCTCCCTGTGGCTCCCAAATGAATTATCAAGGCACATTGTTTTTCTCTGGCCTACTCATGGCCCCTTTCACCCTCTGACTTATGGTCAAATAGACATTCCCAAAGGAATCTATTAGTGGCAAATGGGCAGTCTGGCATGGCCCAAGACAGGGCCCTTAAAAGGTAGTCCTTAATTCTGTCTCAGCTACAAAGCCCTGTTTGAGCCTTGGAGACGGAGTCCTAGGGTCAGCATCAAGCTTTCAACTATATGCACAGGCTCTTCCCTTCTACTCTGGAGTCCCAAGAATCTCCAAAGTCAAGATCTTTCCAGAAAGTAAGTCATTTTAATATTCACCCTAGTCCTCTTCTTCATGGTCCCCAGGCTCTATCTGACCTCCAGAAGAACAACGTCTAGTGCTGCTCTCTTATGCCAGCCCTAAGTGATCCTAAAATCTCTTCTCTCTGGATGACAACAGTTTATGGCTTTACCCCTGATCTGCTGAGGAAGATGATCAATAGCTGGACTGCTGGTGGTGACAGAGGAGAACCTGGTAATCAGGTTATCCTACCAATACTTAGACATTTATGAGGAATACTGAAAACTCAGTCAGAAGACATACTTACACAGTTTTTGATTCAAGATGCTGCTCTACTCACAAGGATACATTCTGATAAACCCACTGAAAACTGAAAATATCATGAGCCAAAAAATGTATTAAGGGTGGGGAGAAGGCTCAGTCAGTAAAGTGCTTGCCCTGCAAGGATGAAGACCTTCCAGATCTCCAGAACCCACATAAAAAATTGCTAACACTGTATACCTGTAACCACAGCACTGGGAACACAGAGACAGATGGATCTTGGGGGTTTGAGGACCAGCTGATACAGGGAAAATGGCAAGTTCTAGGTTCAGTGAAAGACCTTGTCTCAAAAAATAAGGTAGAGAGCCACTAAAGAAGTCACCCAACATCCACCTCTGGTCTTTACATGCACTAGCACACCCATACACACACACAAACACACAGAGGAAGAGAAACAACAGAGAGAGGGAGAAAGAGAGAAAGAGAGAGAGGAAAAGCGGGGGGAGAGAATATGAATATGCATTTAAAAGTTGGACACGGGGGATCATGGGCATGTCTGTAATCCCAGGGCATTGGGAGGCAGAAGGATCAGGAGTCATCCTCAGCTACATAGTGAGCTTGAAGCCAGTCTGGGTTCCATGCGACCTTGTCTTAAAAAAGAATAAAAATAAATCTAAAAATAAACTTCTTATATCAGCGTACTGAACATCATACCTCTGCCTATCTTAAATATGCTCACAACAAGTACATTATTCTACAGTTTGACAAAATCAGTTAACACAAAGCCCATGTCCCAGAATATTGACTATCTCATGTAATTTGTTGAATATCTGTATCCAAAGAATGCTGGAAGTATAGTACATAGTAGAGAGTACTGACTGTTTATTCTCCTGCTCACATGGATGACTAGGAGCTGCAGCACCCACTGTCCAACATTTCAGGAGTATTGTACCACAAACTGCTAGTTTGGAAAAAAATCAAAATTTGAAGTATGTTTTCTTCTGAATGTGTAATGCAAAGCTGAAAAATTGCTAAGTAGAGGCATGGTAAGTTGGGGATCATCTGTATTTCCTTAGGAAAAAATATCCTAAAATGTTGGTTAAAATTATTTTTAATTAACCATATTTTAACTCTGGAAACAAACTCAACTGCCTGCCAGGAAGGTTTTACCAATGTAGTCTCATTCCAAGAATGAGAAGACTCCAGCTGCTACAGCTAGGCACACAGCCACACCTTGCCAGCATGTCTAGTATTCTTTACTGCTATACAACTGAAATAGAAAGGATTTCATTAATTGCATATGCATTTTTAGTGTGTTTAACCAGTTTTCTCAAACTTGCAGTCTAGCCAAGGCTGGCTTTGAACTCTTGATCTCCTGACTTCACCTCCGAAGTGCTGTGATTTATAGATATCTGCTAATATGTCCAGCTCTTTTTTTTTTCAATTTAAATGAACCACTTGCATTACAGCTTTACACAATAATTTTTAAAATTTGTCCAAGCTGTTTTGGGTTTGACTTAACTAAAGGGGATTTTGTCCATTAAATCCTTTTTAAAAAGAAGGAATGCATATCTGTGGTGAACGTTTTTTAAAGAACAAAGAATACACAGTGAGTTTTCCTTTCTCTGACTCTAGTACTAGAATTCTCTGGGTAACCATAGTTACAGGTTTCCTGGCATCCCTTCAGAGAGTTTATTTACATGGTGAAGCACCGTATTTCAGAAATAAAATCCAAGTGTGGTCTGGATATGATGACATATACCTGTAATTCCAGGACTTCAGAAACAGGGAGATCAGAAATTCAAGGTCAGCCTCAGTTACGCAGCAAGTTCTAGGCTAGCCTGGACCCTGTGAGACCCTGTCTCCAAAACAAACAAAACAAACTGGGACTGGGAAGATAGCTCAGTCCACAAAGTGTTTGTTGTGCAAACATAAGGACTCGAGTTTAATCTTCAGAAGCCATGTTTAAAAAAAGCACCAGGCAGGTATGATCCCAGCACTAGGGAAGTAGAGATAAGTGGATCCCTGACACTGGAGGGTCAGCTACCTTAGCCAGTTCCCGGTCAGTGAGAGACCTTGTCTTAAAAAAAAAAGGGGGGGGGGTAGGCAGCACCCAAGGAATAACATAATGGGATCCAAGGTTGTCCTCTGTTCTCCACATGTACACACATGCATGAGTACTGACATACACAAGGACAACTTAAAAAAAGAAATTAAGACGAGGGTCAAACTTTGAAATTCAGTTTTCTTCCTTCTTTCTCACAGAGGAGCCAGGCACTGTAGATTGAGAACACAGCCTGCTTTGAAAGAGAGCTGACACCACAAGACGATTTGATAAGATTTTAACAGGTGTTTACTGTGGAAACAATATGAGTGAATGAGTATTTGTCAGGTGTTAAATATTCTGCTAGTCTAAGTATGTTCTTTGATCTCTTCAACCATCCTGATAGGTGTTATCCCCATTTTACAACAAAATCCTGACCCATGGCCTTCATTGCTTGTCTGCTGCGAAGGATAAAAGCTAAGAAACAAATAGTTTTCAATGATACCAAGTGGGTCATCATTAAAGGCCATGATTTCTTCTATTAGATCACAATTTTCCTGGGGATCACCAGAAGAAAACTATCAGTTTCAAAAGGAGACTTTCCATGAAGACCTCTGAAAATATTTTCCCAGGAATACTGGAAACAAACAGAAAAAGTCATTTCATAGTAAGCTGGGTAGACAGCTTGTTGAACAGCATCTGTTCCACCTTGGGAGTACTCAGGAAGAATGACTCCATGAGACTGCCATGAGATCGACTGATTATCCTGACTTGTGTTTCCAAAGGGTTTTTTACTATCTACATGGATCAGAGCCAGGACAGGGCTGGGGGACAGCTCAGTATGTAAAGTGCTTGCTTTGCAAGTATGACAACCTGAGTTCAATCCCTAAAACCCACATGAAAATGCCAGGCACTTGAAATCCCAGTGCTGGGAAGGATAAGAGACAGGAGGATCTCTGGGGCTGTATATCCATCCACTCTCGCCAAATTGGTGAGACCCAAGCTAATGAGAAACTAGCTCAAAGGAGGTGGACAGTATTCCTGAGGCTGACACCCAAGACTATCTTCTGACTTCCACAGGCATGCACATGCACATGTACACACATACAAAGAGACATCTTAAGAGAAAAAAAAAAAAAAAAACAACCCAGGACAACTAGGAGCCACACATTTTTCTTCCAAAGAAATTTTCCTTTGGTATGAAATAATGCAAGTTTATAAAAGATAGATGACCAAGGACACTACTTCCTACACTCAGGACCAGAACAGGTGGAGTGGGATGACTGTGTGGCCACATATCCCAGTCTCAGAGTATTAGGGCAGTACTATAGAGGGGCTAGTTCTCCACTAACAATGAGATTGGCTTAACCCATCAGACAAGGGGTAGATGGATAAACTACTTCCTTATAGTTACAGTGACCTATCATTTCAGATTCCTGTTTTACTTAAAAGAAAATACTTACCTTCTACTCAACAAAAATCTGTAACTCTCCTCTATCTTTTAATATTAATAATTTTAAAAATACAGACTGCATTAATAATAATAAAAAATTGTATTGGGGTCTTGCTATGTATTTCAGGCTGGCCTCAAACTTGTAATCCTCTTGCCTCAAACTCCTGAATGCAAGAATAATGAATGTATGCCACCATACTAGTCTTAGGTAGTTTATTATTTTTATTTTCTGTGTATAAGTGTTTTGCCTGCATGTATGTAAGTGCACCACGAGTGTGCAATGCCTGCAGAGGCCAAAAGAGGGTGTTGGATCCTCTGGAACTGGAGTTCCGGACAGTTTGTTAGTTGCCATGTGGGTGCTAGGAATTGAACCTAGGTTTTCTGGAGAGCAGCAAGTGTTCTTAACTGCTGTGCCACCTCTCCAGCTCCTTGAGGAGTTATTCTTAAGTAAGATGCTATGATCGTCAGAATGAAGACACTTAGCTATACAGAAAATTTCAATCCATATAGATTGTTATTATTACTATTGACACGTTAAAGGTACAAATAGAGAATCTTGTAAAAGGAGTTTTTTTTTTTTTTTTTTTTTTTTTTTTTTAAGATGTGGGTGTGCGGGCACCCACTAGTGTACATGTGTATGAGTGTATAAGCCTGTGTGAATGTATATGCACATGTGTTCATGGAATGATATTTACTTTTTGTTGTTGTTCTTTTCTTCGTTTCAGGGATTATAAGCTTGGTTTCATATTCTGTCAAAAGTTACTTAACACATTATTAAAGAATACAATCATAGTAATGGAGAAAATTCATTAATTTTAACTTCATGCTGTAAATCTAGAATAACCAGTAAAAGGTTTACAAAGGAAGCGGAAATGATAGGGAGAAAGGAGAAAAATGATCTATTTAGAATATTCAATGAATACAAATAAAGCAAAAAAAATTGTGAAAAATACATGACAATAATCAACAAACAGGAAACAGTACAATGAACGACAGATAACTGTGTGAAAAAGTATCAAGTACTTTATAATATTTGGTTTATTTTTGAGATAGGTCTCATGTAGCCCAGGCTGAACCTGAATTATGCAGTGAGAATGACTTCAACTCCTGATCCTTCTACCTCCACCTCAGTTGATAAAGTGCTTCAGTTAATAGAGAGGTGGGATTACAGGCATCACAACCAGTTTCTGTGGTGCTGGGGACCAAACCTACCCTGAGCTACAATTCCATCCTAGATATTAAAGTTTTCAGGATTATATTATTTGTACACATTCTTGATATAGAGTTAAGAATCTGTGATTTAAAAAGAAAACAATTGGGGCTGGAGAGATAACTCATCAATTAAGAGCACGTACTACTCTTTCAGAGAACCAAGGTTTGGTTCCCAGAACCCACAAAGTGGCTAACAAACAACCCTAACTCTAGTTCCAGGAGATCTGATACCCTCTACGAGTTTGCACACATGTAGTACACTTAACATACATACAGGCAAAACACGCACAAAAATAAGTTAAAATTTTTTTTAAAATAAAAAACAATTGAACTAAGCAAATGACTCAGTCTTGTCTTTTCCATCTTCTTTTACCTTAAGACTTTTAATCTCTTCTTTTTATGTGAGGAAACTTTCAGGGTTCCTCCTTTTTGGTTCAACTGTTTCCAAGAAACCCCAATTTTATGCCATTAGATGGTAAGGGTGTTAGCTCCTTCTCCCAGTGCCAGAGCATTGAAGTAAGATTGTCCATACCCTACTGACAAGCTTTTATTCTTGATAATGACTGGTTTAAGGTGGGTACATGACCCAATAAATATCAACATGTACATATACATTCCATTACTGTATGGAATTTGAACAGGAAGCATTGGGATACTGATGTGTCACTAAGCTACTGAATTAACCCAACGGCTCTATTTTTGAACATTTTGTTGGGTGTTCTATTAGCATTTGGGACCATCCTACTTCACTTGTCTGATCTCACCACTTGTAAAGTCTCATAATATTGTTTTAATATTCATGTAACCATTTACAAAGTAACCTGAAATTAGCAAATGTTCAAGGTATTAGTGGTGCTTGTCTTTTTTTCTCTCAAACACCATCAAAACTAAAAACTTTCACTTATATCATTTTATAATTTTTGAAATCACTCTCTAATTATCAAAGAGAAGCATTGTGAGTTCTTTGCACTTGAGGAATCAATTAGAAAGTGGCCAAGTGCTGGGCCTGGTAGGTAGCTACTCAAGATACTGAGACAAGAGAATCATAAGTTCAAGGCCTGTCAGGGCTACAATGTGAGTTTAAGGTAATCCCCGACCAGCCTCTATCTCAAAAAAAAACTTAAATAAAACGTTAAATAAAATTAAAAAGTCAGTGGGCCTGGAGATAGTTCGGTGGTAGAATGCTTGCCTAGCATGTGTGAGGCCAAACATTTCATCCGAGCACCACAAAGAAAAAATAATTCACAAGATCACCCGAGCAATTAGCAATTAGAGATCTCAGAGGAGTTCAGTTTTGTAATTTCGAATCTACGATACGCCACCCAGTGTCCGTTACACGAGACGTTTGCCACTGGGCTACTAGGTGACAACCCACGCCCTGCTCTGGATCAGTGTGTTGGGCTGCACCCACAGGATACAAGACCTCAAGCCTCTAGCAAACTCTGGGTCTGACACGAGGAACCAAGTCAACCTGGTCTGGATTTGCGATTGCAGAAGACCAAGCTCTTATGTTCCATGCCCCACAATCCACCTAAGACACAAGGCTCGGGGCCCCAGCTAGTCCGAGGACTCCAGTCCGTCATTCACCCGGCCCGCCAAGCACAAAGCTCAGGCCCACAGAGTCGGGGTGTTCTCACATTCCGTTACCGGCTCTCTTTTGAGTCCGGAATTTTCCCGATTTCCTTTTCCGAATCACCAGATCTCTCCAGGGGCATCTTACTATCCACTGAGCTCGTCAACAGGCCGAGAACTCACCGCGGAGACCCAGCAAGCGGAACCGGAAATAGCTGCTGGTAGAAGCACCAGAGAAACTACGTCTTTCAATTGTAGGGTAAGATGCTGGTCCTCAGAAAGCTGCTCAATTGGTCCATTGGGGAGAGACTACTGCCCTGGGAGAACGCTGGCCAATCAGAGCTCAGGATGGCGGAGCTCCGGGCGCGTCGCTTCCGGCGGTTTCCCCGCAGCTACTGCGTCGGGGAGCTTGGGAGCGTGGGAGTTTTGCTGTGGCCTCCACCTCCTTTGTCGCGTCTCGGCTGGGCGTGGCTTGGAGTGGCTTCTGCCCGGTAGGGCGAGGCTCGCAGTGTTCCAGGGGTGGTGAGAGGGTCCGCTTCGAGGCAAGAGACCAGCCGCCACCTCAGGTCCTCAGAGGGGCTTGAGGGAATCGAGGGAAGCTGAGGGGACGTGGAAGAGTCCGGCAGTCGGAGCGGAGACTTCTAAGGACAATTCTTTCCACTCGCAGTATTGTCCCAACGTGGTTACTTGAAGAAGACGACCCTCACTGCCCCAAATGGCGGCTACGCTCCCGACCACCGACGTCCAGGTGAGTTCTGTCGGCTGTTGCCCTGGCTTGGGCCTGACCTCCTCCGAAGGCTCAACTCCTCGGTAGTCTGATGGGCGTGTGCCTCCCCAGACAGCCCTTTCACCTAGCTGTCTTCGTTCCTAGATCAGGGCTTACCAACTTCCTCTTCAGAGTCTCCAGCTGGGGAGCAGAGCGCATGGTCAGGGTCCGTAGCCGAGTTTCTCCAAGAGACTTGTTGGAACGCCTCTCAAAATGGCAGATTTCTATGCCTCACACCTGTTGAATAATGATAATAAAGCCCAGGTGATTTTTCATCACACCAAAGTTCTGTTTGTTTATACAAACAGTAAACTTAGGAAAGACCTAGATCTTGAAGTGTTGGAGGGAGCTGCGCGATCAGAGTGATGAGGAAGAAAGGGGGACTAGCAAAGGATGTTAGGAAAAGCCTGAAAACTATTTCTCATGATTGTTACCGGGCCAGCTGCCCCCTCCCACTTTTGTTTCCTTTCCGTTTCGTTCTTTCCCCTTAGATCATCCTTAATGATTTCTATTCCCAAGAAATTTTCCTTCATCTTTTTCAGGAATGACATCATTCTCATTGTGTACTGTCTTGATTTTCATACCACTGTTTCAAAATTTATCTGTTTACTCTTTCCTTCCTGACTCCACCCGACCTGTAAGAACCCCACACTGAGGAATGTTTTATACGACGTCATTCTGGTTTGTGATGTTTTTAGCTCTTCTCTGACCTTCCTAGATTGAGTGAAGAACTGGATTGCTAGACTCTTGTGCTAATGGGGCTCTCATATTGTTTAAGGAACCACTGCTGTTTGAAGATCTGGACGTGTATTTTTCTCAAGAGGAATGTGTGAGTCTGGGTCCTGCCGAGACCATCAGCAGAGAAGCTACACCAGAGTGTTTCGAAGATTTGGACTTGATGGGTAAGGCAACTGTTTCATCTCCGTTTTGGAACCTTTATCAGTTCTAAGATGAGAATTTCATGTTTTGGCCATATTGATATGGTGGAGTGGGACCGGTTTGTGATTTATATGGTATAGAAGAACTTGCATGAGAGAACAAGTGCAAAGTCTGAGGTGATTTTTTTTCATGTGTGTGCATAGTGTTGCATGTGTAGGTGCATATGCATATGTGTGCATGTGTATGGAGGCTTGAGGTTGATACGGGTGTCTTTGATCGATTTCCACTCTATTGAAGTTTAGCTAGCCAGCTTGCCCTGGGAATCCCATTTCTATTGCTCTGAGATTGCAGATAGGCTACCGCATTCACTCAGCTTTTACTAGGTGCTAAGGATCCAAACTCCTGTCCTTTGGCTTGCCAGGAAAGCATTTTATCCAACTAAGCCATCTCTCCTGCTCTGAGATGATTTCTTAAAAGACAGAAATCCAGGGGCTGGAGGGATAGCTCAGTGCTTAAGAGCACTGACTGCTCTTGCAGAGGATCCCAGTTCTATTCCCAGCACCCATGTGATGGCTAACAATCATCCATAACTCCAATTCCAGGGGAGCAGATGCCCTCTTCTGACCTCAGAAATTGAACGACATGGGTGCACCTACCTACATGCAAGCAATACATTCATACACATACAATTTAAAAAAAATAAATTACAAAAATGATTGGTTTCACATAATATGTAACAATATCTGGTTGTCTCTAAAAATAGCTGTTGCACTCAAATTAGTTTCATTTGAGAAACTTTATTTGCATAGATTACTATAAAATTGATTTTCTCTTAAGGAGGGTATTCTGCCTTTCTCACCTGAGAGGAACTATATCCCTAATCCCTACGCCTGAGTAGACTTTGTCTGGTCTGGGTTGGGTACCTAAACTATTTTTCTTACTCCTCCTCCTCTTCCTGCTTCTCCTCCTTTTTTTTGACACAGGATCTCCCCTTAGCCCTACTGTGTAGACCAGGCTGGTTTTGATCTCACAGAGATAGTGTGCCTCCTGAGTGCTGGTATTAAAGGTGTGTGCCACTGCACCAGGCTCCTCAAGTATTTTTTCATAATTTATAGTTTACATTTTCTACTTATGTTCATATTTTCTTCTACCTTCTTGAACTTATGGAGTATATTTATAATTTATCTTTTAATACTTCTCTGCTAATTTAGTCATCTGTGTCATTTTTGGGTCTGTTTCTATTGACTAATTTTTCTCCTTGTCATGAGTTATATTTTCCTACTTATTTTTAGATTTTTTTTTTATAGGATGTAGTTAGGTTGCTTGGGGTCAATTTGATGCTTTCGTGGTTTTTTGTTTGTTTGTTATCTTGTTAGTTTATAGCTGATTTGGCTTACTGAAAAGGAAGTATATTTCTGCCTCATGTCCTAGTGTTGGAGGGTCTTTCCACTTTGGCTGATGAGAACTCTGGATCTTGTTTTTTTACGTTACTTTTTAGTAGTTCTTTCCATAGCATACAGTAGTTTCCTCTTGTGCATTCAGATTCGTTTTCAGCAAGTCATTTTTTTAAAGATTTTTTTTTCCATTCTAGTTTTCATTTTATTTTTTATTTATGTGCAGGTGTATATACCTGCTTGTCTGTACTTGCACCACATTTATGTACCATGTGCATGCAGGTGCCCACAGAGGCCAGAAATGGACATCAGATCTTCTAGAACTGGAGTTATGGGTTGTTGTGAGGCATATGATATAGATACTGGGAACCAATCCCAGGTCCTCTGCAAGAGCAACAAGAGCTCTTAACTGCTAAACCATCTTTCTAGCACTTCTCAACAAGTCTTCAAGGGATCCCATACAGATGTCCTAAGTCTGTTTCTGGGGAGCTGCTGCTGCTTTATTATTTTTGTTCTCAAATTCTAGCTGCTTTAGAATCCCTGATCCCTGATCAGTTTCCTCAGATTAGAAAAACTACTGGATACTGTTTGGATACTCATGATTTTGTAGCCTGGAAATACAAGCCAGTGAGTTGGGAAAGTCGTAAGACTTTGTTTCTTTGGAAGGGTGGGTCTCTTTTTGTATTAATATACTGATTTTATAAATGAAGAATATGGTTGTCCCTCATATCTGTAGGATTGATTCCAGGAGACTGCCTCCCCTCTCTAAGAATATGAAAATTTGAAGATACTCAAGTCCCTTTATATGAATTGGCATAATATTTGCATATGGTCTGTGCACATACATTTTAAATCTATAATGCACAATACAGGTATTTGTTATACTGTATTGTTTAGGGATTAATGACAGGAAAGAAACATACATGTTCAGTACAGATGTGACTTTTTTTTTAATATCTTCAACTTGCAGAGTTATATTTAGAAAAAAAATTTCAAAGAAATTCTTTTATCCAGGCCCAGGTTTTGTCAGCCATCCTGGAGATAAGACTGGTCATTATTTGGTAGTTCACACAGCAACTCTATCTTGATCATTCTTCAGTGAAGAATTAAATTTTAGAGACCTCCTATGATAACAGAACTATTTTTGGTAACTTGTGTTTCTTTATTAAGGTAGAAAAATAGTTTCCCTCTTTTTTTTTTTTTTTTGATAAATATGTGCCTAAATCTCTATTCCAGTTTTGACTGCTCAACTATCACTTGAGACAGCTTATGAAAAAATTTTAATGAAAAATTCTTGAGACCTAAACAGACTAAGAAGAAAACTACATTTCTAGGCACTGTCTACAAATATTGCCCTTAGTATCTATCCCACTGAATCCTGATGAGTCATTCTCTACCTTTTCCCCTGAAGATTCACCTGGAACCCCATAGTCTACCCCCATGGATGGATTTTTTGATTGGGGGAAGTCAAGAGAGCCTGTTGGCTCCTGCTTTTGTATATGTCTTAGTGTCTGGGTTTTAAGAACCCATTTTCAGTTTCCTGGTCTTCTGTGTAACCACCTTAACTTGTTCTTTCTCTAGAATCACTTTAAGATAGTGTCTATGTTGTGCTTTTGTTTTTATCAACAGGAGGGGAAGGCAAGACTGAGATTAATCAGCAGTTAAACCTAGAGTCTCTGGAACTTGAAGAGCTTTCCCTAGAAAAGTACTCCATTGCTTCACCCCTTGTCCATTACTTTGAAAAATCTGAGGATGATGTTGAAATACCTGAAAGGAAAATATCAGGTGGTACTTTGACTTGCAAGAAAAAACTTATAAGCCTCTTAGTTACTATTGAGAACCAAACCCCATTAGTGGAACTATCTCAATGTTTAGGAGTCAGAACACTTTCTGACATTCTTGAAGTTCCCTGGGAAGAAACCAAAAACGTGTACAACTGTCCTGACTGTGACCAAAGCTTCAGTGATAATACATACCTTTTTTTGCATCAGAAAATTCACTCAAGGGAGAAAAAGTATCTATGTAGTGACTGTGGGAAGACCTTCAGTCATAGAACCAATCTGAGGACACATAGGAGAATCCATACTGGTGAGAAGCCTTACCAATGTACCAAGTGTGCTACCAGCTTCCGCCAGCAGTCCCACCTGTCCCGACATATGAATAGTCATACAAAGGAGAAACCATATACATGTAGCATATGTGGGAGAAGTTTTATGTGGCTCCCAGGATTGGCAGAGCATCAAAAGTGTCATACAGTTAAAAAATCATATGAATGTGCCAATAGCAAAGACCAATATTGTCAGGAAACAAATCTGGCTTTGCCTGAGAAGACAGACACATCAGACACTCCATACCAGTACACTGAGTGTGTGAAGAGCTTTGAACAGCCTTCATACCCTGCTCTCCCTGAGAAGAATCATAAGGAAGACTCTAAACATTGCAGTATTGATGATGAAGATTTCTTTTCATTCTCCAGATTTAAACCCTTACAGTGTCTTGAGTGTGACATGACCTTTCCTTGTTTCTCTGAGCTTGTTTCTCATCAAACTGTTCATGACATGGAAAAACCCCATAAATGCAAAACTTGTGCAAAAACTTTTGCTTCGGATTCAGAACTTGCATGCCACCAGAAGAGCCACACCAAAGAAGAACCTTTTAAATGTACTGTGTGTGGGAAGAGTTTTAGAGTGAAGACGCATCTCATCACTCATAAGCGAACCCATAGGAGAAACACCAAGTAAACACAAGTTTTTGCTAATGCTTGGGCTTTTCAGTATCTGTATGGTAGAAAACACCTATTTATATGAAGGCACTGTGCTAAGTAAGCACTTTATACACATTCCATGTAATATTTAATTTTCACCATAACCCTGAGTTAGGTAGTATTATTTCTTATTTAGATCCGAAGAAGCATAATCAATGTTACATAGTTAGTATGTGAAGCCAGGATTTGAACTCAGTTACTGACCAAATTCCATTTATATGAGCCAGAGAAACACGAAAATTTTAAATTCAGTTTTCATGAAAATGAAGGCTATTGCTAGAAATCTTTTTTAAAAAATGGTTTCTAAGAAGTGTTTTAGAAGAAGGAGAGTTTATTTTTTGCCAGTTCTGTACACATGGTGTCTAAGAAAGTGAATGTTTTTATATGTTTTATACTTTTCTTCTTGTAACTATTTCAGTGTAATGTTTATATGAGATATTTGTTTTAAATGTGAATTTGTAGAGAAGCTTAGGATTCCACATAAAATTTCCACATGAGCCAACTTTTTTTTTTTTTTTAAAAAGGGGAGAGGGCTTACTACATAGCCCAAGATGGCCTCAAAAATCACCATCTTCCTACATCCACCTCCCAAGTGCTAGGATTACTGATATGAACCACCATATCCAACTACTTGATATCTTAATGACAGTATTTATAGAGTTCCCATTTTCAGATCTGATGGCAGGAGCAGGTCCTGGGCATTTGTGATTATATTTTTTAATAGTCTAATTACAGCCCTTTTCTAGAGGACTTAACTTGTAGGTAGAAATACTTGTTCTTCTCTAAGGGATTTTGTCTCCAGATCTCTACTGAAGCACATTCCTGATTTGTTATGAATACTTTTTTAAGTGAATACACTGATACTTCAGGTATACTGTTGTTTAATCTTCAGAATAAACCTATGACAGAGAAAGGACCCTCCGTGTTTCATAAAGAAACTGAAGCTCTCAGAGGGTAAAGTCAATCCTTTGCCAAGCATACAAAACATATTCTGGCTTTTAAATTTAGGGGTCTTGTCATTCTGAAGGCTACACGTTTTGTGACACTGTACAGTCTACTGGCTTTTGTGTCATATGTTAGTACTGCTAGGAGATAAGGAGGCTGAGCAAGAAAGGAGAGGCTACTCTGGGACTTGGAACCTGAAACCCTTTATGCTCTTAGTTTTATTCAATGCTTGAGTCCATGTACCCTTAAAAAGCAACAGAAGACTCTTTGGTTAAATTCCTATCACTATAATCAGAGTTCAAGCTCCACAGAGTACATTCTGAAGGTTTTAGTTGGGCATTGGGTTTTGTTTTGTTTTGTTGTTTAATTGTAACATTTCCATCCTCCAGGGAAAATACATGCAGAAATCTTTTGAGTTTGTAACCACAATAATTGATTACATATAGGTACATTGTACATTTAGGTACTGCTATTGCAGATATTAGAATAAAATATTGTCATATACTATAGTTATTAATGTTAAAGAACCAGCAAATGTTATATACATTCATACATGACTATACAGCAAAATTATTATACAACTATCAGTAAAACACTATGGTCTTTTTGTTGTTGGTATGTAAGTATGATTTTATTCTGTTTAAATGGACTAGAAAAGTACAGAATTTACTAAAATGGAATTACTGCTAGGAAATCTAATGAACAGAAAATAAAACTATCTTGAAGAACAGTGGATGGAAGGTAGTACCTGGAAAGTGGTTTTTCTACAGAAAAGCAGATTGAGAATTATATGTACAAAAAAGATGCTAGCTCCTGTAAATAAGCTCGTAACACCTAATAGAGGTAGGAAGATAACTGTTTCTGAGTAAGAAAAATTGAAACCAGCAGGCTTGTCCCATCTTTTTCCCTACCCCAACCCTGCCATCATTCTTGTTTCATATTTGCAGATCCCCAGTTGAGATCATCTGTCCTGTATGTCAAGGTCAGACTTGGCTTTGTTTCTTTCTCTACTCTCAGGATACAGAACACTAGTCTGTCAGGGATCCAGCAATTTAAATTTAAAAACAAGGCCTCTTGGTCTCCAGCTTTCTGTCTCAGATGCTTTGAATTGCATAGAAACTTGAGCTTTATAATCTGAGATATTTTGACTGCATAGAAAGATAGTTTTCAGTTAGAGTATCTTTAGCTAATTCTAGGATATAATGATCTTTGTTAAACAGCAGCAAGAGCATTACTTTCCCACTCTTGTTTCTCCTCATTGGGAGAAGCTGGCATAGTACCTTATAGGTGCTAACAGTTCAGTTAAAGTTTAAATGAAGAGTTTCAGGATGGGAATGAAATTGGAAAAGAGGCCTCTTCTATAATAGAGTTGGTACAGAAAGGAGTAGGGAATCTCAGAAAGCACTTGGATAGAATGTGACTGAAAAACTGAAGTTAACATCCTCTTTTTTCTTTGCTTGTAAGAAAATATAGAAGGTGAGAATTTATGCCACAGGTCCTTCTGTACACCTTAACATGGAAATCCACAGCTTACCTCTCAGTTTTTGCAGTTTTCTATATTCCCTAGACTTTGAAAGATTAACCACAAAAGATAAGAAAAATAGCACTTTTAAAAATCATTAATATATAAGGGTAATTAAATGACTTTTGTTATGTTGTGACTGAAAAAAAGAAAAAAATGAATGTCAGTTAATGTGAAATAGACATATTTTTAGTTGTTGCCCATTGTTGTGCACCTGTTCTTAAAAACATTAGTTAGATGTTATTCGAAAGTTGCTTTGCCCCTCTGTAGTTGAAGGATGAGCTTTGTCTGCCAGTGGTATGCAGACTGTTTCTATGATGATGGCCCTTTTATCCTTCTAAATATGCTGTCAACTACTATAGATTCCATAAGATTGTTATTAACTCAGCAATATCAGCCAGTCATATTAGGTGCTGTTAATAAATACTGGATGAAGTCACTATAAGGATAAAAAAATACAAGAGTTTACACGAAATGTTTGGCAAACTACATGGTGTAGGATAGATGCTGACACACTATGAAGAGTGGAAATATGGTGTTGAAGAAATGTACTCAAACCTCATGGACTTTGTTGTTGATACACTGATGAAAATGTGAATCAAACCATTAATATGACTGCTGAGATATAAGTTTCTATTAAACTGTCATCATTGATGTAAACAACATTTCACAATGGAATTCAGATGCTAATATTTGCACTTTGTAATTTAAAAAATGTTAGATTTTGTTGTTGAAGGAATTGAACTCAAAATAGTTTTGTCTAGAGTTGTGATGCTACAAATAATAATATATTCATATATCCCCATCTAACACTGAAAATGGCTGGCTCAGTAATTCAGGGAGTTAAAACAAATGACATTTCCCAAGAAATGACATTTTTGTCTCATACTCCTAAAGTTCTATACAATTAAGTAGCAGTGTTATGGTGACTGTAATGTAAGATGTTAATCTAAAAATGCAGGTTTTGTTTAAAATCTGTAATTTATTGTCTATGTGTCAAGGGGAGATATAGGTTATAGTTTATCTGAATAAAGAACCTATTTTGAATGTTTGTTAAGCTCTGTTATCCTCATGGGATCTCAGTACGAAAGTACTTTTGCTTTGACTATTTGTTTAAAAAATAAATGATGTTTATTAAGTATGCACATTTATGTTTTAGTCTTGTATATTAAGAGAGCTATTACTCTAATATAAAAATGGCTATTACCCATCTCCCAAGACCTGTCTGGCTACAGGTGTTTTTGTCTCTTTCAACTGAGATCCCTGTCTGCATGAACAGTCTAAGGAAAAGGTGGATATAAACCTAAGAATGTTCTTCAATGTCTAGTTATTTCAATACCTAAGAAGTATGTTTTCTCGTTTAATGTTTCAGCTTTACTGTTTTAGATGCATTCTCATTGATCTTAGCTCTAGATTGCAATCTTTCAACGGTTGTAATTATGTCTAGCTGATGTGCACTTTACCATCAAATGCTATTTTATGATGATGGCAAAGCAGTGAACTTTTAAAAATGTATTTGTGGTGGCAATAAGGCAAATTCGAAACGACTTGTGGTTTAGAGAGTAAATTAAAGATTTCATCCCATTTGTTTAAAGAAATAACGTGTCTTGCATCCTGGAATTCGGTATAAAGTTTCAGCATTATTCCAAGACAGCACTAGGTGACTACCTACCTTCCAGTCTTCACTGCAGAGTAGCAGCACAGGGCCAGATATTTCCAGCTCCACTAGGCAGCGAATACCCTACAGTCGAGTCCGGCCTGGAAGGTGTAGGGTGAGTAGTTCTGCCTTCTGGCTTCCTCGTGACCCCGGAGTGATCACAGGTCTCTCGTGTAGCCACCACTGCATCGGATGGAATTAATGTCCATCAGTTACCTTTTGAAACGGCAGCCAGGCAGGAAACCGGAAACCTAGGCCACTTCCGGCATCCCCATCCAGCTGCGCCTGCGCACTCCTCTGGCAATTGGGACTGGTCATCCAGCGTCTGGCTTTGGTGAGGCGGGGCTTGTCCACGTCCTCCACCCACCATTAAAGCCCCATACACCTGGGCTATGAGTAGAGGGGATGCGTCAGAGTCCTCTCAGAATTGACCCTTACTTAGTGCGCCTGCGCAAGAGTAGCACGGCGAGACTACGGAGACCTCCCTAATTTCCATGCCATGATTGCAAGCGCTGACCCTGCTGGACCAGAGGAAGCTGCATTATCTTCTGTCCCTGACCTCTCACAGTCTGAAGCCCCAAGTTTAGAAAGGAACTTTATACTTCTCAGTTGCACTGCGTAGAGCGTCTTCTCGAACCTGCGTCAGCAACAGCCTTTTGGTGTGCCCTGCTGCTTGATTAAGCCATCCATTGTCTCAAGATATGGATCAAATGTTGCAATATGTTGCCCAAACTAACCTTGATCTTCTGGGCTCAAGCAGCTCCCGTCCTCCTGCATCACCTTCCAGAGTAGCTGCGACTCGAAGGACAACTGGTTCCTTGAGGCTGTATTCTAATGTGCTTCTGGTTAGTCTGGGTGTATCCTTGGCTGGCCATGTATAAATCATTTCCCCTGAATAATTTTAGCTTCTCTTATGGGTACACAGGCATCATTTGATGTCAGTCCAGGTTTCTCCTCTCTTCTGCACTTAATTTCTGTTTTCAAATGCCTAAGAGATCCTCCTTTGAGTGTCTCTGAGAAATCTAATCACATGTTCAAAGCATAGCTCATGCTTTTAGCCTCTGAGCTATTTGTCTTGAGTATATGGTACTCCATCCACACAACTGTACCTGCTATAAACACTTGCTCCTCTCCTACTATGGTTCAAATATTTTGTCCCCCAAAATTCAGATGCTGGAACCATAGCTCCCAAGGGAATAGTATTAGGAAGTGAGGTCTTTGGGATGTAATTAGATCATGAACATGGAATCCTTATTTAGTGTCCTTATAAAAGAAGCTGCAGAGGGCTAGCTAGCTAGCACCTCCATTCATTTGAGGACCCATCAAGAAGGCACTTTCTAATCAGGTATGGTAGTGCACACCTTTAATTCCAGCACTCTAGGAGACAGGAGTAGGCAGATCTCTGTAAGATGAAGGCCAACCTCATCTACATAGTTCCAGACCAGCTGGGGCTACAGGGAGAGAGACCGTGTCTCAAAAAACAAACAATAAAAGGCACTTTCTATAAACTGGCCCTTACCAGACATGGAATCTGCCAGCACCCTGGTCTTGGCCTTCCCAACGTCTAAAACCATGAGAAATTTCTGTTGTTTGTAAGCTTCCCCATTTATAGTCATTTGTAATAGAACAGACTGAATAGCTTCCTAATCCTGTCATGAAGATACCTGCTGGGGACTGTAACTCACTGATGAGAGTTTGATCCCCAGAATCCACAAATACACAGAAGGAGAGAACCAATTCCACAAAGCTGTCCTTTGACCTCCATACGTGTATCAAATTTTATTTTTTTAATGTTATTTAAAATTGTATGTATGTGTGTAGGTATGTGCACATGAGTGCAGGTGCCCATGGAGGACAGAGGCATCAGATCCCCTGGCCCCTGGAGTTGCTATGAGCTGCCCAACATAGGTGCTGAGAACAGAGCTCAGGTCCTCTGGAAAAGCAGTATATGCTCTTAACCACCAAGCCATCTCCCCAGCTCCCACAGTGTTTTAAAAAAGAAAAATCAAAATGACAGAGGTGGAGGCAGGAGGATCAGAGGTTGAAGGTCATTCTCAGCTACATAGTGAGGGATCTCTAAGTCCCTGTGTCAAAACAAAAAAGTTGAAATGAAAGATGAACAGGTACAAGTCTGTCCCTGCATACTTCAAGACAAATCTAGGTCCTCAGCACAGGCATACCTCCTGACACACATGCATACACGAACATGCCTCATACCTGCCAATCATACACAGTAAAGCCTTATTCATGACTTTCATCTTTGGGTATTTTCCTAACTGCCCTGAGTTGGAGGTGCCATAACCTTGGCCCTGGGCCCTGGACCAATTGGCTGTGGAGCCTATGGTAGAGACTTAATTGTGAAGTTGTTTCCTGTTCTTTTTGAAGTATAGTTCAAATAAAATAAAGCTCACCCCTTTAAAGTACACTATTGTCTTTTTTTTTTTGTATATTCACAAGGTTGAGCAACCATCACCCTAGAAAGAAAACCTATGCCTATTAGCAATCATCCCTTTTTCTCCCTCCTCAAAGACTTTAGCATCCACTAATCTACACTCTGTCTTTAGGATCTGCCTGTTCAGACTTTCACATCCATGAAATCATGAGTGTATGAGCTTTGCCACCTGACTTCTTTCATTGGGCCAGGTTCATATATGGTATAGTATATCAGTGCTTCTTTTCTTCTTATGATTGAATAATATTCCGCCGTGTGAACTAACCACATTTTGTCTATTCATTCTGTCCACCATGTTCTCTCTATGTGCCCTGTAAATCTTTTTATGTGTTCTTGTTCGATCTTAGAAGAGTTCAGCTACAGGTACTAGTCTTCAGCACAGGCCTGAGTCAAGAAAACCACCTAGAATTCTGTTCCTCAGCCACTCCTCAAACTGGAAATACCTCACCTCCAACTGACATGTATCTCAAAAACTAGCATCTCCCATGCTTCAGGATTTCAGCACTTCCAGTAAGAAGCACCACCCAATACTTTTGATGCCCAAATTCACAGCACAGTGATTTAAAAATTGAACCAGGCACAGTGACACACACCTACAATCCTAGTTCAAGGTCATCCTAAGCTACATAGTTCAAAGCCAGCTTGGGATACATGTGACCCTGTCTCAAAAATCTAAGAAAAAATAATTAATAAAAATATACATGGTGCCAAGGGTGTTGTAGACCCAGAGGACTCAGGAGGCTAAGACATTAAGATTGCTTTAGTTCAGGAGTTTGGAGCCAGCCTGGGTAACAGTGAAACCTCATCTCAGAAACATCATACCAGATCAACCAATCAAGCAAGCAAAGACACAGTAAATCAATAAAAGAAATAAAAACTCCAACTAGAAATCAGACCTACTACCAATTTTAGGGCTGTCCGTTAATTGTGGTCTAAAGTATTATTTAAATTCTGTTCATGGTTTTCTTTTCCCTAAAATAATAGGAAAAATAATCTCTAGGATTGCTGTAAGAATTAAATGAGTTAAATCTCCATCATGGGAAAAACAAGAGGTGTTAGGGTCTGGAGAGATGGCTCAGTGGTTGCACCACTTTTCCAGAGGCTCTGAGTTTGTTTCCCAGAGTCCACATCTGGAGACTCAAAACTACCTATAACTCTAGCACCAGGGGATCTAAAGCAACTGGACTCATGTGCACATACCCACATATAGACACACACACACACACACACACACACACATATATAATTTAAAATGACAAAAATAGAGTCTGGAGATATGGGTCTGGAGTGATTAAGAACAGTAGCTCCTCTTGCAGAGAGAGCCTGCTGGAGGCTACCAGCTATCCGTAACTCTAGTTCCAGGGGAATCTGATGCCCTCTTCTGGTTTCTGCAGGCATTGCATGCACATGGTACACTTAAATACATGCAGGAAAACACTCAACAGTTTAAAAAAATTTTAAAAGTTGGGGCTGGAGAGATGGCTCAGTGATTAAGAACACTAGCTGCTCTTGTGGAGGACCCAGGTTTGAATACCAGCACCCACATAGCAGCTAACAACTATCAGCAACTCCAGGGGATCTGACACCCTCCTCTGATCTCTGAGGGCATTACATGACACAGGTGTACTTACATACATGCAGACAATACACTCATACACATAAAATAAAAATAAATTTTTAAAAATTTTGTTATAAAAATAAATCTTTTGAAAAAGGAGGTCTTGTATGTGAAGTACTTACCAATTTGTGTTGCGCATGAAGTAATCGAAGTAATCAATATTCTTTATTCCAGTGGAAAATGTTTATTCCAAAGCCTAAACAGCAGAATTATTTTAATATAGATATTTAAATTTCCCTTAGGAATGTGTAGCCACTAGTGACTGATGGGGTAGTCTGTGAGTGATATAACCTAACAGGCTTCCAGGAAACAGTCTCAATTTTGACCCATGGATCCAAAACCTCATTATGAATTAACAGGAATATCAGGTGTTTTACTAGCAATTCAGAAACTGTGATGATTTGGTCCCTTGTATTTTGACAAGTGATAGCTGTTTATATTAAAGGTTATGTACTGCTGGCCATGGATGCATATCAGTAATCCCACTGTTCCACTTGTTAACAGGAGGACTGCATATTTGAGGCTAACCTGGGCTATACAGGAGATCATCTCAACCCCCATTGTAAGGTGGCAAGGGCACCTACAATTGCTCAAAAGTAAATTGAAAAATGAGAAACTATTTGCAAATTAGATATCTGATAAGAACTTGATTCCAGCATATTTAAAGAATTCTTACAACTGAGCAATAAATCTAATTTAAAATGATCACAGAGCTGGGTATGGTGACTCAACCTGTAATCCCAGGACCCAGAAGACTAAGGCAAGAGGACTACTGCAAATTCAAGGCAAGCCTAGCCAGTATGGACTACAGAGTGAGACCCTGTCTCAAAGACAAAAAAACAACCAAATCAAGGCTCGGGAGACAGAGGCAGGAGTATTATCTGAAGTTTAAAGCCAATTTGGTCTACACAGTGAGTTTCAGGCCAGCCACAGCTACATAGAAAGACCTGTCTTAAAACATCAGAAAAAAAAACAAGTTTTGAATAGTCATTTCTTTAAAGCATATACACCAACAGTAAACACATGAAGAGATACCCAACATCATTAATCATCAGGGAAAAGAAAATCAAAATCATGACACACCACTTCACTTTCACAATGGTAGCAATAATCAAAAAGACAAAAGCCAGAAAAGCTGGGCATGGTGGCATATGCCTGTATACAATCTTGACACTTGAGATGTGGAGGCAGGAGATCAGGAGTTCAAGGTCATCTTCAGCTAGGACTGTGAGCACAGCTGGATGCCAGCCTGTGCTCCATGAGAGCCTGTCTCAAAAACAATAACAAAGAATAAATGATGTTGAGGGTTTGGAGAAGCTGGAACCCTTGTACACTGCTGGTATGAATGTAAAATGTGGTGAAACAACTTTGGAAAATATTTTGCTGCTTCCTAGAAAAGTTAAGCATAGAATTATATCACCTAGAAGTTCTACCTTTAGGCATGTACCCAAGAGAAATGAAAACATAAAACTTAAATATCAGTATTCATAGCAGCATTGTTCTATTCACAATAGCCCAAAAGTGAGAATAATACAATGTCCATCAATGGATGGATGAATTAAATGTCCCTTCATACAATGGAACATTGTTTGGGAATAAATAATGAAGTCCTGATGTGTGACACAAGGTGAATGGACCTAAAAATATTATTCTCAAGGGCTCAAGGTGGAACAAGAGGGGGAATGACTGCAAATGTCTGAGGAAGTTTTCTCTCTGTTGACAATATCCTATATTTAGACTGTGATGGTAGTTGCACGACTCTGAAAACACTATACTATAACTATTGAACTATACACTTTAAATACATAAATTTCCTGGTATGTGCAGTATTTCAATGAATCAGTAAAGGAAAGGGCATTTTAGTTTTAGGAATAACTGAAGGGAATTTCAGCAGTTTATTGTGCTGCCAGACGTCACTGCTGCACTGTGGAATGAGTTTACAATGGAATTACAATGAGTTCAGATGGAAAAATGTTCTTAGATGTATAGACCCTCCTCATCTGTCAATGTTTCCTTTCTCCTTCGGTCTTCTTGGGGACAACTCAGGGACCACAGATTCCAAGCAGGAGTTGCCCTCCAATCTGACACCATTAAATGCCAGGCAAGACCCAGAAACATGGCATAACCTATAGGATGTGTATGGGCAAGAGCTGCATGTAGAAGGAGAAAGGTCATTTTCTTTCTTTAGGGCCCTGCAAAGATAAGCTGGTTGCCAGGGAAATAGGTCAACCTCTTCTGTTGATGCTCTGATAAAACATGCATGGGCACAGGAGATAAGGGAACCCCTAGATCTGAATACAGTACTCAAGGGCCGCCTTCTGGGCCATAACTCTTACTGCCATCTGTTGTCAGTCTCTAGGTGAGCCTTATGCAAAGAAAAACCTAGCTGGGAGCAGGAAGGCAAGTCAGTATCCCAGTCTTGACACCTTTTGGAAAAGAATAATGTTGAATGTGAGTTTGTTACATTAATTCAAGGTTCAGAGATGAACAGGCATCCAAAGACACTAAGCAATTACTATCGGTAATCTGAAGAGGAAATACACTCACTAGTTCTATGAAATATCCCAAGTGGCAAAACTCTAAAAAAGTGTCCCTATGCCAACCCTTATAAATAATTCTCTTTGGAGAGCCTCTGTGACTGACCAAAATAATTAAAGATACACAGTGTGGTAAGTAGGCCAAATGATGATTCTCCACATTCATTCACATCTAAATCCCTGGAACCAGCAAATGCTACCTTAAATGGCAAAATGGTCCTTTTGTGGATGGTAAACGCTTGGAGATGGGGAAATTATCGTGCTGGGCACAATATAACCATTCTTATAAGAAGGACAGACGGAGACAAGGTGATATGATGACAGAGTATGAAAAAATGCATTTTGAAAATGAAGGGGTCACAAGTCTAAGAATGCAAGTGGCTACTAGTAGCTAAAAAAGCCAAGGAAACTAATCCACCCCTCTGAGCTCCAGAAAGTACCAGCCCTGTCCACAGGGTTATTTTGGCTGAGTAAGATTGATTTCAGTCTTTTAACTTCCAGATGTTTAAGAAGTTTATGTGAGGCCATCAAGTTTGTAGTTATTTGTACAACACCAGTAGCAAACGAATACAGACATGAGTAAGACTCAGAAGTTACTAAGAGACAACAGTGAACTGGGCCTAGAGGAAAGGGTAGGGAGAAAACAGAGCAGAATGAGAACAACCAAGGCTCTGGCCAGCAATGGGATGTGGACTAGAGAGACATAAGGGGCAGGCTGAATATTGAAGATAAAGGTAGTGACTTGATACTGATGCCTTCAGGAAAATGCCACAAACTCCTATTTGTGCACAATCAGTATGCCAAAAGTCTTCCCTAAACTAGAAAAAGAGAATGGTTTTCCCAGGTTGACCTAGAATTACAGACTTACTGGGTTTTAATATCTACCTTAAGAAAACAAGAGAGTGGGTTTAGATGTTTTTCCAGACCCGGTTCTAGAACTCTTCTTCTGTCATTTAAAAAAATGCTATGAAGTACAATTTACCTATCATAGAATTAACCCATTTCAATGTTTTTGTAGAGTTACTGAGTTGTGCAACCATCACCATATCCAATTATAAACACTGTGATCATATCATAGTCTTAAAGCTAATGGCTTATTTGGGAAAGAAAAACATGCAGAATTCCCCTGTCAACCTCTAGAGCAGTATTTACTTTTCCCTGAAGCTTTTTCCTGTATCTTAGGCTAGGGTTGCTATAACTTTGTAAATCAAAAGTGCTCTGATATTTAAAAGATCTCTCAAATGCAACCTTTTGGGGGTTTTGGTTGGGATTTTTATATAAAAGTATCATCTACTTATTAGAAACTCTCTCATCACACAAACATGTATATACTCTCAGTTTGTACTTTGTAAATAAGTTAGGAGTTACACAGGGCTTGGGAGATGGCTCAGCAGTTAAGAGCACCAGCGGCTCTTGCAGGACCAGGGTTTGATTGCCAGCACCCACATGGCAGCTAACAACTATCTGTATCTTCAGTTCCAGGGGGGATCGGATTCCCTCTTCTGACCTTCACAGGCATTGCACAACATGAGTGCCTGCACAACGCAGGCAAAATACTCATACACATAAAAATAATAAAACATTTTTAGAGAAGTTACGAGTGACAAAAAATACTAGAGAATTCCCCAGTGAATGTTGCCTTGGGATTCTGATGAATTGCTCAAATATACACATGAAAACCATTGTCTAAAATGGTAGCAAATGAAGTAATTATGGAATTTACCCTTTAACATCATATTTTAGAGGATAAAGTAACAAGAAGAATTTAACAAGGGGCCACCTGCAGCTCATTCTAATTCATCCTCAGTAGTTACTTCCCACTCTGCAGAGACTGCAGGTCTTTGCCCCAACACCCAGATCTACCATCTCTTTACCCTGTGCAGACAGGCTTTATCAGCCTCTTTTTCAGGCTCCTTGTCAGTTGAGTATTCACCCATCACTCCCCAAGGGCCACTTGCTCTGTTTGTAAGTCACGAAGATGCTCTGTGATTTACATGCAAGTAAAGGGAAGGAAACACATGAACCCCTTCCCTGGGACCCTAATACATATAGCACTCTTTCAGTCCCCATGGTGGAGCCTGTGGTGCTGGTGGAGATTTGAGCTCTGGCGAAAGCTTTTCCCACACTGGCTGCACTGGTATGGTTTCTCCCCAGTGTGGATTCTCTGGTGCAATTTCAGGGTTGACTGCCTCCCAAAGCAGTTTCCACACTCTCCACAGGTGTAGGGTCTCTCTCCTGTATGCACTCTCTTATGTCGTTTGAGCTCTGAATTCCATGTGAAGCTTTTCCCACAGTCATCACATTTATAAGGTTTCTTCGATGAATGGGCTGCCTGGTGACTAAGACGTTGCAAACGGCTCCCTAGACTTCTTTTGCCACATTTGCTTTTCTTTAACTGTCTCAGTGGTTGGCTTTTGAGGGAACTGCTGATATATTCCAGTTCTCTGCAATGTCTCTGGTAGTGAGCAAATGGCTTTTGAGCATTTGGGGGACTGACCTGCCTTCGTGACAACCGGGGCTCACTCACGTTTCTCCCTCTTGGCTCAGGGATCTGCAGACTATTCCCTTTGGATCTTCCAGGTGACACTGCACATGGCTTTACACCTTTGGTTCCTTCCTGTTGTGGATTTTCCTTGTTGTCACTTCTCATTCTGGAGGCCTCTATAATTAGAAAGAATATTTTTCAATTTCTGCACTTGAAAGAAAGAACTTCAGCAAAAAATATAAAATATGTTGTGCGGCTTGTCAAAGGGTTCTGCTGGTAACTTGCATTAGATTCTTCTGCAGTACCTGTTAACAAAGGAGTTCTACATCTCTGAGACCAATGAGTCAGAGTCCCTGAGGGTTGGGCCTGGAAATCTGCACAGTTAGTTACTAGGAGTGTCTCTGATTTCTGTTAGGAACCACATTCTATAACCCCTTCCTTCCTTTCTATGTTTAGAGAAAGGTATAAAAAGGAAAAAAAAAAAATCAGAACAAAGTAGCATCAATGAATAAAAGAAGAAAGACAGATGACATTTGTTTGTTTGAGACAGGATCTAATTATATTGCCTATGTTGGCTTCTAACTCTTGGGCTTAAATGATTTTTCGTGTGGCTGGGACAACAGACACATACCACTACACCTGGCAGGGGGTTAACATTTTAATACTTAACTATTTTTTGGTTTTTGTTTGTTTTTTGACAGGGTCTCGCTAGTCCCTGCCTGGAAGTCACTATGTGGACCAGGCTGGCCTTGATCTCACAGAGATCTGCCTCCCCAAGAGCTGTGATTAAAGGCTCATGCCTGGCTAAGATAACTATTTGAATAAATATATCTCACTTACATGGACACAGATTGGCAACCTCCTTCACTTCAAAGGATGAGGTGCTTTTTCTCATTACAATGTTGACAGCATAAGTGTTTAGCATAGGCTAGATATGTATCCTAATGAAAGAAACTGCCCATCTTCTGACTGACAGGACTGAAGATCAAGATGGGTATGAGTTAGAATGGACCTTGGAAGCTAGGGGACCAGGAGTATTACTATCCAATAGGACCTCCTGTAAAGTGGAAAATTTGTTTTAAAGAACTGTATGCACCATTCAACACAGCATCCACCAGGCAGACATGACTGTGTGACTATTGAGTATTTGAAACAGAGCTAGTGTGCCTGAGGAACTCAACTTTGAATTTTAATTAAATTCAAATTTCATAAACAGTTCAAACAATTACTTCCAACTGAGTCTCATCAAGGTTTTGTTTTATTCATTTTTTGAGACAGGGTCTCAGCCCAAACTGACCTCAAACTCAATATGTAGCTGAAGATGATCTTAAGCTCTTGATCTTCCTGCCACTACCTGCCAAGTGCTGAGATTATAAGTATGCACTACCATGCTGGCTTCATCAAAGTTCTTGAGAACAATTCAATGGGGGAAAGAATCATCTTTCAATAAATGACACTGGTACCACTGGATTTCCACAAGCTTCAAAGAATAAAGTTAGACTCTTCTGTGATCTAAATGTACATCCTAAATTCTCATGGACAGTCCCTTGTGTAGTAATATTGGGAGGTGAAGCACATGGAAGGTGACTGGGTCTTGACACTGGAATGCTTATGAATGGAATTAGTGCTCTTTTAAAAAATGCTGGAGAAAACTTGTTTCTTATGGGAACACATGGCAGGTGCTATTCAAGAATGGGCTCTCCTCGGACACTATATTTGTTGGTAACTTGACCTTGAATTTTTCCTTTGTGTGTATGAGAGTGTGTGTGATTATGGTGACGATATGTCTGTGTGAAGGGCTAACAGAGGTCAGAGGTAGACACCAGATGTTTTGTTCTATTGTTTTCAGCCTTATTCTCTTGAGACAGTCTCTCACTGAACCTGGGACTAGATCTTCCTGCCATGCTCCTCTCCCCCAACACTGGGGTAACAGAAGCACATACAGCCAGACCCAGCTTTTTTCCACTGGGTTCTGGAATTTGAACTCAGGTCCCCATTCTTGTGCAGCAAGCACTCTTTCCCACCAAACCATCTCCTTCCGCTAACCTTGGACTTGTTAGCTTCTGAAATTGTTTGCAATAAATTTATTACCTTGTCTAAGGGATTTTGTTACAGTAACCTTAATGACTAAGACAAATCCTTGCCTCACATCCGCTAACTGCAGAGACTGGAGAGTGGTTCTTGCAGAGGATCCAGCACCCTCTTCTGGCCTCCATGGACACTGCATGACATGGGTGCACTTACATATGCAGGCAATAAACTCATACACATAAAGTTAAAATATTTTTTTAAATGGGCAAAGAATCTGATTAGATATTTTTCCAGACAAGGAAGAGTGATAACAAGGCCTATTATCTCAGAACTTGAGAGGTAAAGGCAGGAGGAACAGGAGTTCAAGATCACCCCCAACTACATAGTCAGTTTGAGGCCAGCCTAGGCTATATGAGACCATATTTCAAACAAACAAGAACACAAAAAGATATACAATTATTTTTTAAACTTTTTTTTATTATGTTTATTTATTTTGCAGGGGGAGGTGAGTGCTCATGTGCCACGGTATATGTGGAAGTCAGAGGACAATTTATAAGAGTCAATTCTCTCCTTCTACTATGTGGGTCCCAGGTTATCAGGTTTAGCAGCAAGTGCCTTTATTCACTGAGTCATCTTGCTGAAGAAGATATACATTTTCATAAACCTATGAAATGATGCTAAACTCATTACGGAAATGAAAATCAGTGCCTCAAAGAGATACCACTTCATACCCAATACAACGGTCATCATAAGAACTGACAGTTCTGGGAGAGATGTGGACAAGCACTCTCATACTTTGTTGATAGGAATATAAAATGGTACTACCACTTTGCAGATTAATCTAGTGGTTCATCAAAAAAGTAACACAGCCCAAGTGTAGTGGTGCAAGCCTTTAATTCCCGCACTCATGAGGCAGAAGCCAGCCAGGGTTCCATAGTAAGACCTGGTCTCAAAAAAAAGTAAACACAGAGTTAACCTATGATCTAGAAATTCTATTCATATACATACACATAATAGAAATAAGTCAAGTATGGCTATGCATGCCCATAATTTCAGCACTTGGAAAACTGAGGCAAGAGGATCATAAGCTCACATCAGAGTAAGACCCTCTCTCAAACAAAATAAAGAGTAAGGTGGCTCAATGGATAAAAGCACTTTGTATACATGTGGCTGGTAGCTAATGTATTATTACAGAGTCCAGCTTGGGAGGAAGTCAAAGGTGGAACTTTGGGGTGAGGAGCACTCTTCTACCCTCATGGGAATCAGAGGAAAGGAAACAGAGGCAGCACTCAACTCTGCTGAGGTAGGAGAAGGGAGTATGTGGGCCACTATCTTCAGGAGCATAAAGGCCATAGGTTATGAAGCAGGATCTCAGCCATTTTATTATATATCACTGAGTTCAAAGAGTAATCAAAGTATAATAGACTATATGTTTATGTTCCCCAAAACTCATATATGGAAATCCTAACTTCCAAAATGATGGTATTCCTAGTTGAAATATTGTGGGGGTTGGGGATGGAGGTATCTCAGTGACAGTGTGCCTGCCTAACATGTTTGACCTCCAGCACTGAAAACAAACAAACAAACAAACATACAAAAAACCAAGACAAACAAAAGAGGATTACAAAAGAGGCCAGAGAGAGTTTGCTCGTTCCTTCTGCCTTGTGAGGGCACAGAAGGACCAGAAGAAGACCCTCACCAGAACTCAACCATACCTTGATCTTGGCCTTCCCAGCCTCCAGAAATATGAGAAATTTATGTTTATAAGCTACCCATTTCTAGTATTTTGTTATAGGAGGCTAAAAGGACTACGTGATACAAAATATTTCACTGAATATAGTTAATTTTAAAGAGACAAGGCTCTCGTCTTATAAACTCCACTCTTCCCATTCCTGGTCTTAATGCTGGATGCTGACTGTATCCTGAATTTCTATCACCAAGAATGACTAAGTGTCACTATCAGCAGGTCTTAGCCATCACAGGACTATGTAAAACAGGGCCAGCAATGACAGACAAAGAAACAGACCTAAGGGGTCAAAGCACAATTAGTGTCACAGAAGAGAAGGAACAGAAGTAATATAGAGTGGGGCTTCTTTATTAGTGGCCAGACCTTGCAAGATATTCAACAACATTCATATATGGATCTGTCTTTACTTAAGAAGGTCTGAACAAGACAGAAAATTCAGAGGTAGAATAATTCTGCCATGCACTGGACTGTTAACTATTCACTAAAAGAAATTAATAAAAATGTACTCCATATTTATAGTATCACTACCATTGTAGTTAATTTTATTTTTAGGAAATAAAGGAAATGAACACCACTAAGCATGGCGGCACATGCCTTTAATCTCAGCACTTAGGAAGCAGACACAGACAGATCTTTGCGAGTTTAAGGCTAGCCTGGTCTACATTGCAAGTTGCAGGCCAGGCAAGGCTGCATAGTGAAACCCTGTCTCAAAACAAAAACAAAACCATCAGTTATTATATACAAATTAAGAAGATGGTGCACATGACCCATGCAAGCTTAAGTCACACAAAATCCCAGCACAAAAGTGGGAAAATAGGGAAGAAGCTCCAAACTTAGCAGGGGAACCACTGGCAACCAATAACTACTGGGAGAAGGGAGAGCTGGGTTTCTTTAAGGGTGTGACACTAGAAAAGTTAACCAGGCTCCAGTGGATGAACATACACCAAAGGACATTTGAGGACACAAAATTGGCTTAATAAGCCTTAACATATTTGACAGAGTACATGAGTACATGTCATATAGATAAATATGAAATTGTTTCAATTAAAAAAACTTGCCAGCTGGTGGGCCTTTTATTTACTTAACTTTATTTAATACATTATAATTGGGGGATAAAATGGTGGCTCACCTCAAGTAAAGGCACTTGTTGTCTAAACCCAGAGACCTGAGTTCAACCTCCAGAACCCAGAAAGGTAGGAGAGAACTGACTCCACAGAGCTGTCCTGACTTCCACATGTGCATTGCGGCACTGATACCACACCCGCACATCATTCATAAACAAACACAAATGATAACATTTTTTAAAATTTAAGGTAAGTATATGAAACACACCTGCTCTATGAATTTGAAGAACCATGAGATGCTCTGATGGAAATAAAAAGCTGATGAGAGGGTGTGAGGAGACAGAGTGTTTACCTGTCCCAGTCAATTTGAGTGCTGGTTCTTGGAGAAGTGAGGATTTGTCCCAATGACGGGGGCTCAGCCGGTCATGAGATCCTTCCTGGGAAGGCTCCTCCTGAGAGTTCTCCTGGAGATCTCTCCTAGGAGTTTGAGGCTGAAAGTCTGGCAGTTCCTGTTCTTCAAGCTGAGCTCCTGTTTTCTCCAAGAGCACCTTTTGTCCTTGCATACAAACAGCCACCTGGGAAGAAGGGCTATCTGTTATTCTCCATTAACTGGACAGGCTGAGAGCAACATTCCACTCAGTGCCATAGAATGACTCCTTTACCCTGGTAGTGGCCTGGGTCAACTTTTATAGAGATTGCTGAGACCCTCAAAGGAGGCAAAGGGAAGGCTCATAGAATGAAAGAAATGAGGCTGTTTCGTATCAGCAAATACTTCCCAAGTAGCTGTCCAAAGCTAGGTCCATTCACAAGGCCTGGGGTCAAGGTCATCAGAGAAGAGCTGGCAAAAGCATCAGAATAGTAATAACAATAGCCCACTGGATTCCCACCCTATATCCCTCCCTACTTCTGCTACAAACAGATCCTATAGGAATAGGAAACATTGAAAAATAGGGTCACTGAAAACCATTCTAACTTTCTAAGTTCTGTCCCAAAAGTACATCAGTACTCAGCTCTAAGACTGCCCTCCATCCTCACCCATTCCATTTTCGAAAGCACAACTCGCTTGCTTCCTTGAGGCCCTAGTTAGGGTCTGACTTAGGGGATGGAATGGGGAATAGCAGTGGGAAAATCAGTTGAGTCTGATTCAAAGGCAATATGGCAACCACTTCACTGGAACGAAGTCCTCAGAAGTCCACTCAATGTCAATTTCTTATCCAGCAGGTTGGTTCTGCTAAAAATTCTGATCACAGCAAATTTCCAGAGGAATGAGTGTGTTCATGCATGCGTATGTGTGTGTGTGTGTGTATGTGTGTGTGTGTGTGAGTGAGTGTGTTGCGGGGAGGAGGGAAGACCTGACAGTAGAAATTCCAGAATTTTCAAACTACTGGGGTCATGAGGCCTATGAAGAAATAAGAACCTTTGTCTTCTACTTCCTCACTGGACACCAGTGGCTGGGTTTTCTGAAACCCCTACAATTTTCAGGGGGTGAGGGGGCTCCCAGAAGCTGGAAGAAACTTTTGAAGCTATCCAGTCCTCTGGAGTCTCCTATAGCCTGGAAACCTGACACAAAACACTACCTGGATGAGAAAGAAATCCTGGGGCTCAGAGAGGACCCTCCTTACCCACTGCTTTGGTTTTTTGGATGCTCTGTGTAAATCCTCCACGAGAGTCACAATCTCCTTGCTGCTCATGGGACTTTGATGCCTGACCCGGGCCTGGATCTCTGGAGGCAAGATGATCAGGAACTGTTCCATCACCAAGAGCTCCAAAATCTGTTCCTTGGTGTGTAGATCAGGCTGCAGCCATTGCCGGCAGAGCTGTCGAAGGCAGGAGAGTGCTTCTTGGGGTCCAGACACTTCTTGGTAACAAAAGCCTCTGAAGCTCTGGCGGGAGAGCTCAGGATCAGGGCAGTCTTTTAGCTGAGGGGGACCCCGTTTCTGTTCCAGCTTTGTTATTATGTGTCTTTCTAGCTTGTTGGAATCCTCATTGTGGGTACTCAAAGTTATCTCCATTTTAGCTGCCATTTTGGGGCTCAGGAAAACAACGTCACTCTCCTGGTAAACTAATCAAGTCTTCCGGATCATTGCCCCAGAGAACTCTGAATGCTAGAAAAATGGTAGGAACCTAAGTAATGGGGAGGACTGCAAAGTCACAGCTTTCTCATTTGCAAGCCTTGACCCCAGACTCTGAAGGCAAGACAGTCCCCGACAGTGAGAAGAGTGGGTCTGTCAGTTATTTAACTGTCTCCCAAAGAAGAAGGGTCCTAACGACCCAAAAAGGTACTGGGGGGAATATTTCTTTTATTCTGATTATTAAGACACAAGACCTTGGGCAAAATGATCTAACGGACTGGCAGATGAATCCCCAGGAAAAGTTCAAACTGTCTTACAGGTAGCTCGCACCAACTCTCCCGCATCCTGCAGACACCGACCTCCAGTATCTCGGGGAGCGACCGCACAGAGCTAGTCGAGTCCACAGCGCAGCCGGATGGAGTGAGCGAGCTCGAAACCCGCCGCGCGCCGCAGGCCCAGTGGCTCCGGCTCTGCGGCCCAGCCGGCCCGGCCTGACGAAGCCGCGATAAATGAGCGCGCAGCTCCACCGCAACTCCGGGTGTGAGGTCCAGGTGCCGCCCACGACCCCACGGTCCGAGGAAGAGCAAATTCCAGCGCCCACCTGCGGCGGACCCACCTCTCCAGGGACTGGAGACCCAGAGCACGGGCCGGGGGCGGGGCTGGAGCCTGGTTGCGGAGACGCCCACTGGTGGCGAGAGCCCACCCACGGGAAGGCCCGCCTCCTCTTCACGGGATTGGCTGCTCGGGAACATTGTCGATTGGCTGCTATGTCTATCAATTCGCAGTGCATCTCGGAGTCGTAGTTCCAAGCTGTCTAGTGCTTGGGGTCGTCTCTCAAGTTGTCCACTAGCTGGGCGGTGGAGGGAATCTGGGGAGTGGAGTGCCGGGCTCGAGTGAGTCCTTCGCTTGTTCGCAGTGTGGAGGGCTCGCAGCTCGGCCTCGAATCGGACGGGTTGCTCTCGCAGCTAAGAGCCTTCTTTGAAGTGCTGGGGCGCTGAGCCCAGGTGTTCAATTAACCCGCGAAGACCCTCGCCCTACAGCAGGACCTTGATTTTCTCTGACCTCAGCTCTCTGGTTTTCCTGCTCGATTCTGGTCTTCGGTATCTAACCCTCGCACCAACTCACCACATGCTTGCTGAATAGAAAATAGCCCTCTGTCCTTCCTTACTACTCAGTTCTCTGAGTGAGCAATCGACAGACCGGAAAGCAAGCTAAAAGATGCCTGCAAGCTAAAATTTAGGAATGGGGCTGGGTCATCCCTCAGCCAGCGACTGTCTTGTCTTCAGAGTGTGGGGTAAAAGCTAGCAAAGTAGTAGCAGATTGTCTTGGATGTGCAAGACACTAGATTCGTTCTCCATCTCCTTAGTCAATGAATCAATAAATTACATTTAGCGATGAATGGGACATGAGTGGTCAAGAGGAGTTAGTTATCAAACCAGGATAGCATCTATTATATATTTTTTTTCAGCCCCACGAGGTACAGGATAAGAGACAATGTGTAAGGCAACTGCAATTTAATTCTGTTATTAAAAGTCAACTTTTGCAGTTCTCCCTATGCTTGAAGATAATAAAATCTTCTTCCGATCTATTAATAGTTAAACTTTTCCAGAATACACTTTTTATATGGTTGTTTCCTACTTTCTTCACAGCTGTCTTTTTTTTTTTTTACCTGTTTTCATAGAAAACATTTTGTTGTTGTTTTGAGACAAGGTTTCACTGTGTAACTCAGACTGAACCCAAAATCCTCCTATCTCAGCCTCCCCAGAGCTGAGATTATAAGAATGTGCCAGCATGCTCTAGAAAACTTTTTAAATTAACAAAAAGTTTTTCTTGGGACTGAGGAGGTATCTCAGTTTGTATAGGGTTTGTGTGCATGAGGATCTGAGTTTGATTCCCCAGAGCTCAAATGAAAAAGCAAGGTATGGTAGTAAGCTCTTGTAATCCCAGTGATGGGGAGGCAGGTAGTTCCTTGGAACTCCCACAACACCCAGCCTAGCTTAGGTGCTGAGTTCCAGGCCAATGAGAGACCCTGTCTCAAAAAACAAGATGTACAACTCTTGAGGAATGACATCCATGATTGACCTCCAGCCTCCACAAACACAAGACTTACATACACATATACAAACAGAAAATTTTTTGATGTAAAACTTCACATAAAATTAACCCTTAAAAGTGAACAATTACAGTGACCTTTTCCACTACCTGTCTGGTTATAAAAAAAACCCTAGTAACCCCAAAAGGAAACCTTGTACCTACTAAGCAGTTGGTTTCCATTCTATCTGTATGGATTTTCCTGTCCTAGGCATAATATTCCATTGTATGGCTAGAACAAAGTTCTATATTTTTACATCTTTTTTTCACGAAGCAACTTGGCTGAATACATTTCTAGATAGCTTTAAATTCCATTGCTGCCTTTTCTGTTTAGTTGAAAATGGCCAATATAGATTGCTAAGTAATTTTTAAAACCAAATGTAGAAGAATGAAACTAAATCCTTGTCTCTCACCTTGCACAAAAATCAACTTTAAATAGATCCCTTAACATAAAACTCAAAACTCTGAAAATGCTAGAGGAAAAAGTAGAAAGAACACTCTGAGCCACAAGCAATGGTAAGTACTATGTGAAAACACTCCAGTTATTCAGAAAATAGGATCTAATTGATAAATGGGACCTCAAGAAATTAAAAAGTAAGGCAGCTGTCAAACAGCTGCTTCTTCACTGCCTCTTCAATTTGTCAACATGACAGCTGCAGCTGTCCTAAACACCTTGCAGCTACTCCATGACCTCTGATCCGGTTTTATATGGCCTGTTCGAACTTCACTTCAGGCTCAGATACCCAGAGAAGACTCCATCACAGCACAGAAATCGCCCAGCAGTCACCACCACCAATTTAACCATAGCTGGGAGACTGCTTTAGTCAGGGCTGCTGCAGCCTCTCTGTGACTCTGAAATGTGCTCCTGAATGAAGACTGATGCCATGATGTTCCCAGCAACTGCAGGTATGGGTCTATCTCACAGTCACCTGCCTCTCTGTGAAGAAAAGGGTTGCTGCAGTACCTTTAGGGGCTGCATGAATAATGTTCAGAATCACCCCAACTTGCCCCATCTGGCAGTTGCTGGGCTCAATTCCTGGAAAAAGCCACTGAAGCTGCATTAGAGGGGTTTGGCACCTGTCAATCGAACACCCCAATGGAGTTTGAAACACAGCTTCAATCATTTAATTTATTTACTAACTGATTGATTGCAGTATTGCGGCTTGAACCAGGGATTCATGCGTGTCAAAGAAGTATTTTATCACACCACTGAACTGTATCCCCAGCTTCAGTCATTTTAATTATTTCTTTTTATAAGCTACTTTCTTATTTTATTTTTAACATTTTTCTTAATTATTGAACATTTCATACATGTATATAATGAAGCATGATTATATCATCCTCTCAATCATTTTATTTATTTTATGTGTCTGAGTGTATTGCCTTCACGTAAGTGCACCCAAGTTGTGCCAAGCCTCCAGAGGTAAGAAGAGAGCATCAGATTTTGCTGGAACTGGAATTATGGATGGTTGTTAGCCACCATGTGAGTGCTGGGAACCAAACCCAGGTCCTCTCCAGTGCTCTTAACTGCTGAACCATCTCTCCAGACCCTCCTCAATCATTTTTAAAGGGAAAAAACAGCTGGCCATGTTGGTGCATACCTGTAATCCCAGAACTTTGGAGGTTGAGGCAAGAGGACTGCCATGAGCTTAAGACCACATTTACCTACAGTGTGAGACTCTATTAAAAAAAAGATCAAAGCATATCTTTGCAATAAAGATCCCTGATTTCAAAGTTCCACACATTCCAGAAGGGAGTGCTGCAGAACTCCAAAATGTTTAAAATATGACTCTGTTTTCTTCTTAAATTTCCCATAGTTATTTTACAACTTAAATAAATTGCCCAGAGGATATGATTTCCTGTATTAATTACTTTTCTATTACTGTGATAAAACACTATGACCAAGAAGGAAGAGTTCATTTGGCTTGAAGTTCCAGAGGAATGTGAGTCCATCTTGGTGGGGAGGCATGGTGGCTCAAGCAGAAAGCTGAGTGCTCACATCTTAAGCAGGCACAGGAAGTAGAGACAAACTGGGAGTTGGGGCTAGGCTATGTACTCTCAAAGCCTACCTCCAATGATGTCCTTCCTCCTGCAAGGCCACACCTCTTAAACCTCCACAAATAGTGTCACCAGCTGGGGCCCAGTATTCAAATACTTGGAGCCTATGGGAGACATTCTCATTTAAAACCAACACACTGCCTAATCTCCTTGGTAGCTACTATTCTTCTAAATGAATCAGTTGCATTCTAGTTTCTAGATTAGTTTCAGGAACTTGGTCTTTATAAACTTATCTCTCAAAACTTGATATTGCTGATCAATAAAAAGTTTGAGCCTGGCAAGACTCTAGGCTTTGAAGAAATCACCAAGATAATATTATTAGGTGACTCATCCTGGAGACATTGAATATTACTATGGAAAGCATTGATCCTAAAGAAGTACATTCAGGATTAAATGTTTTTGGAGAGCATTATGAAAATGTAGAATGCAAAATTCATCATTGTTTTTTTTTTCAGTGCTATCCAAGGGACAGGATAACCAGCAAACATGAAAGTGCTGTGTGAAAACTTCAGTCCTTAACATGAAATGGGGGGATTAATAATGCTTATTAACAATTTCAGTGGTGCATGCCTTTAATCTCAACACTCAGGAGGCAGAGGTAGGTAAATCTGTGAGTTCAAGGCCAGCTTGGTCCACATAGGGAGTTCTAGGTCAGCCAAGGCTACATAATGAGACCCTGTTTTTATAATAGCAACAATAATTTCATTGACTAAGCACTTATTCAGCATCTACTGTGTAAGAAGCATGATTTTCAGTGATGGAAACACAGCTGAAGGTCCTTTTGAAAGTAGTTCTAAAACCTACTAATTTTCTTTTTTTCTGGTAATATAGTTGTCAAGCATCTTTCCTATATTACCCTGGCTTCTGTCTGGGAACAGGGTATGTGAACTGTGGTGGTAGTTGGACTTTCTTTTGATCATTCTAGTCATGGGAAGTCATATGGACATTATGATTCCAATACACAAGTTCCTTAGGGTAAGTTTTGTCCTAAACCATTTGCTGGGTTCCTGGAACATTAGTGCTGAAAGACTAAAACTTGAGGTAGAGGATGTCCTTTATGACTGACTATTTTTCTTGGGCTCTTAAACTTGTTTAAGGAATTTTACAATATTCCACAATCCACTGACCAGACTGGTAGCAAACCTGTTGGCTCTAGCTGTTAGATAAAGTGATTTAAATAAAATCAGATCAAGGCATCATTGGCTACCACTGAAAAGTAAGTGGTCTTGCCTAACTTTTCTCATTAATGATTATGTTAGTCTGAAGGGAAATTTAGATATGGATATACAGGAGAGGGTGATCAAGGTGACATGGAGTTATATGGCTAGGAAGCACGGATAATTAGCCTGTAGCATTAAGAAGAGACAGAGAGGTGGACCAAGATGGTAGATGGATAAGATACAGAGGTAAATTGTGTCTTCATCTGAGGTTGATAATGCATGGCTTGATTTCACAAATTATAGTAAAATTACACAAGAAACTTCATGTTTCTTTCTTTAGAAAAGTACAAAATTCAGTAGAAATATAAGCAACAATAAATAAGGTGGACATCAAAGACAGAAACAGTGAAAAAGGTCTGTATTAAGTCAAAAGTCCCTGAGCCTTCAATAATACATATCTGCCCTGTTATCTATATGATTGCTGGTAAATAAATATAGAATGTTTCAAATGACACTAGCCACCTTCCAAAAGTTCAGTGATGTCAGAAACATGTCTTGGCTTTACTGGGGCTAGAACTTCTTGTGTTCATCTGGCCAGAGAAATAAAGAGGAAAAAGTATGCAGGTGTGAAGAGGCAATACATAACAATGAAGATTGTTCTTTTCTCAGCTGACCTCTCTTCCTTTCCCCAGCAACCTTCTCACTGCCCCCTTCACTTCTTTGTTTCTTAGAGTGTAGATGAGAGGATTCACCATGGGTGTGACCACAGAGTAGAAGAGAGAAATGAATTTTCCCTGATCCTGTTTGCTGCTCTTAGCTGGAAGCAGATACCCATAGATGGCTGAGCCATAGAAGAGGAACACCACTACCAGATGGGAGAGGCATGTATTGAAGGCCTTCCGCTGTCCTTCTGCAGAGCGAATCTTTAGCACCGCCTGAGCAATGAAGCAGTAGGAGATCAGGATGATGGTTAGTGGTACAGCAGTGAAGAAGGTGCAGACACCATTGAGCACCGCCTCATTGAGACTTGTGTCTCCACAGGCCAGTTTGATCATGGCAGGCACCTCACACAGAAAGTTGTCCACCTGCCGGTGCCCACAGAAAGGAAGTTGCAAAGTGAATGTTGACTGAATCACAGAGTTGCCCAAGCCACCCAACCAGCTGATGGCAGCCAGCAGCCAGCAGAGCCGAGGATTCATGATGGTCATGTAGTGCAGGGGCCGGCAAACCGCTACATAGCGATCAAATGCCATCACCACAAGCAATATGCATTCAGTGGCCCCCAGCCAAAGGAAAACATAGAGTTGGGTCACACAGCCACCATAGCTGATGGTCTTGTCTGGCCCCCACAAATTTCTCAGCATTTGGGGAACTGAGCTGGTAGTAAAAGCAAGGTCCAGGGAAGAGAGGTTGCTGAGGAAGAAGTACATGGGTGTGTGGAGCTGGGCATCGAGGCGGGAAAGCAGAATAATAGTTGAGTTCCCAATGAGGGTCATCAAGTAAGAGGAGAGGATGACTACGAAAAAGAACATTTCCAGCTGGGGATGGTCAGATATGCCCGTCAAAATGAAAGCCCCTGAGGAGCTGTTGGTGCCCACTTCCATTACTGGTTGCCTTCAGTCACTGGAAGTTTCTGGAAAACGGGAATTTTCTAGGAGACGAGCAGGGGAAGAGGTAGCTTCTAGTAAATCTGCACCCAGAAAGTCTTAATGGTCTGCAGGCTCCACAGTTAAGTACCAGTCCAACCTCTCTGATTACAAGTTTTCACTGCAATGCCTGAGTATCAGTTGAATCAGGATGTCAAAAGGAATCTAGCACATAAATGAAGGAAGAGCCCTATGAACACAGAACAACAATTAAGGCTCGTCAGATCAGAACAATGGCTTTGATGAAACAGACAGAGTCAACAAGTTAGAATTAGAAGTGGACATTCTCAAAAGACAAACTTCCTCAGCCAAGTTTTTCTATGCTCTGGGTAGGGAAAACAGACACACTGAATTCGGAACCCATGAGCTTCTGATGTTTCCTCTCTGTTTCTCTGATAGTCCTCCCTTCTCAGTTTAAAACACCTTATCTAGGAAGATAAAACTGGAAGAACATCATAAGTCTATAAAATCATGCAAAGAATGGGAAGAATGAATATAGACATATTCACCAACAATACGGATACGTGAGGGAAGCAGCCAATGTGGCACAATCGAAACTTAACGCACATCGAAATAAGCTTGGGTGAAAAGGCTAAAGATATAAACATGGGTTATAACTAAAAAGGAATTCAATCAATTCACTGTGGACGTAATTAGTAAGTGAATCTAGAATACATTGTTGATGACCCCTGGTATTTTGAGGTATATGACCACTATGCTCAACCATGGACTAGTTTTAACATCTCACAAACAAATGAGCTCCTGTGTTAAAAATGAGTCAACTCTACTTCTTTGAACAAGTCTCCCTGCCCCGTGTGCGTGTGTGTGTGTGTGTGTGTGTGTGTGTGTGTGTGTGTGTGTGCTCACGCAGAAGCCAGAGGTCAACCTCAAGTGTCATTACTCAAGAGTGTCCCACTTTGCTTTTTTCTTTCCCATGCAGGATATCTTCCTGTAATCTGGAGCTCATCAATTATGTTGGGCTACTTGGCTAGTAAACCCCAGGGATCCACCTGTCTCTATCTCCCCAGCACTAGGATTCTAAGCTTCCACTATCACACCTGGCTTCTTACTGCCACCACAGCTAGCTTTTTGTTTGGGTGCTGGGTGTTTTGTTTGGTTCCTCATGTTTGCAGAACAAGCACTTTACTGACTGACCTATCTCCCCAGTTCAGGATATAGTAATTTCTGAAGATCATAATCCAAGTCCTTTCCCTTCCTTTGTCCATTAAGCAAGCAATCTAAGGAGAAAACAGAAATGTCCTTGGGCAATCTGAATATCATTAGTTGCAAGAGAATGCTATCTCTTTCCCTGGACTGTGACCTGTTTGTCCCACAGGAGTCCTAGCTACTACCCAACCATAAGAGTTAGGACTTAAAGGAGGTATGCACAACTGCTTCTATTGTGCCAAGCAAGGGCTATTTGACTAAAGACCCTGGAAGTGTCATTTTCATTAACCTATAGCAAAAATATTGGTGGTTCTGATGTTAGGGAGAGAGAGAGAGAGAGAGAGAGAGAGAGAGAGAGAGAGAGAGAGAAACAGAGAAACAGAGAGAGAGAGACATGGACAGACAGAGACAGAGACAGAGAGAGGAAAGAGAACATGCATGTGTATGTGCATGCTTGTGGAGACCAGAAGACAGAAGACTACTTTGGGTGCTCTGCCTACTCAGGCACTTCCCACTTTCATTTTGATGACAAAGTCTCTCAGTGGGACAGGGGCTCACTGATCAGGCTACACTGGCTGACCCCAGGGATCCACCTCTCTCCACCTCTCTCCACCTCCCTAGTGACTGGATTACAAGCACACACCACCACACTTGGCTTTTTTCCCTGAGTAATGGTTCCTGGACTCCTTGTGCTTGTGTGGCAAGTACGGCAAGTACTTTACTGACTGAAATATCGCTCCAGCCTCAGGGAAGAAAAAATTTTACCCTGGTTTTTAAGCCAGCAGTGGCATCTTTCTACTTAGTCAGGGATGACTTTTGTACCTCTGTCTATCACCTATAGAAAAGGAGATTGCTTATTATTTTCTTCCAAGAGAACTAAAGAATTAAGTTAACATCCTGACACTCTCTTCTGAAGTCCTTTCTGATACTTCTTTTTTTCTTTTTTTTACCTCCCTGTAGTTGAAGTTTTTAGCTCCTCAAATCCCTTTGAAGACAAGACACAGATAGGCACTGCTCCCTGACTTTGTTGAGCCACTCAGCCTGTGGGAGGCTGGGGCTCTGGGACTGCTGAGTTGTCAGAACTCCTTTAACTCCTTGCTCTGTATCTACTGAACAGTTTTTAGCTCTAAATAAACCAGACAAAACAGAAAATGAAAGGCTTTTGCTAGAGTGGGTTAGTTGTTCAGCAAGTTCAGGAAGAAATACCAGACCAGTTAGATTTCTGGCCTGAGCGCCACAATCTTCAAGCCAGCAACTGTAACCTCAGGTTTGCGTTCAGTAACTCCACTGCTCTTCAGGACCTTTGTATGTCCTTTATAGGGTCTTTTCTTTTGGTTCCTCTTTCCCTTATAATCTTGGAGTGTTTTGCTTTATTTGTTTTTGAGATGGTCTCGTGTAGCATAGGCTAGATTCTAACTTGATAGGTAATCAAGGCTGGCCTGCAATTAGTGATCTTCCACTTTCATTTTCAGTATTAGGTTATAGGCAGTGCCCCCATACCTCTAATCTAGGAGTGTGAAATAAACCCAGACTTATGTGCATTTTGGGAAGAGCCCAGAAAAGGCAGTGTTGAACTCTCCATTCTAGAAAGGATGCACATTTTTTAAAAAGTCAGGATCTTATATAACCCAAGCTGATTTCAAACTATCTATATCTTCAAGGATGGTCTTGAACTTCTGATCCTCTTGCCTGTACCTCCCAAATGCTGTGATTATAGGCATGCACCACCATACATGGTTTTATGCAGTGCTGGGGATTGAACCTATAGACGAGCACTCTACAAACTGAGTTACAGCCTCATCCTGAATGTGCCATTTATAGTGCACTTCAGACACAGAAGCACAGGAGTGCAGGATCCTGTGGGGACAAAAGAATTTTTGGAATTACTCGAAGTGTAGATTGTCCTTGTAGTTGCCTGTCTGTAAGTTTAATTTAAAAGTGCCACAAGTTAGCGCTGGGCAAATACGGTGGTGTACACCTTTAAGCCTAGCACTCAGGAGGCAGAGGCAGGCAGAGCTTCGTGAATTTGAGGACAACCTGGGCTACTTGGTGAATTCTAGGCCAATCAGGACTACACAGTAAGACCCTGTCTCAAACAAAACAAAACAAAACAAAACAAAACAGCCAGACACAATTTCCTTCAAGAGAATCCTGGAGCTGAGGATATTAGCTCGGTGGTAGAGCACTTGCTTAGCACATTCAAAGCCCTGGGCCCCATCCCTAGCACAGAGGGGGAGGAAAGGGCAGCAAAGGGCAGCATGGGACCTTGGATTTTTGTCCTTTCTCCCTGTCCTAGCTTTCTGCCCATTTCTCTCCCCCGAACTTTGCAACTCTCCATTGTGAATTAGCTGTAGCTCAGCATTTTGGTTTGGATTCTTCCTATGCAGAGGTCCTATTGGGCTATCACCTCTCCCTGAATGTGGGTGCATGTTATCAAAACTCAATTTTGCTTTAGCATTAACCTGAGTAAAAGGTAAATGGAATCATTAGGAGAAAGAAAAGAAAATTCCCTGGGATGGGGGGCGGGTAGTGGAGAAATAGCTTATCTGATAAAAGTGATTTCTGCTCTTGCAGAGGACCCAAGTTTGGTTCCTAGCACTCATTTCAGTTGTTGGTGGCTAACAAAGGCCTGTAACTCCGTCTCCAATCACATGCACATACCTACACACAGACACACACATACACATACACAGGTAATTAAAAATAAAGTACATCAGCTAGGTGAGCTGGCACATGCCCTTAATTGCAGCACTCAGGAGGCAGAGGCAGGTGGATCTCTGAATCAAGGCCAGCTGTGGCTACAGGGAGACCATGTCTGAGAAAAAAAAAGCCAAAAAATAATACATTTTAAGACAAACCAACCAACCAAAAAAACCTTAACTGTACATGGTGGCACTTACCTGTAATCCCAGCATGTGGGGGAGGAGGCGGGGGGATCAGTTCAAGATCATGCCTGGCTACATAGCAAGTTGAAGGCCAGCCAGGACTGCATGAGCCCCTGTCTCAAAAGCACAAAAACAAACAACGAATCAACCAACCTAACTGCACTCCTAGTACTACTAGAGAAGTTTTAAGTGCATTGTATTTTTAAATATTTAATTTATTTGGAAGATGGATGGATGAATGATGGTGATATTCCCAAATACCTTACTTGTACCTGACTGACATTTTGAATATAAGATCTAAGTTAATATTTTCTCTAACTGGCCAGAACTGGTTATTTGACTTTCAAAATATGTTACTATTATGACGGAAAGGCACAAAAGAACCACAAAACAAAATCAAATCTCTTTCTAAAAGGAAGAAAGTCTGAATTAGCTTGCAACCAAATACTCTTCAACTAGAAAAAGTGAAATAGGAATTTTCCTCCCTAAATCTTAGAGAAGGGATTGTTTGGATCCTAGAGGAGGTCAATTCAAGATCAATACAATAACACATTTAATTATTAATATTAAATTCATAGAATTGACTCCTTCCAAGTAGCACTGCTATTAAAAAACATTTAAATTTAAGAAACAGTTACATTGGGTGGTTAAGCCCCCTCTGTTTCGGGGGGGCTCTCAACATTCACAGCAGGGAAAGATTAGACTCAGTATGTGTTCTCTGATCCTATTGTCAAATCCTAGCTAGAAGAACCACAAAGTAGGCCGTGTAGTAGTTCTAAGGAACACTAGATTTTAACACGTAGAAAGCCCTATTGCATCAAATAAGTATGAACTTTCAGCACCAGAAACTCAGGATGCAGAAGGCAAAATAATCCCTTGGTTTCCAGGAACGGGTCTCCAGGTTAAGTTGTAAGTAATTTGCAAAGGCTGTCCCCGTAGAGAAACAGGCACGAGGAGTGTTCCCTGTGCATTTCTGCCATGTGCCGCTGTAGCAATCCCTTGTCCAAGGGGTCCTGCCTGATTAGCTGTTTGGAGAAGGATATAGAGAATATTGTTTTTAGAGAAGAAGGAATAGGAGGAATTCAGTCCTTTGAGAAAACCCAGATGTCTTGTTAAAGTGGTTAAAGAAAGGATTTTGTTATGTTTTCTCTTTTTTCATTTAATGTCGTCATTATACAATAGAATTTTAAAAGATCCAAGCTTGATAAATACTGCCTATAAATTCCTGCTGTATAAAAAAATAGACTTAAAATTGAGAAGAACTATGATTGGACATGATGAAGTATCATCTTGATGACATAGCAGCAAAGCTATGGGCCTGCCAGGCTCTGGACTCAGCCTCTTAACCTTTGCAACTAGAGGACTCTGTCACTAGGGCAGCGTTGAGCATTCAAAAAAGGATTTGATGACTAGCTTTTTTTTATATCGTTTTTATTTTCTTCCCAGTTTAAGAATTTCCGAGCTTGTCTCCCAGACAATCCTAAAGATAAGTTTTGCTAAAGGGTTCTGAATAGTGTTGTGCTAAAGTTTCTTTTTGCAGCTTAAATATTTTTCCTTCCTATCTCTCCTTACAGATGGAAGTCACATGCCCCTATATAAATATGCTTGGGGATTTGATACCCTCTGGCCTCCAGCCTTTCTCCTAAAGGAATACAAAACAGCGAATTTAAAAGATCTTTGACCCTCTCTCTCTCTCTCTCCTCACTTTTGAAAATTTTCCCTTTATTCTTTTTGGGGTGGCTCATCTCCTGGCCTCTTTTTCCTATGCTTGGGTTCCCCAATAATGAACCTCTAGAGATTGTTTGGGAACTATACCTTTGACTTCAGGATCCCCCCGTTCTTTTTCCTGGTGCTCAGTGATGGAGAGTGCCAGTGTGGGAGTCAGGAGCACACAGTGGGTTTTCTGATGGGCTCCCACACTGGCCGTTGGCTTTTAACCTAGCACTGGTCTTGGCCTTCTGAGCAGCCTAGATCTACTACCCAGAGGTCTGACTCTTGAGGCTGATGTTGAAGGGCCCAAGAGGGGAGGTACCTCAGACCTTTTTTACCTAACCCCACCTCCGCATCAGGCAATTAGTGCACAGGGCCCGTGTGACCAGAGCAGAGGAAAGAAGTGTCCCTGAAGAACCAACTTAGTCTTTCTTCTGACCTCCTTCCCCAAACACAGAAAATTAATTGAACTTGGAATAACTGTATTCCATTATTAATTAGTGATAATATTTTTTTCAATTTCTTTCACATTTATTTCTTAAAACACTTTATATGGCAGAGGGAAGCAGGTATCTTACCCTGCCCAGCAGAGAAGTACACCAAGCGCAAAGTAATTATGAGTCTTGACTGGCATTAAATAGGTATGACTCCAGTGATGGCTATTCTCACTAGGTACCAGAAGATCTTTCTATGCTAAAGGAGGGACTATGTTTGACTCTTAATCTGTGAGATATGCCTTTGAATTTTTGTTCTTTTGGTCAGGGGCAGGAAACTTACACATTTTATATGATGCTGTAAGCAAGCAATACTTTACAGTCGCTACTAAATACCTGGGAGATAACTGGCAACATGATCGGGTCATTAGATGTCACAGAAGTTGAATTACTCAGAAACACCTGACTTCAAGAAATGGGCACAGGGTTGAGGATGCAGTTCAGTGACACAGACTTACCCAGCATATGGAGGGAGAAAAAGAATGCTAAGAATGTGCAGTGAAGGGGGTAATAGCCTGACATCTGCCCAGTGGAATCATTGTCCTACAGGCAGATTGCAGCATCTCATGACTGTAAGCACTATCTGTCAGCTTCGGCTACATGCCAGACATGTGCTGAGCAGCTGACACACATGAGCAAAATCATGACACTAGATATCTATCATTCAACCTGTTTTACAAGGGTGGACTAGGGCTGAAAGGTGTTAAGCAATTTGGCCAAAGACAAATGACTAGTATGTGATAGAGCTGCTGAAAGAGGGTTAGTAGGGGTCAGGAGATGACTCAGTGGGGGAGTGCCTGATACACAGCATGAGGACCTGACTTCCTACACCCAGCACCCACATAAAAAGCTAGGGGCATGATCTATAGACTGGTGGGATTTGGTGAAGACATATTGTGCATCGGATAGTGGAGACAGGTCAATCCAGTGGAAATAGGCAAATTCCAGACTACACTGGCCAATGATTCTAGCCAATCAGTGTGTGCCAGGTTCAGTGACACTAAAGATTGCCCTGTCTCTAAAGATAAGGTGGAGGGCAATCTAGAAAGACACCTGAAGTTGATGTCTTGTCTGTACACACACATACACATGTGCACTCACACATACATGTGTATGTGTGCACATACACACTGGTGGCGCCTCCCAGCACTCAGGAGGTTGAGGCAGGAAGAGTGAAAGTTCAAGATCAGTCTGAACTTCATAGTGAGACCTGTGTAAAAACAACAGAGTAGGTCCATTTGATTCTAACCTTCATACTGAAGAGAAACGAGGATCTCCATGTCCATCAGCAGGAAATTCAACAAACTATGGCACTTGTACAGAGTCCTGTGCACACTCTCATTGCTCTTTGCAAGACTTCTCTCATTGACTTCTTTTCTACTTTATTCCCAATTCCTACTCTCATTCTTCTGCATTGGCTCTTAGGCACCTATCCTATCAAATGTGTTTGGTAGTGTATCAGTGTCTGGATACATATGTATCCTAGTAAAATATATAATGTTGTTTTGTGTTTGTAAATGTTTGTATTTATGGGGCTGGAGAGATGGCTCAGCAGTTATGAGCATGGCTGCTCTTGCAGAGGACCCGGGTTCAGTTTTCAGCACCCACATGGGGCTAACAACCATCCATAACTCCAATTCAAGGGATCTGATGCCCTCTTCTGACCTCTTCTGGCATTGCATGAAATGGGTACACTTACACACTTGCAGGCAATACACTCATACCCATAAAATAAAAATAATAAAATAAAATAAAAAATACAGTATTTTTAAATGTTTGTATTTATCACAGTAGTATTGTGCCATAACTTTCATTGTTTCCTAACTTTTAATGTTCTTTTTTACTTTGTTTTAAACGAAATGTATGTTATCATGATGGTTAAGCTTGTCAAGCTTACCATGAAAACCAACCCCTGGGTGTACCTAGGAGGGCATTTACAGAAAGGTTTTAACATAAGACAGAAGATCCACCTTGAATGTGGTAACACTATTCCATAGGTCTGGGTCCCAGAAAAAAATAAAAAAGAGTAGGTGAGCTGAGCACCAGCACTCATTTCTGTTTCCTGATTCACTGGGACCCTTCCTCATGTCCATTGCTGCTGGACATGACAGACCATACCCTTAACCTGTAAGCTGAGATAAACCCTTCCTTCCTCATACTGTTCTTTTCAGATGTTTCATAACAACAAGGAGAAAGCAATTAGTGCAGTTTTCATGAGTTCATTTAGTTTTAATTTATTATTGTTATTTTATGTGGATGAGTATATTGCCTACATGTGTGTAGCTGCACCTGTGTTGTGCAGTGCCCACAGCGGACAAAAGAAGGCGTTGGATCCCCTGTAACTGGAGTTACAGATGGTTGCTAGCTGCCATGTGAGTGCTTGGGATCAAACCCAAGTCCTCTGCAAGAACTGTTACTGTTCTGAACCATCTCTCCAGCTCCCTCTCTTAGTACCTTTAATGTTAAATATGCCTCTAATATAGTCTGTTTAACCATTTCATTAGAAATGAACACAGAGCTTGCCTTTGACTTCTAACTGCTACAAACCAATGCAATAGCATTCACATATGAATCTATTTCTTTATGAGATATATCTATAGATTCTGACATAGAAGAATGTTCTAGACTAAGTGGTAAAGGAAAGTTGAATATGCAACATATGGCCTCATTGTTTAAGAAAAAAACTATAGGTATGTAAGGATATATTTGTGTTTGAAAAGTCTGAAGGAAGGAAAACAAGCAGTTAATGTGTCTGGAGCCCACTGCAATTTCATATGAATTTGAAAATCAACTGTCCAATTTCTACAAAAAAAAAAGGCTATCGAGATTTTGGTTAGGATTACATTGAATCTGGGTGGGTGTGGTGCACACTTAAGAGTGTGCACGTGGGAGGTAGAGGCAGAAGGATCAAGGCTATATAGTGAATTCAAAGCCAATCTAATGCTGCATGTAAATGTAAAACATGTTAGCTCACTCTCTCTAACTATCTATCCTTTAAAATATAGTGATAAAACATGTCATTGGATGGGATGACTCTGCATGTCAAGATGACTCTACTGCAAATTACTCTTCTTTTATACCAGTCAGCATGGTTTTAAAGTGTCTCTTTTAAGGGAGGAAATGTAGCACAGTGGTGGAGTGATGCCTCAAAGGGACGAGTCCCTTGGTTCAATCCCAGCACCTCACAGTGATGACAGCGATCTTGTGTCTTCTTTCCTAGGTTAATTCCTAGACATTGTTATAAGTCTGGTAGTCTGACTTCTTTACCATTATGAATGATATTTTACTTCTATTTTTAGTTGACTGTTAATGTTAGAAAAGGACACATGTCAGTTACTTTCTTGTTACGTGGTGAAATGCAAATAAATCACTTAGAAAATCAACTTAAAGGGGGAAAGGTTTATTTTTGGCTCATAGTTATAGAGGTTTCATGGGTCCCTTGGCTCCAATGCTGGGTCCTTCATGAGGCAAATCATCACGGCAGAAGGGCAGAGCAGAGAAAAGCTGGTTACTACATGACATCCAAGAAGCTGGGGCTGGAGTGGGCTGGACACAGGCAGCACTCTTGCTGTCCCCCCTTAAGCGACCTACTTCCTCCAACCAGGTTTATCTCCTAAAACCCCTTCAGCTTGAGCTAACTGATGTGTTACTCCACAGTGACTTCCAGGGTGACATAGCATCTTCACGCTCTCACATCGTTTCCTCACAGTCCATCACCTAGAAACCAAGTCTTTTAACAAGAGTCTTTATGGGGCATTTCAGATTCAAACCATAACAGCACTGCTTAGTGTAAGCCTGTTTAACTTTATAGAACACTTGCTAACTTATTTTCCACTTTTATGTCATTTTCTGTTCCCATCAATGACATGCGGCAGTTCCAGTTGCCTTGTATCTTCCCTACCTCTTGGCATTGCAGTTTGACCTTAGCCATCACAACAATTTATCCTGATTTTAATTTGCATTTGATTAATGATATGGAACAATCTACTATATACTTTTCTGCTACCACTATACACTTTTGTGATTTGATTGTCATGAATTTTGTCTTTTTAAATTTTTGACTGGGTCTCATGTAGCTCAGGCTGACCCCAAATCACTATGTAGCTAAAGCTGGCTTTAAATTCCTAATTATTCTGTCATCGATTTTTTTCTTTTCATTTCAGAAATTAATCTAAGTAGAGCCATACAGTATATGTCCTTATATCATTCAGTATAATTCACTACCCAGGGTGATACATCAACTTGTTTCATTCTTTTTGTTGCTAAGTATTACTCCATAGTCTGAATGTACCAATGTATTAGAATATTCCCCTGTTAGAGGATATCTAAGATGTATTTCACCTTTGTTTATTATGAATGTAGTTGTTATGAACATTTACGGTTTTCTGTGAATATAAGTTTTTAGTTCTCTGGAATAAAAGCCAAAATTACATTGGATAAGCTGCATTGTAAAGAAGACCAAGCTGGGACTGGAGAAATAGCTCAGTGGTTAAGAGTACTGAGTACTCTTCCAGAGGACCCAGGTTAGAGTCCCAGCACCTACATGGCAGCTAACAATGGTCTCTAACTCCAGTTCCAGGGGATTTGACACCCTCTTCTGGCCTCCACAGGTATTGTCTTATATGCATGCAAGCAAAACACTCATATACATAAATTTTAAAAATACATAGAATTTTTTTTAAAAGAAAGACCAAATCATAATTAGAAGCTTGGAACAGAGGTCTGGTAGCACATGCCTGTCATCCCAGCTACTCAGGAGGGCTTATAAGAGCCTTTATGAGACATTTCAGAGCCTTATGATCACAAGTTCAAGGTCAGCTTAAGCTATAAACAGAGTTCTGGATCAGCCTGCCGCAAAATTTAAAAAATAAAAAATAAAAATGAGCCAGATGTGAGGACACTCTCCATTAATCCCAGCACTCAGGAAGCAGAGACAAATGGATCTCTGTGAGCTGGAAGCCAGACTGGTCTAAATGGCAAGTTCCAGGACAGGCAGGATTCCATAGTGAGACACTATCTCAAAACAACAAAAAGATCTCAGCAGTCCCAAGACTGCCCCGACAATCAAGCAGGCACCCCATCACATGGCCAGCTCTGGGCTTCTGCTGCTAATACAGCCCAGGGGAGACTTAACCTGGGGCTCCCAGCCTCTGGTGACCCTGGCAGGGATCTCATATTCAAAATAGAGGCCTGAGGTGTCCCAGGTTTGTCTTGTGGCTGGTGCCAGTGGACTTGGCTCAGAGGGCACTACTGGTGGGACATCCACAGATGACCCCCAGGCCCCTCCCTTCCCTGCACAGCCAGGCTGCAATAGCCTGAGCAGTGAGGGTATCTTCCAGCCCCCAAGCACATCAAACAGAGGGGTGGAGAGCATTTGGTTTTACTTTTGTCTCTGAAGTGGTGCCTGCACCTCCAGCCCTCTATTCCGTGGCCCCACTTCTCTGCCCCACCCAGGCATTGCCATTCTAGCACTTGCTCCAAGTCACCCAGATGCCCTTTGCCAAATACACCTGAGTATATGGATTTAAAGGGACTCATGGGCACCAGAGAATTTATGGTTCTATATCCAAAAGGATGGCAAAACTGGTGAAAAAAATTTTTTTTATTGGTTGGGGACATAGGTCTGCAATAGAATGCTTGTCTAACATGAGTAAAGCCCTGAGTAAAGAAAGCCCTGGGCTCAATCTCCAGCACTATAAAATGTATTTAAAAAGAAAAATAAGCATGGAACTTTCATCTCCACGCCCCACCCCTGAAAAGGGAGAAACTGGAGATTAAGTTAATAATTGAAGAAGCCTACATAATAATACCGTGAGGATGGGGCTGATTAACATAGCTATGCTTAGGGGTAGTGGCACACCAGTAGGTCCACGGGGACAGAATCTTTTACACTCAGAAACTTTCCAGATTCACCCTGTATGCATTTTCTTCTGGCTATTTATCTGTATTTTTAAAAATATCCTTATATTTCTGTGAGACATTTTAGCAAATTATGAATCCAAGGAGGGGTTTGAGGAAACTTTCACATTATAACTGATTGACCAGAAGCTTAAACACTTCCTACCTACACTGAGGGAAATAACACAGACGCCCAGTTTCACCACTGATACTCAGCATTATTTTGGAAGCTTTATCTAGAGTTATTAGGATAGGGGCCTGCAAGATGGCTCATCAGGTACAGACACTTGCTGCCAAGCCCGACAACCTGAATTCAATCCACAGGACCTACATGGTGGAAAGAGAAAACTGATTCCCACAAGTTGTCTTCTGACTTCACACACACCATAGCATGTACACGCGTGTGCGCGCATGCACACACACACACACACAAATAAAGTAAAATTTATTTAAAATTTTTTACAGACTAGGATGGTAAAAAGAAGAAATTGGAATGAGAGAAGTAAAACTGTCCCTATTCATAGGGACACTCCTATAAATACATAGGGACACTCCTGCATGTAAAAAGTCCCAAAGAGGGGCTGGAGAGATGGCTTTGGCATGGTTAAGAGCACTGGCTACTCTTGCAGAAGACCCAGGTTCAAATCCCAGCACCCACCATGGCAGCTAACAGCCATCTGTGACTCCAGTTCCAGGGGATACAACACCCTCCTCTGTCCTCTGTGGGCACTGCACGACATGGGTGCACTTACACACATGCAGGAATAATACTTATACACATAAAATAAAAATAAATAAATACAAATTTAAAAAATTAAATTAAATTAAAAATCCCAAAGAATCTAAATCTATAGAAAAGCCATGAGAGTTAATAAACTACATCAACAAAGTTGTGAGACAAGCATAGAGAAATCAGTTGTGTTTCTACATAACAGCAAATGGATAGTCTGAAAAGGAAATTAAGAAAACAACAATTCAAGGCAGGAAAACACTTGTCTCTGCCCCTCCTGCTGCCCCTTGTAGTGTACTCAATAAATATTTTCTTAAAAATATAAAAAATCAATTTACAATAAACCACTTAAGAATAAAACACCTAGCAATATATTTAACCAAGATGATGAAAAATCTGTTCATTGAAAATATTGCAAACAGAAATTAAAGAAGACAAATAAAAGGAAACATCTATGTTCATAATTTGGAAAATATAATATTGTTCAAATAGCAATAGTCCCAAAATGGTCTACAAATTCCATGTCACCATTTAAAAAATTCCAGTGTTCCTCTTTCAAGAATGGAAAAATTGATCTTCAAGTTCTTGAAGAATTGCAAAGAACTTTAATTATCCGAAACAATCTTGAAAAGAAAAACACTGTAGAACTTTCATTTCCAGTTTCAAAGCTTACTACAAATCTACTGAACTGTATATTGACATAAAGATAGACATACAGACCATTGAAACAAAACTGAGTTCCCAGAAATAAAAGTACACATCTGTGTCAACTGATTTTCAGAAGGATACCAAGGTCATTCAGTGTTGGAAAGAATAGCGTTTTCAATAAGTGGTGCTTGCTGTATATCAACTGTCTGTCCCATGGAAAAAAATGAATTAGAGCCTTCTGCCTACCATACACAAAAATCAAGGAAAAACAAACCAATGATCTAAACTAAAGACTTAAAACCAGGCCTTAGTGGTGTAGCTCAGCTGGAGAGTCTTGTCTAGTATACACAAAGCCCTGAGTTTGATCTCGAGAACCATAGAAACTTGGGCCTAATGACCAACACCTCTAGTCCCAGCATTCTAGAGGTAGAGGCAGGAATATGCAAAGTTCAAGGTAATCCTCTGCTCCATAGTGAGTTCAAGGCCAGCCCGAATTACACAAGATCATCTTAAAGGATAAAACAAAAAACTGAAGACAAAAACTATGAAACTCATAAGAAAACTTAAGGATAAATTTGGACTTCGGAATTGGCATTGCATTGTGTAGGTATGATGTCAAGGTGAAAATACAGGCCAACAGAATAGCTCTCAAATTAAACATCTTTACGTATCAAAAGATGGTACTGGATTCTTGTAAGTTGTCTTACTGGCCTCTACATGTGCATCATGGCATGAAAGTACCCATATATATATGCACACACATCTATCTATAGATGCAAAATGAATTTTTTTAAAATGTAGCCATATGTGGTGGTATACTCCTTTAATTCCAGCACTAGGGAGGCAGAGGCAGGTGGATCTCTGTGACAGTGAGGCCAGCCTGCTCTACATAGCAAGTTCCAGGCTAGCTGGGGCTACAGGGAGACCCTGTTTCAAAAAAAAAAGAACAAAAACCAAACCAAACAATAGTAACAAAAACACCTTCCCCCCCCCGCCCCCCCAAAAAAAGGCTGGAGAGATGGCTCAGAAGTTAAGAGCACTTTCTGCTCTTTCAGAGACCCAGAGCTCGGTTCCCAGCATCCACATCAGGCAGCTCACAACTGCCTATAACTCCAGCTACAGAGGATCCAATACCCCTTTGGCGTCCAAGGGTATCCATATTCACATATATATATATATACAATGACAGCCATACATACACATAAATAAATAATAAATCTTTGAAAATACTATAGGCTCAGTGGGTAAAGGTGCACAGTAAGCAAATCTAAAGACCTGAGTTTGAACTCAGGAACCTACATGGTAGAAGAAGAGGATCAACTCATACGAGTTGCTCTTTGATCTCTGCATGTGCACCATGTGTTCTACTCTGCTTTCGATTGCTTGACAAAACACTCGGACCAAAACCAACTTGGGGAGGTGCTCTTGCCTCCAGGTTCATGCCCTGAGTTCCTGCCTTGACTCCCTCAGTGATGAACTATGATGCAGAGATGTAGGTAAAATAAATCCTTTTCTCTCCAAGTTGGTTTTGGTTAGTGTTCTTATCATAGCAATTGAAGGCAAACTAGGACAGAAATTGCTACCAGAGAATGGGCTATTGCTGTGACAGACCTGACTCAGTTGTTTTGGGGAGGATTGTGGAAGTATTTGGAACTTTGGGCTGGAAAAGCCATTGAGAGCTTAGAGCTTTGTGAGCTGTTGCTGTGGAGCTTGGAACAGTTCTGCTGAAAGAGATGTAGACAATAGAGAGTTAGTTTATGAAAGTTCAAAGGGAAGTAAAGATGATCAGGGCTGTCTGTGTGATATTTTGAGTTGAGAATCTGTGGTGTCCGGTCGACTGGAACTGAAGGATCAAACCATGATTGAGACTGGAACCACTGAAGTGAAACCTTTGCTTTACTGGGACAATTAATGCTGTTTGGGGGGGGGGCTGAAAAAATCAGTTGCGAGTAACAAGAGATCAGCATCACTGTGGCAAAATCTTCTGGGAAGTATTTTCTCAGGGTCAGCACATAGAAGTTATGGTCCAGAGGGGGTCTGAGCCTCCATCTCAATCTGGAAGCATGACTTGGTAATGTGTAAGAGTCTCCTGCATGGTTCTGGTGTTGAAAACTTAAAGGGGTCACAGAGAGTAGCTGAGGCTGTGCATCCAGGAAGGCCAGAAGAGCCCATGGGTGAAAATGAACCCTTAGTTGCAGTGGAGATCCCAGCTTTCTGGAGATTCCAGGACTATGGGACAACCATAAAGGGCAGCAGCAGGTGTGAAATGGAGCTGGCCTAGGCCTGTGAGACGAGCTGTGTGTGCTGTGGATGGCAGAGCCAAAGAAGTGGAGTTGCCCAAGCCTTCTGTGGCCATGAAGATTGTGAGTGAATCCCTGATGTTCAGCCTTAGCTACTTTGTTGGACTTTGGTTTTGCTTAAAAGTGCCTGATTCTTCCCTTTTGAAATAAAACAGTGCTTGTTGTTCTTATTTTTGCGGGAGCCTGTGGTTGAGAGACTTTGAAGTTTTAAAGTGTTTGAGGTTTTTTTTAAGCACTGTGGAACTTTTAAAGTTGTACTGTTGTATGTTGTGTTATTAATAGTAACATCATACCTTGGGGATAAGAAATGGAAAGCTTGTAGTTTAATAGTGATATGTATGTGTCAAATTGATAGAGGGTCAGTTTGTGCTAGACAACTTTAGTTATCAACTTGATTCACCTGGGTTGAAGGAGCCTCAATTGAGGAATTCCTCCATTGGACTGGCCTGTGGCCATGTCTGTGGGGCATTTTCTTGAGTGTTGAGTGATGTGGGAGGGCCTAGCTCACTGTGGGTGGGGCCACTGCTGGGCAGGTTTTTCTCTATTGTATGAGAAAGGCTGAGCGCAGGACAGGGGAGTAAAGCAATAACCTGCTTTGGCTCCTGCCTCCAGATTCCTGTCTTGATTTCCTACCTTGAGTTCCCTTCGTGATGAACTGTGACCTAAGAGATATAAGATAATATAAGCTCTTCCCTCCCTAAGTTGGTTTTAGTCAGTGGTTTTATCACAGCAATTGAAAGAAACTAGAACACCATGGCACATGTATGCACACTTACACAAATAAACCTAATAAAAATTAAATTTAAAAAAGATATTCTGTGAAGGTGATTACTTAAGTACTCATATAAGAGTTAGAGTTTAATATCCAGATAATATTTTTTAAAAATGGTAACTTGCTGGGTGTGGTGGTACAGGCCTTTAATCCCAGATTTTTGGAGATAGAGACCAGCCTGATCTACAAAGTTAATTCCAGGCCAGGGACCAGAAAGACCCTGTCTCAAAAATACCAAAAAGCAAAAAAGCCATCATTAGCTGTATAGCAAGTTCAAAGTCAATCTGGGACACATGAGACCTTATCCTTAAAAAAATTGGCAAAAGATTTAGATCAAAATTTCTCCAAAACAAGATAGTCAACAAGTACTGAAAACACATTCAACGTCATTACTAACTGGGAAATGAGAATCAAAGTCACAATAAAATGTTATTTAATACTCAAGGAACTATAAAAATAACACAAAATAGCCAGGCGTGGTGGTACGTGCCTTTAATCCCAGCACTCTGTAAGTAGATGCACCAGATCTCTGTGAGTTCGAGGCCAGCTTAGCCAACATAACATGTTCCAGGCCAGCCAGAGTTACACAGTGAAACCCTGTCTCAAAACTGTAAGGACCCCCCAGAAATGGAAAATGAAGGCTACAGCAAATCTGACTCCATCTTGTTAGAAAAAGCCTCAGCCACGTAAGCTTGGCTTCCTGGCTTCAGAAACTCTTTCCCACCCCCCTAGTTAAACATTTGCAAGGACATAGCCTTCAAATATCAGAAGGTTTTGTAAAAACACCCTACTTAGGACTACATGAGATCTGGTCAGGTTGACCAAGGCTAAAATCAGAGACATAAACAAGACCTTGAAGTATACTCTGGTAAGCGCATTCCATGGGCCCTGTTACCTTAATATGAGTAAGATGCTTTTTCGTGCCAAGTGGGCTTCCTTAACCAATCCCAACCCTTGTCCCTCCTCTCTTTGTTTTAACCCTATAAAACATCACCTCACCCTCCATTCGGGGCCACTGTCTTATCACCCACTGCGGCGGTGTGTCAGACTGTGGACCAAGCTCGAGCTTGTAAATAAAGACCCTTTGTTCTTACATCAGATTTGGCCTCCATGGTGGTCTTTTGAGAGGATTCAATAACCTGGGCACAACAAAAACAAAAACAAAAACAGAAAACAAATCCAAAAAACTAAAAAATAGGAAAATGTTAAGAATTTCCAAGAATATGGAAAAAATGGAAACCTCATGCATTGCTAATGGAAATATAAAATAGTTCAGCCACCGTTGAAAGTGCTTTGGAAGTTCCTCTAAAATTTAACATTGAGTTGCCATCTGACCCACAAGTTCACACATAGGTATGTAACAGAAAGAACTGAAAACAGATACTCAAACAAATACTCCCACATGCATGTTTGTAGAAATACTTACTATACATAGTAGCTAAAAGATGGGTGGAAATCATTCAAATGTCTATCAATAGATAAATCTACAAGTTAGGTTACACCAACAGGTTGGAATATTTTGGACACATGCTACAATGCAGATGAACCTCAAAAATACTGCACTGGGTGAAAGAAGCTGGACTGAGAAAAATCACATATTGTATACTTATATTTATATTTAATAGTCATAATAGCTAAATCTTTAGAAATAAATATGAGATTTCTAGTTGCCAACTGTGGAAGGGGAGTAACCATCTAGTTAGTATGGAATTTCCTTCCAGATGATTAAAATTGGGGGAACTAAAATTTTAGATGATTACACAACATTGTGAATGTATTGTCATTAAACTTTGAAGTAGTTTCTTTTGCCTATTCCTGTACCATATCATCAAAAGGGGCTGGAGAGATGGCTCAGTAGTTAAGAGCACTTGGTTGTACTTGCAAAAAGCCCAAGTTCAGTTCCCAGCATCCACATGGTGACTAACAACTGTCTATAACTCCAGGTCCAGGAGATCCAATGCCCTCTTCTGGCCTCCATGGGCATTGCATGCACATGGAATACTTAAACACATGTAGGCAAAACACTCATACACATAAAAATAAATTTTAAAAATTTAAAGTTGCCTGTAAATATCTATTGGCTATATTTGTGTGAGTCTGTTCTTGGATTTTTTATTCTTTCCCACTTATTCTACATATCTATCTCTTTGTCACTACCAAACTGTTTTGGTTAAGGTAGCTTTAGAGGAAATGAATTATATAATAATAATAATATCATAAAAATACTTCACTGGGTGAAAGAGGCTGGAATAAAATAATAATGGTATTTAGTAATATGATTTCTTATAGTCAATTCTTTTTTTTTTTTTTTTTTGAGACAGGGTCTTCCTGTAGCCTCAGCTAGCCTAGTACTATGTAGACCAGGCTGGATTTGATCTCACAGAGATCTTCCTACCTTTGCCTTCTGGATGCTGGGATTAAAGGCATGAATCACCACTCCCAGCTCTGCTATAGTTTTTAATAGAAGCTCTGTTCTACTCTGCTTCCAATCACTGTGACAAAACACTCTAACCAAAACCAACTTGGGGAGGAAAGGGTTTATTTGGCTTACATCTCCCAGGTTACAGTTCATTACTGAAGGTGCCTAAGGAAGGAACTCAGGACAGGAACTTGGAGGCAGGAGCTGGAGCATAGGAAGAGTCACAGCCCCATGCCATGCATGTGTCATTCCTAGAAGCCAAAGACATTAAAATCAGTGGAAGGAAGAGAAGTTAAGATCCTGTCTCACTTTTCCACACATTAACCTAACTCACCCTGTAGTTCCCATGGAAGAACACTGCTTACTGGCTTGCTTCCCTGGCCCAAACGCAGCCTGCTTTCTATGCAAAACAGAACAAATTCCCCAGGGGTGGTATCACCCACAGTGGGCAGGGCCCTCCCACATTACCCAGTAATCAAGAGAATATCATACAGACACGGCTACAGGCCAGTTCAACAGAGGAAAATTCCCCAACTGAGGCTCCCTCAACCCAGGTGTGTCAAGTTGACAACTAAAGCTGTCCAACGCAAGTTAGTTACAGGTTGGAATTTTCCATTTTATTTTAAATTTGCTTAAAGTTTTTATCATAAACGTCATACTTTTCTATCCATCTTTATTACAGCACTTATTCTGAGTTTCTGGTTGTGTTGAGGTCAAGAGATATCCAAAGAAAATAAAGAGAAAATTTAATCAATTCAGTAATAATTTGAGTTTTGGTGTTCTTCCCAAAATCACTTACTGCTTTTAGCCTTGCAGAGTTATCCAATAGCTTCTGTATGCTTCATTCTGTTTACATTTTATAGATGCTATCAGATCAAGCACAAAGATGATGGAAGTACACTCAATCCCTCTTACCCAGAACTCAAACCTCAATACTAATAACTTTTTTTGTTTGCCGTTCCATTCCTTACACATTCCATTATCTTTCATGTCTTACTGTAGCAACAAGGACTTCTAATAATGTTAATTAAAATTGCTATAAGCAGAGAATGGTGGTACAAACCTCTAATCCAGCACTTGGGAAGCTGAAATGGGAGGCCTGTAAATTTGTGCAGTCTATCTTAAAAAAATTTTTTTAAAGAGCTTAGTAGAAGGAAGTTAGGGGTCACTAGGAAGGTTCACTGAGTAAAGCAAAGGCTGATGACATGAGTTCCATTCCCAGAGTCCACATAGTGGAAGGAAAGAAACATGTCCACAAAGTTTTCCTCTGACCTCCACACATGCACCATGGCAGGTATGTCCCCTCTCCCCATAAATGAGTAAAATGTTAAAAATTTAAAAAGGAAATTAGGACAGTGGGGTGTTCCTTCAAAAGGAATATTAGGGGCTGGGGGAGTAACTCAGTGGCACAGCATTTGCCTAGCACCCTAGTCATGCACTCAGTTCCCAGTACCACACACACAGAGTCATCTGAAGGGGAGGAAATAATTGGGATACAAGCCCCCCGCCTCTCTTTCTCTCCTCCTCCTTCTCCTCCTCCTCCTCCTCCTCCTCCTCCTCCTCCTCTTCTTCCTTCTCCTCCACCAGAACTCCTCCCTCCTCTCTCCCCATCCACCCTGAGCTCAACAGCATCACTTTACTGCATATTTCTCACCAGGATGTTCTGCTTTACCACAGGTCCAAAGTGACATGTCAAGTCACAATAGATAGAAAACCCTAAAACCATGAGCTGAAATAAGATTTTTTTCATTATAAGCTGTCATATTTTTTGTCATAGCTACTGTTATAGTTTGAATCTGAGACGTTCCCCATCTCAGCCATTGTGTATCCCTCCTTACCTCCTTACACAAAGGCTCATATACTGGGGGTTTGGGGGAAATGAATGGATCCCAAGGGCTCTGACCTAAGCAATGGATGAACTCTTGATGAACTCATAGTATGATGGGATTGTTGGATGGTGCCAGGAAATAGGATTGGGGCCTGACTGAGTAAGTAGGTCACTTTCTACTATCCCTGCCCCTTTCTGTTACTCTGCTCCCTAACCACCATGAAGTGAGCAGCTGTACTCCTCCATGCCCTCTACTTCTTCCTCTGCCTTCTCCTCACCACAAGCCCAGACGCAACCGTTGATCAGAGACTGAAACTTCCAAAATTATAAGCCAAAATAAATTCCTTCTCTAAATGGTATTTGATCACAGAGATGAAAAATCTAACACAGGAATCAAAACTTAATATAACATGTATCTGGAGCTGTGGAGATAACTCAGCAGGTAAAACTTTGGCTCGTGTGAGATCCCTAAAGCAAGTTGGCTTCAGATGAGCTGAACCTCAAGCTCCAAGTCCAGCAATCTCTTGCTGCCTCAAAATATCTAATGGAGCATGATAGAAGAGGGTACCTGACACTAACCTCCAGCCTCCACATGCACAGACACACCCACATACACGCAAACATACACACACACATCATATACCCATATACACATGCCAAAAAAGGAAAAATTGCCATGGATCTTATTTTTAAATTATTATTAGCTTGAGATTTCTGTTGTTCTATTAATGTATTTAATCTACCTACCTTTATTGTAATTACTGTCCTACTAGGTCTAATTTTATTTTTTTTATGTGTATGAATGTATTGCTTGCATGTATGGAAATGAACCTGTGTCATGCAATGCCTGAGGAGTTCAGAAAAGAGTGTCAGATCCCCTGGAACTGGAGTTAGGATGTTGTTAGCCATCATGTGGTGTTGGACACAATGCAAGGTGGGCCCTAACCAGGCCACCTGCTAGGAGGAATAGAGGAATGGTTTCCGTGGGCATGGCTTTCTGCTCTGACTAGTTGTGAGACCAGCACCTGGAAAGAACCTGCCTACCTGGGGACAAACATACTATTGGCTGTATTTGGGACCCCACCCCATAAGGTCATTGGCTATCCAGGCCTATAAGAGCTTGTGCACATATTCAATAAACGAGCGCTTGGCCTGCTTCCCATCCATCTCCCAGAGTCTGCGTTTTGACTCTGTGTCTACTTGCCCCCAACCATTTGGGCTGGCTCCCCTCGGTCCCCTAGGGCTGGCCCCCAGTGCTGCAACCCCAATAATGTGGGTGCTGGGAGTTGAACCCAGGTCCTCTGCAAGTGCAGCCAGTGCTTTTCACCACTGAGCCATCTCTCCAGGCCCATATTCCAATTTTCTTTTCGGAATAATGTTTCTATTGCCCTCCTTACTGTTCTTCCTTAAAGCTTCCTCCTCCCTACCCCCCACTGGGCCCTTTCTAGTTTCTTTGGGCTGAACTAGCAGCAGAGGTCCAGGGCTGGCCTTGTGGAGAGACAGCTCAGCAGTTAAGAGCATTGACTGCTCTGGGAGAAGGTTGAATCCCAGCACCCATATGCCTATATCTTGAAGTGTTTTTCCTACTCTTTCCTCTAGCAGTTTCAGGTCTTTTAAGTTATTTCACCCATATGGAGTTGATTTGTGTAAGGTGAGAAATAAGGATCTATTTTCATTCTTCTGCGTGTGGATATCCATTTTTCTCATTTGTTAAAGAGGCTATCATTCCTACAGTGAGTATTTTTGGCATCTCTGTCAAAAAATCAGGTGGCTATAGACGCATAGCTTTATGTCTGGGTCTTCTAGTACTATCTATCTATCTATCTATCTATCTATCTATCTATCTATCTATCTATCATCATCATCGTCTACCTATCTTTGTGTAAATGCAAAGCTGTTTTTTTATTGCTGTGGCTTTGAAATCAGTATGGTGATACCTCCAGCATTATTCTTTTTGCTCAGGGATGCTTTGGCTATCCAAGTCTTTTGTGCTTCCAGACGAATTTTAAGATTGTTTTCTCTATGTCTGTGAAAGTTAAATACTTAAAAAATATTTTATTTTTATTTTATGTGTATGAGTGTATTACCTGCATGTATTGCACCTGAGTTGTGCAATGCCCACAAAAGTCAGGAGAGGGTGTTGGATCCCTTGGAACTGGAGTTGCAGGTGATTGATACCTGCCATGAAGGTGCTGGTATCTGAACCCAGGTCCTCTGTAAGAGCAGGCAGTGCCCTTAACCCCTGAGCCATCTCTCAGCTCCCTGGTGTTAATATTTTGATGGGTATTGTAGTGAACCTATAGATCACCTTTGATAAGATAGTCATTTTCACAATATTGATTCTCCCAATCTATGAGCTGTAGGGCACAACTGCAGGATGGGCCTTAGCCAGGTCACCTGCTATGAGGAATAGAGGAATGGCTCCTGTGGGCGTGGCGCTCCGCTCTGGCTAGTCGTGAGGCCAGCTTCTGCCCAGCGTCTGCAAAGAACCTGCACCAAGATGATCTACCTGGGGACAGATTATTATTGGCTGCAGTCGGGACCCCACCCCAGAAGACCATTTGCTAACCAGACCTATAAGACCCCTTGCGTTTCTGTAAATAAACGAGCTTGCAGTGGCTTGCCACCTCCTGCTTCTCACTCAGCTTCCGGGGTCTGTGTGTTTTGACTCCGTGCCTGCTCACTCCCTTTTGGTGGAGACCTTCATCCCTCCCAGGCTGGCCCCAGCAGAGGGACCCCCAACAATGAGCATGGGAGGTCTTTACCTCTTCTTCAAGGTATCCCGAGTGTTTTAACTTGCGTTATAGAAATCATTTGTTTCTTTGGTTAGGTTCACCAAAGTGATTTTTAAAAAGTCAATTTTGAATGTGCTTATTTCCCTGATTTCTTCCTCATCAGGTATGCTATTAGTATATAGGAAGATTATAAATTTTTGCATGCCAATTTTCTATCTTGCCACTTTGCTGAAAGTGTTTATTTGTTCTAAGAGTTTTCTGGTCTTTTATGTATCAAATTATACTATCTACAAATAAATACTTTTACTTCTTCCCCAATATGTAATCATTTTATTTGCTTCTTTAGCCTTATTTAGCTTATTTTAGCCTTATTCCAGCATTACATTGAATAAGAGTAGAGAATTTTACCCCGTTATCTTGTTCTGGATTCCACTAGAAATGTTTTGGGTTTTTTCCCCCACTACTTTTGGTCTGTCATATACAGCCTTTGTCATGTTGAGTATGTTTCTTCTCTTCAGGACTTAACATGAAGGGATATTGAATTTTTTTTTCAAAATCTTTTTCTACATCTAGTTTAATATCATATGATTTTTGTTCTTGAGTTCATTTATGGAATATATGACATTTGTTGATTTGCATGCTAAATCATCCCTGTATCCATTGACTAAAATCTACTTGATTGTGATGAATGATCTTTTTCATGTTCTCTCGAATTTGCTTTGCAAATATTTTGAGAATATTTGCATCTATTTATCAGGGAGATTGTGTCTAGAATCTTTCTTTTTGTCATTATCCAGTTTTAATATAAGGATAAGCCTCATAAAAAGAATTTGACAGTGTTCCCCTTCCTTTCCCATTTTATGGAAGTTTAGGAAGCATTGATGTTCTTCTTTGAAGATCTGGCAGAATTCAGCAATGAATATTTCTAAGCCTGGACTATTTTTAGTTGGAAGAGGTTCTTAAATTATTGCATCAACTTCATTGCTTGTCATAGATCTGCTTAATTATTTATCTAATATTGATTTAATGTTAATAGATCAGGTACATCTAGAAATTCATTAGATTTTCTAATTCAGTGGAATATACTTTTTAGGTAAAACTTAGTGATTTTATGAACTTCATTAGTATTCCTCATAATGGCTCCCTTTTCATCTCTAATCTTATTTAGTCTTCTTTTTCTTTTAGTTAGCTTGACTAAGAATTTGTTGATCTTATTTATCTTTGGACAGAGCCAACTCTGTTTCATTGATTATTTATACTGTTATTTTTTGTTTCCATTTCATTTATTTCTGTCTTCATCTTAATCATTTCTGTTTGAGTTTGACTTGTTTTTCAAAAGTCTTATAGTATACATTAAGTCCTTTGAGAGCTTTCTAATTTCTTAATGTAGGCACTTAGAACTATGAACTTCCTCTTAGAGTTCATTTACTTTATCCTACAGGGTTTGTGTTTTCATTTTCAGGAATTCCTTGATTTCTTCAATGACTCATTTGTTATTTAGTGATGTGTCATTTAATCTCCAGGAGTTTTTGAATGTCTATAGTTTCTCCTGCTGTTGATTTGTAGTTTTAGTCTATTTAGACCAGATAGAATACAAGGAATGATTTATTTTCCTATATTTGTTGACTTGCTCTGTGCTCTAATATATGATCTCCTTTAGAGAAGTATCTATGAGTTGCCAATAAGAATGTGAATTCTGTAGTGTTTGAAATTTTCTGTAAATATCCACGAAGTCTATTTGATTTATGATGTAAGTTTCTCTACTTTTTGGCTGATCTATTGATGAGAGTGGAATACTGAAGCAATGAACTATTATTGTGCTGGAATTTTTTGTGTCTTTACCTCTAGTAGCATTTGTTTTATGGAATTAAGTGCACTTGTGTTGGTGTATATGTTTAGAACAGTGATGTTCTCTTGATGAATTATTTTCCTAATCAGTAAGAAGTGATCTTGTCTCTTCAATTTTTGGATTAAAGTCTATTCTGTCAGATGTTAGAACAATGATTCCTGTTTCCTAATTTCATTTGCTTGGAATATGCTTTTCCATCATTTCACCCTAAGGTGGTATCTATCTTTTATGTTGAGGTATGTTTCATTGAGACAAGAAATGGATGGTTTCTGCCTTTTGATCCAGTATGAAAGTATGTCTTTTGATTGAGGCATTGAATCTATAAATATTCAGTTATTGAAAGTTGTTTGTTACTTCTGCCGCTTTGTTGATTTTTTAGTGGGTTATTTTTCCCTGTGGCTCCATGGATGTCTTTCTGTTCTGTCTGAGGAATTTCTTCAAGTATCTTCCATAGAGTTGGCTTGGTGGTCATGAATTCCTTAAGCCTGTTTTTATCAGAGAAGCTTTTCCTTTAACCTTCAATTATGACAGATAGCTTTGCTGGGTATAGCAGGCTGGGTTGGTAGCTGCTGTTGTTTAAAACTTGTAAAACATCATCCCAAGACCTCTTGACCTTAAAAGTTTCTGTTGAGAAATCTGTTACTCTGATAGGCCTGCCTTTATGTGTGACTTGGTATTTCTCTTTTGTTACTTTTAACATAACAACTTTGTTTTGAATATTTACTGGTTTAATTATACTATGATGAAAAGTTTTTGCCTGGTGTGTTTTGGTGTTTCGAATGCTTCCTTTGTCTGGACATTCATCTCTTTTCCTAATTTTGGGAAAATTTATGCTATAATCTCACTTAAAATGGTTCCTATATCTTTGGAACAAAATTCGCCACTTCTTTTATGAGTCTTAAATTTGACCTTTTCATAGTGTCTCAAATATCTTGAGTCTAGCTCATATCTATCTTTGTCCTTGTTGGAATGGTTTAATTCCTCTAAATTACTGTTCAAGCTTAAATTTTTTCTTCCCTTCATACACTCTATCAGTGATGCTGTCCACAGAATTTTTATTTGACTTGTGCCTTTCATTTCTAGCAGGTTCCATTTGGCTTTTCTTCAGTCTCCCATCTCTTGGATTTTCCTTTTACATCTTCTAAAAACACCCTTATTTAATTCAGCAGTTTGCTATAGTTTAATTTCTTTGAACACACTTATAATCCTCTGTTCTTTTTTCCTGCAATTTCACTTAATTCACTCTCGCTAGAAACCATTATTGTTAGACTGTTTAGAGGGGTTGGGTGGCCTTGGTTTTTTCATTTACGTGTGCTCTTACATTGGGACTTATACATCTGGAGTTAGGTCATTAGCTATTTATTTATTTTAACTCACCCATATTCTTTCAGAGCAAGTGTTGTTGTGCTCACTTGGAAGGAAGGGGAATGACAGGAGCCTTGATGGATATACTGACCACAGCCAGGAGACAGGAAGAGCTGGAGTCTGTCATACAGTCTTTACTAGGCGACATATGGGGTTTAAGCTTCACAAACACACTGATCTTACTGGAGCTATGGTGAGAACTAGAGCTGTCTGCAACCACTATACTCAACAAGATGAATGATATGGAATGCTGTGGAGGGCTCAGCAGATGGCTCAGGGAGTCAGGGAGCCTGAGTACAATGCCTGGGATGGACAATACAGTAGGGTAGAACTGATTCCTGCAAGTTGTCTTTTGACTTTTGTGTGTGCCCCACCATAAAAATAAATAAATAAATAAATGTAAATTCTGTGGGACCAGCAAGCAGGCACATTTAATTCTGCTTGATGGTGTTGAGCATGGTAGGCAACGAAAATGAAATGTGGAGTTAAATGTGTAAATGTTGAATCCTGGTTCTCCTTTCTCCTGTATTTAGCTTAGTGACCTGTAGTCAGTTATGTACCTCAATAAGAGTTTATTCACTGTAAAAAAAAAAGGGGGGGGTGTCATAATGGGGTTGGAATGTGAATCCATTAATATTCTTTTAAAGGCAAATGGAAATTCCAACTCAGATTAGTTTAAACTGTAAAGAAATACAGTAACTCACACAATTGGAAACCGTCCCAGAGAAAGGAAGCCTTTAAGGGCCAAGTTAATCCAGGGACTCTGTCCTGATGCAACTGTCATCCAGCTCCATTACTCTCCATCCCCACGAAGTAATCCTACTAGGTCTTCAGCAGCCCCATGCCTCACACAGATGCCATGTCTGCATGAACAGAGTGTTTTCCTTTGGCTCATTCTTGAGAGGGAGGTTTTCATAGAAGCTCTGCACACTCTTCCTTAGATGATGTTGGCCCAGGTGGGCATAAAATACTGATTCGTGCATAATTAATAATTATATAATTAGTTCTGTCCAAGGAGTTCAGGGAGTTGGAGATAACTGAAAAGAATCAGGGTTCTGTTAAGAAGGAGGAAGGGGGAGAAAATGGATAGAGGACAGGTAACCAACCAATGTACATGGTAAGTGATGGTGACCATTCAATAAATGGCAGCCTTTGGAATTGAAGACTGACCAAGAAAAATCAATCAGTTGGCCAAATGAAAATGGAACAAATACCAAACTTACTGTTTATTTAAACAACATAATGAAGTTTAGGAAATGTCCTTTTTCTTAAATCCAAAAAATTTCTTTAGAAACAACACAAAAACAAGACACCCCAAAGAAACAAAAACCCAAGATCCACAATATCTGCTACCATAAAGTCCTAATATTTCAACAATGCCTAGCACCTAAAAGGTGCTTAATAAATATTTCTGCAATACTGAATATGTAAATCAACATCTATATGTACCTATCTTTCAGAAAGTTCTAGGAAGTAAGTATCTTTAGTTAAGGTAAACAAAACAGACTTGGGCAAAAATTAGTTATGCATTAATTTGGGAATTACAGGTGATAAGTACTAGCTCATAGCACCAGGAATTCTGGCTGCAAAGAACTCTTAAATAAGTAGGCTTTTATAAATGATAAATAATAAACTATGGAAAATACTGGTTGGTCATAATGGCTCTTTCAGAGTAGTTTGTACCATGCTTGTTGACTAGTGAGGCACTGGGTGTTAAAGTACAGTGAATACTTTAGAATAACTTCAGAAAGGTTTAAGGGATGGGTAGGCACTAATCAAAAGACGGCTCCTTATAAAGAATAAAGATATCAGAGTGATGGAGAGATGGCTCAGTGGTTAAAAGCTCTTGCAGAAGACCTGGATTTGATTTCTAGCACCCACATGGTGATTAGCAACCATCTGTAACTAAAGTTCCAGGAGACACAATACCCATTTCTGCCCTCCTCAAGCACTGAATGCATATGGTGTGCTTACATAATACCGGCACAACACTCATAAACATAAAATGAAAATAAAATTTTTTAAAGTTAAAAAAAATAAAGATATTAAATGTCATCTTTTAGAAGTTACCCTAAAGTTACAGGTAAATGTTAGTTAAAAAGAAGTATGGTCAAGCAACAGTATTAAGAGCGAAGCTAATTACAATGAAAATTTGAAAATACCCATTTATACATTATTTAAGAAAAAATATTTAAGGTCAGTGTAAGTAGATAAATTATAATTTATTCTGAGTGCACACTGAGCTTTGGGGAATTGCTGCATATACACTGGAGGGCGATTGTCATTATTTTGTTCTTTAGGCTTCCAGGAAACCAACAATTAACTGATGCCACTGAACTCCTAATGAGCAACCGCTCCGGGTCTCATTAAAAGTACAACAGCAGATCATGTAGTTTCAAGTTTTTAATAAGTTGCTCTGGTGATCATTATAGGCAAGTATCCCTTCTGGAACACCCTCATTATGAGGCATCTGGGATGCTTGGGGTTCTCATAAATGAATACCCAGGCAGGAGGCCAAGAGGGTCCTCTTACAAAGCCTTCTTGAGAAATTAAAGGTCAAGTCTGGTTGTCCTCTAGATAAACGAAAGACTGCCTTTATTCTCAATCTTGCCCCTGTGGGACAAGAGAGGTCTGCCTAGTAGGATCTCCTTCTAAAAGATGGTTCAGGGCAGAGACTATCAATAATTTCTCTCTTACAGACTGAACTATTGATGGCTCAGAGTGTAATGTCTGGGATTTGCTTTACAATACTACAAAGCAAATAACTCACAACAAATTAAAACCAAGACATTAAGGAGATAAATAAAATGAGATTACAAAATGTTGATGATTTTGAGACAGAGTCTCATGTCAGTATAATATCTGAGGCCTACTGAAGAGTCCTTAGACTATTATTCTTATGTACACTTGAGAATTCCTATCAAATGCCTTTAGACAGTTATAAATAAAAGAACTGTTCATCTCCTATATAGGAGAATGGTCTCCTACAGCATCAGAATGGTGAAGGTAAAATGTCAACAAATGCGGGTATGGATGTAGGGAAAGCGGAACTTATCTTATTACAGAGATACTTGTTCAGCCATGTTCACTGCTGTTCTATTTACAATAGCCAGGAAATGGAAATAACCTAGATGGTGATCATATGATGAACAAATAATGAAAATGTGGTACACCTACACAATGGAATGTATAAGAATGTTCAGCTGTTAAGAAAAATGAAATTATGAAATATAAATTTGCAGGTAAATGGAAGGAACTGGAAACAGTCATTCTGAATGAGGTAACCCAGATCCAGAGACAAACATCTCATGTTCTCTCTCATCTGTAGATGCTAGCTTTTCATCTTTAGATATGTATGCTTCATATGGAGAACCCACAGAGGTCAGGGAACTAGTAAGGTGTCAATCGGGGGAGGGTTTTGGATGGAGGGAAGATGGAATGCAATGATATAAAGGAGGAAAGGGGAATGGAACAGGAAAGGTTAAATGGGTGGGGTTGGGAGGGCAGGGATAAGGAGGGATAGCATTAAAGGCTGTTTTAAAACATCAAATGGAAACTTACAACTATAGAAGCATTTTAAAATATATACATACACATAAAGAGTTAAAATAGAGTCACTTTATAGTAGGGGACAATGCCCCCACCAGAAACCACGGGTTAGCAAATAAAAAGCCCAGTGCAAGAAATGGGCTCCCTCTTTTGGAGTTGTTGGCTAGGGTGGGGAGAGGGGGGACGACTCCCATAGACCTTCAAACATTACCGGCTATGGTCATAGGTATGGTCTTGATTACCATCCAGAACTTGGTGGTAAGACCTATTACTAAAGACACTACACTATACACTTAAGCCCAAGAACATGGAGAAATGAAGTTGGTACTGACTTGGAAGTTTCATCCCTACAAGATTAACTTTCTTAATGCTAGAAAGTCTAATGCATGCTACTTGAAAAGTTAATCATTAATCTTACCCAGCTGTGAACCCTTCAAGCTACAATAACTACAGACCTAGCAAGGTATGACCATTGGAGCAATAGTACCATGAATATTATGGGATTAACCAATCATCACTTTCTGATGAATTTAAGGCCCGATCCACAAGATATAGCCCATACCTGATAACATTATTGGGGAACAGAGCCTGTGCCTAGATTGTTTATAGGCCATCAAGGAGATCTTATACTACTATCTGCTAAATGGACATAGAATTAAACTGACTTCTAATAACTTATTATTATACCCATTAGCACACTCTCAAATCTTATCAGGGAAGCTTCTTTCTGTAGTACATGGTAATTAACATAAGAGACCTACAACTGGTCAACATGCAGAGAATTAGACTAAAGAGTGCTCAGTCCTACATGGGACATCTATATCATAGACTCCTTCCAAAACTCAGAGATTGTTCTGTCAGAGGGGGCAGGAACACTGTAAGAACCAAAGGTGGTGGATGACTACAATGAAAGTGTTTTCTAGACACAACAGGGCAGATGCACATATGAACTCCCAGAAGTTGTGACAGCATGCACAAGACCTGCATAACCTCAAGCCAGACAAAATTCCAGTATGGAGTGGGGAGGTGGGCATGAAGCCCCACCTCTACTTAAGGAACTATTGGCAATTGATAGCTGCTGGGAGGAGAGTCAGTTTCTTATGGGTAGGTTGATGGGCTTTAAATAAAAAAAAAAAAAAGAGCAAGGTTGGGTACAGGAAGGTAGGGGTGGATCTGAGAGGAGATGTGGTAGTGAGGTTTGAATATGATCAAAATACATTGTATGAAATCTCAAAGGATCAATAAAAATTAAAAAACTATTTTTCTGTGGCTGGGGAGATGGTTCAGTTGGTAAAGCGCATGCTGCATAAGCATGAAGACCTGAGTTTGATCCCTAGCACCAATGTAAAAAGTGAGGAGTGTCAGCACATATTTCTAACCCCAGCACTGGGGAGGCAGAGACAGGCAGATCGCTAGAGCTCATAGGGCTGCCACTTTAGCTGAACTGGTGAACTCCAGATTCAGTGAGAGACTGTTTCTCAAAAAATGAAGTTGGGTGATTAAAGAAGACACTGGTTATTGCTATCTGTTCTACACACATACACACCATACAAAATACGATGAAAAAAACCTGTTCTGAAAAAGACCGTCTGGGCATGGTGGCACATGCCTTTAATCCCAGTACTTGAGAGGCAGAGGCAGGTGGATCTCTGTGAGTTCAAGGCCAGCCTGGTCTACATAGTGAGTTTTTGACCAGTTGGGGCTACAGGAAGACCCTGTCTCAAAAAGACAAAAAAAGGAAAAAAAAGAAAAATTCTCATGAACAAATATATGTAATAAAGACTTATCCAAAATACATAGAGAACTCTTAAGAGTCAACAATAAGAAAACAAATGCTGGGGGGTTGAAGAGATGCTCAGTGGTTAAGACTGTGTGCTGTTCCTACAGAGGTCCTGAGTTCAATTCCCAGCATTCACACTGGTGGCTCATAAGCACCTAAGGGATCCCACAGTCCCTTCTGGTCTCCTCAGGTCCCTGCGCTCACATGCACATACCCCCATACACATAACTTAAAATGAAAAACAAATGCTCCATTTAAACACTGTCAAAAGATCTGTACAATTCACTAAAGACAGAAATGTCAAATAAAGCATATGAAAAGATTTTGGTTTCCCATGTCACTAGGAAAATGAAATACCTTTCACCCCTATTAGAAAAGCAAAGATACACAAAAAATGGCAAGGCTAAATCTGGAGAGGATGGGAAGAAACATGCATTCTCATCCTTTGCTGGTAGAAGACAAAATGATATAGCCACTCTGGAAAAGTGTGGTGGAGTCTGACAAAATTAAATACAATACAGGTGGCTCAGAGTGTGGCAGGAGTTGTTCCCGGGATACTGCATTGGTGGGCAGTTCAGTTATTAAAACCAAGGCAGGGGTTTATATAGGGAGGCCTTTCTGGCCGTTACAGAAGGTGGGAAAGTTAAAGGTGGGGTCTTTAGGTAAAGGCAGGAAGGTTGTAGGGCTGACGTGGAAATTAGGAATGAGGAAACAAAACCCAAAATCCTGGTTCTAGTCCGGATGATCTTTGTGGGGGGAAAAGATGAAGCAACTGCTGAGGCCTGCAGTGGCTTCCTGGTACCTAGGTTATCACATCAGGCAGAGCAGGCCAGACTTCTACCGTCCCTTCAGGGTATCTGGGGTTGCTTAGCTTGCTCAATACCTTTTGCAATAGACCCAGACCCCACAATACATAAATAATGCTTTACTGTATTTACCCAAATGAGCTAAAAACTTAGGCATACACAAAACCTGCATAAGGATATTTACCTCAGCTTTACTTATACTTGCCAAAACTTAAAAGTAAACAATATATTCAATAATTGAATGATTCTACTATAATACATCCAGACAATAAAATACTATTCAGCATGGAAAGAAATGAGCTATTAACATGTAAGAAGAGGCTTGGGGATATAGCTCAGTTGGTAGAGTACTTGCTTAACATACAAGCCCTGGGTTCAATCACAAGCACCACATAAACCGAGAGTGGAGGTGCATGCCTGTAATCCAAGGACTTGGGAGGTGCATGCAGGACCAGAATCCCAGGTCATACTCAACTACATTCAAGTTTCAAGTCAGCCTTGGCTACATAACACCTTGTCTCAAAGAGAAGGAAAGGGGAGGAAGGGAAGTTAGGAGAGAGGGACAAAGGAGAGAGGGACAAAATGAGATACCTTGGTCCGTTCAGACCACATGGCGGGACACATGTGGTGGAAGGGGAAAACCAACTCCTGAGAGGTGGACTTGGATCTCCACATGTGCACTGTAGCACAAACATACACACACATACATACACATGTTTTTAAAAGATGGTAAGAACTGCTTGTATTAACCTTGGAGAAGTAAATCCTGAATTGGTCCTCGAGGGAGAAGTCTGTGTCATCTTTTACAAACGTTCTAGTATCTGCCAGTAGTAACAAGTCAGGGGATCTGCAGCTTCCACTTTCTGAGTAAGTGATGCCTATCATACCACTGAGCGCTGTGAGGGGAGGTAGACTGTTTTATTGAAATTAGATGGTATGGGATGCAGTTTTGTTCGGTTAGCTTTCTTTGATTTCCTGCAGCAGTGAAAGATTAGGTCAGCATTGCCCTAAGTGGTGCTCCACAAAAACTGTATATGAGGTGTGACACATATTCATACCATTATACCAGTGCCTCCATGGATAAATAAGACCCTACACCTCAGTTTCACATTATACATTTAAATATAAATGCTGAGTTAGGAGTTGTAGTGTAAGCCTCTAATCTCAATACTTTAGAAACTGAGGCAGGAGGATGATATGTTAAAGGTCAGACTAGGCTACAGAGTAAGTCTTTGCCATAAAACTGAATAAGTACTAAGTGATCTAAGAATTCCTTCTATAAGAAAACATTAATCTTATTAAACCCACTGTTGACACATATACCTGGGTATTGGAATATTTTTTCTTGATATGCTTCTGAACACCTCAGTGTTCTCTGAGGATCAGTTTGGGACCAACTAAAGAGGCAAGATTCCAGAGCATTTCCCAGATCCTTGTGTATGCCTTAGTTTTCAGAGTCTGTGGGAAGAGAGGGGCCAAGTGCTTTCAGTTCTAACAAGCCTGTGTGAGCATTCGGGCCTTCGCTACTTTTAAGTCATGGATTGCAGGCATTGTGGGAATGGTGCTGGCAGGATAAAGAACCCAGGTGTATATGGAATTTGGTTTTTCTATTCCAGAATAAAGCTAAGTTATAGTCTTGGAAGTTTATACAGTTGGAATGATAGTTCTAGAATTTCATGTCCTCAGCAGATGAATCCTCAGTGCACTGCTTCACAGGACCTACATGTTCTTATCTTTTCTACTGAAGAATAAGACCAGGAGTCACAGCCATCATGCATATATGCTAAACACCTGATACCTCAAGAGGGGCAATCGTACCTAACATTCAAGTGGCCATATCAGTTTCTTCTGTTTGGCGGGTATTTTTATGCTTGTGGTAGACTTGTGCCCAACACTGCAGTGAGGACTGTAGAAGACAGATGCAGACCTTCTCTCTTGATGTCTACATTATAATGGGGAACAACAGCCAAACCAAAGCAAACAAAAAAATTAATTCTAGGTTATTGAAACATGCTATGAAATAAATAAAAAATTAGTGCTCAGGGTGATAAGAACTTATGATCTACTAGTATGAGAGAAAGGCAAGGGAAGAGGGAGCCACTGAATTAACTCAGGATAAGCACTATGAAAGTTTTAACTTTACAATGCAGGGTTTTGGTGAATGGAACCTTATTAATTCGTAAAACTGGCAATATGAATTTTTTGAGTATAAACAGCTTTGAACTAGGAACTATTTACTTACTATAATGAAGGGATGAAAGAATATATTTTAGCAAGATTAAAAAAATGCAGACTAATATTTCAGGAAGGCTGACAAAATGGCTCAGTTGGGAAAGCACTTGCCACACAAGCGGCTGATCTGGTAACCTGAGTTTGATCTCCATAAAGGTGGAAGGAGAGAACTGACTTCACAAAGTTGTTCTCTGACCTCCACATGTGCACTGTAGCATGCACATACCTCCGTACATGTAATAAGATTTTTAAAAAGAATATTTCAGGCCAGGCATAGTGGCACAAGCCTATAATCACACTACTCAAGAAGCTGAGGCAAGAGTTCAAGACCACTCTGGGCAATATAGCCAGTTTCAAAAAAGAAAGAAATCCAGGCATGGTGATACATGCTTATAATCCTAGTACTCAGGTAGAAAAGTTTCAACAGCTTAGTAGTAGTCTTGGCTACATAGCAAGTTTGACATCAACCTGAGTTACATGAGTCCCTGTCTCAAAAAGAAACCAAACCAAACCAGATCAAATGAAATTGTTTTTCCAGGAATCAATCAAGAAATAGGAATGTCTTATAAGTTAGAAATGGACACAATACAATGTCACTCAGGTTGATTGATCAGGGATAACAAGCTGCTCCTACTAATCTTGTTTTCATACCTAAAGTATATGATAACCAATAAACCATCTAGGAATAGCATATTGAGCAAATCCATGCACAACTCTGAGCCTTAACACCATCACTTGTGTTATAAAAAGGCTAGTGAGATGGTTTGCTGTGCAAACCTACAAACCTAATGACCAGAGTTCAAAAGTGATCCTTTTATTTCTATATGGTGCACATTTAGGCAAACACACACACACAGAGTAATTTTTAAAAAGACTTGGAAGAGATAACCTCTTTAATCTCTTTCCTGATATGCCCAAAAGCTCTAATAGGACTATACCTAATCCACTTAAGCTAAAAAGCTGAATTATGAAACTTGAAATCTATGGACTATACATATTATTAGCAATTTATAAAATACACCAGCTAAGTTTGTTGTTAAAATACTTGAGCTGAAGATTACAGGTAGGAATGGCCTAAGAACTCTGAGTGTGAGATAAAGCATTTTTGATGCAGAATTTGCCATCCTTGCCTAAAACATCAGTTCTCAAACTTTTCCTTTTGGAAACATAACCTGCTAACTAGATACCCAGGTCTCCATGCCAACTATGCCTTAAGACTCTGCCTATAACACACATATATTGTAGTTTTTATATAACTGCCTTGCAGTAACAAACAAAAGTCACATTAAAAGGTAAACAGCTCACTCTAAATTCCCACTAGTTTTCATTTGTGCCTTGAGCAAGTGCTAATTTTCATGGCTGTTTTTTCCTACTGGCATTATAAGGTAAAGAAATAGTGTTAGTTTTTGTTTTTTGACTACATAAAATTTTTTACATTTAATATATATTCATGACTACAGCTTCCAACTCGTTTTCATATATCATTAAGGATGTTTTCCATTTTCCAAACCCACCAATGAGATATATAAAATTGTGCATTAGTTCATTTGGTAGGTTTCCTAGGAATGAAGTAAATACGATTTCAACACAGTAGTACAATTGCGCTAACAAAACTTAAGAGGTAAAGTTGCTAAAGTTCAAGAAGGAACACAAACAACTTTGTGAACACTGTTCAAAGATAAGAGAAAGAAAGAAATCCCAATTTGGCTTCTAGAAAAATTTCTGTTATTTTATCCCTACCCAACTATGGTTTGCATGTAAACATAAACTTTTTGTTTTACAAGTCTATGCTCCAAGTATTTCTGCTGTGTGTTCCAAGACTGAAATTGGTGCAAAACCATTATTTACTGTTGTGACCAAAGAAGACTACTAATTGGCTGTATCTACATTTGAAGCTGAGATCAGTATTTTCCCAGATATAATCCAAAAATAGCCCTTCCCCTTATTTAGAGTGCTCTTAAAACACTTGTCTTGCTAAGGATGGTAGAAGTAAAAATAGTAGGTAGTACAATTAACTTATTCCCTACAGGGCAAACCTTGAGTTCTTTCTGTGAAGCATGTTTATAGCCCCAAAATTTCTAATGAAAAATTTTTCATGCTTCATAATTTTGAGATTTTTTTCATTGACTTTAGAGCTAAGCTTCATTTGGTGACTTTCTTCAGAATGAGGACATTCAACAAACTTCTCATCTGTGGAGTTTCTGGTGTCTAAGAAGACTTGACCGCCGACTAAAGTTCCTCTTGCATATACTACATGTATAAGGCTGCTCACCTGTGTGTGTTCTCTGGTGTTTAACAAGGTGGGAGTTCTGACTGAATTTTTTCCCACATTCATGACATGAAAAAGGTTTCTCTCCTGTATGAGTTCTTTGGTGTGTATGAAGATTTGTATTTTGACTGAAGCTTTTCCCACACCATGAGCATTTATATGGCTTTATACCTTGGTGTGTTGTTAAATGCTTATTAAGATCTGAACTCCATCTAAATCTCTTATCACACTGCTGACATTTATAAGGTTTTTCTTCGGTATGAATTCTTTGGTGCTTAATAAGGTCAGAGCTAACTCTGAAGCTTTTCCCACATTCTTGGCATTTAAAAGGCTTCTCTCCCTCCTGGTCTTTCTTGTGAAGATCCATAAGTCTTAGCAGCTCTTGTTTCCATGTTGATAATTTCCTTCTTTTCTTCACTGGACAATCTCGCCGTTTCCCCACTCTGTGCATATCATAATGATTCTGTTTTACTATTGCTTTCTGGGAAACTTTTTCTTTGGACTTTTTTGATGCTATGCTTGGTGTTTGTATTTCCAAGTCGGAAAGAGATATAGACTGACAATCTTCAGTGTCATTTTTTTGCTGTAATCCTGTTGGAATAAACATAGGAATCAGTCATCTGTATTCCAGAAAACCACAGAAATAGAAAGCAAAATCAAATAATTAAAATAGATGCAACACATACACAAACACACACCCCAAAGGAGCAAAATATTAAAAGGTTAAGTTCTTGTGACAGTTCACATCAAGGCATGTCTCTTCTTCCCCTTTGTGTGATTTACCTGCAAGGGAGTCTATAAGACTGTCTTTCAAATCTGAGGATCTTTGAACCCATGGCTCTTCTCCTTGTTCCAGACAGGAAATCACTTTAGGTTTGGGGAACACAGATAAGGCTGTGAAATGAAAAAAATTAGTTTGAGGTCTGTAAAGTAACCGTAAATTAGGTAATTCTAGACTACACAGAAAGAATGAAAGATCCTTTTGTAGTGTATTACTGCAAATGAATAAATGAACAGACTTCTATAACCACTATCTTATTTATATTTCATTGCATTAACAGAGACTATGAAATGAATCTCAATTTAGGTCAATGAAAAAGATATGGGGTATGAGAATCCAGTGCATGTTCCCTCTTCTGCCACCAAGAGATTCCCATGTTCAACCAAATTCTAGAGGTTGTAAGGAATACAGGCTGGCCCTAAATATTCCTTAAGGGGACTCACTTGGAGACCAGGTATAGAGGAACTAGTGTGGTGAAAGAGAATAAGCTGAGTAGCATATGTATAAGTTGCTTACTGTTATAATTATAGTTGCTTATTTATCTTTTACTTATTTAACACTAAGCCCAGGACAAGGACAGACTTCTACCCCTTATAACTCACTTTTTCTTTTCTTTTTAAAAATTACTATGTGCCTGCATTGGGGAGGTGAGTGTGCCACAACATGCATGTGGAGATCAGAGGACAACGATGTAGAGTCGGTTCCCTCCTGCCACCTTTATGTGAGTTCTGAGGATCAAACTCAGGTTGCCAGGCTTACATAATAAGCACCTTTACCTGCTGATCCATCTTATTGGCTATCCCCCATAAGTCACTCTTTCATATCCATCTAGAAGAAAAATACCAAAAGCACTTGATGGACCTTTTTTAGTTTATCCAGTATAGGAAGTATTTGTCATTATTTTTTGAGACAGGATATCATACTGTAATCCACGCTATCCTAGAACTCAAACTGTAGCCCAGTCTGGCCTCAAACCTGCAACATTCTTCCTGTTCCAGCTTCTTGAGCACTAGAATTACAGGCAAGAATCACCATGCCTGGATTATTCATTCTTTCCATAAACATCTGGGGGGCCTGGATGATATTAAGTCAGTGGTTGAGCATATACACAAGGCCTTGTTTTCAATACTCAGCACCAAAAACAGATGAATATTTATTGGGTGGTTAAGAGGATCTGCTAGATACTTCACTAGAGGCTGAGAATATAGTAGTGAAGAAGTCAAAGTTCCATGAGTTCATAAAGTTTACATTCTAGTAGGATCATGAGGTGATACATTATAAACAAAATGTTAGTGCTATGAAGAAAACTAAACATGGCAAGAACGAATTCTGAGATTTTGCTCTTTGACGCCTATTTTAGATAAGGTTTTACAGAATTCTTCCTTGAGAAAGTAGTATTTGAACAGAAAGTTAAAAGTAGCTTTGCCATGTAGCAAAAATGTATGCTACTAAAAGGAAGAGAGAAAGTCAAAATGAGCACAGAAAGTTCAGGAAACTACAGGAAAAAAGCAACAATAACAACATCAAAGTCATGAATACAGGAGCTAAGTCAGACTATAGAGATTCTTGTGTACTGGTAAGGAATCTATACCAACACATACTCATGAATGGATAGATGTTCAGATCACTAGCTGTTTTTCCAAAAGACCCAGGCTCAATTCCCAGCACCCACATAGCAGCTAACAACTGTCTGTAACTCCAGTTCCAGGGGTTCTGAAACCCTCTTCTGGCCTCTGTGGGTTTTGCATGACATGGGTATGCTTAAACACATGCAAGCAGAACACTCATACACATAAAATAAAAACAAATAAAATACTTTTTAAAAAATCTCAGTACTTGGGAGGCTGAGACAAGTGGATCTCTGTGAGTTTGAGGCCAATATGGTCTACATAGCCAGTTGCAAGCCAGTCCTGGTTACGCAGTAAGACTGTAAAACAATGCAGAGGCACTAGAGAGATGGGTCAAGTTAAAGGGTAGTTGCTGCTCTTGCAGACGACCTGAGTTTGGTTCCGAGCACCCAGGTGAGGTAACTTTCAACTGCCCTGTAACTCCACCCATGTCTGACTCTTCTAGACTCAGAGGGCACAAACCCACAGACACAACAATATATACGTAACTTAAAAAAAAATACAGGATTTTGAAGCAAGGAATCAAAAGATATTTTGAAGATGACTCTAGCTGCTTTATTGAAAACGGAGTGTTAAGAAGAGAGTAGACAGGGGTGCAAGATAGAAATCTTTCTGATTTGGGGACTGGAGAGATTAAGTGGTTAGGAACATTTGCTGTTTTTCCATAAGACTCGAATTTGATTTCCAGCACCCACCCACATGGTGGCTAACAAATGCCCATAACTCCAGTTCTGGGGGAAATCCAACACATTCTTCTGACCTCTGCAGGTACTGCACACATGTAGTGCATTTACATGTATGCAGTCAAAATGCTCATGTACCTAAAATAAAAATAATAAAATATTTAAAAGATAGAAATCTATCTGGTTTGCCCTGATATTTAGATCAGTTCAGTTGAGACATGGTTGGATATAACATGAAAATAGAGCTAAAAAATACTTGCTTATGGGTTATTAGTGGGAGGTAAGACAAGGTTAAAGGATGATTATACATTTTTTGCCCTGAGTAACTAGGTAATGGTGATGAAAAAAAAACATGAAAGAGCAAATATGGAGTTAAGAGAGATGGAATGGATCAGTAATTTATTCACACTAAGAAATGAACATGTACATATGGAAAATCTGTACATTTTTCTTATTCCCCTTCACCATCTACCTGAGAAACAGTCAACTAACAGAAGAATGGGACTCTGAGAGAGGTTTATCCTCAATAAGCAAAAACTGAGATCACTGAACTTCACAAAAGAGTTGAACCTGTATCTAGAAAGACTGGCAGCCAGTCTCACAATTTTTCTGTACATCATTGTAGAAGAGAGGCTTGAGTGAGATGCAGTAACTTTTATTCTTCCTGGCTACCTCTGAAAACATCAAGTTTTAAAGAGAATGGCCTTCAGTTTAATATTTGCCATTACTAACTGGGCTAAGAGCTGCATAGTAGGCCAGGTTTTGAAGGAATTAACGGTAAACGTCTTTCAACGTGAGAAAGCAGAATGAAAGGAACTAAGGAATCAGCACATAGCCTTGATCTCCTGGGCCAAGCAAGCCTAGCCGTCTTAAGAACATCCAGGATAACATGCAATAATGTGTATGTACACATGTGCATATGGAGGCTAGAGAACCACCTGTGTGTTATTTCTGAGGGGATGCATTTATTCATTACCATTACCTACTTATTTATTTTTTGGACAGTGTTTCTAATTTGCCTGGAGTTTACTGTGTAGGCTAGGTTGGCTGGCAGCAAGACCCAGGTATCCTCCTGTCTCTGCCTCCCCAGTACTAGAATTATAAGCACGAGCTACCACACTCAGCTTTTTAAGTGGTTTCTAGGGATCAATCTCAAGTCCTTGTGCTTGTCCCACTGAGCCATATACCCAGTTCTCTCTTTTCTTCTATCTATCTATCTATCTATCTATCTATCTATCATCATCTATCTATCTATCTAATTTATAGTCTTGCTATATAGTCCTGCCTGGCCTGTTACTCATGCTGAAGCCCAGCTGGCCTCAAACTCTTGGCAATCCTCCTGTGTCAACTTCCCTAGTGGTAAGATTATAGGCATGTGCCATCATATTTGCTTTGACAGTTAATCTTTTTAATTTGATCAAAGTGACATTTCCAATGGGAGAATAAAGCATAATTCTAAGTTTTTCAGGGTGTTTCAAAGGAGGATTAACTAAGTCGGAGAAGATCTGCCCTCAGTGTAGGTCACACTATTCCATAGACTGATAGCTCGGATGGAATAAAGGCAAAAAGGAGAATGCCATCTAGCACAGGCATTTCCCCTCTGCTTCCTAGCCACCATGATGTGAACTGCTCTCATGATGGATTGAAATTTCTGAAACTGTGAGCTCAAATAAGTCCTCTCCTTGTTTCTATCAAGTATTTTTCTTATAGCAAACTGACTTACACAGATGCCTCAGGGATCCTGCTGAGCAGTGTGGGTCTTGAAGAGCTGGGAAAGGCAGATAAGGTCAAGTCTAGGTAGCCCTAAATAACTGGAAAGCAGTGCTTACCTGGGACTCAGGCAAGAAGAGCCAAAGTGTCATTCTGTAGTCTATAAAGAACAACTTGGGCCTATTTCTAAAATACAGAGTATCTTGATTCTTTCATTAGAGAGAAACAACTTTGCAAGTATGTTGCCAGAAATGGTCTTCTCACTGCAAGTAAGAACCAAGTATCTACTAGCCCTTAGAATCAGTTTCCTGGGTGACAGGATTTGTAATTCATGAATTAATAAATGAACATGACTGGATTCTTTCCTCTGGAATATTGTTCTGAATTGGGAAAAATCTGAAGAAGTGTGAAAATGAAGTAATAAAGGACTCCTCCAAGTGCCAACTAAAGGAAAGAGGAAGTTAGAAATGAGAACAGCAAATTCAGGCAACAACAGGACCAGTGAGATTAAAGAAAAGAGGGCAGGAGCACAAGTAGCAAGTAAGAACAGAGAGGTGAAGAGAGCTAGATCATTAGGATGTGGAGGCCATGGTAAAGAGTTGAGATTTTATACTGAATGTAAGAAATCATCACAGAACTTAAAAACATGACTGGGTCAGGCACGGTAGTACATGCCTCTAATCCCAGCATTTGGGAGGCAGAGGCAAGCGTATCCCTGTGAGATTAAGGATGGTCTGGTCTACATAGCAAGCCCTAGGCCAGTGGTGGCTATGGGGAGATTCTGTCTCAAAAAGACCAAAAAGTAAAAATAAATAAATCTCTGGCTGTAATATGGTTTTTTAAAAAGTTGGGACTGGGGCTGGAGACATGGCTCATTGGTTAAGATCACTGGCCATTCTTGCAGAAGATTCAGGTTTCAATCACAGCACCCACATGTTGGCTAACAACCATTTTGTAAATACAGTTCCCGGGGATCTGACCTCCTCTTTTGTCCTCCATGGGCAATGCACAACATAGGTACACTTATACACTTGCAGACATAACACTCGTACACATAAAATAAAAATAAAATACATAAAAAGTTGGGGCTAGAGATGGTTCAGCAGTTAAGAGTACTGGCTGCTCTTGCAAAGGACCCAGGTTTGGTTCCCAGCACCCACATGGTGGCTAACAATCATCTGTAACTTCAGTCCCAGGGGAACTTGATGCCCTCTTCTGACTTCTGCAGGTACTGCACAACACAAGTATACTTACATACATGCAGGCAATACACTCATACACATAAAAGCTATTGCCTGGATGCTAGTTTTGAAATCTTAGATATTAATGTTCTAACCTGAAAATCCAGAGATGTCAGGAAATTAATAAACAGCTATGGGAGGGGTGTTTCCTAGGAGGGTAGGTGGAATGCCGTGATATAAAAGGGAAAAGGGAGACAACAGGACTGGTTAAATGAGGTGGGAAATGGGAGATCAGGGTAGAGTAGGGAGTATAGGGAGGGAAAACTAACACTAAAGGCCTTTAGAAAAAGCCACATGGAAACCTAACACTATAGAAGCTTCTTAAATCACATACATATACATCATAAAAATAGATTAAAAGGAGTTACCTTATAATAAGGGTCCATTGCCCCAACTAGATACCAGAGCCTAGCAAAGTAAAAAGCCCAATGCCAGTAATGGACTCCCTCTTTTGAAACTGTTAAGCAGGAGTCCCATAGACCCTCAAACAATACTGACCATTGCTCCTGCTCTTGATCACTCACCAGAACTCCACAATGAGACCCTATGGCTGAAGACACTACACACATGAGCTGTAGAACAAGGAGAAATCAAGCTGGTATTGGCTTCAAAACTTCATCTCTACTAGCTAGCTTTCATAGTGCTGGAAGGTGCTATGCATCCTACCTAAAGAGAAAATTTAGCATGACTCTTACCCAGCTGTGAATCCTTTGAGTTACAACAACTGGCCTGAAAAAGATATGCCCACCTGTGTAATAGTGGCATGAATATGATGGGAATAATCAACCAATTTGGAATTGGATTTAAGGTCTGTTTCATAGGCTGGAATCCATACCTGACATTGATATCAGGCCTAGGAACCTGAGGCTAGACAGGTTACATGCCATAGATGAGAGACTAATACTATTATTCTGCTAAATAGATATTATATCAAATGAACTTGTAAGGACTTAGTTTATCTATGAATTAATGCATTTCTCACCTCTGACTAGAAAAGCTTCCTTAAGCAGCAGAGAATTAACACAAGAGAACTATTAATTAGTCAACGTGCAGATAATAAGAGAATGTAAACTGCTTATCCCTGAATAGGATACCTCTATCAAACTTCTGCCCAAGGCTTAGGGATCACTGATGAAAAGGGGGCAGAAAGATTATAAGAGTCAGAGGTGGAGGATGATCACAAGGAAACAGAATCCTCCAGACATCTGGTCAGTTACTCATATGAACTCAGAACAATGGTGACAGTGTGCACAAATCCCACCTATGCTCAAGGTAGACAGAATGCCAGCACAGACATGAGGAAGGGGTCAGAAACCCTAATCTCACCCAAGGAAATGTTGACAACTGATGGCTACTGGGGAGGAAAGAGTCAGTGTCATTTAAGGCTAAGATTCTTGGTAGGTTTCCCAGGCTCCAGTGGATGAATTCACACTGAAGTGCATTTGGGGACACAAACTGACTCTATAGGCATATATATATATATATATATATATATATTATATATGTATGTATGTATAACTGGGTTGTGGGTAGTAAGGGGGTGCAGACAGGGGAAAGGATCTAAAGACAATCAAAATACATTATGTGAAATTCATAAAAAAATTTTTAAAAAGAAAAAGAAAAGAGCTATAGTAAAGCAAGAGGGGATTTTTAAAAAGAAAAAGAAAAGAGCTATAGTAAAGCAAGAGGGGGGAGGCAGGAGTGTCAGTCAGAAAGTTATCTGGTTTAACACACTGCTGGTTTTGACAACAATCATAATGTAGAAGAGGGTGAAACATGGTTGGATCCAAGTTGTATTTTGAAGGTAGAGTTAATATCATTACGTCATTTAATTCGTTACAGTTGATGGATGACAGCAAGATAAAAGTGGAGAGTGACAAGTTTTTCAGCCTGAGATACTAAGTGGTGGTGCCCTTTGTCAAGACAGAAAAAAGACATGAGAAAAGCACATCTGAAGGGGAATAGAAGATAAAGAATTTTAGAATAAGAAATGACATATGCATTTGGAGAAAGCTCTTCAGGGATCTAAATATACCTTCCTTTGCACCACTACCACCATCTAGTTCTGAACCAGCCAGCTACTCAAAGTGAAATTCACAGGATTTCATTCATAGTAAACCAAGAGGGCAGATTTCTCAATTTCTACACAAGGGAGAACCTTTACCTAGACAGATGACAGTTTCATAGTTTTCTTGCATCACACCATTGTAGAGAACCTTCTGAAAGGGATCCAATAGCTCCCATTCTTCCTGGGAAAAATATACAGCCACATCTTCAAATTTTAACAAGCTCTAAAGAACAGAATGGATTTCAATTCAGTACTTGTGGCCATAGAAGCAGCCCAACCACATAGCTACAAACTGTTAGGTAGGCTAGACACTGAAGGAATTAATAGTATGCAATTACAGTCATGCACTGCATAAGAATGCTTTGGCCAACAATAGTCCACATGACAATGGTTCCATAAGATTATACAGGAGCTGTAAAATTTCTATTGCTTAATGGCATATAGAGCAATATATTTCTCATGTTTGACACAGGTATAAACAAACCTGCGATAGTAGCCCTATAAAAGTACAGCAAAGTCATATACAGTATTTCATATTTAAATGAGTGTAATGGGTTTATATATTTATTATACTATACTAATTTTATTACTTTAGAGGCCTCTCAAGAGACTGACTTCTATCACCTAAACTTATATAATCACAATCTTAGCCTCATCAAATGAGTTATACTACCTTTTGAGAAACATAATCTATATATATACAATGACAAACCCAACTATACATTTTTCAGAAAATATCCCCATTGTTAATGCATGAGTACATTTTAAAGACTCGAGAAGTCTTTAAAGGCAGGAAGGAGTCAAAGAATTAGCCAAGGAGGCACTCAGCTCTCAGGTAGAGAATAGCTGGATCTAACATACCTCTGAGCCCGCCTGGATAATCTGAATGATGGGTAGCAGAGAAAGGCAGCCAAACAGCTAGAAAGCACAGCTCACCTGGGACTCAGGCAAAATAAGCTCAGGTGCCACTGTCCAGTCTTTGGTATCTGTCTGCCCAGGAATGGCTAGAATCTGTGGATCAGGCACAGCTGTGGGTAGAAAAAGAGCCAGAGGAAATTTCTCATTTCTATGAACATCCTGGGCTCATTTGTAAAATCCAAGTTTTGATTTTTTTTCCCTGTACAGATGTGACACTTTTTTTTTTAAAAAACAAGTAACAGGTTATATAAGAAGTGGCCTGTTTGTAAATAAGAACCAAGTATCTATCAGCTCTTGCAATCAGTTCCCCAGTTGTTTCCTTAGTTGTCAGGAAAAATTAATGAACTCCTTTTTAATTTTCTTAAATTTTTTGAGTTGGGCAGAAATTAAAAGTATTTCAAATTGAAATAGTCGGGGAACTCTAGTATACTTCAGAAACAAAGTTTTCTCTAGGGGCCAATTCAGATTCCTTCTGTATTTTTTGGAATGAGGTGACCAAAAACCTTCCTGCTCAATTTTTCTCCTTCCTCTCCACTTTTTGAAGGAACAGAGCTCATGAGGTTATTACCAAAGTTCTGTTTCTATATCCTAGGCCAAATTCCACTTCACTCATAGTTGGTATATTCTACCTGAGAGGACATCATAATTATCATTATGGATACTTTTACAGCTCCAGATCTGGGTATCCAGAAAATGTCCATGATATTTTGGTTCAACAAATTAACTATCACAGTACTGAAAAAGAAATTTTCATGAAGTCCCTTACCCCTCTCATGTAATGGTTCAGTTTCTTTATGAGAACTCCTATTCAGCTGTTCTGGTAGACCCTGGAATGTACTCCAAAATTCTTCATCCTGAGATACTTCCTGTGGTTGAGACTCTGCTGGCTTCAGCTCAGAACCTGCTGTTTCTCCCAAAAGCATTGCATCCTTCCCTGGGTCATGGATTGCAATCTAGAAATAATCCCTACCCTTAATATCACAGAATTTTAAAAAATATTTCACACAATATCACAGGGCTTAATTTAGGTAGGAAGTAGAGGTAGAAGAACAAGTTTACACTCAAACTATTGGAAGCATGAGACACTAAAAAAATAACCAAAGGACCTAAAGAAATATTGGGCCACCAACATCCCACAAAAAAACTATCCACAAATCTGGGAGAATTAAAAGGAATAAACTGTGACTACTACTATTCCTAAACACAATATTCTTCACCCCTCTGCATATAGTAGACTTCAGGCCACCTATTCTCATATTACCTTGCTTGGCAGATTCTCTTTACCTACACCCCTTTAACAAGTGGCTATTGATCTTCTCTTTTATAAATAAATAAATACCCAAAGCTGCTTAGTATATATTAATTATACATAATGGATTTTATTATACTTTAAAAATATTTTGTTTAATTTCATGCATATAAGTGTTTTGCCTGCACATACATCAAGTGTATCACAACAGGTCGTTGTCAGCCACCACTACAGGTGCTAGGAACCTAACCTAGGTCCTCTGGAACAGCAAGTACTTTTAACCACTGAGCAGGTCCCCTGATTTCATTATATTTTAATACATGTACATGATGTACTTCAATCTAACCCCCCTTCTATTTTCATGTTTGTTTGTTTGTTTTGGATGACTGATGAGTTTTCTTAGGATTACTTACAAGACCATGGGTGAGAGTTTGTTTATAGAAGCATGAACACCTTACCAGTGGCTACACCACTAAAGAAAATGTCTCTCCATCCCCCATCAAACATTAACTATGAATAGATCCTCAGGGAAGAGTGGGGACATATAAACCTTCCTCCCTCCATGGACTCTTCTCATTTTCTCCAAAACTAAGGAACTGAATAAATTTTTTTTCTTTTTAGTCAGATTTTCTTTAGTGTCAAGGAAAAGTTTAGGAAAAAAGAAGAGTGATGCTAATATACTGACAAATTATTTTAACATGTCCAGTTCTATATTCTTTACAATAGGCCAGAAGCCAGTATGCATCTGTCACCTGCCCAATACTATCTGTATCTTTCACCTCACAGTAACTATTGGGACTTTCCTTCTTTCCTAATCTGTTACCTGCCCCCCCTTTTGATAGGGTCTCCCTAGTCCTAGCCTGCTTGGAACTCACTATGTAGACCAGATTGGCCTGGATCTCATAGAGATCTGCCTGCCTCTGCCTCTTGAATGCTGGGATTAAAAGCCTGTGCCACCCATGCCCAGCTGGTGCAGTTTTTTTGTTGTTCTACTTTTTACTGTTCCTGTGCAATCTTCACCTAGGTGTTTGATTTCTCCTACTCATTACTGTCCTTGCTCTCCTTCCTTCTTCAAGTCTTCTACTTTGGAAACTTCTCCTCCCCTTTATTGCCTTTTCTTTTCAGAATTATTTTATTATTTTTACTTTTTTATATGTATAAGTGTTTTGCCTGCATGTATATAAGTGCACCCATATCATGCAATGTCCACAGAGGTCAGAAGAGGGTGTTGGATGCCCTGGAATTGGAATTACAGACAGCTGTTAGTTGCCATATGGGTGTTGGAAACTGAACCTGGGGTCCTCTGCAAGAGCAGGCAGTACTCTTAACTGCTGAGTCATCTCTCCAGTCCCTTGTCTTTTATTTCTGAGAATTTAGGTTCTGTTGGATATGGTAGCACAGGTGTATAATATCAGCTACTTGAAAGGCTAACAGAAGAATCACACATTCAAGGCCTGGCTGGGCTGCATAGCAAGACCCTGTATCAAAATTTAAGGCTCCAATAGAGTTCCAAAACCACATAAAAGCACCCACACAAAAGCAAGACACAGTGACTTGTGTCTTTAACCCGAGCTGATGACAGGTGGATAGTTGGGGGAGGCACTCAGAGCACTACCTGTCTAACCAAAACTGGTGAGCTCTAGGTTCAGTGAGCAATCCTATCTCAAAAACCTAAGATGGACAGCAATAGAGGAAGATGCCTGAAGTTGATCACAGGTTTCCACACACGCAGGTGACACACACATATACAAATCAGGGCTGGAGTATAGCTTAGTGGTAGAATGCTGGCCTAGCATACCCAAGACCATAGGTTCAATACCCTAGCACTGAAAAATAAAAATCAGTTTCTAGCTTCTTAGCCAAGACCATTACTCTCAATTCATCATGGTTCCAAAGTGAGCAAAGTTCTCTTTTCTCAAAAGTGAAGGCAGTCTCTGCCATGATTTCTGAAACAAGTAGACTGACTTTTCCTATATGCGCATTCTGCTTCACTCCACCTTAAGAATCCTAAAGGAACAATGCGACTTAATCATTTGAAAATCAACTTCTCCCACCCTTATAATCCATCTTCACACTATTTCACTTCTCACCCCATTCCTTATTTGATCAGATTCCCTCTGCAAGTGCTCTACCAGGGCCACAGCTTCTTCAGTGCTCTGTGGACAGTGCTTCTGTATCTGAGTTTGCATCTCTCTTGGCAGAATTGTCAGAAACTGTTCCAGCACAAGTAGTTCCAAGATCTGCTCTTTTGAGTGGATCTCTGGTCTCAGCCACAGACGGCATAATTCCTGAAGCTGGCTGACAGCCTCACGGGGTCCAGCTGCTTTGTGATAATTGAAGTTCCAGAAGTGCCAGCAAAAGTTCTGAGGTTCAAAACTGTCTGTTTGTGGAGTTGATATTTTACTTTGACTGGACCACTCTGTCACAGGCTTCTCTGTCTCCCACAAAGCACTGATCTGAGGGTCCAAATATTCCACTACTTTCAGATTCACCATCATCATTCTGCTCTTGTACCAGTTTTGCTTCTATGTCTTCATTGATACCAACTTTGACAACTGAGGTCCAGTCTGGTTTAGTGTTAAGTCAATGAAAGCATCTTCTTCTAAAGGCAGTGAAGACAGAGGTGGCAAGGAGAGAAACATGACAACAAAAAAGACACATGAGCTTTAAGACATACTCCTTTTGTGAGAGAAAAATGAACATAAAAGGTCCTGGCTTGCCTCTTCCTTTAAAGTAAACTACCAGGGCTGTTTCTCTCCCTTTGATTACTCAAAGTCCAACACAGTTCAGGGAAGGCAAATGTCAACTGGTCCTGTTATCTTTTTCTTTTTCTTAACTCAGGAAAGGTGGTGGTTGAGAAAATTGATAGGCACTGGCTGAAAGGAGCTTTGGGATCCCAGAAACTTGATTTGTGTGCTTCCCCATAGGGGAGGGGAAAAGGAAAAAAAAAAAAAAAGAGGAAGATTGGAACATTTTGAATTTCACTTAAATTTGAACAAGTCACCCCAGTCCCTGTCTTGGTACTTTGATAACCGTTCATCCACTTTCCACTCTATTAACAATGGCAAAGCTGGGATGTTGAGGCCAATATACAAAAACTGGGGCAGAGCAGCCACACTCTTCTTAAAAGCATCTTCTACCAACTAAAAAAACTAGAGAGACATACACGACACTATGCAGGTGATTTATATGCACCCACATAAATATGTTTTTATGAACAAGAAAAAAAAGGTTTTGTTTACAGAATATCGTGGCTTTTTTTTTTTTTTCTTTAGGTGAAAGCTGGTGATGACTATGTGTCATTCTACTTGTTTCGTATTTTTTCGAGAATCATTTAGACCTGTAATAGAGGCTGAAGAGAGCCTCCCTTGGTGTGCCTCCCTTTCCCTAAGATAAACTGAAATTTTGCCCAGCATGCTATGGTCAAATAAACAACCAGCTTCGTGTTATCTAGCCACACTCAGGAAGCACGGAGATTCATCCTGCTTTTGCATCAGCTACTTCTTTTTAAAAACTTTTAAATTTATTTTTACTTTACGTGTGTGTGCCTACACATATGTAAGTACACCATATGTATACAGTACCCGCGAAGACCAGAAGGCATCGGGATTCCATGGAATTCGCATTATGGATGGTGGTTAACCGACGTGTGGGTGCTGGGAACCGAACCCGAGACCTCTCGGCAAGCGCAGTCAGTGCCCTTAATTTTAACCTCTGAGCCAATTCTCCGGGCTCCGCATAAGCTATTTCTGGGGCTACGTCCTCTCAGGCTAGCAGTGGCTGGGCATACAAGGTGTGAAGGCGGGATAAGTAGATGCTGCGCTGCCCTCCCCACAGCTAGCGCTGAGATGAGCGGGTCGCGGGCGAGCCTTAGCAGCGGCCCTCAGCGTCTCGGTTACATGGGACAGCCGGGCTTCTGTGGAAGCCGCTCCCTTTAGCTCACCTGCGAGCCACTGCTCTCAGCAGCACAGCTCTTCCCCAGCCCCGCCACGGGTCAGCTCGCCAGCAGCTGGGAGGAGGGCGACCCGGCAGCCCAGAGACTAGGTGACCGCCACAGTTCCTGAGGAAGTTTGAGCGCGTGCGACCGGAAGCGGAAACGACGTTCTCGGGGCTTCAGTTAGTCTCACTCCGCCTTCTCCAGGATCCTCGGCTTCCGCTAGCCCGGAGTGAGTTAATGAGCCACTTAGTTTCCACATGCTCGGGACCTAGAGAGACCTTGGGCACCCGAGAGGCGCGTGGCTGCCCCGCGGCCCTTTGGGGCGGCTGGCCGGGGCTGGTAGCGCGCATCCTCGCGCGGTAAAGCTACGCTCTCCCCGCCCCGCGGTCGTGGTGCGCTTGCAGCGTCCGTCCCGAGGTGGAGGGTGGGAGGGTTGAACGCTCACTGAGCTGCTTTCCTCACAACCGTTGTTTTTCGTTTTTTTGTTCTTCTTGTAAGATAGGTTTTAATCCATGAAATGGGTTGTATTTCTTCTTGAGAAATTGAGACCTAAGGAACGGTTTCCTCACTACCACATATTTTTATCAATGGCCATTACTAAATCAGAATGTACGTTGGCATCCATCAGTATGCTTCCCTGGAGAAGAGAGTTTTGTTTTCTTGTCCTTCGGCAGTGCCCAAGCATAGTCCCCTGCGTAAAATAGGCACTCCATAGATATGTACTGAGTCATATGCTTGGGATTGTTGGCGGTCTCCGAATTTTGGTAATGTGAGAATACCAGTCAAGGGATGTGTAGCCAGTAGCATTATGTCGAATGTCTGTTCTTTAGCAATCTAGTTAAAGGAATTGACCAATTTCTTGACTACCAATGACACAAGGCAATGAACAGTCAGGTATCAACTGAACCGTGTGTGAGAGAACTCCAAGGAAAAGTTGATTTGGGGTCGAAGAAATTATAAAAGACCTGGAAGGATTTTATCCGCAGCAGACTGGACAAATGCCAAACAGAAGGAAAACTTAAAGAGCTTGGAAGTTGGCAAAAGTACAATGTAAGACTAGGAGTCCTCTTTTTTTCCTTGAGCTACATTTAGAGGACGAGTTTAAGAAGCTAAAAGTTTTTTATGTGAATAATTCCTTGCAGTCCTTTGAATGGGAATGAGAAAATTGCATTTAAGTAATTCCAAAAAGAAATGGAAAAGAAACTCCTCAAGCACCATGTAAAAATCTTTGATGGAGCTTCTTCAAGTTTATCTGAAGGTAAGGTTGAGTATGAAGATGAGAAGTTATTTTGCTGTTTTTGCTCTGGAATAGAATGATATATGAGTCCTCGGCATAGATCTTTATCTTTTTTAAGCAGTCAAGAGTAAGCAGATAATAATAATGAGCATTTATTTGGCCATCATTTGAAGGTGTCAAAGTTCTCCCTAGAATCTCAATCACATTGGAGCTTAATTTCTTCAACCCTGATTATGACTCCCAATCTCAGAACTAATGGGCAGCAAAACCCTTAGTGTTGAGATAATGATTACTTTGTCCAGTGCTGAGCAGATAAATAAAATGTATTGGTTGAATATAAGTAGTACCCTTAGATGTCATTAGCAGGCCTTAGTCATAAATAAGAAGAAAGTTGACTAAAGGGAGAAAATGGTGAAGAGATCCTGCGGTGCGAATAGGCCACTGATGATTTTCGCTGTGTGAAGTTTGGTGATGTAGTTGCTTGCCTTCCTGTGGCGCCAACAGTAGTTATCTCTGGAATCTTTTGATTTCACCTTCCTCTGTTGGGCACTGTTTTAGAACTAATGAATATCCAGCTAGTAAACAATGAACACAAATACACTGAGTTAATACCCACATAGCTGCTATAGATTGAATGTTTTGGCTGGTGTTAATGGTGCTGCTATTGGCTAACAAATGCTCTTTTTTCCCTCCTATTTGTAATAGATCCTATTTATTGTTTTAGTTATAACTGCTTTTTAAAACATTGCTTGAAGGATGGCTCAGTGATTAAGAGCCCGATTGCTCTTACAGAGGACCTGGGTTTAATTCCCAGCACCTTCATGGTGGCTCACAACTGTAACTATAGTTCCAAAGGGGAATCTGATGCCCTCTTCTGACCTCTGTGGGCATTGCATGACATGGGTGCACTTAGATACATGCAAGGAACACACTCATACACATAAAATAAAAACAATTTAAAATTTTTAAAAGATAAATAAAAATAAAAGATTGCTTGAAAACTGGGCAAGGTGGTTCATATCTGTAATCCTAACACCTCGTCTGCTGAGGCAAGATTGGTTGTCATGCATTTAAGACCAACCTAGACTATGTAGTGAGTTCCAGGCCAGCTTTAGCTCTAGATAGAAACCCTGTCTCAAATGAGGTGTGTGGGGAGGAGAGGACTTTATTTTCACCTATGAATTGACTCCATACCATAAATAGTACACTCTTTCATGGCCTTCCTGGTGTTGCGTTTCTTGGAACACATGTTAGAATAAAAGCGGTGCTGGTACTCTCCTGGCTTTCTGGATGAGAGAATTCTGTGTCATTGGGAAATAAACAGAGCAGTCAGGCTCTGACCTAAAAGAGAGAAATAATAACTGAGAGTCCTTAAACAGTGGTGGCTAATTACTATAGTGGTACTAATCATTTCCCTCATTTCTCTGTCATGTTTTTCTTTCTTTTTTCTTTTTTTTATAGCACCTGAAATGAATTAAAGTAGCAGTTTTTTTCTTCCCATGAAGTTACATATCTGGAATGAAATCCAGTGCAAGACATCTCCTAAAACCTGAAATGGCTTTCAGTAACACCAGGAGGACCTGAGAGGGGAATATTGAGGGCATAGAACCATAGGACTTAGAACATAGAATTGAATACATCAGACAGTTGATTCTTGGTTCAAATTAAGTAAAATCTACATTGAAGAAGTCTGAAATACAAGACATATATATTTAACATCTTAATGTAAATTTAGGAAAACAAATAATAGAGGTTTTTTTTGTTTTTTGTTGTTGTTTTTTAACTGGTAAAATGTTTTGTAAAACTTTTAGGCTTCTGGGTAAGAACTGCCATGATTATGGAACTTGATAAAATGCCAAATATGAAATCATTCCACTGAAAAATAACACTTGAGGATATACCAAGAATACCCAAGAATCTGAGTGAAAAAAAGTGCTACTAACAAATTATTTGCATAGTTACAGATCTTGGGCAACTTAGTGATAGTTAGAGGTCACTTTCTGAGACTACTATATTGAACCGAATAAAAGTTAGACTGCATTCACATGTACAATAAAATCTGCTAATATTCCTTCACTTAAAGACACTACATAACTGCTTCTAAGGTCTAGATATCCAGACTAAGTGCTATGGTCCTTACAGCTTGAGGTCTCCCTTATAAATGAACTGTTGAACAATGAATACTATATTTCAAGCAACATGAATACCATTTTCCTTTCTAACAATGAGGTAAGATTAGGTTGTTTTGGAAAGGGAGAAGCTACACTGTACCTCTGCTACACATGGTTATCCATATCATTATCTTTGATTCACATTTTCTCAAGCATCTCTTTTATACTGACATCCTACCTGGATCTGTTTTTGTGGGAACATCTCTCAGTAGCTTCTTTATTTTGTCCCCTTTCCTGTGTTGAGCTAGGGATGATATGAAAGGTAGCCCTGTCATTCCTGACTGGAAGATATATCTGTTCAGAGAGAGTAAGCAGTGTTCTAAAAACTGATTTCCTATGCCTTGCAGTAGCAAGAATGACAGTCCTTCTTCAGTGGCTAGCTTAGCTCTTAGGTTATGACCTCTTACCCTTTTCAGTTAGTTACCTTCTACTATAAATGTTTGTGGCCTTCTGGGACTTTGACCTAGTTTTCGTTGCTTAAAAAATTGTTCTTCCCAGTTCACTAAGGAAGTAAGTTCTGTTGTTTGAAGCCAAATTCAGAATGAACAAGAGAGGGAAATATACTGCATTGAATTTGGAGGAGAAAATGAAGGTTCTAAGTAGGATAGAAGCTGGACAATCTCTTAAAAGTGTAATGGATGAATTTGGTATCAGCAAATCAACATTTTGTGATATTAAGAAGAACAAGAAATTGGTTTTGGACTTTGTTCTGAAACAGGATATGCCATTAGTCGGGGCTGAAAAAAAGGAAGAGGACAACAGGAGCCAAATATGGTGATGTAGATGATATAGTCTACATGTGGTACCAACAGAAATGCTCATCTGGTGTCTCTGTTAGAGGTGTGTAACTTCAGGCTGCTGCAGAGAGATTTGCACAGTGTTTTGGGAGAACAGACTTCAAAGCTAGCACTGGTTGGCTTTTTAGATTTCAAAATAGGCATGCAATTGGGAACCTAAGAGCATGTGGGGAACAAATCCTAGGTTTAGCTTCAGAAAACATTGAGCCATTTTGAGAAAAACTGTCTATGATAATTAAAGAGGAAAAACTACATTTAGTTTTTCCCAAAAGACTAAAGATTACGTAGATTATGTATTCAGTTATGTAGAGTCTTTAGCAGATTTTATTGTACATGTGAATGCAGTCTAACTTTTATTTTATTTTATTTGAGTAGTCTTATTTCCCCAGCTATACAGTGGGGATGAGATGGACCTGTTTTGAAAATCCATGCTGGAGAACACTCAGGCAAGTAGAAAAGATATCTGCCTACCAGGGAGGAAAATAAACAACAGTTATCTGCCCTTTTATGTACAAATGCAGATGGAACTCATAAGTTAAAATCACTCATTATTGGAAAAGCAAAGGTACCTAAAAGTGTGAAACAGGACACAAGTACATTATCTGTGATATATAAACCTAGTCAGATGTTTGGTTCACAAGAGAACTGTTTTCAGAATGGTTCTTTCAAAATTTTGTTCCTGAGGTTCGACATTTTCAACGTAATGTTCTAAAATTTCATGAAAAGGACATCAGGGCATTGTTACTTCTGGACAATTCTTCAGTTCACCCTTCTACTGAATCACTAACCAGTGAGGATGGTCAAATAAGATGCATGTTCTTTCCTCATGATACTTCAATTTTGATTCAGCCAATGAATCAAGGTGTGATCTTGAGCTGCAAACAGCTTTATAGATGGAAGCAACTTGAAGACAGTCTTGTAATTTTTGGAGAAAGTGAGGATGAACAAGATAAAGGTGAGAAGGATATTTCCAAGATTAAAACCTATAATGTAAAAAGTGCAATTTTTAACTGGGCAAAAAGTTGGGATGAAATAAAACAAATAACAATAGCAAATGCATGGGGAAATTCTTTACAGTAAGGAATCTGACTGTGATCACCAAGGTTTAGAAGATGGGGGTGATAGAGAAATTCTTGAGAAATGTGGAGAGTTAGAAACCAAGCTGAATAATGGCAGGGTGTGGTTAAATAGAGATGATAGAGAGGGTTGTACCCTTAAACTGGACAAAATAAAGGACGCTATCCAAAATGGGGGAGCTGCAAAGCAGACTGCTGAATTTAAGTTATCTACTATAAGAGATCCATTTAAGAATCTTTTGTCAAGTTTTGTCTAAAAGTTATATAACTGGATTTTAAGCCATTTCTTAAGACTGATGTAACTGACCTGGAGGTTCAACAATCATACTTAGAGGCCAAAACCAGTGAGGATAAAGGGGCTAAGAAACAGCCAATATTTGGCCCTTGTTCTCCAATGTCAGCTAGGTTCTAGGGGGATCTATAGGCCAGTAGGACAACTCTGAAAGTTACAGCTCTAGAAAGACGTCTATCCTCTTAAATCAGAATCCACAGAGACTTAGTTGGACTCTTAACTGGAATGCATTCTATAAGGAGGAAGGTTATGGCAAAGGACTCTCAAACATATCCTGATCCATCCCAGTAGATGACATGACTAATTGAGGAAAATCAAAGAATCTCTAAAGAGCCTCAACTGACCATAATAAACAGATTAATTTATGGCCACCTACGTGGTATTAAATACCCAATTAAGATCCAAAATATTACAAAATAAAATTCTACCAGCACCCAATTAGATTTTCATTTTGACCTGGTTCAGCAGGGGACCTAATGCTGTAAAAGCCCTACAAAGAAAGCCACTAAAGTAAACAACTTAGCTAATTTAAAAACCTTACCAGGCCCTTAATGCTCTCAACTTGAGGGCATTGTACTGGGTCTCAGATGGTAGAATCAATAAGTATGAGATACTTTTTAAAAACTCGAGAGCTTACTATACAACTTTGCCAAGCTTTAAATCTGCTACCTTTCGGTTAGACCCCCAATGCTGGTTCACAGATAGAAGTAGTTTTATGTGCAGGGCATAGGCTTTCAGGGTGGGTAGTACACCTGACAGAGGTCACTGAATCAGAAAGGTCACTGAATCAGAGACCCTTCCTGCTAATTCCAAGTCAGCCAAAAAAACCTAAACTGCCCTCACTGAGATCTCTAACTGGGGACAGGAGTGAGATAATTATTTATACATATGGCTCACATCCATTCAGCCATCTGGAGAGAACAGGGTCCCCTCAACTGCCTTGTAGTACCTATATTAAGCATGACATTTTGCCTCCACTAGAAGCTACCTTACTTCTAACTCGGGTGGCCATTATGCATTACAAAGCTCACCAAAAGGACTAGTCTGGTAACAACTAAACTGAACAACCGGCCAAACAGGCAACTTGGCTCCCAGTCTAGGCTGTCTTGGAGCCCAGCATCACTCTCCTTTGTCTTCAGTATACCCCAGGAAACTCAACAGGCTTTAAATCAGGGCTTCACCATCCACTCCCAGGGATGGTTGGAAAGCCCATCCTTGGATTCTTAACAGTTTTTATCTGGCCACAAACTGGGGCGCCCAAACCCTCCAAATTCTCATTGAGCCTCTTTCACTGGTTTGGGAATTCTTAAGATTTCATGGTCCATTTCCAAAAACTGGTCTCACCTGTTGTCAGTTCAATTTTGAAAGAGCCTTCTATATCAACTACATTAGCCCCCAACCTCAAGGCTCAGAGAACATTGTGGGAGACCCCTTTTACAACTCCTTTTGCTGGGGGAAGATTTACAAATAGACTTCACTAATGCCTCCATATAAGGAATGCAAATGTGTATTCATTCTAGTGGATACCTAAACCAATGGAGGGGCATTTCCTTACTAATATGGAAAGAGGTAGCCACTATCCTTGTAAAACACATTATTCTTTGCTTTGGGCTCCCCTCTGTCTGTACCATCTGAAAATGGCCTGGATTTCAAGTGTCACTCAAGGAGCAAGTAAAACTCTCAAAATTATCTCCATACAGCCTGCCACCCTCAATCTTTCAGGAAGGTTGAAAGGGCTACTCTAAAGTGATCTCTCACTAAGATTGCACTCACAACACTCAACAGTCTTGGCTCATCATCCTCCTAATTGCAGCTCTAAGATCCCACATTACCTATGAGTGCTCAGCCCTAAATGGGACATCTGTATCAACACTTCCCACCAATCCCAAGGCTCAAGGAACATTATGAAAGAAGGGGTGAAAGGAATGTAAGAGCAGGAGGATGGGAGATGTGCTGTGAAATGCTGTCTTCTGGACATGACTTACTCTACTCACAGCAGCTGTAGTGACCTGCACAAGATCAAGCCAATCAAAATTCCAGCATTGATGGGTAGGAACTAACAGATCCCACCCTTAGCTGAGGAGCTAATGGTAGTTGATGGCTGCTGTGGGGTAGAGACATTTTGTGTGTGTGGAACTGGTAGGCAGCCCATGCTCCAGTGGATAGCCCAACACCTATGTGCATCAAGGCAGCACTTATTGGATTCACTGGGTCATAACAAAAGAACATGAAGGTGGAAGGGGAGACATGGGAGTTGGAGAGTTGGAGGGAGAGAGTGGGTATAGATATGATCAAAATTCATTGTATACATGTACTAAATTCTCAAAGGTTAAGTAAAAAGGACTGGCCAGATACGTAAAGGTGTTTGATGCCAAGCCTAATGACCTGAGTTCAATCCCTAGAACTTACATAGTGGAGAGAACAGACTCCCCAGAGTTGTTTTCTGACCTCCACATGCTCACACATGTGTGCACATGCACATGCACACACACACACACGAGGGGAGAGATATTAGAAAAATTATTTTCAAAGATCCCACATCACTCCCAAGTCTATAACCTACCTCAGCACCTTCAAAGTCTTTTAGACAGACCTCTTATTAAATCCAGAGACTCATTACCTGTTTCAGTGTACTACTGGGACAATGTAGACTCTCACTGAGTACCAGGATACGTACAATTCTAAGCCTAACTCCATCATTTTGCAATCACCTCCTCACATTAACAAGGGAGACTGGGTCTATCTTAAAACTTTCTACAGTATTAAAGGCCACCAGAAGCTATCTGGACTTATCCTGTTAAGTCCTTCTTACATCTCCAACTGTAGTTTATAAGATTTGTCACTATGGATGCATCTGTCCAAAGTTAACACTGTTCAACCCCCAGACATTCAAACAATCTATTCCTATGAACTTAGAGATCTCCATCTCTTCAGGCAAGATTCAGATAAAACCCACCCTCAGACATCTCCAGACTCCAATGACTAGCCATGTGTAGTAACCTCTCCCAAAACCCCCATCTCTTAAGGACGAGCACTCTGCAAAGAGCAGGATCCTATCACTTGGTTCACTAAGAGTTAACAGACTTCCTTTGGTCTTTGTTGATATAGAAGCTTGAGGCAGTTTGCTTTCAGGATGCTAGGAAGCAGACTGATTAAAAGCTGTCCCTGGGATGCCTTTTATGTTTCTTCATACATCAAAGGAGGTCTGTTACTGGGCCAGTCGCCACAACCTGGGTGCATTGTGCTACTTTCTCAGTTATAATGGAAAAATTCCTGTTTTATACTACTTGAGCACTTATCATATGTTTACTTCAAACACTGAGCTTCCAATCAAAAACTTTCAAGAGGGGAGTGAAACTGCTCCCAAGCAGCATAGCTGAGGATCTTAGTTTTTCAGTGTCAGTCAAGCAGGGTGGCTACAGCTATGGACTGAGGTTGTAAGTTGTCTGAGCTATAACTCCCAGCTTTCACCTCCCACCCCTTTGTCTCAGTATCACTGGGCTCCTATAACCAGGCATAGGGCTTATCTTCACAATCATCATCATCATCATCATCATTGAGACAGTTCTGCTCCCCTAAGTCACCTCAATAAACTCACTGGCTCATCGAGCTTGATGTGAATGGAATCCTTTCTTTGATCTGCCATTAGTGCCCTATCTGGGGTGAATAAACATTTGTTCACACTTCCTCAGAAAAAGTCAAACAATGCCTTAAGAGTTGGACCACATAACATCTGCATGAATGATCTTAAGGAGAAGGAAGGATGAGAGTAGCAGTCTCTGAACCACCACCTTAACCAGACTGCTTAGTAGAATAGCAACTGCATAGCACTTCACCCAATTCATGGCCCCAGCAGTCATATGAACTCTGCCCTGCTCTATGTAGATCCTACATTGCTCTCCTCTGGTGAAAAAAAACCGTAAGAAAAATGGAAATGAGAAAATGACTTTTAAAACTTAGTTCTGAAAACCAAGCTTCTGCACTCACCAAACTGAGACAGACAGGATTGCTTTATTTGACAAGACTATTGCTATTAGATGTTCTACCATCTTTTCCTCTAAAATACCTAGTTAGATACCTTCCTCTGGAGACAGTCTCCTGGCATCTGATGAACTATTAATAGAACTGCTATTCTAGTTCTCTTTCAAAGACAATCTCTAGCATTCCTATTCTAATTCCTCATTCTAAAATGCTTTCATCCTAATACTGCTGCCCTTTTTATCTCCCCACCATTAATGATCAATAACTGTTCTATCAAGACCAGTTGTAACAACTGTAACAGCAAAATATCCTGTCTTTAAAAATCCCGATCTGTGAAGATACTCTATTAAACCCATTACTCTGTATGCTAATATAAAACATTAAAAAAAAAAGTAACCCACTTCACATAAACATAAGCATTCTAAACAGTTGTAAACATCCCTACTGCTATACAGAGAAGGGCCACCATTCATTTGAGTTTAACCCTGTTAGCACAGAGCAGTTCAACATAGAGTTCATGCCCTGCCTCAGCCAATCTGTTGTTACCTTTGTTGAAATTTTCTTGATCAACCCCTTGAAGCCCTCAAAGAAAAAGCCATTTGTCTGACACATATCAACACAAAGGCCTTCAATGAAGAATCACACATATTCATGTTTCCTGGAGATTTTATTACCTTCCAAACACTTTTAACAGGAAAAGACATAATTCCTAATTTGTCTAGGATGTTTTTAATGTTTCCTGAGGAACCACGGAACCCTCCACCCAGAAACTCCTGACTCCTGGCAGGTGGAAAGAAGTCTCAGTCTCTGGAAAGGCAGACTATAGCCACAGACCCACTTTTAATCTGTCAATTTCTGGACTCAAATGAAAATTCTAACTAGTGATTTTCCCTTAGGTCTCCAGTTCCCTTTCTGTCTGAGGTCATGCTGATATGTCAGTGAGCACTCCTGCCAAAATACTGAGAGGGATGCTGTGATGGCTGACCTAGACTGTTCAGGCTAGCCAGTCTTTCAAAAGGCTGTAACTTATAGTCTGTTAACCTTCAGCTGGTTTCCAGACTTCGCTCCTCATCTTTAGTCTCAGAGCTGCAGGTGTCCAAACATGCCTGTTTAATGTCCCAAAACATGTATTCCCAAAACTGTTGGATAAACACTGGACTCCAACCACATCTTGGTTAAATACACCAAGAGGTGAGTGTACCTGCAGACAAGATAGATTTAATAGAAAAGTGGCCTTGAAAAGGCTACCTCAGAGAACCTGAATTCTTACTACTGTAGATGGAACTCCTTTAGTTCTACGCTAGTCCTTTTTCACCTCTGTACCTCCCTTGTAATAAGTCCCAGTTCTTCTTTATATTAATTACTTGCAAAACACAGTATTTGGCCAGCTGGACAAAGAATACCAGCTCTTGATAAGACAACTTTCTGCCACATAAACTGAGGCAAAAAAAAAAAAAAAATCCCAGTTTCTAACCAGTGTGAGTTCTTTGATGACTGGTAAGGCGTGAGCTCCGAGAGAAGCTTTCTCCACATTCCAAACATTTATATGGTCTCTCTCCCGTATGGGTTCTTAGGTGACGGATCCGGTTGGAACTGTGAGAAAAACTGTCTCCACACTCATGACAGGTATAGGGTTTTTCTCCTGTGTGAATTCTCTGGTGCCTGATTAAATTGGATCTATGAGAGAAGTTTTCCCCACAAAGGGTACATTTATATGGTTTTTCTCCTGTGTGTGTTCTCTGATGTCTGGTAAGGTGCATGCCCTGCCGGAAGCTTTTCCCACAAATTGAACATTCAAAGAGTTTCTTTTCCACTCTGTGGGCTCCATGGTTTGTAAGAAAGGGGACACTGTCATTTATGCCTTCCCCACACTCAGGGAAGGGGTCAAGTCTCTCTTTCTCATGGGTTCTTTCATGAATGACAAGATGTGAACTCCGAGAGAAACTTTTCCCACACTCACCACACCTATAGGGCCTCTCTCCAGTGTGGATCCTCTGGTGCCGAAGCAAGTTGGAACTGTGAGCAAAGATTTCCCCACATTCAGGGCACTTGTAGGGCTTTTCTCCAGTGTGTGTCCTCTGGTGCCTGTGGAGGTTAGAGTTGCAAGAAAAGCTTTTTCCACAAACATTGCACTGATAGGGCTTTTCACCTGTGTGTGTGCGCTGATGGCGAGTCAGGTGAGTATTCTGACTGAAGCATTTTCCACATTCAAGGCACTTATGGGCTTCCTCTCCCAGAGGTGTTCTGTGTAGTGACAGAAAATGTGGGTGCCCACCAAAGACTTCACCACACTCTACATCCATACATAGCTTTTCTGCGGCATGTATTCTCTGGTGTCTAATTAGATTCGAGTTATTAGAAAAGTTTTTGCCACACAAGGGACACAAATGGAGTTTCTTCGGCTGTTCTTTTGGTTGTCCTAGTCCTCTACAGCTTGTGGTTCCCACTAAGGACTCCTCCATTTGGTCCTCTGTGAGAGATTCCCAATGTCCTTCTGCTCTGTCATCAGGTCTTCCCTGCTCAGGACTCCAGGGTACCTCCCTTCTGGCTTGGCCAGGCAGCAGTGCTGGAGGATGGGTGTTTTCAGGAGAAATGGACTGAGTACTTCTTTCTGAATTCTCAAACTTCTCTACCCCTGGTCGAGAGAGGAAAAAACACTTCTACATTATTTTTACACAAGAAAAGAAAATTCTGGGGCTGGGGAGATGGCTCTGCAGTTAAGGGCACTTGCCGCTCTTGCAGAAGACCTGGGTTCAGCTCTCTTAGACCCCCACAGGGCAGCTCCATCACCCTCTTCTGGCCTCCACAGGTACTACACACACAGACCAGGGACACATGTACACATGCAGGCAAAACAAAGACATAAACACAAACCAGTATTTTTTTTTTTTAAATCAAGAAAGAAAAAAAAAAAAGAAAGAAAATTCTACATTCCCACTACTGCCTTTCAGGATTAGAGGCCCTGAAGACACGGTTCTATCTGTTTCCCATTCTCTCTCTGTAAGCAAAGCCCTGGATGAAAACACTCAAGGAATCAGAGCTTAGACTACTCTTGGAATTCGCTAAGGTCTCCATCCACTTTCTGGCTGGCTTTTATCCTTCTGGAATGGGCGAAAGGGAACAGAACTGACACTAGAGTGTCAAATCTAGGAGTAAGTGTTTAAATCCTGGGTTCCTCACTTGCCTTGCTGGGATTAGAGTGTGCAGTGGAGACATACACAGGAAACAGTGTACATCTATAACAGCTATGGTACTCTGGCCATGAACTCAAACCCTCGGATGTCCCACACAACCTAGGGATCTTAAGATTTTTTGAGTAACTGATTATCTTTATTCCTTACCTGGAACTGGGTTTCTGGGGCTCACGCCTTCTTTGCAGCTCTGGACACTAGGATCCCATGGCTTCCCTCCTTGTTCCACCTCAGTGCTTAGGACTTCCTGACTGGGAATGCAAGACTCTGTTCACAATGAAAGAAACAGATTGCTGCATCACCATATTCCTTTACCAGGCAGGGGAAACAGACTTGTTCTCTGCCAGCAGTGGAGAAATAAATTCTCCTTAAGTCTCACACTGGTTACTTGGAATATACACTAAACTATTCCCAGTAGTTACTCTCTAGAAAAAAGTAAGGGAGGGGGACTGAGGGTTTTGAATATTTTCAAAGCATTTGAATGTTTTTTTTTTTCTTTGCAATGAGAATGTATACTTTGTACATCCAAAGAACAATAAAATAAACATTCAGGGTGCTACTTCTTTCAGAATCAATTATTACAGAAGAGGCTTGACTACACATAAATATGAAATGGAACTAAATTTAAATTTAAATGGAAAACTCCAGAAGATACACAATCAGAAAAGAACCAGAGACTCTTAGAAGACCCTGAGATTAAAACCTCATAAATCTTTCTGTGCTATGCTAAAAGGAAAAATGAACACCTCAAACAGACTCAAACAGAAGTTCAGCTTCAACAAAATTATCAGATCTCTTCATTGCTGACACTCACCAGAGTTTTGCTCTACTTTAGATAACACAGGCAATGGATAAATGATGGAAAATATGGAATTGGTCCCAATGAAGGGAAATATAAAGAAGCACTAACTCTGCACAATCAGTGCAAATGAGTTCGTAGCTCTAATTCTCTTTACATAACCACGATGGATGAAAACAAACTGTGGTATGATTTCTTACTGGTGTACGAATCAAGGTAACCACTCATACTGTACACACATTCTTATTTAGACTTCCTCCAACTTTTCTTTAAAAGAATTTTCACATACACACTAATATCTACATGCCCTCCACCTATATTCAACTACTGCCTTGTCATATCTCATAGCATCATTTCTAACCTTCATGTAATTGTTCAACATACAAATGCACTATAAATAATGCATTACTGGGGCTGGAGAAATGGCACAGAGGTTAAGAGTACTGGCCGTTCTTCCAGAGGACCTGGATTCAATTCCCAGCACCCACATGGTGGCTAACAACTGTCCGTTAACGCCAGTTCCAGGGGATCCGATGTCCTCTTCTGGCTTCTGTGGGTTTTGTATGACATGGGTGCACTTACATACACGTAGGCAAAACACTCATACAAATAAACAAAATAAAAATAAATTTCTTATCTAGCCTATTTTGCATGTGTATACGGTTCAAAATTTCCACAAGTCCCTCTTCCTTTCCTGAATTTCTACAGGCGGGAAAGCTAATAAACTGGTATGTTTTGGACAAAAAAGCGTAGAAGCATTAACAGATCACAGAAAACTTGAGCTCAGGAGAGCAAGTATCTCTAGTGAAAGGAATTAGGAACTTAGAGCCAGGCATGGTGGTACACACCTTTAATCCCACCACTCTAGAGTCAGAGGCGGTGAAATCCAGGCCACTTAGGCACTGAATGTGTGTGAGGGGGCATGCGGTCACTGGATTTGATCTGTGCTGCTCTTAAAAGTTCATTACATTATCTCCTGTAGCAACAGGAGATACAGTCTAGGGATGCCTTTAAGTGTGTCAATTGTGTCACTTGGTAGATGTTTAACTGATTTAAAATATGGGAAACTTTAGACCAAACAAAGGTCTCTTGGCAAAACTCAGAGCCAATGTTCAGAAGGTTTATGTGTCCAAGGGACAGTACCCTGGTATAAATGTAGTTATGATGCCAGGAAAAGAAGTTCTTACCCAGTGTGCCCACGTTCTCATAATTCTCCTGCACCGTGTCCCTTGAGAGAACTCTCTTACTGGGATCCTGATGCCCCCATTCCTGGGAGATATACATTGCCATGTCCTCAAAGCTCTCGGGCAACTGAAATAGCACAAGATCTTCTTTAGCATCAGATGCAACAAAACAATTCAAGCAGTTATGGTTAAAGGGGTAAAATCCAGGGATACCAAAGATACATGTCATGGGAGAAGAAAGGTCCCAGGCATTTCAATGGGTCCAGGAGACAAAGAAGGTGAGGGCGACATCTGATCAGGAAGAAAAGATCCTCCTAGTGGCAGAAGGGTCCCTCCCACCCCAAAAGGAGAGAAGAAAAGGAGGATGCTGGGGAAAGAAATGAGAACTTCCACATCACCTGGGACCCAGTTATCTCCTTGTCTTCCATGTTCCCTTCAGGAGGGAAGAGAGAGAGCCAGGGAGCAGATAATGCTGAAGGTGACAGAAATCATAATGAGAATAACCCTAAATCTTGGTAACCCACAGATTATTACAACACCCCAACACCCAGCCTCAGTTTTTAGGATCAACATTAAACAAAAAAGTGGCACAAGGTGTAACAAAGTAGTATCTAAAATGACAGCCATGGTAAAGGAAAGTGAGCAGTCTTTCACCCTAGCCAACAGTATTCCAACACCCCATCATTCATCTAGTTCTAAACCGCCTGTTCTGCACACAAAAGGACTGTACTAAGAGGTTCCCCTTCTTCCTCCCATCCACCCTAGCAGTAGAACCCATACCATTAGGTTTTTTTAAGCCTAATCTGAGAACCCTGATTTCAGAAATTCTTTCTCTTTGGCACCTGTACAATTCTACTAGTGTCAGGGGCAATCCCAAAACCACTCTTCCCTCCCACCTGCCCAGATAACTGTCCCTCACCCCTCTCCTTTACAGTCTGGGGGTCCCTTTTGGGGCTGGGGTCTAGCAGCTCCTGCAGCCTGGGGCCAGGGCTTCGCTCAGTCTCCATTGGCTCCAGCTTGAAGCTCGGTGACTCTCCTGCTGTTTCCAGTGGCAAAGGCTCCTCCAAAAGCACTTCTGCTCCCCGCCCTTGGTTTGTGACCTGGGAACCAACCCACATCACTCATCATCACAACGGGGCTGACAGAAACGGAAATTAGAACAGGTTTCTTAGGACACTCCTTCAACAGAGAACCACAGAACATCCCTTTGGACTCAGCAAAAGAAGGATGGTTTATGCTAAGGGCTTTCAGACTGTATGTGCCAGAGAAAATGGAAGCCATAAGAAATGAAGAGTCCACTGCCAATGTACACCTTCACCACATACTTCTGGCACACCTCACTTCTCTCTCTCTCTCCTTTCCTAGATGCTCCTGTTTACTGCATAAGCTACACTTCAGCGGCCCTGGGGAGGGAAGCAGCGCCCTCAGAATCTCAGCGCTAGATTGTTTTTCGAAGTTCGATTAACTGAGATCCAACTCTGTAGAGGAGACCACACTACTAAGATCTGATTGATATGAAGTACTAAGTATAGTACGCGTGTGGAGGTATAAGCCTGTGACAATCATAGCACTAGAAAGGTTGAGGCAGAAGACTGCCTGGAGTTCAAGGCTAGGGTGGGCTACATATCTAGAACCCACCTTTAAAAATAAAAAGAAGGCAAACGTCTGTGATCCCAGGACTCAGCACTTGAGAGACTAAAAGCTGGAGGATCACCACTGGTCTGGGGCCACTCTGAGCTAGTACTGAGTTTAAGGCCAGACCCTGTCTCAAAAAACTTCACAGTGCTGACAGTAGTGACATCAAAACTTTATATACTGCTCTCCTTTAACCCTCAAAAGCTGCCCCAGGAAGTACTTTAGCATCCTTGAATTTTTGGGAAAACAGGGCCAAACAGATTAAATAGCCTGCCCAAAGACAAAGATAATACCCAGTAAAAGGACTTGGAACACTGGCTACCTAACTTAGGACTAGCTATTGTCGGTACAACGCCTCTGTAGGGAAACATACTTCGTTACAGCTCACTCTGTTCATGAGAGAAATATGGAAGAAAAAAATGCTAAAACACACACACACACATACACACACACAAATCCTCTTCTACTCAGGACAATCAAGTATATTCGACTAGGCCACACATTAAATACAACAGTCCTCAGGGCCAAACCACGGTTAAAACACCTCTTTCTTTCACCTGCTGCCTCAGTTTCCCAAGTTCTCTCTGAATACGCTCCACAAGGGTCACTGCTTCTTCGCCGCTTTCCGGGCGCAGCTCCTGCACCCTACTCTGGATCTCTTGGGGCAGGATAGTCAAGAACTGCTCCAGGACCAGCAGCTCCAGAATCTGCTCCTTGGTGCGCATCTCCGGCCGCAGCCACCGGTGGCAAAGCTCCTGGAGCTGACTGAGGGCCTCTCGGGGACCAGCGGCCTCTTGAAAGCGGAACCGTCGGAAACGCAGATGGGAGGCCTCGGGGCTGGGCCCCGAGTCAGGAGCCTGCAGCTCCTGGCTCCAAGAGCAGTCCTCCTCCAGTTTCACTATCAGGAGCCCTTCCGACTCCTGGGAACCCGGCCCCGCAGCCATGGTCCGAACAGCAGCTGCGTCCACCTGGGGGGACGCCCTAGGATCCGTATAGGAATGGACCCTAACTCCAGATGCCGCCGGAAGAACCCAGATCAAAGCCTCGGCCTTGGCAGAGGCTCGGCCACTGCGCCGCCTATTCCAGCGTCGCCGACCCACACAGGGTTCAGCTTTGGGCGCCCAAGGCGGAAGTTCCAGCGCGTTAGTTAGGCGTCACAAACCCGCGGCTACAGGTTGACGCAGACTTCCGATCCCCGTTTGGCTTCCTCGGCCTCCCATAGGTTCCGTCTCCCCACAGACTCACCGTCCACTAAGAGTGTTGCCTGCGAGGGTGGGACGAGCAAAGGGCCAATTGGAGCCGGAGCGAGTGGGAGGGACCTAAAGGTGGAAAGCTATGAGGGCGGAAAGACCTGGGCGGATATAGCCGGGCACGATCTGAGTCAGATTTCCTCGGAAAGGTTTGCTTAAAGGTAAAAATTCCTGAGTCACATTTGAATCCGTGTCGGAATGAGGCCCATAAAGATCAGTTGAAATCTTTTTCGAAAGTGGACCCCAGCCTCCTGAAGGACCATGACCTAACAGAGAGGTCTCAAGCTGCCCGGGGTCTCCGAGAGATGTAGTCCACGGAACTGCGCTTGCGCATTGGCTCCATCCTCTTGTGCGTGGTTACTGCGTGAGCATTCTGAAAGGGGCGTTGTGATAAGTCGCCTGTTGAGCCGCGTTCCCTATGTGGACAGTCCTCAGCTTCAGGCGGCCACGCAGGGCATGGCTTTTAATTTCCAGTATCAAGGCGCTGGTATATGGCTCAACCCTGCTGTGAATACCAGGCTGAGGAAAGAAAGTGAGGAAACACGAAGGCAGAGTCTGGCCTCTCCGGAAGACAGGATTGCCCAAGCCTGAGGCTGGAGCGTGTCCTCGGCAGATGCTAGGTGTGAGTCATGAAAAACAAAAGCCGCTTATTGAACATATGCTTACAATGCAGTAGGACCCTCACAGCATTGTATGAAGTAGACGCTATTATCAGGCCGTTGTTAGAGAATAATGCATCGAGTATTATTAAGTCACTTGCCCCAGAGAGCCTGCCTCAAAAGGTTAGGCTGCGGAAATGAAAATGGTCGATTTTGAACAGTCCCAAGTGTTTCATTTCCTTGTTGCATCTCAAGTACAAAGGTCCACAGGCTGTCATGGCAGATGCATATCCAGAGGCTGGGGAGTACGTGGCTATGGGTAGGTTCATTCAGAAAAATTCTGTTAGGACTTATGAGATCAAAAGACCCCTATGGGGGCTGAAGAAATGACTTAGGGGTTAAGAGCACTGGCTGCTCCTACAGAGGATCTGGGTTCGATTCCCAGCACCCACAGGGTGGTTAACAACGATCTATAACTCTAGTTCCAGGAGCTCCAAGCCCTCTTCTGGCCTCCATGGCCATTGCCCAACATGAGTGCACTTAAATACATGCAGGCAAAATATTCATACAAAAAAAAAAAAAACCCTACGGTCATTTATATTATTTTAGACATTTCTGTTTCAAGTGACTAGATTCTAATTTGGAAACCGTTTCCCCCTTTTATTTACTATGTGATCTAAGGCAGTTTATCTAATCTTACTACACTACAAACCTCAGTTTTCCCTCCTGGAGTAATGCTATATCCTTCCTAACATGGGGTGAAGATTAAATGAGCTAATAATATATACATGATACATAGGATAGTGTTTTATACATAGTACTAAAGACAGGATAAAAGATGGAAAATTGAGGGGACATAGCAAAGGAAATGTTCTCATGATAGAATCTGATTGGGAGTCAGAAAATTCAACATATCTAATAAAAAAATCAAAATACCTACAGAAGCTAGCAATAATAGAAGATACCTGTAATGCTAGCACTCAGGAAGCCAAAGCAAGAAAATCAGAAGTTCAAGGTCATGGGATGGAGAGATGACTCAGTGGTTAAGAGCACTTGCTGCTCTTGCACCTACATGGTGGCTAACAACCTCCTCTCTAGTTCCAGGGGATCCAATGCCCTGTTTTGGCCTCCAGAGGCACTGCACTCACGTGGTGTATTTACATGCAAGCAACCACTCATACCCATAAAATAAAAATAAATCTTTAAAAAGTTCAAGGTTAGACCTTGTCTCAAAATAAAGCACCACGTGTTTTTTACTTCAGTTTTGCTTAATCTTTAAATTTCAACTGTAAATTATATCCTTCAAACAACATAATTTCAAAACCCACAAAATTGGAACTGGAGGGATGTGGATGGGTCAGGGATTAAGAGCACTGTCTGTTCTTGCAGAGGACCTGGGTTCACATCTCAGCACACACATGGCAGCTAACAGTTGTCTGTAACTCCAGTTCTAGGGGGATCTGACACCCTCTTGCTAATGTGGGCATTGCATGACATGGGTACTATTAGGTTTCCGGCAGACTGCTAAAATGGCAACACAGCTCTCAATATTCTAAAATGGCAGGTCTGCACTTAGCCCAAGCAAGTCCCTCTGCTTAACGAAGAGCATCCAATCCCAAGCTAAATCTCCCCACCATCATGGAAAGTTACCCAACCTCCTAACTGCCTTTAAAGGCTGCCTGACTTCTGCTGCTGGCCATGGTCTCTCTCTGATCCCAGGAGAGAGTCAAGTGGTTTGATTCCTCCAACAAACTGCTATCCCGTGGAGGTGGAGTTGTTTTGTTTGGTGGTCTTCACCTCTTTCATTCTGGTGCATTTGCATACATACAGGTAAAACATTCATAAAAAATAATTTTAAAAAATATAATTTTATTTTAGTGTGTGAGTATACTGCCTGCACGTGTGTAAGTGCACTGGTGTCATTCAGTGCCCGCAGGGTCAGATAGTGTTGGATTCCCTTGGAATTGGAATTACAGATAGTTATTAGCCACCATGTGGATGCTAGGAATTGAACCTGGGTCCTCTGAAAGAGCAGCCAGTGCTCTAAACTGCTGAGCCATCTTGCCAGCCCAAAATAAAAATTTTGAACCCACAAAACTACATTAGTAGCTTTTTTTTTTTTTTTTTAACAAGGTCTCCTCATATTCCCAGCCCGCTTGGAACTCACTACATAGACCAGGCTGGTCTCAGTCTCACAGAGATCCACCTGGCCCCACCTCCTGAGTGCTGGGATTTGAGAGCGCTACCACATCCAGCATATATATAGTTTTTGTCAAAACACTTAAGGGAGCAACTCATGTGAGAAGTTCACACCTGTGTTTTAGGTGCATACCAGTGTCCTTCATCTGAAATGACTTGTGACACTATTCCTGAGGGTGTAAATATCTTACCCTAGATAGGGAACCAATGAGACAGACCAAAGTTAAGGATACCACCAAAGTCTGACTTGGTGAACCAATGAGTTTTATTGGGGTTACTTACAAGAATATGGGTTAGGGGTTACTTAACAGGAGCAGAAATGACTCAGACAGCTGCTGCATCACCAAAAATCTACCCCAGCATGAGTGACAGCTCAAGAAAGCAGGAAACCTGGGGCACACTGCACAACCTGTGGAAAGTTCAGCAGGTTGGAGAGTATCATTTCCAGGTAGCTCCAGTTGATCTGAAACTTTTAGGCAGCTTGGCCTGCTCTCCTTACTACTTACATATGCTTTGGGAGATAGGGGCCTAGTGAATCCGGCCAAGTTCAGTGACTTTTCTGAAGTTACTGAGTTATTTAGTTACTGAGCTTAAGGAGCTCCCTGCAGGATGGAATGTTTCTCCTCCTATATTAGTCACTTTTCTGTTGCTGTGACAGAAACACTGACAAAGGGAAATTAAAAAAGGAAGAGTTTATTTAGCTTATTGTTCCAAAGGGGCAACAGTCCATTATATTCAGGAGGCATGCAATAGAAGTGGCTAGAATAAAGAGAAGCCAGAACTTTAAAGCATAAATCAGATCATGTCAAATCAGGTGTGGTGATACAAGCTCCTAATCTCAGCACTTGGGAGCTCGAGGCAGAAAGTTACCAAAACTTGGGATCATAATCTGTACCCCAAGAAGCCAAGTTTGGCCACTTGTCCTCAAGAAGTCAATTAAAATAGCCAAATTAATAGTAAAAAGCAGAGAAAATTTTATTAGGGAAAAGAGGCAAAGAGATCCAGTGACAGCTGCCCCCTCCAGTCTATCTTCAGGGTCCTGAAGTGAGATTAAAGTTTCAATAGAGGTGATATGCATATCTAAGAGTCCCAGTCAAGGTGTGGTTCTGCCCACCATTGACCCATCTTGGTCTGGGCTTCAGACTTATCCCCATGCTGATCTGACAAGTGTGAACTGTATAAAATCTCTTTCCAGCACTTGGGCTGGTACCTTTTACCCAGCAGGAGATTAGTAGGGAAATTCTCATTCCTTTGGGGTCTGTTGTTTCGATAGTCCTAAAGTGAGAATTAGAGACATAAATGTCACTTTACACTATCTTAATTTCCACCAGGCCAGTTACAAGAGGATCAGAGTTCAAGGCCAACTTCAGCTGCATAGCAATTTAGAGGCGAGCTTGGGTCCTGTGAGATTGTCTCAAAAGAAATAAAACATCAGCTTATACCACTGATCAAACTCTCCACTATCCCCTCATTTCAGAGGATAACTGAATCCAGACCGTGACCTAGAAGTCCTATTTGATCTGGCACCAGGTCTCTTTTTGTTTTTTTTTTCCGTTTTGTTTCTTTTTTTCTGGAAACATTCACAATGCTTCTGAATCTACCCTGGACCTCACTGTGTAACCCAGACTGTCCTTAAATGTGCTATGCTCCTCTTGTCGGTGCCTCCCGAGTGCTAGGATATAGACGACAGATATGTACCACCATACATGTTCCCAGGTCTCTCTGTAACCCCCAAATTCATTCCTGCTGCATGAGCCGCATGACTCTTTCCCACACTAAGCACAGTCACTCCTCGCCTTCACCCCAGAGTCTTTGCACTCTCTGTAAATAGGCAAAGCCTTCTCATTCTCCACTTCCCCCTGCTTTCTTTGGATCTCTGCTGATGCACAAAAACCTGCTGTTACTGTTGTAAAAACCAACCCTGGACTGGAGACACAGCTCAGTATTTGTAGAACACTTTCCTAAAATGTCAAGCCAATCCACAAAGCATGCACAAAGCTACTTATTTTGCTGTGGGTTCTGTGAACTTCCTTATCAGGACCTTACATTGTGTTTTTATTTTCTGTCCACACTTCCCCATAAGGGTATGAGCTCTGTGAGGAACCTTGCTTTATTTCATTTCTGTAGCAATGTTACCTAGAATAGTACCTGGCATATGTGCTAAGTACTCAATAGAGTTAAATGTGTGGTCTCAGGATGTCCCTTCCCAGCTGTTTTTAACATATCAGCTAACTTCTAAAGAAGGTGGTCAACTGTGTCAGTTTTCCCAGAATGGAAGGAGTTCTTACAATACCTTATTTTAGGAAGTAAGACTGGGCAATTTTAGGTCCCAAACAAACATATAGGTTTGCCTGAAACCAAAATTTCCTCATCTATAAAGACTAAGGAAGTTTAGACTAAGGCCAAGTTTAGTGCCTCATTCCTGTAATTTCAGCTCTTTTCTGGTGGAGGCAATAAGATCAGAAGTTCAAGATCCTTCTCAGCTACAAATAGAGTTCAAGAGAAAACAAAACAACACACACAGAGACATACACATACACAGACACATACAGACACACACACACACACACACACACACACACAATCCCCAAAACAAAACCCACCAAGGACTGAGGATATAAATAAAGCTCAGTGATTGAGTGTTTGCCTACTATATGTGTGTGGCCCTGTGTTTGATCTCTAGCAAAAAAAAAAAAGAAAGAAAAAGAAAAAGGAGGAAAAGAAAAGGAAAAGAAAAAGGGAAAAAGTGTCTTTCTCACAGAGCTGAGTGAGAATTAAGGGAGAACGTGGCCTGGTGTTTAGCACATTTCAGGCTCTGTAAGTATAAATAATAGGTGTGTTTTGACAGCTTGTCTACCCTCCTGACTCTGGACCCTCATCTGTGTTCCATCATCTAGTCTAGACATTCAACCCACTATTTGTTTTGGCCATTTCAAAATTTATTTTAATGTTTATTTATGTGTGTGTGCAGGTGTGCATGCCTCTGTGTGTGTATGCCACATGCGTGTAGGTGCTTGTGGTAGTCAGAGGAGGATGTTGGATCTCCTGAAGCTGGAGTTATAGGTGGTTGTGAGCCATCTGATGTGTGTGCTAGGAACCAAACGCAGATCCACTGGAAGAGTAACAAGTGCTCTTAACCACTAGGTCATCTCTGTAGCCCCTGTTTTGGCCTTTTTGATATGACTATTCGGGTATATCAAAGTATATTTTGACTTTTGACAAATACCATTATGCATAGATACATTTATACTCTGGCTTTCTAAAAATAAAATCATTAGTCTTTCAGGTACCAATTTTTTTTATAAAGTACTATACAAAAAATAATCTTTTATTATTTTATTTTATGTATGAATGTATTGCCTGCATGTATGTAAGTGCACCTGTGTCATACAATGCCCACAGAGGACAGAAGAGAGAGGTCAGACGAGGGCATTGGATCCCCTGGAATTTGGAGTTATGGACAGTAGTTAGCTGCCATGTGGGTACTGAGAACTAAACCTGGGTCCTATCAAGAGCAGCCAGTGCTCTTAATCACTGAGCTATTTCTCCAGCCCCCCAAAATCAATCTTAGTGCTAAAGTGAGGACTGGATTTGGAGTTGTTGTCCAGATGGAGGGCAAACTATGCATGATCATAGAACATTTACCAGCTTTCTTACAATGGAAAAGGCCACTAAGCAATCAAGAAAAGATGACCCCAAATAGGGCTGGAGATATAGCTCAATGAGAGAGTGCTTGCTTCATGTGCACAAAGACCCTGGGTTTGATCTTTACTGCAAAACGTGAAATATCTGGTGACCAGGAATGGAGCAAAATTCAGGGCATCTAAGATGTGCATTACTTGAGACTAAGAGCAGAGAGTGGATCTTTTGAGCACCTTTGTTGAGTTTACATTTATTGTTGACCCCAAATAAGATCACACATCTGGTGTCAGAAGATCAGGATCTCATTACAGCCCCATATATCAACTCCACCAAGGCTCAGAGAAGATCATGGAAGTGGGGAAGGAAAGAATGAAAAGAGCTGGAGGATAGGGAGGAGTGCTGTGAAGTGCTTTCTTCTGGACATGACGTGGCTGTTGAATGCATGAACTCACCGCATCCATGGTCACCTCAAGACACAAGATTAAGTCAACAAAATCTGTCAACTTTCCAGTAGGCTACAATAATTGGATGTGGTGGGTTTCAAAAAAAGGGGGGGGGGATGGATAAATAGCTCAGGGGTTAAGAGCACTTGCTGCTCTTACTGAGGACCCAAGTTTGATTCTTAGCAACCACATATGGTGGCTCACAACTATCTGTAACTCCAGTTTCAGGGGATCTGATGTCCTCTTCTAGCCTCTGTGGGCATTGAGCAAAATAGGTGCACATACATAGATGCAGAGCTCTCATAAAATGAAAATAATTTGTAAAATATTTATCTATGTGTATGAATGTCTTTTCTGCAGGTTAGCACACCTATGTCATGCAATGCCTGCAGAGGCCAGAAGAGGGCATCAGATCCCCTAGAACCGGAGTTACAGAAGTTTTGAGTTGCCATGTAGGTTCTGGAATGTGAACCTGGGTCCTCTGCAAGAACAGCCAGTGCAGGCCTTTAATCCCAGCACTCACTAGGCATAGGCAGGTGGATCTCTATGAGATCGAGACTAGCCTGGTCTACATAACAAGTTCCAAGGTAGCTGGGGCTACAGGGAGACCTAGTCTAAAACCTAGTCTAAAAAAACACACACACACACACAGAGAAGACGAGACAGGAAGGACATAAAAATGGGAGAGTGATGCATTTGGGGGTGGTATTATCTTGGGACAGTAGGAGAAGGGACTTGGGGATGGATATGCTCAAGATACATAGTACACATGTGTAAAGTTACGAGAGGTTAAATTAAAAATATTCTTTAAAAACATAGGAAGAGCTCATTACCATTTTACTTTCATTAAACACATAAAATATATCACAAGGACTTTTAATAATCCTATTTTTACATTTCTTCACTTGAATCATCAGAAGTTCCTAAAAATGAAACTTTTGAGACTCTTTCTTCACCTAGAAAGGCTCTCCCTAGTGGCATCAAAACACAGTCTTTTAGAAGTCTCTGTCTCAGAATTGCCCTTGTTGCAAAAGAAGTAGTTATAATTGCAAAATGTCCTGTTTGGAGCTGGAAAGCCCCATTCTCTGTCTCATTCTGCTGTAGGTGCTATAAGGAGTTTCTTGATGAATCAGGATGGAGTCAAGGATCCCAGGAACCTGCATCTTGCATGCCACACAACTTCACCATCTTTCCCACCAGATGGAGAATACTTCAAGGGAGTAGATAGCAGCCTTTCAAGGCTTGATATAGGTGCTGGTCTCAAGAAGACCCCAGTCAACACCCTTCTGATAACCTGAGAATCTCCCCACATCTGCAGTCAGCCAGATGCAGTAGTATTTGTGCCTGGAACACCCATGCTCCAATAGGGAGATGGGAGGCAGAGAGAGGTGAAACCCCAGAAGCAAGAGGGCTAGATTGGCATGCACAGTGGTGATGAGACACTGTCTCACAACAAGACAGGCAAAGACCAAAACCTGAGGTTGTGTGCCATGGCATGAGCACCACTGCACTCACATATAAACATGTGACACACACACACACACACACACACACACACACACACACACACACACAATGGAAGGAGAAAAGCAGAACAAGCAGTATACTTAGAATAAAATAAGTGCTGCTGAAGGTTAACTGTATTATCTACAAAATAACTTTAAGCCAAAACTCTAATGGCAAGGACCAAAGTCTAAACCAAGATATGCAAATAATACCAACAAAGTAATGGAAATATCAGAGTTTCTCAACTGCTTGTGAAATAACTGACTTAGAAAAGAATCATCAATGCATCCTACAGTCCCTGGGGGAGAATTTCAGAGGCTGCTGTCACACTGTCACTTCAGTCAGAAACAGAAAGGAAAGAGGTCTTTTACATGAGAGAGATCTTGAGGTACTTAGATGCTACCTGCAGCCTGATTTCAAATTGAGGGTTATTCCTCTTGAAATAAGAGTTTCTATTAAACTCAGTGTCTTAAAAGAAAGAAAACCTCAAAGAAGTGTGAAAATGTTGCAGAGAAAAGGAGAGAGCTGAGATGAACAGTTTAAAGCAATGCACAGTCTCTAACCCTGAAATAGGGAAATAAAAGCTAGAAAGGCCATTGTTGGGATAAATGGGAAAATTTCAAGAACTGATTATTAAGTTGTAACAAGATTATCTTTGAGTGTAAAAAATTGTACTGTTATTTCTGGGTGTGGAGAGATGACTCAGCAGGTTAAATGCCTGCCATACAAGCATAAGGGCCTAAGTTCAGAACTCTAGTACTCATGTAAAAAGTTGGGCACTGAGGTACATGCCTGTAATCTCAGCACTTGGAAAACTGGAGACAAAATCCTGGGGGCTTGTGGGCCACCCAGGTTAGCCAAATTGGTGAGCTCCAGGTTGAGAAACCCCTGTCTCAAATAAATAATAAAGATGGAGAGTGATAGAGGAAGATACCCAGTATCAGTCTTTGGCCACTATATATGCACATATGTGTACACACTGCACCTGCACACACAGGAACACATATACTACAAATACATACTCAATAAAATAGCATTTTATTAGTAGTACTTAGGGTATTGTTCTTGATTGGTTTCTGATGCTGTGATAAACAACATGACTAAAAACAACTTGGAGAGGAAAGGGTTTATTCATCTTAGAGGTTACAGTCCTTCATTGAAGGAAGCCAAGGCAGGAACTCAAGGCAGGAGCTTAAAGAAATCACAAAGGAACACTGCTTTATTGGTTTGCTACCAGGCGCACATTCGTCTACCTTTATTTTAAAATTATTTGTTTAATGTGTATGAGTGTTTTTTCTCTGTGTATGTAAGTACACTGTTGTGCAATGCCGAGGTCAGAAGAAGGTGTCACATCCCCTGGAACAGGTGTTACAGACAGTTCTTAGCTACCATGTGAGTACTAGGAACTGAACTCAGGTCCTCTTCAAGAACAACCAGTTCTCTTAATTGCTGAGCCCTCTATCCATCCCCTCAGCTGCCATCTTATATAGCATAGGCCCACCTGCCTAGGGATGGTACCACTCACAGTGTGCTGGGCCCTCCTACATCAATTACCAACCAAGAAAATGCCCCATAGATATGCCTGTAGGCCAATCTGATGGAGGAAATTCTTCAATTGAGATTCCCTCTTCCCAGGTGTGTCAAGTTGACAACCAACACAGGCATCTAGGATATTTATGGTGAAATATGATGTTTTCAGTTTAGTACCAAATGGTTAAGAAAAAAGTGAGGGGCAGTAAATACTGAAAAACAGAAGCAGTTGATAGATCTAGTTAAAGGATAATGGCTCCTAATATTATCTATTCACTTTTCTTTAGGTGGAACATTTTCAAAAGATTAAAAACCAGGATTTGCACAAGGACAGAAACAGAGAAGTGAAGTAGAAGTCAGATTTCCCAATGTAACATCTATTGTCTTTGGAGTTACCTTGAAGTTCACCCTCGGCTTACCTGTGAACTCCAAAGGATGCCTGCATCTCTTGAACCTTGCATGTCCAATATCCCAGCAAGTGCCCAGAACATGTGTTCCTTAAAGGGTTCAGAGAAATAATCCTGACTCCCAGGGAGCAAGGGCCAAGTCAGCTGTAGAAACAAATGAATGAGCACGGGGTGAGGAGGGGGGGGTCCTCAGCAGCACTATTTGAGGACTTTGTGCCTGGAGAGACATGGACCACATGGACCACACAGATTGGATCTGCATCACAGTGCTGTTCTGGTTTCATCTGCCTTTTTGAGCAGGCCCAGTCAAAGCCTATAGGGATACATTTGCTGCTTGTTCTTCACCTGCCATTGGCCCTAGACACCTATGAACCCAGGAGACTACAAAGAGAAGTTGGCCAGATGAGCTAATTTGCAGATAGGCTATCTCCTCTCCTCTTCCATCAGTCCAGGGTCCTGGAAGCAAGAGAGACTATAGTTCCAGAACCTCCCTTATAGTCTGGCCCACTTTTGTCCAATCAGTATTGGGTAAGAGGCAGGATTCGGGGGTCTGGCAAAGCAGAGCCCTTCTCATTGGAAAATCTTCTGAATCTTCAAAGAAAGGACGCAGCCGAGTGGACATTGGACACACCCTCACTGTTAGTCTCAGTTCCCACCAAAGCCCATAGCATTTCCTGTGCCTTGTCCGTTATTTCACAAGATGTTTCTTGCTCATTCTTAAGTTCCACAACAGAGACCTTTATCTTCTTCCAGAAGCCAGGCAGTTGGCTGCAGCACCTCCTGGTCAGCGCCATGGCCAATACCCTCAGTGACCATCTGCTGAACACTTTGGAGGGGCTGCTGCCCTATGATTTTGAGAAGTTCAAGTTCAAACTGCAGAACACCAGCCTGGAGAAGGACCATTCCCGGATCCCCCGGGGCCATCTGCAGATGGCAAGGCCAGTAAAGTTGGCCAACCTGCTGCTCACCTACTACGGGGAGGAGTATGCTGTGCGTCTGACCTTGCAGATCCTACGGGCCATCAACCAACGCCTACTAGCAGAGGAGCTCCACAAGGCTGCAGGCCCAGGTCAGTGGCCAAGCCACCTCCGAGTCCAGAAATAGCTGATGGCTACTGGTGGAGGAGTAAAGAAGGAATGTTAAGACCCAAGCTCTCTATCTTGAGGGTTAGGAAGCCCCTGTTCACCACATCGTGAATGACTGAGGCTGAGTACATCTTCTCTCTCTGGCCTTTATAGCCACACTAACCAGGCTATAAAGCTGGTTAGAAGCTCCCCCAAGGCTCCTAATCACTTTAAAAATTAAAACTGAAGTGAGGCATGGTAGTACATACTTTTAATCCTACCACTCAGGAGGCAGAGGCAGGCAGATCTCCATGAGATGGAGGCCAGATTGGTTTACATATGGAGTTCCAGGCCAGCAGGGGCTATAGGAAGACCCTGTTTCAAAATGATGGTAACAATGAATAAAAACTGAAATTCTGTCTGTGAGCCAGAATTGGGAAAGGCAGAGCTAGGGCACCCATTCTTAGAGAATTCTTTATGCTGTATGCCCAAATGTGTGTGCTTTGGGTTGGCAGAAAGGGCTTGCAAATCAATCATACTTACATAGTTGATAATGTTGTTAACCTCCCAATTTCAGTTTAAAGTTCCTCTTTAGCATACTTTACAAGCATATTTTAAAATTCTTTTTGAGACAGGGTCTCACAGTAACCCCAGCTGGACTAGAACTTGCTACATAAATCAGGCTGACTTCTGTCTTAGAGAGATTCACCTGCCTTTGCCTCTTAAGTACTGGGATTGAAGGTATATGCCACCACCCCTGGCTTTAAACATTCTTTAATCTTTCAAACAAAAACTTCTTCAAACCAAAAAGTAGTTTGCTAATTATAGATTATCTTCATTTCATTATGTAGACTTCAAAATGGAGCCTTTCCTGTCATTTCTAAACAGTTAACAGTATCCTGCAATTTCCAGGAAAGCCTTATTTTTAGACAGAGTCTCACTATGTAGACCAGGCTGGCCTCAAACTCACAGAAATTCACCTGCCACTTCTTTCAAGTGCTGGGATTAAAGGTGTGTATCATGAAGGTGGCCTAAAGATTTTTTAAAATTGTTATCTGCACTTATCTTTGTGACTTGGGATTTTCTTCAGTTTATGCAGTGAAAGAAAAATGTATGCTCATTTATAAACCTTTAAATTTTCAAAAAATTTAAAATTGCATTTTACTTATGTACTTTGTGTCTGTGTGCATATGTGAGTGGGTGCTCAAGTACCATGGCACATCTGTGGAGGTCACAGGACAGTTTACCAGTGTTATTTCTTTCCTTCCCTCATACAGGTTTTGGGGTTTGAGCTCAGGTCATCAGTCTTGGCAGCAAGTGCCTTTACCCACCAAGCCATCTTGCCAGTCTATATTAATTCTTTTAATCTTTTTTTTTTTGTGGGGGCGGGGGTCTTTTTGAGACAGGATCTCTCTGTAGCCTCGGGTGACCTGGAATTCACTACATAGACCAGGCTGGGCTTAAACTCACAGAGATCTGCCTGCCTCTGCCTCCTGAATGCTGGCATTAAAAGTGTGCACCATCATGCCTGTCACTATCAATTGATTTTATAAATGAACTTTCTACATCTATAATTATGCATATATTTACCAATATGCCAGTTTTAATTTACTTTGTTTTAGAGTTCTCGGTAACTGATGTCTAGAATGTTCTATGCTTTACCTTCTATAATTTCTGAGGGGCTCCTCTCCCTTCCCTTACCCCTTGGCCTTGAGCATAGATAGGACAGCTTCATGACTGTACCTGATTGTCATTCCAGAACATTCCTCTGAAGAGAGTGGAATTGACAGTTATGTAGGATCTTCTGGAGAGAATAAGACCAAGAATGTAAAGGTAGAAGATGTCCCGGAAGGTGATAGACAGAAGCAGACTGGTGATCAATTAGCTAGCCTGCCAGCCGGCCAACATGAAGTGGCGAAAAGGCCTCAGAAGAAAAAGTCTCCAGTCAAAAGGAGGGATCAGAAGGGCCCTGAGGGCCTGGACTCCCAGACCAAGCCATGGGCTAGGAGCACTGCACCACTCTACAGGAGAAGCCCAGTCCCCAGCCAGTCACCAGGGGACAAAGAGAGCAGGGCAAGTGCTCAGCTCCGCAGGAATGCCAGCTCTGCAGGAAGGCTGCAGGGGCTCTGCAATGGTGTCCCAGGGAGGAGGGAATGCAAGAAATTTGAAGTGTATTTGCCTTCAGGAAAGAAGCGACCCAAAAGTCTTGAAATCACCATTTCTCCAGGAGGAGAGCCCCCAAATCCACAAATTCCTTCCACTCAAAAGGAAACAAGAAGTGGAAATCCACACTCAGCAATCACCCCCAGGGGAATACCCACTCTGGATGGAGGAGCTACTGTATCTCTGGAGAAGAACTTGGAGAACCCAGAAAATTCCATGGTCCTGGAGGTAGAAACATGCAGGACCACACTTCCCAAAACATCGTTGGCTGGAGAGAAGTGTACTATATCCTGGAAGAAAAATGGAATTGGGGATCCAGAGACCTCTGAGACCTCATGGAAGATGTCCAGCAGTGCACTTTCTGAGTCCTCCAATCCAGATGTGTTTTTGTCGCTATGTGAGAGAGAAGAACAGACTCTGGAAAACTCAGCATCCTTAGGATCAGTGCCTTGTAAAGGTATCACCTTCCCCAGAATTTCCTTTTATTCTTAGTATATTTATATTACTGTAATACCAGGTTGCCTCCTGAGGTCCCTTTGAAAATCTGGTGTAGGCCATGAACCTAGAAAAATATACAAATGTGCATCTTGCAGAAAAAATTGCGTCCTATTTCAGTTGGTTCCTAAACTCTCATAAATTATTTTGTAGAAGTCAATCTTGGGGGGCCCTAGATTGCGAATATGGAAAAACTGGGTAAAAAATTACCTTTTCACAATGACCCCACAGTGTATGTCATAGAGAGAGTCTCCATTCTTTCTTGGACCAGGAGGAAATATGTTGACCAAAAGCCTAGGTCTCTCTTTTTTCCTTATTTAAATTATTTTTTAAAGAATATATGAATACTGTATTTACATCACTTCCACTCCTCTTTACCCTTCTCCAACTCCTCCCATGTTCTCCTCATTTTCCTGATCTCTTAATATTGCATATATGCATATATATATTACTGAGTCTATTTGGTGGTGCCAGTGTGTACATATGTTACTGAGCACTTGGAATTAGATAACCTATCAAAGAGCTCGTGCCTGGAGAAAACTGGCTCTCCTCCTTTCAGCAGCCATTAATTGCCTGTAGTTCTTCATCTAGAAATGGAACTTTGTGATTTCCTTGTCCATGCTAGCATGTCAACTAGTGTTGTCCTTATGAAGGTCTTGTTTAGGCAACCATATGTTGAGATTTCATAGATGCAGGTTCCCTGTCATGTCTGCAAGCCACTATCTAGCTGTAGGCATCCTGGTTCTCTGGCTCTTACAATCTTTCCACTCTCTTCTGCTGTGTTCCTGAGCCTTAAGTGTAGGGGTTACGTTTTAGATGTATTGAGGGTAGGCACCCCATAGTCATTTATTCTCTTCATTTTGACCAGTTACGGCACTCTGTAATCCTCTCCATCTATTGCATAAAGAAGCTTCTTTGATGAGTGTTGACAGCTACACTTACCTGTGGTTTTAAGGATAAGTATTTAGAATACAGTTAGAAATTGTATTGGCTTAGGACAATGGTAGTAGTAGCTTTCCTCTAGGGTCTAAAATCTCTCCAGCCATGGGTATATGACTAGGTTTACAGTACCAGGCATGAATTCCCTCCTTTTGAGTGGGCCTTAAGTATAATTAAACAGTTTTTGGTTACCCTTAAGATAAACTATCACTATTGCATCATTAAGCATATCTTTTGGGGATGGTTATTTTTGTGGTTCATAGGCTTTATAGTTGGGAAAGACTACTGATTGAAAAGCCTAGGTTTCTCTTACTGAGAAGTTAGTCATCAGGATTATGTTTGTTTATAAGAAATAGTCACCTCCAATTTACATAAACAGCACACAAACTTGTTCCCGTTTCAAACAAATGACTCATAAGCAGACAGAACGATAGGCTAGGATTCCAGATTTCTGCTGAGCAGTCTTTTCCATTTCTTCAAGTTTTCTCTGAAACTCATGGCCCCAGAAGTTGACACCCTGGTTCTACTCAAGACAGTGGAGAGACAAAGGGGAATAGCATCATTTAGGGAAGCTTTTGAGAAGTTTCTAGAAATTGCTCATCACACCTCATTAACTTCCCTTTGGCTAGAATTTGATCAAATGGCTACTGCTAACGTCATGAGAAGCTGAAAATCTAGGTTTGACGTGGGTGGAAAAGCACACACATACGCCAGCAATGGATTATATCGTAAGAATGATTCTTTCAAGTGGGTGCACTGGCAATCTTAATTTCAGATGTGAATTCTTGGCCTAGTGGGGAAGGAGGAAGGAAGAATAATGGATTGTATGTGTTTCTTTATTTTTTTTTTCTTTTTTGTGTTTCCTGGCATTTCTGACTTATAGACACTGCCTGTAGTGGAATTTTCATAATGGTTATGTCTTCACTGTGAGATTCACCCTTTAGCTTTATACAGACCTCTTCTTTGCTTCATTTATGGTTCTTGAACTTGAATGAGAGTGGTGGGTTTACAGAATGCACATGTTCTAAATGCTTGTCATGTTCTTTAGCAAGGTTTTCTGCTAGAGGATGGGGATCGGTCTATGAATGAGGCACATAGTTGCATCCCCAGAAGCTCTCACCTGAGTTACAGGCAACCTCAAAAAAGTGGTTTTAAGTGGGAAAGCAGATGGCTGTCAGCATGTTTTGTGTTCTTTTATATGACCAACTAGATCTATGTTTGTGCAAGAGAAGGGCGTAGATAGGATCAACAGCAAAGAGTGACAGGTCTTTCATAGAATAAATGTGTGAGAATCCCAGGGTCCAGGAAAAGAAGGAGGCTTAGCTCTTGGCCTTAGCTCTTGGCCTTAGTGGCTAGTTCCCTACCTCACTTGGATGGAAGTCAGAGCAGCGCATGCTGGGAAGTAGTCAGATCTGAGAATGTAAGCATCCCATATACAGTTGCTCTCTTGTAAACATCTTGAGTATGCCACTCAGGAGATTTTTCCCACTGCTGTGTCTCCAGCAGGAGACAGGATGAGGCTGCCTGTCCTCTTTGCCACACCCAGGAAGGAGACTTGCAGGATGGTAGCTTCATGCAAAGTTCCTGCTCCTGTTCTACAGCTCCTGGTTCATCCATGTGCTCCCAGTGCCAGATGTCACCTGCAAGGAAGAGCTCTGGAGACCTGAGCCCCCAGCTCCTGCCACAGTGCCCACGCCACATGAAGCAGGTACAGCTGCTCTTCTGTGAGGACCACCAGGAGCCCATCTGCCTCATCTGCAGGCTGAGTCAGGAGCATCAAGGCCATCGGGTGCGCCCCATTGAGGAGGCTGCACTGGAATACAAGGTAGGTCCCCCCTCCTCAGAGGCCTCTCTCTGCCATGTGGTAGGATATTCTGGGCTATACTTTCTTTATCCAATCCCTCTGGAATGTAGGTGTACTAGCCAGGATGCTTGGGCTCTAAATGGCAAAATAAGGACAAACTAGGATAGCAAAAAAGAAACTGATCCATTTATGTTGCTCAGAAGCTCAAGGGTGCTGGCTTCAAGTATGGATCTAGAGCCCCCTTCTGGGGGGTCCCTGGGACTCTTTCTCTGCTTTCTTTGGTGATAGATTCATACCTCTTCCTTCCCAGCACTCCTTCCTTTTGTTCTTAGTTGCAACACCCTTATCTCTGCTTCCAGGAGCTGGTTCTCTCCCTCTAGAATTAGTACAAGCTGAAGATGACAGGAATCAACTGTGACTAGTATAACAAACTATTGTACTCTTTCTCCAGGAGCAAATCCAGAAGCAGCTGAAGCACCTGAAGGAGCTGAGGAAATGTGGGATGGAACACAGGCTTCAGGGGGAAAAGAAGACAGAGAGCTTCTTGGTAAGGCCTGCAAGCCTGGTGGTCAGTCCCACCCATTTCTACCTATAGAAGACAGGAGGGGACTGAGGTTCTACTCTGGTTCACAGGGTCTTAGTGGTGGTGGAAGAGAGGTAATGATTTCTAAGGTGAGGTCATACCTAAGGACCTGCTCACTTTCTTGTTCTCACCATGAAACAATTTAAAGAAACTAGAGGCAGTGGCTGCCACCGAGCGGTGAAATTGAAGAAAGAGAAAGGAAGGTATTTTAACCTCACAAACCCTCCATATTATCTTTATAATTGTTTTTGGGGCTAGAGATGCAGCTCAGTTGATAGAGCACTTGCCTAGCATCAACAAGGCCCTGAATTCAATCCCCAGCATGGCAAAAACTGTGGCATGGGCCTAATCCTAGCACTTGGGAGGTAGAGGCAGGAGGATAAGTTCAAGGTCATCATTAACCTCATAGAAAGTCCAAAGCCAGCCTGGGCTAAATGAAATTATTACCCTCCCCCCAAAAAAAAACCAGCTGTGCATAGTGGAATACATTTGTGATCCCAGCACTGGGGAAGTAGAGACAGGAGGACTGCCACAAGTTCCAGGCCAGCCTAGTCTATATAGCAAGCTCTAGGTCAACCAGAACTACATAGTGAGATCCTATCTTAATAATAGCAATAATAATTTTTAATTTGATAAAAACTATATTTTTGGGTTTTTTTCCAGTGCTATAGGCAGAACCTAGGGCTTTGTATTTGCTATGAATGGGCTCTACCTCTGAGTTAAATCCCCATGCTTTTTTTTTTTTTTTTTTTTTTTGGCTTTTTGAGACTAGATCTCATTATGTAGTCCTGAGTAGCCCAAATAGGATTTCAGTCTATTTCAGTATGGTCTCAGCTTAACTAAGCACATCTACAAGTACTCTGTCTCCAAGTAAGATCACATTCTGGGTTACTGGGGACTTCAACTTATTGAATTTTAGAGGGGAAACTAGTGAACCTATAGCACCAGATTCAAGAGCATTTCCTGAGCTAGCCCCTGCAAAGCCAACTCTGTTTGGAAAGTTCCATGCAGTGTTACCCCCTAGTTTGGAGTCCAGGTTTTCAAGAGGCTGAGGAAGCCTGCCTCTCATTCACCTCTGTGGGGTGGGCTTCTGGGGCTTGCCTAGACATGTACTTCCACCCACAGAACATACCCATATTCCTCCCTGTTCTATGTTCCCCAGAAACAAACAGAAACTCAGAAGCAGAGGGTTCGGTGTCAGCTGGAGAAGCTGTACCAGTTTCTGGAGCAACAAGAGCAACTCTTTGTAGACTGGCTACAGGAGCTAGACCAGACCATTGGCCAGGTCCAGGAGACATATGACACCCAGGTGTCCCGGGACATCACCCTTCTGGACGAATTGATTGGAGAACTAGAGGCCAAGCAAGAACAGCCAGAATGGAAGTTCATGCAGGTGAGTGTGTAAGTGTGCCTGGCCTTCCCCTGCCTGCTGTGCCCAGTGGGATGACATAGGCTCTTGTCACTGCCCAAGCCAGGAAGTAAGGCACTTGAGGCCTTGGATGGGACTTTTGTCTCAATGACCCACAGTGTCTCTTGGGATCAGACCTCTTTGATGAGGTCTCTTGGGAAACCAGAATCACTCAGTATTCAGGATACCCCTGAAGTCAACCAGAAGAGACCAGCAAGATCTCAGTGCAGCTATCCTGTGGGTTCTGGCATGACTGACCCCTGGGTCATTAGAATCAGAAAGAAGAGTTTTTTGTTTTTTTTTTTACCAATACCCTGAGACTCCTAGGACGAGGAGTTCTAGTAAGGGCAGAGAACAGATTATAGTCTGGGAGTCAGCACAGACTCAAAGACTCGTAATAGAGAGTTTCTCTCTTTTCTCTCCTAGGACATTGGAGTCACCTTGCACAGGTACAGAGGTCCTACCTGTGGTGTCCCCTTGAGTGTCTTTCAGGAAGCATTTGATTGAGACAGTCCTAGAAGAGACCTGGGTCTGTGACTCTTAGAACTCCTGTTTTCCTGAAGCTTCCAGAGGCCTTCCTGGATTTGTTTGGGGAGAATAGAATCTTGGCCAGGTTGCGGGGTGGAGAAAGAATTTATCCCAGTCCTGCTGAACCCGGATGGTGGCTTCCCAAGAAACATCTCAAAATAATCATGTTTCATGCCATTTGTTTTATGACAGTGGCCCTTTAGAATTGCCTTTAGGCTCAAGCACTTTCCAGGAGGTCTTGGGAATCAGTTTGGAAGGAGTTAAATGGCTGCATCTCAGAGTTACTTGGGGAGCTTTACAAAATCCTGTTCAGGTCACAGCCACATCAATTAAATCCAAATCTCTGAGGGTGGGACCTGGGAATTGTTGGAGTTTTAAAAACCTTTTCTAGTATAATATTTAACAAAATTTACCATTTTAGCTATTTTTTGTATATAGCAGACGGACATTAAGTACATTCACATTAGTGTCTACCCCCTGAACCTGTTTGCCTTCCCACATAGACTAATTCTATACCATTAAAAACAAAGATTCCCAAACTTCCTCCCTAGCACCTGGCAACTAGTATTCTATTTTCCATATTTATGGATTTAACAGCTCTAGGTACCTAATATAATCATACAATATTTGTCTTGTGCCATTTGGCTTCTTTTACTTAGCATAATGCTTTCATGGTTCAGTCATGCTGTAATATGTTTCAGAATTTCACTCCTTTTAATGGCCCAGTGACATTCCTTTGTATGTGGATAGCACATCTTTTAAATTTAATTTTAAAAATTGTTATTTTATGTGTATTGAGTGAATTGCCTGCATGTATGTAAGTGCACCCTTGTTGTGCAATGCCTATGGAGGTCAGAAGAGGGAATCATATCTGTTCATCTATTGATGGACATTTGGACTGTTTCTGTCTTTAGGTTATTATGAATATACCACTTGTACATGGGTATACAAGTGTCTGCTTGAGACCCTGCTTTCAGTTCCTCAGATCATATACCTACAGATGAAACTCCTGGATAATAGGGTCATCCTATTTATTTTTTAAAGAATCTTCATACTGTTTCCCACAGTGGCTGCATAATTTCACATCCCATCCACAGTGTACAAGGGTGCTAATTTTTCCACATCCTTGACATCAACCTGTAATATTCCATCATCATTTTTTGCTACTGTTATAATGACCATTCTAATAAGTATAAAGTGAAATATCATTATTTTTATCATTCTAATTTTTCTTCCAATAGAGACATAATCTGACATAGAGAATTTTCATAGATAAGACCAACTAAGTTCTAATGTCATTATTTAACTCATTGTGGTTTTGATAGTAGTGGTTCAGAGATACAAATCTGTAGCTGAACTTGAGGACCAATGTCAGAACTGAGTCTAGGGAGGACTCTTCTCTGCATAGCCTAAACTGAAATGGTGTGCTAACTGGAGACTACATCCACTCATGGGACTCAGGCTACCTCCTTGCTCCCATGTTCTCTGGCCAACAATCTCTTTTCTCTAGGGCTAAGACAGTGACTGCCCCTGAGCCCTTTGCCACTCCTCCAGATGTGAAAGAAAAGATCTACCTACTCTACCAGAAATCAGAGTTTGTGGAGAAGAGTATGCAGCACTTCTCAGGTAAGTACACTTGGGGGCAAGAAGGGAGACCACTGCTCACTTCCTCCTTGGAAGGTGATGTCCCGGGACACCTGGGTGTCATATGTCTCCTGGACCTGGCCAATGGTCTGGCCTAGCTCCTGTAGCCAGTCTACAAAGAGTTGTTCTTGTTGCTCCAGAAACTGGTACAGCTTCTCCAGCTGACACCGAACCCTCTGCTTCTGAGTTTCTGTTTGTTTCTGGGGAACATAGAACAGGGAGGAATATGGGTATGTTCTGTGGGTGGAAGTACATGTCTAGGCAAGCCCCAGAAGCCCACCCCACAGAGGTGAATGAGAGGCAGGCTTCCTCAGCCTCTTGAAAACCTGGACTTCAAACTAGGGGGTAATATTGTATGGAACTTTCCAAGATTTGGCTTTGCAGGGGCTAACTTTTCCATATACTCCAAAGCCTCTTCTAGTCCCTTCTTCATCTCCCAAGGCCTTTATGATGCTGGCTTTAGAGCCTTTCTGATCTAACTCATTCAAATAACTCATATTCTGTTTCCTTTGTTCCTTTTTAGAAACACTTCGATCTAAAATGGAAACATTCAGTGCTGTGGTTGTAACTCAGTGGGGAGAGCACTGGCCTAGCATACCAGAGGTCCAGAGTTCAATTCCCAGCAATCACTTAAAGTGGGTTTGTGGAAATACACAGGCCTATAATGTAGTCCTTGAATCTGAACCTCAAGCTCACTCTCAGCCTCAGTCAGCTCAAGACCCACCTGGGCTACATGAGACCCTGTTGCAGAACAACAAAAGAAAAGTTAGATCTTTCCTGAAATGGAAACTTCCATTTGTAAGTATGGTGGTGGTAGTGTGAGCTAATCAGGAGTTTTTGTAATTGTTCCTAATCTGTTGATTTGGGGGCACTGTTCAAAAGAGAGGAAAAATACCTAGTACAAAGCCCCACAGCTGTGTGGTACTCTGTACCTGCTTTGTTCATTGAACTAACTAGTCTACAGTATCTAGGGTGGTGTGGATGCCTGGGAGGCTTGGGTCACATATGAACATAGGATGCAAGACCCTAAGTAGGAGAATCCTTGTGTTTCCTTGGGGACATTGTAATTAAGGCCTTCTGAATAGGTGTACTCAGAATCATTTTTATCCCATATCTTCTTTTTTTCCCTCTGTTGTTCTAGAACTGACTGGTGCTCAGGAACATGCCGGTAAGTGTCCAGATCAAAGAAAATAGTAGCCTTAGCGTACTAGATCCCTATGTATCTCAGTCCCCCACCATGATCTAGAAGAACCACCCTGCCCTTCTTTCTTGGATGGGGAGGACCTTGGGAGAATATCTGTCTACTAACTCCACCCACCCCCACTAAGTATTCTTATTCTCTCTGCAGCTAGCATACTGCTCACCTCATCCTCATCTTTTCTGATGATATGAAGAGTGTAAGACTTGGAAATAAGTTGGATCCACCGCCTGACAACCCCCAAAGATTCAAAAGTTGCATCAACACCCTGAATATTCCTAGTTTTATCTCTGACTGCCATCATTGGGAGGTGGAGTTTGGAGATGAGATGATGTAGGTCATGGGTCAGAATATCGAAAGAACGAACAGAGATATAATTGTCACCAAAGAATAGTTACTGAGTGGTAAAGACGATGAAGCAAACGGAGTACCAGGCATCCACCTTTCCTCTACCCTGCCTGTGAACGAGGAAGCACTCCTCCAAATGAGTGGGCATCTTTCTAGACTGCACAGGACAGCCAGGTCCCACATTTATACATTCACTGTATTCTTTGCTGGGCCCCTTCAGTATTCTTCATTCCCAGGACACATGATGGAAGAACATGGCTCCTCTAACCATCTGTTCAGTCAGTAGCCAGAGGCTTCACCGAGTGCCTGCACCTCATTCTGGCTCCTGGTGTTAGTATCTTGCATTCATGCACTCAGCAGTCACTAACTGGGTGTTAACTGTTATAAAGGATTTAATTAATAAGAAAATAGTATTGGTACCTGTATTACTGTTCTTATTGCTGTAAGAAAATACCCTGTAATAAAATACCTAAAGGAGGAAACATTAATTTTGGTTCACAGCTAAAGGGTTCATTTCATCATAGCCGAGTAGTTGCAGTGGCAGGAACTTGAGGCAGCTAGTCACATTGCACCCACCATCAAGAAGCAGAGAGTGAGGAATGCTCTGATGCTCTAGTTCAGCCAGCTTCCTTTCTATGCAGTCCAAGACCCAAGTCCAGGGAATGGGCCACCCAAATTTGGGGTAGGTCTTCACCTCAATCTAATCAAGAAAATATTTCAGAAGCATGCCCAGAGGCGATCATCAGATGTGATTCTAGGTCCTGTCAAATTGACTGTCAATATTAGCCATCATAGTACCCAAGGAGCTTACCAAATCCTAGCAGAGGTAAGTTAGATACTCAAATACTGGTAATCCAAGGTGAAGATGACACACATACCAATGATATGCAGAGGCATCCAGAGAAGGAAGTACGTGGCTACTGTGTAACAAATCTTGCAGAAACCAGCACTCTCAGAGGTTCAGAGACAAGATCTCACTTCATTTTCCCTCCCCAGGACAAGGATGTGTTTGTCACTCTGTGTTTCCTAGCCTTGAGGACACAGAAAACATTAATCAGACTCAAAGGAGGGTACCCTTTCCCTCTCTCTCCTTTTCTCATTTTTTTGAGACAGGGTCTCATTGTGTAGCCCTGGCTGGTTTGGAACTCACTATGCAGACCAGGCAGTCCCCAAACTTAGAGATCTATTTGCCTCTGCCTCCTGAGTGCTGAGATTAAAAGTGTGGGCCATCATGCCCTATTTATTCTATTAATGAAGCTCCTCTTCAGGATTTAAAAGGAAGTCTCTCCTTTAAGGTTCCATCATGTTCAGATCTCCATATGTTGTATTATTTGTTTAATGGTCTCCCACCTCGAAGCACAACCATGGCCTTGAGACCTTTTTATTCTACTAATAAACTCTTACCTGAAGGGAATTTAGGTCAATTTCCTTTCAGGATGGACTGCTGCTGCTCTTATTAGAACAATACTGTTTTGTAATTTGCTTTTTCACTTAATCTGTTTTTATTGGTTGCAATGTATTCCACTACAAACCATCATGATTTAACCATACCTATGAAGATAGGTTGTAGATATTCTACTGAGTAACATTACTTTTGTGTGTGTGTCCATGAGTTAAATGGTGTGCATGTCTCTGCATACATCTGTATATGTACACAGCACATGGAGATCAGGGGACCACTGTAGGTTGTTCTAAAACCCTCATCCGTGTCTCAACTGAAAATTAACTCAGTATGATAAATATGCAGGAAAAAGACAGTCGTAGTGACCACATCAGTTTTCCTAACACTAGCTAGGCTGAGGCAGGCGAATGTCATGAGTTCCTGGCCAGAAAAAAAAAAAAATCTCGCATGTGGTAGCCTAAAAATGAGCGAAGAAATAGAGATCCTCCTAAAATATTGTTTGGCAACGTACAGGTTAGGAAGCTGAGGCCTAGCGCAGTCCTAGAACCCAGCTCGCTGGGAGCGCGGGCGAGCAGCTCCAAAGGGTCAAAGATCCAGCTGCGGAAACCTGTCGTAGACCTTCCGGTGGGACAGGAGGTCAACTTCCGGCAGCGCTTAGTCCCGCCCCTCCTACCACAAGCACAGCCACCTGTTAGTCTCTCAGTGGCAGTTTGAAGCCAAACTACACTTCCCAGCGGGGCCTGGGCGTCAGGCTGACCCTTCATGGCGGATGCCCGCCTGCCCAGGAGGATCAGCGCCAGTTCCTGCTTCCCGCCTCCTATGTGAGCCGCAGAGAGTGGCGTCCTCCTGCTCGACCTCTCTCGGGCCCTGAGAGCAGCCAGAAGACCCTCAGCCTCACTTTCTCAAGCACCAGGTGCTCGGCTCAGAGCGAGGAGACCAGGCTTCCGCACCGGAAGTGGCTCTCTGATGTGGCTTCAGGGAGGCGGAGCCATCCGGACTCCCAGAAGGAACCGCGTCCCGCCATCCTCTACTGAAGGCGGTCGGTTCCAATGGTTGCTGGCGGACTCTGAGGACACTCGGAAGGACGAGACGAGAGATCAGCCTCTCACGTCTGGTTTCCCGGGTCATTCCCCGAGCCGGGCTCTCAGCGAGCTCTGGTGGCAGAGAGAGGTGAGGGGCAGGAGCCAGGTTAGGGCTGCTGCCAGGAAACCGAGCGCTATCTGGTACTGGGATGCTAGAGCCTGTGGGGACCACGTGCACCCCAGACAGTGCCACGGCTTGGGTTTGACCATTATCGACCCTGGGAGAGGTCTCAGAGTGGGCCTGACCAAGTGGGCGCTAGTGTGATGTCTCCTGCCTTTCAACAGCGGCGAAAAGCCCACAGGCCGTGTGTGGACTCTTTGGGCGGCCTTGAGTGGTGCCCCCCAACCCTTTGAGTCCTCAACTCTAACCCAAAGGGCACGAAACGTGAACCCCGAGTTGCCTGTCCTCTAGCCTAATGCTTTTTGTAGTCATGAGTTAAACTCCTCCCAGTGGATTGGTTTGCATTTCATATTTAAAGAGAAGGTGACCCTACATCGCCCTCGTTCCCTTTCTCTTTGGCTTTTGTACTTTGGTTTTCATGGTCAGGGTCTTTTTCAGGCCTTTCTAAGAGTATCCTGCTCAGGAATCGTCCGTTTCAGGTATAGCTTCCTTACCCCAGCTTTCTTTCCTGCCCGGTTTAGATCTCAAATGTCCCTACCGAACTCTTATGCCCTGCCTTGTCTTGTAGTAATCCTTAGTTTCTCTGTCTGCAGCTTGATTATCTGGCGAATTTCCTTCAGTAACAGAGGTGGTTCTTGAAGCCCCCAGAACGAGTGTGGTCTTTTGTTACAAAGCATGATGGCTACAAAAGTGGTTCCAGTATCCACAAAGCCAAAGAAATCCTTTGTACTGAGAGTTCCTCCAGACTCCAGACTGGGCCAAGACCTTCGACATGACACTAATGAACCCAAGACCATCCACCAGTTGGTGTTGGAGCACTTCCTTGAATTCTTGCCTAAGCCATTCGTGAGCCAGCCCCGTCAGAAAGTGGAGGAACCCTTGGTTATTATGAAGGATGTGAGTTCAAGTCTTCAAAACAACGGTGAGCATGTGCTCGTTTCATTAGAAGAAAGGGAGCTGATACTGGGGACTGAGTGAGACTTTACACTAAATGTGAATTCAAATTAGAATGATGGACATTGAAAAAAAGAGTCAGGGCTGGGGATGTAGTTCAGTTGGTAGAGTACTTGTTAAGCATGCACAAAGCTAGCAATACATAAAACTGGGGAGATAGAGGCAGGAAGATGAGAAATTCAAGGTCATCTTGGGCACTTACAAACATTATGTGATACCCTGTCTCAAAAAGTCAATTTTAATACATTGGGCTATTGCTTTTCAAGCTGGCTCCTAAGGGATATGACAGATGTGGGTAAAGTCACAAACTATGCCGTGTATGCACTTTTTTTTTCTTTTGTATTATCAGTTTGCCCAGGCATTCTGAATGGAAGTATCTTTTAAGTGTAAAGAAGTTAGATGAATTATTAAGTGGTCATCAGTTTATGTAGGATTTTGAAAACTTTGTGTATGTTCAGGGCATCCTTGTATTTTGCTCTTCACACTCTCTATGGTGACCTCTTTCTTGAAAAATTTGAAAGAAGTTGCTTAGGGGAATCCTTTTCATAATGAAAAATCTCCAAATAGACTTAAGGCTCTGTTTTTTAGACTTGAACATCTTCCAGGGATCATAGGAGCAGAAGAACCTAAGAGTTATCCTGCCAAAAGTGTGAGGACAGCTTGGCCTGAAGGTGTTGGCAGTGTCTGTAGTAGAGTTACTGAAATTTTCACTAACTACAGCTTCCTCTTTCCCTAGTGCAACCTCATCCTTTAGTGAAGCTTCTTCCCAGAGGAGTCCAGCAGAAACAGGAGACAGTGTCTCTGTGTTTTAAAGCTGACTCTGAGGTGGGTTTGATTTTTCCACTCAACTGTTTTGAGTGCATCACATTCTCTGCTCTTGCAGCCTTCTCTTTTCAATCAACCTGCAGACAGCACATTTTTAGAAGTCAGCCTCCTTGGATATTTCTCTTCTGCTTTCTTATGGCTGTCCTGTCTGTGCTGCTCCTGTGTGGGCTTTAGAGGAGCTTTGCCAGTCCTTTCCTTAATTTTTGGATCTAAGTCTTACCAGCAGAGCAGACAAGAAATCTCAGTTGTTAAATGGAAAGCAGTCTCTTGTTCTTCCAGGCATTAATGGTCTTTGAGGATTTGAATGTGCATCACTCCCAAGAAGAATGTGTGAGCACAGGTCTTGCTCAACAGCCTACCCTAGAGAGGAACAGTAACAGTCATATGGGGGAGATGATTTTACTGGGTAAGATATCAAGTCCTTTGTGTTCAGATTGTATGCTGTAGCAAAATGCTGTATTTTTTTCTTGTTTTTGAGAGAGGGTCTCATTTTGTAGCTCTGATGATAGAAGTTATACTTTTAAAAAATATTTCTATTTATTTTTCATGTGTATGAGTATATTGAATATATGTAAGTGCACCCATGTTGTGCAGTGCCTGTGGAGGACAGAAGAGGGCATCGGATCGCCTGGAACTGGAGTTAGGGACAGGTGTTAACCACCGTGAGGGTGCTGGGAATAGAACCCAGGTCCTCTGCAAGAACAGCCAGTGCTCTTAACTGCTGAGCCATCTCTCCAATCCAGAAATTATAATTTAACAAAGTCTAATAGGCTGAAAATAAAAATAAATCTTTCATTGAATTAAGGGGAAAAAGTCTAATATATCTTATAGTAGAAGGAGAAAAATCCCGTGATCATTTTCATAATTACTGAAAGGGTCAAATTAAAATCCCTTCTTCATAGGAACATCCAATAAATAGTGTTGTTAATCCATCCAGTATTAAAGTACTACTTTTCCCTTGTGCTGGGAATCAGACCCAGTTCATGGTAGATGAGCACTGTGTTACTGAGCTATAGTCCCTCATCTTAAAAATGCAAAATGCTGCCTTTTATTATTATTATTATTATTAAAGATTTGATTTTATGTATATGAGTGTTTGGCTGTATGCATGTGTGTGCACCTGTACCATATGCATGCCTGGTATCCATGGAAGCCAGAAGAGAGCATCAAGATTCCCTGGAATGGGAATTAATAGATGGCTTTGAGCCACCACATGGGTGCTGAGAACAGAACCTGGGTCCTCTATAAGAGTAGCAAGTGCTCTTAATTTCCAGACCATCTTCAGTTCCAAGTGCTTCTTCTTTCTAAAAAACAAAGTCTCAGGTATCCCAGGCTGGCCTGGGACTCCTACCTCTACCTCCCAAGTGCAATTCCCAAGTGCTGGGAATAGTTATATGCCACCATACCCAGTTTATGTAGGTGTTGGACATTGTACCCAGGACCGTGGTACCAGGACTAGGTAAGCACTCTACCAACTGACCCATATCTTCAGCCCTTAAAATTCTTCTTTAGTGGAAGATATTCCCACTAAATTGAGAATACAGTGAAAAAAAATCTCACTGTCATTGGTACTATTTAGCCTTGTGTTTCAGGTTCTAGGTAGTATGGGTAAATGAGTAAGAAATTAGATGCATTGGAATTTGAGAGAAACATAAAAAATGCTTCTATTTCTATATGATGTAATAGTGTATCTGGAAAACCCTATAGCATGTTTGAAAACTCAGTACATGGAACATTCAGTAAGGTAATAGGATGTAAAACTAACAAACAGAAAGTAGCTTTCATGGATGCAAACAGATAATCACTTAAAAGGGACAATGGAAGCTGGACTAAAATAGTAACATGAAAGATGAAATGCTTAAAGGATGTGGGAAATTAGAAAGGGTACAAAGGTTGAATTGAATGAGTGGGAAGAAATAACATTTTTGACTATTAAGACAACATCATAAACAGGCCATATCTCCCCAAATTGATTTATTTCCTGCATGTTCTGAGCACTAGGATTACAGGCAGGTCCCACCCCCCAGTGCTGGGGGAGCAAACCCAGGACTTTCTGAACGTTAGGCAAGCACTCTGTCTGCTGAGCAGCAGTCTCAAATCTCTTAACCTAATATTTATAATCATTCAAAAATTGGTGGTGAAAAAAAAAACTGATAATAATTTCTTAAATTTTAGAACAAAACAGAAATCTGATATCACTATTAATATTATTAAGTTTTTATGTAGCAGGAAGATACAAAAAAGTGATTAACAAGAATAAATGTTAGAAAATGAGAAAAACAAAATATTATGTATGCTTAGTAAACCAGAAAGATCTTCTCACGAATCATTTGTTTTTAAAACGGCAAACAGCACACACCTGTAATAACCCCAGTAGTCTTGAAGTAGAGGAGGATCAAGAGTTCAGGGTCATCCTCTGCTACCTTGAAAGTTTGAAGCCAGTCTGGGCTGCAGGAGACCCTGTCTCAAAAAGAAAAGGCTTATAGAGTATAAATATATAACAATATCATTAAATAAGTATAAAATAACTCATTCAGGGGTTGGAGAGATGACTCCAAAGTTAAGAACACTGGCTGCTCTTGCAGTCGACTGGGGTTTGATGCCCACCACCTACATGGGAGCTATCTGTAACTCCAGTTCCAGGGGATCCAAAACTCTCTTCTGACCTCCACAGGCACTATAGGACACAGATGCATCACCTACCTCTCTGCAGGCAATTCACTCATACACATAAAATTTTTTAAAATAGTAAAATAAATATATAAAATATTTTTAAAAGATGGCTGAGCTGATAAAATCCCTAAGGCAAGCATGGTGATGTGAGTTTGATCCTAGAACCCATGTGATGGAAGGAGAGAACCAGTTCCTGAAGTTGTCCTCTGACTTCCACACATACACTGGTACATGATATATAGATAAATCAGTGTGATTTTTAAAATTAAAAATATATCAATGATGACTTACAAAGGAGATTATATTATTAAATATATAGGGAGTGGAGAGATGGCTCAGTGGTTAACCCTGGCTCCTCTTGCTGGGGACCCAGGTTTGATTCCTAGCACTCACATGGCAGTTAACAACTGACTGTAACTTTAGTTCTAGAGGATCTGACACCCTCCTGGCCTCTACAGGTTGTATATGCAGGTAAAGTACTCATACACATAAAAATTTTTAACTATATAATACATAAAATCTTATTTTTTATAATTTATTTTTATTTTATGTGTATGAATGTATTGCCTGCATGTATGTAAGTGCATCCGTGTCATACAATACCCATGGAGGTCTGAACTGGAGTTAACAGATGGAGTTTACAGATGTTAGCCTCCATATAGGTGCTGGGAACTAAACCTTTGTCTTCTACAAGAGCAGTTAGTGCTCTTTACTGCTGAGCCATCTCTCCGGCCCCTATAAAATCTTACTTAAATGTATGGAATTAAGATAAATTATTTATCATGATCAAAATGAAAAGCAGTAATGCGGTAGTGACTTATATCTGTTAGATATTTTAAATTTCATGCAGGCAAGATCAAGAGGCTAGTCATATGGTTTTCATTGTATGGAAATTGATATTGCTGTGTAGAGTGGAATGATGATTGTATTAGTATTTTTTGTTACTGACCAAAAGTGATTTATGGAAGCAAGAATTTATTTTGGTTTCAGTTCCAGAGGGGAAGTTCATAATGGTGGGGGATGCGTGGCAGCAGGTGGTTGAGCAGGAAGCTGAGAGATCACATCTCTAATTAGACACAGAAAGCAGAGGATGAACTGGAAGTGGAGCAAGGCCCACACCTACTTCCTCCAGCAAGGCTCCACCTCCTAAAGATTCCATAACCTCCCCAAACAGCATCACCAACAGGTAACCAATACCTGAGCCTATGGGGGACATTTCTCATTCAAACCAAATAGTCCATATTAAGAGCTATGAGGAACTACGGAGATGACTCAACAGTTGAAGAGACATATTGCTCTTGCAGAGGACCCAAATTTGGTTCCTGTCATCCACATTAATCTGTTAACAACCTCCTATAATTTGAGCTCTAGGGGATCTGATGCCCTCTTCTTTGAAAATTATGTTTTTTGGGTTATTTTTTGATCTTTTTGAGTTTTTGAGACAGGGTTTCCCTGTAACCCCAGCTGGTCTAGAACTCATTATGTAGAACATGCTGGCCTTGAACTGACAGAGGAGATCCACCTGCCTGCCTCTGCCTCCGGAGGGCTGGGATTAAATGGGTGCACCACCAAGCCTGGCTTGTCTTATCTCTCTTGAGAAAGTGTCTTGCTAGGGGCCTCTGACTGGCCTGGAACTCACTATTTAGACCAGGCTGGACTTGACTTTGCAGTAGTCCTCCTCCCTGTGTTTCCTGAATATTGGGATTATAGGTGTGTACCACCATACCTGACTTACCACAGTTACTGTTTCATAAGAAGTCTGACTTCTTTCTTGGCCTATGTTGTCATATGCCTCAAAATTCTAATATTCTATCTATTTCAGCTGTCAATGATAGTAATCCGAAGGGTGAAGTTCTTCAGAATGACTGTAGAGAGAAGTCTTCAGATGTTGATGCAGTGGACAAATCTTGCACAAAAGGAAGAATAAACACATCCATTCCACAGCAAAGGAAATTGAGAAGTCTTTTAGTTACTATTAAAAATGATGATCCACTAGAGGATCTCTCAAAGTATGTGGACATCAATATTACTGCACTTACTCAAGATCAGAAAACAAAAAGGTTGTATACATGTCCCGTGTGTGGGAAACAGTTTCATGAAAGTTCTTACCTCATTTCCCACCAGAGGACACACACTGGTGAGAAACCTTATGACTGTAGCCACTGTGGGAAAAGATTCAATCATAAAACAAACCTCAATAAGCATGAGCGAATCCATACAGGAGAGAAACCGTATTCCTGTTCTCAGTGTGGGAAAAACTTTCGGCAGAATTCTCATCGGAGTCGCCATGAAGGAATTCATATAAGGGAGAAGATATTTAAGTGTCCGGAATGTGGAAAAACTTTCCCCCAAAATGAAGAATTTGTGCTTCATCTGCAGAGTCATGAGACTGAGAGACCATACAGTTGTAAAAACTGTGGGAGAAGATTTGGTCGCCTGTCTAACTGTACCCGACATGAGAGAACTCACTCAGCCTGTAAGATTCAGAAGCAGAAATGAGATCAGGAAAGATCCTACCTTTGCCTGGAAAAGTTCCATAAGGAATTCTGGAATCTCCAGGCTGCCAAAAAAGATACTGATAAAATGAAACCTCATTACAGCCATCTTGGCTGAAACATCAAATTTTTAGAAATTTCCCAGGGAAAGAAACATCTTCAAGTGCTATAATATACCTCAGTCAGCATCCAGGCCTTTTGGACTTAGACGCTTTCTTTGTGATTGTACAGTATATGGATTGCACAACTCCTTCCTAATGTATATGAATAGAGTTCATGGCTGTGTACCTCAAAAGTGAGCAGTGACTCATCTTTGAAATAGATCATTTTCCCTCACAGGAATTTACAATTTTGAGAAATAATGGAGAGGTCCTTTTCTGGAACTGTGTTTTCCTGAAAGAGCCAAACCCCACTGATTTATTATTTTTTTTCAACCAACATGTTGTAATAGCCATTCATGTAACCCTCTCCAAATATCTTGATGACACTGGTGTTTGTTTACTTTGCATATAAAAAACTACAACTCACAAATGTCAAAAACTTAACTCTCCTTTATATAAAATTTAGAATAATGATCAGTTCCAATAACATTGGTAATTTATGGTGAAAATAGACTATTAAGTCCTTTTGACAAAACCCTATGTCTACTATTCTTTCTGTTCATCTTTCATGTTGTTCTCACATCTTTTGTTAAAAGAAGTATGGTCCACTCAGATCCATAGTCAAGCTCCACTAACAGGAAAGCTCAGGACCTTGTCCCTCTCCTCAGTCAATATCTCCCATACTAGGAGGGAATCATAGAGAACTTGAAGAGGGGTAGACCTGAAGGCAAGAAAAAGTTGGCTTGGATCCATGGTTTGTTGATGACCTTACTTATGCTTAATTCTACTTTGTGTAGCCATCAGACCTTGAACAGTGGGATGGTTACTACCTCACAAGGTGAGAGTTTTTAGAAATGATGTCTTCAGTGGTTCAGTCACATTTCCTCTCAAGAGATAGGATTCCAGGTGTCTTTGGTGAATGCTCGATGTCTTTGGCCTCCAGTGAGCTATCCCTTGAGGCAAGGCCAGTGCTGCTTTCATGAGACAATCTTGTAGTGGTGCAATTAGGGTTTTTAAGTCACTTTTGCCTGATTTTAAGTTTCCCTAGGTTTACATTGATTATCTTCTTTAGGATCTTACACATTATTTAAGAGAGTTCATTAGTGTCTCTGGATTTTGTGTCTTATCCAGAAACATATCTTTTTATTTGTGTGGTATTATTATCCTGGATAAATGTTTCAAAAGTTTTTTCCATTTCTACAGTTTTGTTGCTGTATGTTTTTGTCATTGTATTTTTCTAGTTGGTTATTCTTACATACAAAGTTTTTTGAAATTACATATTTTTGTGACTACCTTACTGAATACTCTTAATTTTCAATAATTTCTCAGATTCTGTTTGTGGTTTAAAAAAAGTATAATATTGAGCTGGACATAGTGGCACATACCTGTAGTCCTAGCACTCAGGAGGCAGAGGCAGGTGGATCTCTCTGAGTTCAAGGCCAGCCTGGTCTGCATATGGAGTTCCAGGCCAGCTGGGACTACTAGGAGTCCCTGTTTCAAAAAGAAAAAAAAGAAAGCCCAAAACAACAACAACAACAAAACCCAGTGTAATATCTACAAATAATACTTTGGGTTTTTGTTGTTTGCTTTGGGGGAGCAAAGTCTTAAGTACGTAGCCCAATCTGTCCTTGACCTCATGACCCTCCTGCCTCTGGCTCCTAAGAGTGCAGATTATACTTAGGTACCCTCACACCTCACACCTGGCCAAACCATTGTTTTCTTCATATTGATATTTGGATTTTTGTTTGAGTTGGATGATTTTCTGAAACAAAATCTTTACTCTCTTGCCCGGCTCACCTTAGATTCAGTGTTTCTTCGACCTCAGCCTAGCGAGTGCAGGAGTTACATAAGGCTGGTTTGGTATTTGGGTGTTTTGTTGTTTGTCTTGTTTCTGAGACAGAGTCTGCCTGTAGCCTACCAGCTGGCCTGGCACTCCCTAAGTAAACAATCCTGGCCCCAATCTCAGAGACCTACTGCCTCTTGTCTCCTGAGTGCTGGGACTGGCTTTTATAACATAATTTTAAGGTTTGTTTTGGTACAAAATATTCTGCAAGAAGGAATTGTAATTTTGTAATCAAACAGCACTTAAAGAAAAACGGAAAACTATCCTTTAATGATTTTGTATTTCAAGCCAACAGTGCCCTTTGAAACCAGGGATAAAACTGGGTGCTCAAAACTTCAAAAAAAGTTTCATTTTGTAGCTCAGGCTGGCCTGGAACTTGAAATTCTCCTGCTACAGCCTCCTGAATGTTAGGATTATTGGCATGCACTAGCATACCCACCTAATATTATATTCTTAATTTCTGGAAATGTGGCCCATGCACAAAGATTGCCAGGGCAGTGCTTGTTGGGGCACTGTGCCATTGTCACATGTATAGAGCCCACCTGCACACCCACTCAATAATGGCAGAGATGAGTCCCCAGCAAGAAAACCTTTTCATCCATGTACTAAGACAAGTATTTTAAAGTCATTATTTCATACAGAAACTAGAGCCCTAGTTTAGTAAATATTACAAAGCTTGTAAAATTGGGTTATTTTCGTTAGGCGTGGTTTGTAGGATGTGTTCCTTCTTTTCTAGTCTCTTGAGCCCACACCAGTTTCTCCTTCATCCTGGACATTTCTTGAACTGCATTGTTGAGGTTACCAATGAACTCCAGTTTCCTCAACGCCAACATCCCAATGTAGTCTGTCTCAGGCCATTCTTTATCAGCCCCTTCCTGGAAATTTCCCCGTCTGGTGTGCAGGACCCCACTCTGGCTTCTTGGTTTCTTCATCAACACTCTGGGAGCACAGAAGAATCAAAATAGCTCCTAAAATTGCAGAATCTGTCTCCCCTCTCCCCTTCCAAGGTGTAGGGAACTGCTTTCAGGGATGTAAACATATTCTGCAGAAGACTCAGGTTTGAATCCCAGCACCCACATGGCCGCTAACAGCCGTCCATAACTCCAGTTCTAGAGGATCTGACACCCTCTTCTGAACTCCATGGGCATTGTGCAACATGGGTTTACTTACATACATGCAGGCAATACACTCGTGCACATAAAGATAAAATATTTAAATTGAATTTTTGCTATTTTCATACAATATAATATGGTATTTAGATTCCCTCCCCTATCCACACCTCTTATTGCCCCCATCAATTTAATATGCTTTATTATATATAATAAGACCTATAAAGTCTAATTTGTGTCCCCAAATGTCCATCCACTGGAGCCTGGTTAACCTACCAAGAGCCTCATGCTTGAAAGAGACTCTGCCCCTTTAGCTGCCATTTGTTGCCACAGTTTCCTTAGGTGGGGTTGGAGCTTCTTACACTCTTCCTTATGTGTATGCTGGAATTTTGTTTGGTGAACTTAATGGGACTTGTACATGTGCCACCATTGTTATGAGTAACTTGACCAGCTGTCTGGAAAACTTTTCTTGTGGTTGACTACCACCCTGGTTCTTAAAATCTTTCTGCCCCCTCTTCTGTAAAGATTCTTGAGCTTTGAGAGACAGAAGTTTGATATGGCCGTCCTATTCAGGGATAAGCACCTTGTAGTCTCTTGTTCTCTGCATGTTGGCCAGTTGTGTGTATCATTGTTAATCATCATCTGTTGCATAAGGAAACTTCTGGTGAGAGTTGAGAGATGCATTCATCCTTCATCCTTCCGAAACTGGAAGTGCATGAAGATCCTTGATGGGATCGGATCCTTTTCAGTGATCTTTTTAATTTCATGGTGCCATGTGTTACCTCTACATTTAACATTTATTCAACTTCCTGACAGCAGAATTCACATTCTCAAACTTCCATAGAACATTTAACATACTATTTTATGTGTATGAGTGTATTGCCTGCATATATGCAAGTGCACTTGTGCTGTGCAATGCCCATGGAGGTCAGAAGAGGGTGTTAGATCTCTTGGAACTGGAGTTAGGGATGATTGTTAGCTGTCCTGTGGGTGCTGGGATTTGAACCTGGGTCCTGTGTAAGAAAAGCTGTGCTCTTAATTGCTGAACCATCTCTACAGCCCCCTATGGAACATTTAAGATAGACCACATTCTGAGCCATAAAACAGCTGGTTTTCAACAAATGGAAGTCACACAAAGCATACTCTCAGATCACAGTAGAATTGAACTGAAAGTAAGAGGGAAATCCCTGAAGTTTTGGAGATTAAACACTTCCAAATAAATGAGTCAAAAAAAAAGTCATGAGAAGTTTTAAGTTATTGCAACAAAAAATGCAAATGAAAATTAAGCTCACGAACACTTGTGAGATGCAGTAAAAGTGACAGAGAAATCTGTGCTATCAAATATGAGAAAGGAAAAGAGGTCTAAGATGAAAGTCTAGTAGCTCTCCATTCCTCTGACAAAATACCTGAGGTGAACAAAAGAAGGAAAGGTTTATTTTGACTTAGTTTCAGTGTTCTCCATCCATGATTGCTTGACCCTGCTGCTTTGGGCCTTTGGCAGCACCATGCATCAAGGTGAGAATTCACAGTGGAGGAGGTCTGTTCAACTGGTGGGATCCTGAAATCAAAGACTACAGGAAGGGGCTGGCAGTTCAATGGTCTGCCTATTATTACCCGACTTCTCTGCATTAAGACTCACCTCCTAAAGGTCCTACCACTTCCTAGTAGCACAACAGACTGGCAACCAAGCTTTTAATACATAAACCTTTGGGTGATATGCCAGATCTAAAGTAGAGCAGTAAACTTTCACCTTAGGAAATTGTAGCAGAAAAAGCAAAACAAACCCAAAGTAAGCAAAAGTGAGAAAGAAGAACAAAACCCAGTTAACTGAAAACAAAATCAGAGAACTCGAAAATTAGAGCTGGCTCTTGAAATAACAAAATAAATCTAGTCAGTCTATCCAAGAACAAAAAAAGAGAAAAGATACAAATTACTACACCAAAAAACAATGAGTAAGCATTACTGCTGATCTCATCAACATTAAAAGAATGATAAAGATTATGAACAACTCTATGCTCATAAATTTGATAACCTACATGAAATAAGCCAATTCTTTGAAAGACACAAGCTATATAAAAAACAGGAAGAAATAGTCTGAATTGGTGTATATATTAAATAAATTGAATCAATAATAACCTTTCAAAACAGCACTGGGCCTAAATGTTTTCACTGGTGAATTCTACAGAATTCTAAAGGGTTGGGGCTGGGGGGTTGGGGTTCCAGTTTCTTATAATCTTCCAGAAAGCAGAAGCAGAGGGAATGCCTCCTAACTCATCTTGTGAAGCTAACAACAAATAACAAAACTGGACAAAGACATTACCAGAGAGAAAAAGTGAGCAATATTTCTAATGAACATAGATATAAAAATCATGAGGAAATCAATTTGTCAGATTTTTGGAGAAGAGAAAAGGAATGGAGTTTGGCATTATTAACCAGAGCCAGACCTGCAGCAAGTAAGGAATGTCCTTTATTCAGAGAACTTACCAAGATGCCCTTCCTTGGAAAGAAAGCATCTGCGTTGAGAGGAGGTTGGATGGACTTTTATAAGGACTCTGCTGAGCACAGTTGCAGGAATTTATTTGGCACCAAGATCTGGGTGCTTGAAGGTTTTTTGCTTGTTTGTTTTGTTTTGAGATTCTCTCAGGCAGGGCAGGTGAGTTATCTAGGGCATTAAGGGAGACAGGTTGGCCCCTGTTTTAAGAATTCTCTCAGTGCTGTGTTGCTGTTGCCCCCGCCCCTCTGGCTCCAGATCTGCTCAGTCAACAGAGTATAGTCTCTGATAAGACAAATCAGGGTTTATTGGGGTTATTTACAAAGGATTCATCACTGGGGAGAGGAACAGCAAGTTCGTATGTAGGGCCAGCGGTTTGATCAGAAGTGTTGTGGACCTCTGGCCTGCCTGCCTGCCAAGACCCACCAGGCTGAGCACCTCACCTCCCAGCATTCATTACTTTTCTCCCTATGCCCTCCCCTTCAAGTCACTGGTTGGTTGGAAAGTGACTGAGTCTATTGACCCCATTTTCATTAAACATTCTTAGAGGCATGTCTTGCCACTGTTTATATCCAGCTCGTACCTCCATGAGTATGTCCATCAATGGGCATGTCTATCAAGCCAGAGTGAAACTTCAGTTAAAATTACAGCTTCACAAACAGCCTTCTTCAGTACTGGGAGTGTCCAGTTGATAAGGCTTGAGCAAGGTCAAGGCTGTCAATTTAGTTAGTTGTCCACTTTAAGGAATTTATATCATTTCCTAATAGCTTGTGACTCTCCTGCAATTCATATGTTACATCAGTGACCAGGAGTGGGGATCTGGGTATTGAGCAAGGCAAGCAACCCCCGATACCCTAAAGGGCCGGCAGGTGTCTGGCCTGCTCTGCCTGATGTGATAACCTGGCCCCAGGAAGTCACTGTAAATATAAATCTTCTTTTCCCCCAGGCCAGAACCAGGTTTTTGAGTTTCGTTTCCTCATCCCTGAAGTTCCACATCAGCCCTACAACCTTCCTGCCTTTACCCCAAATCCCCCACCTTTAACTTCTGTGATGGTCAGAAAGGCCTCCGTATATAAACCCCTGCCTTGGTTTTGATAACTGAACTACCCACAGACATAGTATCCCAGGAGCTCCTCCTCCTGCAGCACTCTGAGCCACCTGGGGCCCTGTTCGATCATCCTCCATTCCCTGGCATGGCTGGAGCACAACAGCCGTGCTGGAGATGGAGACCCATCCACAGCCAGGTAAGATTTACTGTTTGGTATGCAAGGCTGATTCAACATTTGAAAAACTGTCACCACAATGAACTAACACACAATGAACTGACAAAATCCAATAGGGATTTTTAATTTTCTTATTGTCTTTTTTGAGACAGGATCTCCCTGTAGCCCCAGCTGTCCTGAAACTCATGTAGACCAGGCTAGCCTTGAACTCACAGAGATCTGCCTGCCTCTGCCTCCAAAGTGCTGGGATTAAAGGTGTGCACCACCATGCCCAGCTGCAATTTCTGATTTTAAAAGGATATTCATCAGTGAGGATAATTAACTGAATAAATAACACATAAAAGAACTTAAAGCTAGCATGCTACTTAATGTTCGAAAAGTACTTTTTTTCCCATGAAGGATCAGGAATAAAGAACAAGGATCAGGGACAAGCAGGTCCCTCACCACCTCATTAAACCTCATATTAGAAGTCTGGAAATGCTACTGGACAAATACAGAAAATAAGTCTCTAATAAATCATGGGACTTAGCATAAGCAGCAGTGTTTGCTGCTAGAAAAAAAGGTCAACCAGATATGTGGCTTCAATTGAACAAACCACCTTCTGATTTAATTTTTTGGTAGGTGAAGGTGTTTAGACAGGGTCTCCCTGTATGGTCTGAAACTCACTTGTGGCCTCCCATCTCACAGAGGTAGGCCTACTTCTGCCTCCCAAGAGGTGGAGTTAAAGATGCACACCACCATACCTAGCTTTAGTTTTGTTTTTTAATTGTACTTGAATCTGATCAAGTCCAAATCCCATCTAAAGGAAATACAAGGGGGCCAGGAGGTGGCACACTCCTGTAATCCTAGCACTGACGAGATGGGGGCAAGAGGATTTCCATTAGTTTGAGACCATCCTGGGCTAGGACATGAGTTCCTGGGCTATGAAATGAGACACTGCCAGAGAAGAGAAAGACAAGAAAAAAGAATAGAAAAAACTGGGCAGAGGAGCATTTAAACAATAGGGCGGGGAGCCAGAAGAGGGTGTTGCATCCCTTGGAACTGGAGTTATAGGTGGGTGCTGGGATTTGAACCTGGGTCCTCTGCAAGAGCCATCTCTCCAGCTTAGATTTATTATTATTATTACTTTTTTTTACTATTTATTATTAGTTTAATGTATATGAGTGTTATGCCTGCATGCATGTAAGCGTACCTGTGTCATGCAGTGCCCTTGGAGGCCAGAAGAGGACATTAGATCTCCTGGAACCAGAGTTATTGACGGTTGTAAGCCGCCATGTGAGTGCTGCTCTTCTGCAAGAGCAGCCAGTGCTCTTAACCACTGAGCCATCTCTTCAAGCCCAGATTTATTTTTAAATTTTTATTTGTGTTTAATGTGTATGTGCCCCCCAGAGGCCAGAAGAGGGTGTCAGATCCTCTGGAGCTGGAGTTATAGGAGGTTGTAAGACATCCGATATGAGTGGCTGGGAACCAAACTGCTCCTCTGCAAAAGCAGCAAGCATTCTTAACCACTAAACCATCTCTCCCCAGCTCCTATTCTGTTATTTTAAAAAGCGTCTTGGAAGAATTCAAAGGGTCACTATTGCATATGACATCATCTTATGTAGAAAACTCTAAAAAGTATTAGCTCTACCAAATGAAGTCAGCAAAGTTGCAAAGTACAAAATCATACAAAAGTCAACACTGCTATATGCTGATAGCTAGTTACCTGAAATAGAAATCAAGACAGTGGTCTTGTTCACAAAAACATGTAGGAGTTTAACCGAAATGGTGGAAGATCTTTTTTCAAGACATGGAAATTAGGAGGTTACAGAGATGGCTATTCTCCTAAGAGTACTTGCTATTCTTCTTGAGGATTCAGGTTCAGTTCCCAGCACCCACATGGTGGCTAACAACTGTCAGCAGCTTCAGTTCAAAGGGATCCTGCGCCCTCTTTGGGCCTCTGAAGACACTGAATGAATGGTGCACTTCTGTACACATAGGCAAAACACTCATACAAATAAAAATATTTTTAGAAATAAAATGAAAATTATGCTGGGTGTGGTGGCACATACTTTTTATTCCAGAACTCAGGAGGGAAAAGCGGGTGGATCTATGTGAGTTCCAAGTCAACTAGGGTGACACAGTGAGACCCTGGCTTGAAGGAAAGAAAGAGAAAGAGAAGAAGGAAGGAGAAAAAAGAAGAAATGAAATAAAAATGATAAATGTGAAGAAAATTATAAACAGGAAATTGAAGAGAGCCAGGCATGGTGGCATATTTCTATAATCCCAGTTCTCAGGAAGGAAGTAGAGGCTGAAGGACCAGAAGTTCAAGGCCAGCCTGGACTACGTAGCAAGTTCAAGGCCTTCCTGGGCTACATGAGACCATGTCACAAAAGGCAAAAGAAAGCAGAGTACAAGAGCACACACAAAAATGTGTAGATTCTGTGTCGATGTATTAGAAAACCAATACTGTTAAATTGTCCTTATTACCAAAAACAATTTACAGAATCAATGTAGTGCCTATCAAAATACCAGTTGCAGGCTGGGGGAATAGCTCAGGTGGTAAATTGCTTGCCTCTCAACATGAAAACCTGAGTTTGATCCCTTAAATCCACATAAAACTGCTTGGCACATGCTTGTAATTTCAGTGCTGGGGAGGCAAAAACAGGAGGATCTCTGGAGCTTGTGATCTAGCTTAATGAGGGATCTTGTCTCAAAGGGAGTGAACAGCATTCCTGAGGATGATACCAGAGGTTATCCTCCACATGCACATATTTGCATACACACCTGTACACACAAACATGGGTGTGTACACATGCATTCATACATGTGCACATGTATTTGCACAGAAAAATAAAAGTGACTTTCCTCACTAAACAAGAAAAAACAATTCTAAAACTTATAGGAATTACAAAAGGAGCAAAGCAAAGAATAACCAAAGCCATTTTAAGCAAGAAGAACAAGGCAGGAAGCAAGACCCACAGCACATCTAGAGCAGTCAAAACAGCCGGCAGTGGAGGGAAGCAGACAAAATGAGCCAGAGTAAAGGCTAGAGGTGAAGGCTCCCCTCTGAAGCCGACTGATTTTCAGTGGAGTTGCTGAGAGCACACCTTGGAGAAAGGACAATCTATCTACAAATTCTGTTGGGAAAATCCAATATCCACACCCAGAAGAATGAATCTAGACCCCTATGTCACTAGTTACAAAGTCCTATGTCCAATTTACTGAAAGTGGATTAAAGACTGAAATGTAAGGTGGGAATCCACAAAACAGTAGAATAGGCCATATGCTTCAGGCCAGTAATTGTTTGGACAAGACCCCCAAAGCACATTAAAACCAAATAATGGGATTAGATAAAATGGAAAGAAAACCAAAACCTTTCTGGACAGCAAATGAAACAGTGAACCAAGTGCAGAGACAGCAGGAATGGGAGAAATAGTTCAGTGTATATATTTAAAAAGGGTGGGCACTCAGGCTTCGTAAATGAACTCCAAAAACTAAATGATGAAAACTGAATAATGCAATTGAAAATGGAGAATAGACTAGAATAGCTATTTCTCAAAAGAAGACATATAAAGAGCGAACATACATATTTTAAATCAAAACCACAATGAGACATCACCTCATTCTGGTAAAGGTGGCTAATAGCAACTAGATTAAAGATAACCAGTTTTTGATGACATGGAGAAAAGGAAATTCTTGTACATTGTTGATGGGAATGTAAATGAATGCAACCATTATGGAAAACAGTAGTGAGTTTCCTCAGAAAAAAAAAAAAAATAAGGCCAGTGAGATGACTCAACAGGTAAAAGCAATTGCCGCCAAGCCTGTTGAAATGAGTGTAATCCCTAGTACCCACATGGTGGAAAGAGAGAACTGACTCCCTCAAGTCCTTTTGACCTCCACATGTGAGCTGTGGCACACATACACTTGCAGAGGACCTGAGTTCAGTTCTCAACACCTACATGACGGCTAACAATCATCCATAACTCCAGCTCCAAAAGATTCTTCTCCCTCTCTTCTGACCTCCATGGGCATTGCATTATATGCACTCATACACATAAAATAAAAATAATAATTAAAATATAAAAATAAAATTAAATAATTGTTTTTCTTTATGTGTGTGTGGTTGTGTGTGTATGTGTGCCCTCAGAAGCCAGAGGAGAGCATCAGATTCTCTTGGCATGGAGTTACAATCCACAGATGGGTGCTGGGAACTGAACTCTATAAAACAAGTAAGCACTCAACTAGTGAGCAATCTCTCCGGCCCTTTACAAAATTCCTTAGTAAAAGAATTTATGCTTTATCAAAACAAAGACTGACAAGTCCAGTGAAAATTAGTAGAGTTTAACATCTAGTGTGTTCAACAAAGCAGAACAGAGCTTCATCAACTCAAAGGGCATCCTTGGGTGAATATAGGCATACTTAAAGCCATACTCCATAAGCACATCAGAGGCTTAACAGACAGTGTTGGGGATCATGGGAGGGGTGAGTTCCCTACAATAACATAGCCATAAATAAATAAACTAGCAGATAATAACATGTGCAAAAGCAGGAGAGACCAGTTCCCCAAGTTGCTACAATTTATTTTCCAAATTGTCCTCTTTCCAACAACAAAAAAGTGGAAGACATATAAAGAAACAGGAGATTGTGACCCATACTCCAGAATGAGTGACAGGGACCTTGAGAAAGATGAGAAGTTATTAACAGAAATATTTCAAATTACCATTGTAAAAATGTTCACAGACCTAGTGGACAAGATTAAAGAAGTGAGGCAAAGCATAAGAGCGGGGTTGCAGAGAATAGGGTTACGGTGATAGAAAATAGAGGAAAAGAAAATGGTGGCACCACTTGTAACCCAGAATTTGAAAGGTAGAGGCAGAAGAACCAGGAGCTTATCAAGATCATCCTTGGCCACAAAGCAAGTCTGAGGCAAACCTGGACTACATGAGACCAAAATAAGAAGAAACTGGGGGGGAAAAGCCAGATAAAAATTCTGCAAAGTGAACATTTAAAACAAACATTCATCTAGGGAGCTCAACTGACTTGCATTGGTAGAAGGAAGAATATTAAACTTGAAGATATCATGGCAAATTGAGAAATTAATAAAAAAGTATAGGGAAAGCCAGGTGTGGTGCACGCCTTTAGTCCCAGCACTCGGGAGGCAGAGGAAAGCGGATCTCTGTGAGTTCGAGGCCAGCCTGGTCTACATGGTGAGTTCCAAGCCAGCTGGGGCTATAGGCATACCCTGTCTCAAAAAAAAAAAAAAAAAAGACCAAAAAATGTATAGGAGCTGGAGAGATGGCTCAGCAGTTGAGAGCACTGACTGCTCTTGCAGAGGACTCAGGTTTGATTCCCAGCACCCAAATGGTGGCTAACAACTGTAACTCCAGTTCCAGGGGAATCTGACACCTTCTTCTGACTCCAAGAGCTCTGCACAACATGGGTGCACTTACACATATAAAGAGGGGCCAGTGACATGGTTCAGTGGGTAAGGCACTTACCTCCAAACCTGATGACCTGAGTTTGATCCAATAGAACCCACATGGTGGAAGGAGAGAACTGATTCCTGCAAGTTGTCCTCTGACCTCTGTTGACTTGATGTGCCAAAAGACTCCACCACCACCACACAATAAATAAATAAATGTAATTTTAGAAATCATGAAGGAAATGAACAGAGCTTTAAATGTAGATTGCATTAAGGAAACCTAACATAGGTGATAACTTTTTATATTTTATTTATTTGTATTTTATGTGTGAGCATTTTGCCTGCATGTATGTAAATGCATCCAAGTTGTGCAATGCCCATGGAGGCCAGAAGAGGGTGTCAGACCTCCTAGAACTGGTGTTATAGATGGTTGTTAGTCACAATGTAGGTACTAGGAACTGAATCTAGGGCCTCTGCAAGAGCAGCCCCTGCTCTTAACCACTAAGCCATCTCTCCAGCCCCCATAGATGATAAATTTTAAAGGGAAAGGAGAAGAAAGAGAGGAAAAACTATTTGAAGAAACGATGGCTCTTAAAAACTAATATATTTTATATGGAACCAAGCTTGGTAGTGCACACTTTTAATCCCAACACTTGGGGGGCAGAGGCAGGTGAGTCTCTATGAGTTTGAGGTCACCCTGGTCTACACAGAGAGTTTCAGGCTAGCAAGGGCTGCATAGTGAGAACCTGTTTCAAATATATATGCATATAGTTTATCTATATGAAGCTCAGTCAACTTCAACTAGCATAAACACGAAGAGAATCACGTCATAGTAAAAATGATGAAAGTCAAAGACATGGAGAAAATAATGTCGCATGTTGAACTACTGTTCCCTATAGTCATTTTCAAAAATCTCAGAACATACTGCTAAATAGTAAATTTCATTATGTTTTAATTTAGAAACAGAGTTTACAGTCATTGGGAAAACAGAAGGTCAGTAAAAATAAAATTGCAGAGATTTCCATAATTTAGAAAAGTTTTGTGATAAAAGTTGAAAGCCCAGGATATAACCGAGTGTCTTAAGTTAAAAATAGGGGGCTGGAGAGATGGCTCATTCAGTTAAGAGCACTGGCTGCTCTTGAAGAGGACCTGAGTTTGATTCCTAGCACCCGCATTGCAGCTAACACCTGTCCCTAACTCCAGTTCCAGGGGATCTGACGCCCTCTTTGACCTCCATGGGCATTTGCACCACACAGGTACACTTACATGCATACAGGCAATACATTCATACATATAAAATAAAAAATTAAAACTGTTGGAGTATATTGGCATAAATAGAACAGAAGGGGAATTAAGTTACAGTTGACTGATATAGCCAGACAGTATAGATTATATTTCTTTTTATTTAACTAAGGACTCTACAGCAGTGGGTAAAGAAGCTTGGTGCAGAGCCTAGGAACCCAACTTTGATCCTCAGGATATAGGTGAAGGAGAAAAACCTTTCTACAAATGGTTCTCTGACCTCCACATGCACTCTGTGGTACTTGCCTGTACACATACACTCACACACACTAATTAATGATAAATCAATGGAATAAGAATTATTTAACTCTCAACATACCTAATGCAATGTGTACTACAAAAAGCTCCAATAGGAAGTTTTAAAACCAGTGGCTGGGGCGTTGAAGAGATAGCTCAGGGAGTAAGAACACTAGCTTCACTTGCAGAGGACCCAGGTTCTAGTCTAAGCACCCACATGGTGCTTACAACAATAGTCTGTAACTCCAATTCCAGGGGACTCTAACATTCTCTTCTGATCTCTGAGGGCATTGCATGACATGGGTGTACTTACATAAATGCAGACAATACAAACATACAAAAAAAATTAAAAAATAATAATTTTCTAAAAAACCAGTGGCAGAATTAGGGTTTCCTGAAGCTGCAAAAATATTCATTCCCTCTTGCCCTACCAAGTTGGATCTTCCCAGTAAATGTGCTCATAACAAGGACTGTGTTGTGAGAAAGGATGCAGGCACTGATCAGGAGCTGGCCTGACACAGCTTTCAGTTCTTCTGATGAACATAAGGAATTTCACAGAACATCAATAGCAAGAAAGGTCTCTGTCACTGTGACAGTGCAAGACACAAAGACTGGCAGAATCAGCTCTGAGAACAGACACATTGTCCTAGGCCCAAAAATGACCAACACCCTCTACCCCAGGGTAATATCTGATGTCGAATGGATGCTGCTTGGCCAATCAAAGCTCCGTCTCTCTCTATTTCTTCCTTCTAGATGAACTATCTTAAGATAGCCAATCAAAATGATCCTAACAGTATCCCACGCAGAGAACGAGTCAGTTCCCAGTTCTTTTCCAATATCACGCCACACAAGCTCAGGTCGTGAGTTCTATTTAGTAGTATCCTAATGAGATGCCTCACTGTTCCCTAAAGGTGTACATTCTCACCACTTGTAAGGAGAAATGAAGTGCAGGTATGCTTGTGGTGGGTTTTGTCAGGAGGCCACTCCAGTAATTTGATATAAATCATTTCTATCTTTATTTTGGCAGACTAGGCATCAAACCTAAGGCTCTGTACATGCCAGGCAAGCACTCTGCAACTATACTACATCCTTAGATTCTTTCCATCTTTCACTTATTGAGTCTATAACATGGGGTTGGTTCTCCCAAGAGACATAATAGATGCATTTCTAACAAAAGGCAAAATGATAACTTTCACACAGTAGAAAAAACAAAAAGGATTTCTTGGAAATAAGTTTCCAGTATGAATTTCTTAGCACTTATCATTCTTGAGTAGATGAAAATTTCATGGTAGCCACTTTCCTTAGAGCCCCTTTCATATCCTTGTTCCTCAGGCTGTAGATGAAAGGGTTCAGCATGGGGGTCACCACTGTGTACATCACAGCTGACGCTGTATCCTTCCCAATGGAGTGAGAGGATGAGGGGTTGAAATACAGGGATATGATGGTGCCATAGAAGAGGCAGACCACAGCCAGGTGCGAGCTGCAGGTGGAGAACGCTTTCCATTTGCCACTAGTGGATGAAATTCTCAAGATAGCACAAGCTATGAAGATATATGATACCAGGATACAAATAAATGGGGCTATCATTAGCAACCCTGCTACAAAAAGAATCATCAGCTCATTAAGCTGTGTGTCTGAACAGGAGAGTTTCAGGAGGGGAGTCATGTCACAGAAGAAGTGGGGGATGACGTTGTCTGCACAGAATGAGAGTCGAGCCATGAGCAGAGTGTGCACGAGAGCATTCATGTTAGCAACAATCCATGATCCAGCCACCAGCAGGGCACAGAGCTGGTGACTCATCTTTGTTGTGTAGTGTAAAGGGTGGCATATGGCCACAAAGCGATCATAGGCCATCACAGCCAGGAGGAAATTGTCCATGACAGCAAACACACAGAGAAAATAAATTTGGGTCAGACAGCCAGAAAAGGAAATAGAATGACTCTTAAGTATGTGAATGGCCAGCACCTTGGGGACGGTGGTGGAGGAGAAGCAGACGTCCACAAAGGACAGGTTGCAGAGGAAGAAGTACATGGGGGTGTGCAGGTGGGAGTCAGTGCCGATGGCCAGGATGATGAGCAGGTTTCCCAGGACGGTGGCCAGGTACATGATGAGGAAGAGCAGGAAGAGGAGCTGCTGCTGCTGCGGCTGCCTGGAGAGTCCCAGGAGGAGGAACTCGGAGACACTCGACTGGTTGGTGCCTCTCATATTCTAAGCTCTGCTACAGAGGAGAGAGGCAGAGGTCAGAAAAGTAGAAACATGGATTTGGATGTAACAAATCCTGCTACAGAATGGGTCATGTTAAGGATCTGTTCCTATTTCCTGCACTCCCAGTTTACAAGTCCCTGCCCTAGTGGTCCAGATCCCACAGGTCCATCCTTTCAGCTGTACTGAATATAACATAGAAACATTTGTGCACATATGTAGCCCTTCCCTGCCACCATGCAGAGCTATGTTCACATTCCCAGTCTTCTCCACACTCCTTAGCATCAGAAGAACAAGAGAAAGCTGATTATTGTGCTGGTCTCAAGCTCCAGCTGGTAGATCATTTCTCTTGCTGTTGCTTCCTGGATGGGGAAGAGCGAGTATCACTTATTACAATGACACAGTGTCATCTCCACTGTGACAGAAGTACCTGGACAGGTTATTCTATTACTTTCATCTGTTCTTCACCTTGGAATTGCTGGTCAAAGATATTCTTTATTCTAAGAATTGCAAAGTCTCAGAATAGTCAGAGGTTCTGAGCAAATGAGTGAATGATCAATCATAGCCTTAGCCTTCTGTACAGGAAGCATATCTGGGGAGAATCAAATAAGTATTTACTGCAGCATCCATTCCCAGTGGGTCTAGACTCCCTGAGCATCTCATTAGAGACAGGCAGAAAGTACCTGTCCCACCTATTTACTGATCCCTGTGGACAACCACCATGACAAACTATATCATCTATCTTCTGGGTCAGTACTTTGGGATACAACAATCTGCATGGAGACAAGTCCCAGAGAAAATTCCCTGGGAATTTCATCGTCTTGGTGATTTAGGCCTATGGATTTGAATAGTCAGTTCTGACTTCTTCTTATTTTCTTTACACAGAAATGTAGGCTAATACACTACCTGAGTCAATGTCCTCCCCTCTCTTGACACCTTGTCATTTCCTGAATTGAGTACATAGTACATTTGCAGGCAGAAGATGTTGAGAGTACAAGAGAGAATAAATGTCATTATGGTGCTGGGCATGATCCCTTAAAGCATTTGATGTAATGTACAATGAGGGAGAAAGGGATGGAAGAGTGTGGAACCTGCCACAAAGTATGAGCTTCAAGCTCAAAGTAACAACAAAAATAACTAGAAGTTTGCCTCCAGGTCAGAGCACATATCTAAGAGTGATGATTTCAGAAACTGTTCTATTAAAGGAGTTATACAATTTGATTGGCTTCTCAATCACTATAGTAAGTCAGCATGGTGTAAAATACTGGAGTCTAGTAGTGCTTGTGGTCAGCAAAGTGGAAGAGAGTTTTTACAGACCTTAGAGTCATCTCAGGGTGATGATAGGCAGACCCCAAACTGTCTTCCATGAGGTGCCTCATGAGAAGAGTCAGTGTTGGGGGCAGTTTGGGGAATGGACTTCATAAAAGAACTCTGGCCACAACAGACAAACAACCAAAGGGCAAAGACAAGAGCAGGTGGTTCCAGAACCCAGGAACAGAATAATGACCCCGATTCCAAACAGCAACAATAGAAACTGACTGTGAGATCAGAAGTTTTCTTTAATATAATATTTGAAAGAATCGTTTAAAAAATGTTGACAAGTGGAGAGCACCGTTAAACATGGAAATGGGAGCGTGTCAACAACGCTGCATCACACCGAGGATAAGGAGACAAAGTGCTGGAAAATGGCCAAAGTGAGCTTCAGGAGTTGGAAGTAAATTGATGCATACATTTCATGAAAGGGGCTCTACTGATTTGAACTGCAGGAAAAAAAGAACTAGCAAGCTTGAAAGCAGGCATACACAGATCGTGGAAGCTGAAGAGCGAGGAGAGGGACATGCAGGAAGTGCACGAAATGGCCAAAGGCAGGCAGAGTTAGCTGCATCCAGTTTACATAACAGGAGTTCCAGAGGGGAAGGAAAGGAAGGGAAGGAAAACTCTTTGAAGAAATAAGGGCTGGAAACCTCTCGAATATGTTCAAAAAACAGTTATGTGTACACACAGGAAGCTGTCATTGCAACAAACCCCAGGACTCCCATGTCATAGTAAGACTGCTGAAAGAAACGACAAGTGGAAAATAGTCTCATATGTTCTCAAGTTCATTTGATTTGCTTTTGTTTGTTGAGAAAGGATCTCACAGTGGAGCCCAGGAAGACCTGGAACTCATGACATAGCCCAGGTTGGCCATGAATTTTCCATCCTCTAGCCTCAGGTTCTTGGGGGCTGGCATTATAGGCCTGTGCCACCATGCCTGGATTATTTCTCATTTTCAAAATAAATTTCAAAGCATACTGTATGTTCTGTTATGTTTTAATGGAGAAATAGAATTACTAGGGAATGGAAATATACACCATCAGTAAAAATGAACTTCTAGAGACATGCAGTAATTTAGAAAATTTTTCTTGTAAAATAACAGTTGAAAGCTTAGACATAGCTTGACATTTAAATAAAAATATCTTAGTTCACTGACTTAAATGGAACAAAAGGGGGCAAAATAATTATTTTATTGATAAGTCTAGATATTGAAATTGTAGAAGATATTTTGTTTTAATGGTTTTTTTTTTTCCTGAGGCTGGGCATGGTGGCACACATCTTCAATCCCAGCACTAAGGAAGCAGAGGCAGGCAGACCTCTGTGAGTTCCAGGCCAGCCTGGTCTACGTAGCGAGTCCCAGGCCAGACTGAGACAGGTCTCACTGTAGTCCCTGCCACTTGATACATAAACCAGGCTGGCCTCAGTCTTACAGAAATTCTCTGGTGTCTCCCTCTTCAGCACTGTGATTGAAAGCATGCTCCATTCTGCTTTCTGGCACTTGGCCTTTAATTAACCATTTTCCTGCTTTAATGTCATATTGTTACATAAAGCTCAGATGAGAAGATTAAAAACATTAGCTCATAAGTAACAGAATTAGAGTTTTTAGCAATGAACCTTTCTCTACTGACCCCATGGACAGCGTGACCTTCCCATCAGCTATGTTCATATCTGGGTCTGCTTCTTCAGAAAGCGTGATGAGTTTTGATATCTGGCTGCTGCTTCACACACGTAGGTGCTGATGTCGTGATGAACCAGAGAATCTCACAGAATATCAGTAGCAAGTCAGGTCTGAGTGACTGTGTTAGAACAAGGCACAAAATACCATTCTGCAATTCCATCTGGGCATAAAAAGAAGAATAGTGTCCTAGCCATAAAAATGACCGCATGTTCTCCTCTGGAGCTGGCTAATATAAAGGGCAGAGTTCTTGGACAATCACAGCTCAGTCTCCTACTCCCACCTTCTGGAAAAAATACTTTAAGATAGCCAATCAAGAATCTCCAGATGTTGTAACTGCATCCTATGAAGAGCAACAGCAATCTCCAACTCCTCTCCAACATTACTCTACGCAAGCACAGATCTTTAGGTCCCTTTTAGTAGTCTGAGATGCCTCACTCTCTCCACAAAGGTGTGCACTGTCTCCTCTTGTGATGAACACAGTGTACACATGTTCATGGTGGTTTTTATCACAAGAAATCTAACAAGTAAATAAAGTCAGCCCATTAGTGTTTTCTTTTTTCACTTTCTTTTCCCTCTGCTCATTGAATCCAGGGCCCCTGGCATGCAGATAAGGACTCTACCACTAACCTTTGTTTCTATTCCTTTTTATTTATTTTTTGTTGCTGTTTTTTTTGAAACAGGGTCTCCCTGTTGCCCCAGCTGGCCTGGCCTCCATCTCATAGAGACCCCCTGTCTCTGCCTCCCAAGGGATGGGATCAAGGGTATGCACTGCCAGACCCAGCTGTTCCTTCTCTATTACAGCTACGGAACTTCTCATGAAGCTTGTTCTCCCGAGATAGAGATTAGATATTTTCTTACATGCATTGCTTCACACAGAAAATAGAAATTAGGGTTTTCTTAGATGTTGTAATTATTGAGTTGAAAAAGCTTTTCTGGTAGCCACTTTCCTTAGAGCCCCTTTCATGTCCTTGTTCCTCAGGCTGTAGATGAAAGGATTCAGCATGGGGGTCACCACTGTGTACATCACAGCAGCTGCCATGTCCTTCCCAGCGGAGTGAGAGGATGAGGGGTTGAAATACAGGGATATGATGGTGCCATAGAAGAGGCAGACCATAGCCAGGTGCGAGCTGCAGGTGGAGAACGCTTTCCATTTGCCACTGGTGGATGAAACTCTCAGGATAGCACAGGTAATGTGCGTGTAGGAGGCCAGGATGCAGATAAATGGGGTGACCATGATCAGGGACCCCTCAGTGAGAATCATCATCTTGTTGAGGTTTGTATCTGAGCAGGAGAGTTTCAGGAGAGGGGTCACATCACAGAAGAAATGAGGGATGATGTTGTCTCCACAGAATGAGAGTCGAGACATGAGCAGAGTATGTACCAGAGCATTCAGGCTGGCAACAACCCATGACCCAACAACAAGGAGATCACAGAGCTGGTGACTCATCTTCGTTGTGTAGCGTAAGGAGTGACATATGGCCACAAAGCGGTCATAGGCCATCACAGCTAGGAGGAAATTGTCCATGTCAGCAAACACACAGAGAAAATACAGTTGTGTGAGACACCCAGAGAAGGAGATAGAATGACTCCCGAGTATGTGGTTGGCTAGCACCTTGGGGACGGTGGTGGAGGAGAAGCAGACGTCCACAAAGGACAGGTTGCAGAGGAAGAAGTACATGGGGGTGTGCAGGCGGGAGTCAGTGCCAATGGCCAGGATGATGAGCAGGTTTCCCAGGACAGTGGCCAGGTACATGATGAGGAAGAGCAGGAAGAGGAGCTGCTGCTGCTGCGGCTGCCTGGAGAGTCCCAGGAGGAGGAACTCGGAGATGCTCGACTGGTTGGTGCCTCTCATAGGTCTGAGCTTTGCTGCAGAGGAGAGAGGCAGAGGTCAGGTCAGCAATGTAGAAAGTGAGAGTTTGGAACCGTCAAGCCATGCTACAGACATAGTCAGGTAAAAGAAATTGCTGAATTACAATCCACTCCAGCTTCTCTCTTCAGTCCTATATGGTGAGGTCCCACTGAATTCATTCTTGGAAATATATCAGTTGTAACCTAAAACCTCATGCTAGCACACAGGGCATTTGTCTACAATCATGTTGATCTCTGCTAACATTTGCAGTCTTTCTTCCCGTTTCTAGTCAGCTGACGGGAACAAGAGAAACTGCTCATCTCAGCTCTGACTGAAAGACCCATGACTCTACAGCTCCCTAAATGTAACAGAGTTAGCAAAGGGGGTTCCTCAAAGAGCATCACATGTTAGGAAGGAAATAATGGTATCCCAGCCAGGCACTGTGACACTAACCTCTAATCCCATTACTTGAGAGGTGGAGTCAGGAGGACCAGGAATTTAAGGCCAGTCTCAGCTCCAGAGCGAGTCTAGGACAGCATTGCTACATGACAGCCTGCCTCCAAAAACACCTTGGAATCCCCACAGTTAAGAAGTACCTGGTCAGGTTGATGCTGTCCTTCACCTTCAAGTCACTGGTCAAAGTCTTCTGTATACTAAGGATTTGAAGTTAGATCTGAATTGCAGGTAGGTTTTTGGCAGGTAAACTGTGGGTGTGCATAGCCCTAGTCATCTGAGCAGAAGGACGTTTGGGGAAATCAAATGTGTTTACAGTAGCATTCCTTGCCACTGGGAATAGATTCCCTGAGTGTCTCATTAGAGAAAAGGGAAGGTAAATGTCCCACCTACTTCCTGTTTCCCGTGGAGCAACAGTGATGACAAAGTATGTCATCTGACTCCTGAAACAAAAACTGGGTAGAGATAAGTCCCAGAGAAAATTCCTTGGACCTCAGATTTCATCATCTTGCTGATCTATAGGTTGAAGGGTCAGTTATTAAGACTCTTCTTCTTAGTTTCTACTGGATATTGCAGCAGCGAACCTCTCCAGTGATCATATCTGCTTATTTACTGCATGGGGTTCCTCGTCCATTTGTAGATGTGGGTAGTAGGGGAGAGCTAGGCAAGGAGGACGAGGGCCAGGCAGCCTTTCACCGCAGCCACAACTGAGGAACGCAATGCTCAGACCTGACTGCCTTGGGATGTCTTCTCAGATCACAAGGACGACCCACTTATGCAATGGCCACCTAATTCATAGGCCCTCAGGGATGTGTCTTCCAGATTTTAATTCCTATCCCTTCCCCAGGGAAGATTCCTTTCTGGACTCAGAAACAAGAATGAGGACTTAGGACTGGCAAGCCATCATCAGTGTGACTGTCCCGCGCATGGAAATCCTGAAGCCTACAGCCTTTACCTGCCTGACTCATAGATGAATAAGCAAAAATCTACAGACGAGAAGTGAAAAACACAAACACAGATGTAGAAGTGCTGGTGAGCAAGAGGAGACCTGCTGGCTCCTTAGTTCAGAAATAGGGATATTTTCTTGGGGCTAGAGAGATGTTGCCATTCTCAGAGGGCAGACAGTACAAGGTAAGTGTTGCTGAAGACTTTTATTGACATGATATGCTGGGCCTAGTAGCTTACACATGTAGGCCCAGTACTATGGAGCTAAGGTAAGATGATTTAGAGTTCAGGACCAACCTGGGCTAACATACCTATATTCCTTTTCAAAAGAAACAAGCAAAATGACCTCGGAGGATTTCTCCTCAGGGTCTGAACTTTTACCAAACAAGGACCTCAGAAACTATTCTTTCAAAGGAATTATACAGCTTGATTAGAGTGTTGTCTCTTCCCTCCCTTGCTCTCTTCTCCTCTCTCTTCCCCTCTTCCTCTCCTTTATACTCTTTCTCTCTGTGTAGGTCAAAGGAGGAAGTTGGGTGTGTTTCTCTATCATTCTCCAACTTATTCTTTTGAGACCAGGTCTCTGACTGAACGTGGAGCTGAGCTGGCGGCCAGCCGTCCTCCACCCGCCTCCGGCTTTTACCTCCTCCCCATAGTGTTGGGGTTATAGACAGATTTACAGCCACACACAGCTTTTTATACAGGTGTTGAGGATTTGAATCCAGGTCCTCATGTCTATCTTCCTATCTCCCTGCCCCCCTGATTATTCAGGAGTGGGATTTATCCTCTACCAAAACAGTAAGTCAGTGTACTGCAGTGTACTGGAGTTTAACAGGTAATGTGGTCAACAGAGTGGAAGAGAACTTTTCAACCTCATGGTCATTCCACGGTCATGAGGGGCAGACCCAACCATGCCCTCCATAAGTGCAGCATCACAGGATTAACGCTGCTGGGGCTGGAGGTGGACTTCATAAAAACAGTAAATGAAGAAATAAACAAGCAAATAGAAGATCAAACACAAGAGCAGGAGGGACTCCTGTCCAGAGATGCTGTGCTGACTTCCAAGTGTCCACTTTCAAATAACAGCAACAAGGAGTGCAGGCAAGGGAAGAAACAGCACGTACACCCACCTGCCAGGACAGCAAGCACTAGGGGCCTGTGAGCGAGCAGAGGTCATGGTTAACAAAAACATCTCAAAGTAGCCACTGCGAAATGTCGACAGCTGGGAAAGACGGCGAGATTAAAGAAGTCAATGAGGATGGGCCAGGGGGCTCAGCAGGAAAAACACTTTCTGCTAGGGCTTGAAGGCCTTAGATTGATTGCCTTAAACCATAAAGTGGAATCCCAGTTGTAGGAATGATTTTCTGGGAACGTCTTTTGTCTTACCTAACCTTGTCTCCAAAATTCTTCTTATGTTTTATGATCATTTTACACTATTGAGTCTGCCTTCTTATTCTGTAATCATCGTATCTACATTTAACTAACCTTTAGGAAAACAATGTAAACAATATGACTGGGCTTCTGGATGCTCTTGTAATCTGCTTTTACAAGCCAAACCATACACATGACTTTAATTTTAAACCATGTACCTTATTTCTTTCTCATGATTGTTCCTTGCCCCCAGCCAGGAATAATGTATGTGTATGCATATGTTGTGGTAGTGACCCCACTGAGTAAAAATAACACCAGTGAAGGTCGAGCCCTGTGAACACAGAAAAAAAGCACATTGCCCATGATAAATTGCAAAGAACATGTGGGCTTAGGTTGGTAACATCTGTTTGTGCCTTTGCATGCTCTTCAGGGTGAACAGGAGTCGAAAAAGAAAAATTCTTCCTTGATAAGACAAAGTTCCTCATTCTTTGTCCATATGGTGCTGGATTTGCTGTTTAAATAGAACATACCCTTGGGAGGAAGAAGAGTTCTAAGAAAAATCAAAGGAACAGTTCTGAGATCAGGCTCACTCTTGGTTTAATCATCTTTGTTCACACACCACTGCATTGTGGCATCTGACACACCCACTCCCTTAAGTTGTCCTTAGACTTCCACACCAACACCTAGGCATACCTTCCCCTACACAAATGCAAACACAAAATATATAGAGAATCAAGTGTAAAATAAGGAAGTAAATTGATGTGTTGTAGCAATGCCACATCAAGTGGGGACCAGAGAGACAGGAAAAATGAGAATAAAGAGCCAGCAGAAATGCTAGAGTTGGGAAGGACTCGAAGGAAAGAAGCAGTTGAGGGATGGAGAGATGGCTCAGCAGCTAAGAGCACTTGAGCTCTTACAGAGGACTCAGGCTTAGTTCCCAGCACCCACATTGCTGCCCCCATAGTTCTAACACTCCAGTTTCAGGGGATCCAGCACCCTCTTCTGGACACTGCGGGCATCAGGCCCACACACAATGCATATACACCATGGAGGCAAAACATACATACATATAAAACAAACATAAATAAATATGGGTAGGTGTGGTAGCATATGCCTTTAATCCAAGTACTCCAAAGACAGCAGCAGACAGACATGAGTTCAAAGCCAGCTGGTCTACATAGCAAATTCCGGGTCAGCCAAAGCGACATAGTGAGACCTTGTCTCAAAAATAAATAAATAAAAGAATGAATAAATAAATAAATAAATAAATAAATAAATGTTTTGTCTTTTTGAGACACTCTACTCCCACTTGTCCTGGAACTTTCTATGTAGATCAGGTAGCCTCCATCTCACACAGATATTCTTGCCTCTGCCTTATGAGTGCTGGAATTAAAACTGAGCACCACCATGCCTAAGTGACTGTTTTTTTCTTTTAATAACCAGTGAACAGAATGAGGCAGGCTCTAGTCAGCTGGCTTTGGGGTACCTGCTCCCAAGAAACTGAGTGTGTATTCTATTCCATGTGAGTAACCTATTCACACAAGATGAATATTGTCCTAACCATGGGTGCTTGCTTCTATATTGATCTCAAAATATTGAACTCAGGACATGGCAAGTAAGAAAGAATATAATTAGAAAGACAAGACTGTGGCTTCTCGGCTGCAGGCTCTGGAAAATGTTGGAAGCAGTGGATCTTAGTTGGAAGGACTTAAAACATGACCCCCTATAAGAAGGTGTCTCAACACATTCCTGCTGAACATGAAGGAAGATTCAAGGGCAGCACACACCAAGAGGACCAACTTGACCATCACCATGAGGAAGAAAACACTTAGGCCAGTTGCCCTTGCCCTAATGGGCAGAGCCCCACCCTTGACTTTGCCACCAGCCCTGGCCACTGAAGTCAGGCAAGAGGACTGGGATGAAGGTACAGTCAAGAGGTGGTTGGGATCATCCCAGTGTGCCAAAGCCTGGTGTACCTCTTGTGCTAGAGACTAGGCCTGTGAAAGACCCCTGCAAAACACACTTATAAATTGACAAGGCCATCATGATCATTCAGTGGCTGTCAAGCCTTGGCTGCAACACTCAGCAGCAACAGGAACAGGAGAAGTCTACAGATTTCAGAAAATAAACTAGAGGACACAGGCGCAAAGCTGTTGTGTGAAACATCCCAACTGTCACTCAGAGAATTTTGGATTGGAGGTCTGTGAGCTAATGGCTGCCTGCTGTGAGGACTTGCTTCTGCTTTGACTCACAGTAAGCCTTGTGGAAAAATCAATCTGTTGGAGAACGCTTTGGACCACAGTAGGGTGGTTTTGATAGCGAGGCTCTGAAACACCCGAAGTGTAACCGTCACGCACCCAGGCTGTGAATAACTGACTTTGATGATGAAACTCTAGTGTTTCTGATCACTGAGTAAGAGAAATCCCCACTCGACAATTCCAAGAACTGTGTAAAAGAAATAGAAAACAAGTGTGAAAATTCCACTCCAAGAAACCTGAGTGTATTCTGAGTCAAAATCATGTACAAAGGAAAGGGAGTTTTCCCTTCAGCCCATGTGTGTGTAAGAATTATGGATCACTGGCATTCTAATGAGATATAATTTCTCTGACACCCAATTCAGATGTAAGATGAATGGGATTTTTCATTTGCTAATAGAGGACATCAAATTTGGGGGGCAGTGTGAGGGTGGAGTTGCAGAAGCAGATCTGAATATGATCAGATACATTGTATAAAATATTTGAATCAATATGTCTTAAAAAGAAATAAATAGTCCATTAAGGGACCTCATCAGCTTTGAACTGGAAGGAGAAAGAATTAGCCAACTTGGAGGCTGGAGAGGTGGCTCAGCACTTTAGCACACTGACTGCTCTGGCAGAAGACCCAGGTTTGTTTCCCAGCACCCAGATGGCAGTTAACAATCATCCATAACTCCAGGTCCAGGGCATCTGATGCTTTTTCTGACCTCTACAAGCATTGGATGAACATTGTGCACCCACGTACATGGAAGGGAAACACTCATACACATAAAATAAAAATAAAATGAAAGACTTAGCAAACTTAGAGATAAGTGATAAAGACTGTGTACGTTAAAGAACAGAGAAGAGGGAGTTATACAAGGAACTATGGGGATACAGGGAAAGAAGGAGCTCAAGAGAGGAGCTCCCAGAGGAGACTGGGATTATCAGGGGAGAAATGGGGAAAATGGGGACACTTTAAATGGGGAAGGCGTGGATGGAGGGTTAGATAGGGGGAGAGAGGAGGAGAGATAAATAATGCCTAGCTAGTGTAAAACACCAGAGGGACTCATACCAGTCTAACAACCTAATGACAAATTCCGTACACTATCTCTACACGAGTCTATGTGCATGCATAGCTGAAGGCTACATAACAAGAAACAGTGCCAGATAGGAGAAATGTTCCTTTGAATTGTTTGTCAGGGTAGTCTAAAAGACTCCCAAGATGACACAGGTTATTGCCATAGCCCTTGATTGCCTCTCATAACTTGAAGCTAAGACCCTATTGTTGAAGATGGGACATATTTTAGAGACTGAATTTGGAGCAATGGAGCTAGAACTGACCTGGAAGCCATTTCCCCTGAAGGCTAGCTCTCATAGCTCTGGAGAGCACTATGCAAGCAGCCAAAGGAGAACATCAATCGATGGCCCAATGCCAGCTTCATGACCAAGTAACCACATCAATGACTGGTACACCAAGGACAACTGGTGTAGTAGTGTCATTTTTATTTGGGGGGCAATCAACAACTACCTAATTGGACTTAAAGCTCACTCAATGGGAGGAAACTCATGTGTGATACTATAATCATAGCCAAAAAGACATGACTGAAGAGGTCATAGATCTTGGAGAAATTCCCAAGTTTGTCAAATCCCTAGACTAATGTAACTTCTTACTAAGTGCAAAATATGTATCCTTATATTTATAGTCAAGTATCCCAGTCACCAAGTGACTTTGCACCAGACTGAGACTACTACAGAGTACCACAACGGGTCACATATAGACATTGTCTTAAATTGCCCAAGACTAAGTGCACATCTACAATGCAACCTCTATACCTAAGGCTCAAGCACCATAGAACAGGGGATAAAAAGGACACTAATGAATCTCTCAGTTCTCATTAATGCAGCTCCCTCATGCAATAGAGGGCCAGGAACACAAGTCACAAATGGCCAAAGCATGGAGATTAAGATTCTGCAGAGTGTAGGTCCCTGGATAGAACTCCGATATTAAGCTTCATTCACACAGGACCCAGGGACCATTGCAGAAGAGGGAGTGGAAAGACTGTAAGAATCAGAGAGGAGGTGCATGACCATGTGGAAATAAAGTCCTATAAGCCTCTGGGACTCTGGTCATATGAACCTACTGAGCAATGATGTCAGCATGCACAAGACTCATGCAAACTGAAGCAGACAAAAACCCAGCATGGAACTGGGGAAATGGGAAGTGGACTCCAATCTTTGCTGAAGAAATATTGGCAACTGATTACTGTTGGGCGAGGAAGAGCTAATCTGCTTAGAGCGAAGGACTTTGGATAGGCTAACAACTTCAGTGGATGAACTTCCGCTGAGGATGTCTGGGGACACTAACTTGCCACAATAGGCCTTAACAGAAATGACAGAGTGTATAAATTCCATGAGGGGGGCTGCAGGAGGTGCCAGTGAGGAAGGGGATGTAAAAGTGATTAAGACTGATTGAGATGTTCTGTATGAAATTCACAAATATTCAAAAAAGGATTTCAATAAAAATTTTATTTATTATAATAAAAGAACAGAGAATAAAAAAGAATGAAGAAAAATAAATAGAGGATAAAGATAGACAGAGTTAGTGCACCAAATATACATGATAAGCTCCTAAAGGGAAAGGAGAAGGTGGAGAGGAAAAGCTATTTGAAGAAATAACAGAACCCCATATGGACACACATCAAAGAAATCATCCACCGTGATCAAGTCAGCTTTATTCCAGGGATGCAGAGATGGTTCTATATACAGAAGTCAGTAAATGTAATAATGGACAAATGGACTTAAAGACAAAAATCACATGATCACCTCAATAGATGCAGAAAAGGCCTTTGGCAAAATCCAACATGGATTCATGTTAAAAGTCCTAGAGGGGATTGAACTGGAGGGAGCACACCTCAACATAATTAAAGCTATATATAAAACCCCACAGCCAACATCATCCTAAATGGAGAAAAACTGGAAGCATTTCTATTAAAATCAGGAACCAGACAAGGCCGTCCACTATCTCCACTCCTTTTCTATATAGTGCTTGAAACTCTTGGGAAAGCAATAAGACAAGAGAAGGAAATTAAAGGAGTGCTAATTGGAAAAGAAGAGGTTAAAGTATCACTATTTGCAGATGACATGATACTATCCATAAGAGATCCCCAAAACTCCACCAGAAAACTACTAGAAATGAATATTTTACTGAAAGGGTATAAAATCAACTTATAAAAATCAGTAGCCTTTCAATACACCAATAACAAGCAATCAGAAAAAGCATTCAAGGAAACCCTCTGATTCACAATAACCTCAAAAAATATTTAGGGGCAAACCTAAACAGGGATATTAAAGACCTCTACAATGAAATTTTTGAATCCTTAAAGAAAGAGACAGAGGAAGACACCAGGAGATGGAAAGACTTACCATGCTCATGGATTGGTAGAATTAATATTGTGAAAATAACCATCTTACCAAAAGTTATCTACAGATTCAAGGCAATGCCAAATCAAAATACCTACAACATTCTTCACAGAGCTAGAAAAAAATCCTAAACTTCATATGGAATCACAAAAGCACCCGGTAGCCAAAGCAGTCTTGGGCAAAAAGAACAATAGTGTGGGGATCACCGGAGTAGATCTCAGATTATATTACAGAGCTATGGTCATAAAACAGCACAGTACTGGCACAAAAATAGCCATGTAGACCAATGCGACATAATAGAAGACCCAAACATGAGTACATGCAATTTCAGTCACCTGATATTTGACAAAAAAGCAAAGAACACATGGCGGAGAAAAGATAGCATCTTCTGCAAATGATGCTGGCAAAATGGGATCTCCACCCATAGAAGAATAAACTGGACCCTTATCTTCCACTATACACAAAAATCAACTCCAAAAGGATCAAATACCTCAATATAAAACTTGAAACTTCTAGAAAAAAACATAGGCAATATCCTCTAAGATACAGCTGTGGAAAAGAACTTTCTAAATCAGACATCAGCTGCCGGGCATTAAGGTCAACAATCAACAACTGGGACCTCATTAAGCTTCTGTACAGCTAAAGAAACAACCAAGAAAGTGAAGAGGAAACCCACTGAGTGGAAGAAAATCTTCACTTGCCACATATCTGACAGAGGATTAATATCCAAAATATGCAAAGAACTTAAAAAACAAAGAAGCAAGAAAATAAACAATCCAATAAGAAGATGGGCTGCGTGTCTGAACAGAGATTTCTCAAATGAAGAAATAAAAGTGACCAAGAAATACCTTTAAAAGTACTCAAAATCCTTAGTAAATAGGTAAATGCAGATAAAAACCATTTTAAGATTCTGTTACCCCAGTCGAGTTGGCTAAAATCAAGAGAACAAAAGATACCAGATGCTGCCGAGGATGTGGAGAAAGTGGAATGAATGCCCATTTACTGCTGGTGGGATTGCAAACTCATGCAAGCACTATGGAAATCAGTGTAGAGAACTCCTCAAAAACTTCAAGTGAGTCTGCCATGTATGATCCAGTTATACCACTCCTTGGCATACACCCAAAGGACTCATCCTATTGTAGAGATACCTGTACATCCATGTTTGTTGCTGCTCTTTTCACAATAGCTAAGAAATGGAAGCAATCTAAGTGTCCTTACTGATGGATGAATAATGAAAACGTGGTCCATTTACACAATGGAGTTCTACTCGGCAATTAGAAAAAGATGAAATTATAAGACTTATAAGACTGCTGTACTAAGTGGAGTAACACAAACTCAGAAAAGCAAGAAACATATGTTCTCCCTCATTTGCAGATTGTTCACACCAATTCCTTATATGTGAGTGTAACTGCAGGAGCCAGGAAAATGGAAAAGAACGATGGAGGGAAAGGGAAAGACAGAGGGGATGGCAGGGAACAGACGTTACCAGGGGAGGAGGGGGTGGGAGCGTCCGGCTGCGAGTGGGGAGGGAGAGGCATGCAGGGAGCCCTGGAGGTGGGGGAGGCGGGTGCTACCGAGAGCAAGGTGGGGATAAGGGGGTTCTTGGGCTGGGGAGGGTGGAGGGAGATTGGACAGGGGGAGCGAGAGGAGAATGAATGGAAAACGTATATCACGGGAAGACAGAGGGAAATGTGTTGGCTTGGTAACCCCCTGAGAAATCCACAAACCGTGTCTGAACACTAGCGCATGTGTGTACCTGGGGCCGTATGACTAGAACTACAGTGCTAGACAGGAGAGACACCTCCCTTTGAGTGGCTGGTCAAAGTGATCCAAGAGACTCCCCAAATAACACAGGCTATTGCTGGAGCCTTTGGCTGTCTCCCAGAACTCAAAGGTAAGACCCTGCTGCTGAAGACAAGACAATATTCAGACATAGGACTTGAAGCAATGGAGCAATAGAATTGACCCAGAAGCCTTTTCCCTGAAGAACACCTCTCATAGTTCTAGAGATACCATGCGAACTGCTAAGGGAGAAAATCAATCACTGGTCCAACCCAGTTCTAAAGCCGAATAACCATAACGACTGGCACAGCAAACGACCTCTATTGGTACAGCTATCTAAGTGGACTTAAAGCCCTCTCGATGGGGGTGAACTCATGGGTGGTACCGTAATTACAGCCAAATAAACATGGCTGGAGAGCTCACAGATCCTAGAGAAAACCATATTTCTGTCATATCTCTAGACAAATGACATTTCTTACCATATCGTAAATATGGATCCTTGTATTTACAGACAAGTATACAGTAAACCACTCATCAAAGAAGCTTCATTTGCATCAGATGGAGGCTACAGGAGAATTCCCCAACTGGTCATACACAGAGAATATATATCTGAGAGATGCCCACCCCTAGGTGACATATCTACGGTGGAACCTCTATACTTAAGGCTCACAGAACCTAGTGGAACAGGGGGTGAAGAGAATACTAGTGCATCCCTCAACTCTCACCAGGGAAGCTTCCGCATACAACAGAATGCAGTGCACAGAGACGGCCACAACTGGCTAAGTTTGAGAGAATAAGAGACTGCAGAGTGTACGTCCTTGGATAGGACTCCTATATTGAACCTCACGGACCCACAGCCCAGAGACCATTGCAGAAGAAGGGAGCAGAAAGATTGTAAGGACCAGGGTTGGTCCATGAACATAGGGAAACAGAGACTTTCAGGCCACCAGGCCACCAGAAGTTTGTACATATGAACTTGTGGCAATGGTGGAATTGAGCACAAGACTCGCCAATTTAATCAGACATGGGCTCTGAGTGGCGCAAGGGTGTTCTAGTCTGCTCTCAACTGCTGTGACAAAACACTGACCAGTACTAATTCGGGGAGGAAAGGATTTATATAGCTTACATCACCCAGGTCACAGTCCATCACTAGGGAAACCCAAGGAAGGAACTCAGGGCAGGAAGCTGGAAGCAGGAGCCGAAGCACAGGCCATGGAAGAACGCTGCTTACTGGCTTGTTCCCCTGGCCCATGTTCAGACAGCTTTCTTATACAATACAGAACCACCTACCCAGGCGTGGCACCACACACAGTGGAGCTGGGCCCATATCACTCAACAATCAAGAATATACCCCACAGACACCACCACAGACTACTCTAATAGAGGAAATTTCCCATTTGAGGCTCCTTCAATCCGGGTATGGCAAGATGGCACTAAAGATCCAGAACATTTGATCCTTGTCAACTTAACACACAAACATATCACTATTAAACCACAACCTTTCCATTTCTTATCTCCAAGATGTGTTAACAATATCACAACATAAGACAGTACAACCTTAAAAGTTCTACATTTCTTAAAAATAAATCCAAATATTTAAAAGTTCACAGTCTCTTTTTAAAGTTTCTTAACTGTGGGCTTCTGTTAAATCCAAAACAAGTTAATACTGTCTTATTTCAAAGGGAAGAACTGGGCATACCTAAGCAAAACCTAAGTCCAGCAAATAGCTCAAGGCCGGACATGTGGGATTCACTCACGATCTTCTGGGCTCCAAGGGTTTGGCCAGCTCCACTTCTTTGACTCTGCCGTCCACAGCACACACAGCTCATCTTGCAGGCCCAGGCTGGCTCCATTCCACACCTGCTGCTGTCCTTGATGGCTGTCCCGTGGTTCCGGCATCTCCAAAAAGCTGGGGTCTCCACTAAAACTGAGGCTGCCCCTTCACCAATGGGCTCTCTGGCTTCTCCTGGTGCAGAGCCGCAGGTTCTCTCCATGACCCCTGCAGTCCTGGGGTCATCACTGCAACTGAGGCTGCGCTTTCACCAATGGCCTTTCCTGGCCTCTCACGGTGCCAAGCCTCAGCTGCTCCCCATGACCCCTTCACACTTTTAATACCAGAACCATGCAGGAAACTTACACATTACCAAGCCCTGCTTCCAGCTTGAGATGGAGGCTCAGGCCCCTCTGGACCACAGCTCTGTGTGCTGAACCTCAGGAAATTCTTCTCAGAAGATTTTGGCATTGTGATGCTGGTCTCTTGTTACAGCTGATTTTTAGCCCCTGCTAACCAGCATCAATTAACCCAGTAAAACAAAGGTTTTATTTTAGGTTCTGGTCTCTTCCTAATCACAGCTGATTCTTCAGCCTCAGTCAACCAGAATCCACAGATTCCCAATTCAAAATATCATACAAACAGCCCTGATAGCCTCCACTTCCCTTTGAAGCTTCTCAATCAAGAAAGTACCCCACAGACATGGCCACAGTCCAGTCCCATGGAGGAAATTCCTTCAACCCAGGTGTGTCAAGTTGACACTAAAGCTTCTACCACAAAAGGAAATGGGCAGCAGGCGGTACCTAGCCTGAAAACTGTTAGAAACTGATAACGGCTGGGTGAGGGATAGTAGATGTTCCTCAAGATCTCTAGATAGGCTAGGTAGACATCAGTGGAAGAACTTGCACTGAAGGACATCTGGGTAAAATGTCTGACCGGATGGGGCTTAGCATGTATGACTCAATATATGAGGCCCAGTGGGGGAGTAGGCATCTAAAATTGATTAAGAATTGGGTATAAAATGTAAAAAGGTCAATAAAAAGTTAAAAAATAAAATAGTAGGTTTCATTATAAAAAAAAGACAGGAAATTTCTTAGATTTCTTTAAAAATAAAAATCTGTACATCAGAGGAGCCTAATTGACCTCAACTAATATACATGCAGACTTATGTATCAAAATTAAAATGCTGAATGTTAGAGATGATGAGAAGATTTATTTATTTATTTATGAAATTAATTTTGTTTTCATACTTTTCTTCTTTAGGAAACAGGTCTTATACAGTTCCTGAGCCTGGCCTACAACTCACTGCACCTCCAAATGACTTTAAACTCACTATCCTGCTGCATCAGCTTCCGGAGTGCTGGGACAAAAGTGTTAGCAAACACATATAACCCATTTCTTTAGTTTATGACCTGGAATAATTTTCAAAATAGATTTCAAAGCACATTATACATTTCCTTTATGATTTAACTTAGAAATAGAATTACCAGTAAATGGAAATACTCACAGTCGGCAAAAATAAATTGTAGAGACTATTTAGAAAAACTTTGTTGTAAATTACAGATTTGTAAATTAAATCTAAGTAAAAATGCCAAGAACACTGACATAAATGGAACAGAAGAAGACGGAAAAATTTCATTCTGGACACCAAAATTAGAAGGTTATTTCATTTTTATTTAACTCATCTGTTTCATGTTATAAGCTACATAATGCTCAGATAACTAGAATATCATTAACGGAGCGGAGTTGCAGAATTAGGGTTTCCTGGAGATCTAAACGAACCCTTCCTTCTTACCAAAAGATGTGCTCACATCACAGTCCATGTTATGAGGGACAAGGAGCACTGCTGATATCCCAGAGCTGGTCTGACACTCACCTATAGGTCCTGGTACTCTCCTAAGAAGCACAGAGAATTGCCTAGAACACCAGCAGCTAATAGGTGTCTGTGACTGTGCTAGCACAAGGCACAAAAGACCACTCTACAATGACATCTGAGCACAAAAACAAGAACAAAGTCCTGTCAACAATAACCAATGTCCATAGCCCTGAAAATGGCTGACTTGAGGGACTACTGATTCTTGGCCAATCAGAGCTCAGTCTCCATCTATTCCTTCCTTCTAGATGAAATATATTAAGATAGCCAATCAAAATGATGCCAGGACTGGAACAACATCCCATGCAGAGCAAGAGTCCATTCCCAATTCATCTCCAATATCATCCCAAGCTCAGGTTTATCAGTCCCTTCTTAGTGGCACTCAAATGAAACCCTGCTCTCCCCCAAATATCTACATTATCCTTCATGTAATAAGAACTAAAGTGTGGCTGTGATTGTGTTGGTTTTTGTCAAGAAAATGCAAATTGAAATAAAGTCATTTGTTAAAGAGTTTGTTCATTGTGTTACATATAGCGTTTGTATCCTGGGGTTTGATATCCAGGATAGATAGATGCTTCTTTTACAAAAGACAAATGCTAAGTTCCTGACAACTGGAAAGATAAGGAGGATTTGGTTGGAATTACATTTGCACTATTATTTTCTTAGTTCTTATCCTCACTGAGTAATTGAAAATTTTCATGGTAACCACTTTCCTTAGAGCCCCTTTCATGTCCTTGTTCCTCAGGCTATAGATGAAAGGATTCAGCATGGGGGTCACCACTGTGTACATCACAGCAGCTGCCATGTCCTTCCCAGTGGAGTGAGAGGATGAGGGGTTGAAATACAGGGATATGATGGTGCCATAGAAGAGGCAGACCACAGCCAGGTGCGAGCTGCAGGTGGAGAACGCTTTCCATTTGCCATTGGTGGATGAAACTCTCAGGATAGCACAAGCTATGAAGATATATGACACCAGAATGCAAATAAATGGGGCTATCATTATCAACCCTGCTACAAAAAGAAGCATCAGCTCATTGAGGTGAGTGTCTGAGCAGGAGAGTCTCAGGAGTAGAATTATATCACAGAGAAAGTGGGGGATGATGTTGTCTGCACAGAACGAGAGTCGAGCCATGAGCAGAGTGTGCACGAGAGCATTCATGTTAGCAACAATCCATGATCCAGCCACCAGCAGGGCACAGAGCTGGTGACTCATCTTTGTTGTGTAGTGTAAGGGGTGGCATATGGCCACAAAACGATCATAGGCCATCACAGCCAGGAGGAAATTGTCCATGACAGCAAACACAGAGAGAAAATAAAGTTGGGTCAGACAGCCAGAAAAGGAAATAGAATGACTCTCAAGTATGTGAATGGCCAGCACCTTGGGGACGGTGGTGGAGGAGAAGCAGACATCCACAAAGGACAGGTTGCAGAGGAAGAAATACATGGGGGTGTGCAGGCGGGAGTCAGTGCCGATGGCCAGGATGATGAGCAGGTTTCCCAGGACGGTGGCCAGGTACATGATGAGGAAGAGCAGGAAGAGGAGCTGCTGCTGCTGCGGCTGCCTGGAGAGTCCCAGGAGGAGGAACTCGGAGACACTCGACTGGTTGGTGCCTCTCATATTCTAAGCTCTGCTACAGAGGAGAGAGGCAGAGGTCAGAAAAGTAGAAACATGGATTTGGATGTAACAAATCCTGCTACAGAATGGGTCATGTTAAGGATCTGTTCCTATTTCCTGCACTCCCAGTTTACAAGTCCCCGCCCTAGTGGTCCAGATCCCACAGGTCCATCCTTTCAGCTGTACTGAATATAACATAGAAACATTTGTGCACATATATAGCCCTTCCCTGCCACCATGCAGAGCTATGTTCACATTCCCAGTCTTCTCCACACTCCTTAGCATCAGAAGAACAAGAGAAAGCTGATTATTGTGCTGGTCTCAAGCTCCAGCTGGTAGATCATTTCTCTTGCTGTTGCTTCCTGGGTGGGGAAGAGCGAGTGTCACTTATTACAATGACACAGTGTCATCTCCACTGTGACAGAAGTACCTGGACAGGTTATTCTATTACTTTCATCTGTTCTTCACCTTGGAATTGCTGGTCAAAGATATTCTTTATTCTAAGAATTGCAAAGTATTAGAATAGTCAGAGGTTCTGAGCAAATGAGTGAATGATCAATCATAGCCTTAGCCTTCTGTACAGGAAGCATATCTGGGCAGAATCAAATAGGTATTTACTGCAACATCCATTCCCAGTGGGTCTAGACTCCCTGAGCATCTCATTAGAGATAGGCACAAAGTACCTATTTACTGATCCCTGGGGACCAACCATGATGACAAAACACATTATCTAATTCCTGGGTCAGCACACTGGGATAAAACCATCTTGGTAGAGGCAAATTCCAGAGAAAATTCCCTAACAATTTCGTTATCTGGGTGATCAGCACCTATATGTTTGAAGAGTCAGTTCATATTTTTCCTTCTTACTTTCTTAGCAAAGAAACGGGATATTGCAGTCTCAGAGTGAGCATCAATTTTTTTCCTGATATCTGGACATTTCAGGCATAGGGTTTACGACACATTTATTGATTGGAGGCTGAAACTCTATTATCAAGCACACACTCGGTGAGCTGTTGATTCTTTATATAGGGACTGTTCATGATAGCCCCATTTATTCCTGATATGAGATGTTTACTTTAAACTTGTGCTTGATTCCTTAAAGCAATGGTATACTTTACAATGAAGGTGGGAAAAAATGGTACCCTGGCATGACTGAGGAACTCCATGCTCAGAAAGCAGACCTCTTTGGAGATATGGTCCAGCTTATAATGGATCACCTATTTCTGCAAAGGAGCCCTGATGTACAGATCTTCAGTGGTGTGGCTTTAACAGCCCCAATTGTACTCTGTCACCTGGTGAGAATTCATGATTGGCCACCATCAGCGTGACTTGTTCTGCCTATGTAAATTCAGGCACTGGCAGCTTTCTCCTGGATAACTCACCCAGGTATAAGAAACATCTAGAGATACAAGCACATAGAAGTAGAAACAAGCTGGAGAAAATCCTACTGGTTGTACAGTTCAAGATTCAGGGCATCTTCTAGTGTCTGGAAAGATGCTGCCTACTCCCAGTGGCAAACAGTAAAAGCCAAGTCTTTCTGAGCTAAGCCTGGAAAAGAATTCATCAAAATGATGAGCTGGGTATGCTCCTGTAATCCAGGCACACTGCAATCTGAAGTAGGAAGATGGATGCCAAGTTCCAGGCTAGCCTGAGCATCAATCATACCAAGAGTCTGTCTCATAGAAACAAAAACAGATACAAGAAAATGACAATGCCCATATAGTCTGGGCTACATAGAGGGGCATGTCTCATAAAAATCAATAACTAGTGATAACAATAATAAAATAGAAGAAGTTCAAGGTAGATATGAATCAATATTGGTTGTTAATTATTGTGTCTCGGTGACTTGAATATCTATGCTATGTGTTCTTTTATATGTTTGAAATTTTTCACAGTAAAGTTTTCCATTAAAAATTCTGCACTTTGGGGTGCTAGGAAGATGGCTCAGTAGGTAAAGTGCTTGCTATGCAACCCCAAGGACCAGAATTTGGTTTCTCAGGAATGACATATATGCTAGGTGGGTGTGTTAGCCAGCCTGCAATCTCAGCACAGACAGCAAAGACCGAGGCTCCCCTAGGCAATCTGGCTAGCTAGACTAGTGTAGTCAGTGAGCTTTGGGTCCAGTGAGAAACCCTGCCTTACTATATAGGGTGGAAAGGGACTGAAAAAGATACCCAACATCAGCCTCTGGCCTCCACACACATGCACCGATGCCTATACATATGAATACAAACATAATCTCAATCATAAAATAAATAGGAGGAGAATAGTTCAAGGGCTCAGGTGAAACCATGTTGACCATGAGTTGATGATTCTTCATCTAGGTGATTTGCACATGTGAAAGTTTGCTCATCTATGCCGTTTACTCCTGTATGTGTTTGAAATTCTCTACAGTAAGGACTTTGATTAAAAAAATCAATAGTCTTAGTCAACAGAAGAGCAAAAATTAGAGAAAATTTAAATTCCTAGAATGGATGAGGACGTAATAAAAGGTAGCTCCCAGTTCTGCTAGAAGACAGCGAGCTGGTTATGGTGGTAAAGAGTGAAGTCCAGCTCTTGGGATGCTGAGGCAGGATAGTTTGGAGTTCAAGGTCAGCCTGGGCTAAACAGAAAGACTGCCATTCAAAACAGACAGACAGGCAGGCAGATAAAACAGCTGGGGACAGTCTCCTCGGGGTTTGAACGGTATCAAGCAAGAATCTCGGAAAATATTTATTCAAAGGAGTTTCAATAATGATTTCTTTAGATTATATATATTCTCTCTCTCTCTCCTTTGTCTCTCTCTCTCTCTCCCTCTCTATCTCTCTCTCTCTCCTGCTCTGTCACTTTCAGACTTTTCTCCTGATACAGGGTCTCTCACTGAACCTGAACCTGGAGCCAAGCTGATCAGTCAGCCTCCTATTTTTAACTCCTCCCCATACTGTTGGGGTTACAGATGCATACACAGCTACACAGCTTTTTACACAGGTATTGGGGATTTGAATCCAGGTCCTCATGCCTTCTCAGTAGCAATCTTACCCACTGAGCTATCTCCATGGCCCCCTGATTCCAGTAAGTCAGTCTAGTACAATGTACTAGAATTTAACAGGTAATGTGGTCAACAGAGTAGAAGAGAACTTTTCAACCTCATGGTCATTCCACGGTCATGATGGGCAGACCCAACCATGCCCTCCATAAGTGCAGCATCACAGGATTAACGCTGCTGGGTCTAGAGGTGGACTTCATAAAATTACACAGCCAACAGTAAATGAAGAAATAAACAAGCAAATAGAAGATCAAACACAAGAGCAGGAGGGACTCCTGTCCAGAGATGCTGTGCTGACTTCCAAGTGTCTACTTTCAAATAACAGCAACAAGGAGTGCAGGCAAGGGAAGAAACAGCCCATACACCCACCTGCCAGGACAGCAAGCACTAGGGGCCTGTGAGCGAGCAGAGGTCATGGTTAACAAAAACATCTCAAAGTAGCCACTGCGAAATGTTGACAGCTGGGAAAGACGGTGAGATTAAAGAAGTCAATGAGGATGGGCCAGGGGGCTCAGCGGGAAAAACACTTATTACTAGGCCTGACCACCTGAGTTGGATCCCCTCAACCCACAGGGGGCGGGGGATGGGAGGAAAGCCTACTTCTTAAAGTAGTCTTCTGACTTCCACACACATACCACGGAACACCCTCCCACACACATACGTAAACACTAAATAGATAAATAGCATAAGAAGAACATGATAGTGTGATATCAAGCCATATCAAATGCAGAAACAAACAGGAAATATGAGAGAAAGTGGGCCAAATGGAAACTCTAGAGAAGCAGGCAGTTCATTAAAGGGCCTCGAAAGTTTTGAACTAGAAGGAGAAAGGATTCGCAGACTTAATGATACAGTACTAGAGATGGGGCAAGCTGCAGAACAGAGTGGAGAAAAGGAATGAAGGGGAAAGACTAGAGGGCGGGGTCAGTGCGCCAAATATGCGCGACGGAAGTTCTAAGAGGAAAAAGCAATCAAAGAGACAATGGCTAAACATTTCTCAACTGTGCTTAAAAGCAATATTCTCTAAATCTAGGCTATCCAGTCATCTTCCAGTAGCATAAAAGCACTGAAAATCAAAGACAAGAAAATAGTTTCCTATATTCGTGAAATTATTTCTGTTGGGTTGCTTTTGTTTGGGGGGAGTTGCTTGTTTGTCTAAAAGATTCATTTATTTACGTAATGTGTGTTGCTGAGTGCACCACATGCCTGCATGTGCCTTCTGAGGCCAGAAGAGGGTGCCAGAACCTCTGTTACTGGAGTTATACATAGGAAGTTGTAAAGTGCCTGATGTGGCTGCTGGGAACCAAACTGGGGTCCCCTGGAAGAACAGCAAATGTTCTTGACCTTTGAGCTATCTCTCCAGTGCCTTCCTTTTGTTCTTATGAGACAGGGTCTCACACCGTAGCTGAGGCTGACCTGGAACTCATAACCTTCTTGCCTCAGCCTCCTGATTGTGTGAAGAAGCAGAGGTGACTTATTTCTCAGCTCTTTATTACCTATGCTGGGTGCTGGAGTGCAGAGCACAGGCACAATAGGAGAGAAAGTGACCACATCTGACCTCAACAGACGGAACTGTGTTTATTAGCACACCAAGAGACAGCAGCCTTCCGGTGGGATGGAGACTACTGCAAGGGCAGAGGGCCTGGTCAGAGTCTCATACACGGGCGACAGCTACAAGGGGAGTTTTTAGCGACAGCTGCTGCAGGGGAGACAGGGGCTTCTGGGGAGATTTATTTTCTGCTGTTCTTGTCGTTATTGTTAGGACTCGTCCATGTGGCCCGTCTGGACACCCAGGCAGGGGTAAAGAGGAAATCCCCAACAGAGAGCTGGGTGGTTGGGGGACCAGATGTTCCATGGTCAGGTCCTATGTTGTGCCAAGTTCCTTCAACCTGGACCCATTTTAAAAGTAAATTTCAGGAGGCTGAAATTTCAGGATTGCTCAGTTAGGAGCAATTGGTTAGGAGCAATGGCTGGTCTTGAAGAGGAACCAGATTTCAGTTACCAGCACCCATGTAACTCCAGTTCCAGGGCATCCAGTGCCCTCTTCTGGTCTCCACAGCATTGCATAACATGGGTGCACTCACATACAGACAGACAAAACACTCATCCACATGAAATTTAAAAATTAAAATTAAAACAAATTAAATAATAAGTATCAGCCTGACATGATGGTACACACCTTTAATCTCAGCACTGAGGAGGCAGAGGCCGGCAGCTCTCGTTGAGACTGAGGCCAGCCTGGTTTATATAGTGAGTTCCAGGCCAGCAGGAACTACCGGAAGACGCTGTCTCAAAAGAACAATAAATAAATAAATATACTTTAGAGCATATCACTACTTTTTCTTTTAATTGAGAAATAGAATTATTAGTAAATCAAAATACCCAAAATCAACAAAAATAAAATTGTGGACACTATTTATAAAAGTTTTGTTATCTAAATAAAAGCTGAAAGCCAAGTTATAAATTAGTAACTTGTGGAAATGACTTTAATGAGAAAGACTCTTTCCAACAAGCCTTTACAAATTGAAATTTTACGTGACCTTGTAAACCAAGTTTATCATATCTTCTGAAAACATTTAGAACTATGTACTTCAAAGAGAAAAAATGTAATCAGTCCTACAATGATTTGGAATTCTGGTGTAATTAATTCTTACAAGCTGAGATGAATGCATAGCTTTAATCCTCTATCATGTTCCTAATTTATGACTTGGCTATGCATCAGAACAAGACATGTGTGCATGAGAGGGGACACTGATGACACTGAAAACTACGATGACATTGCAAACAATGTCTCCCCTACAGATGCTTGAAGGAAAATGGGGCATAGGTCGGTGACATCTGTATGTGGGTTTTTTGTACTGTTCTGAGTCACTGGAGTCAGAAAACAACTTCTTCCTTTATAAAACTGCTGTGGATAGATTGTCCACGTGCTTCTCATGCCGTGGCTCCCTGTTCCCTAAAGAGCCGCACTGTCCCTGCTGGCATGAGAACTAATGGGCAGATGTGTCCATGCTGGATTTTTGTCAGGTCAAGACACTGACAACTGGGATGAAGTCATTTCTTTAAGAGTTTTTTTCGCTCTTTTACATATAGGGTTTGTATTGTGGGTTTCCCCATTCAGAATAGAAAGTAGATACTTTTCTTACAAAAGATAGTCGCTAAATGCTTCAAACAGTGAAAGAAACAAAAAGGATTCACTTAGAAATACATTCCAGTTCTGATTTCTTTTTAGCTCTTATCCTTATTGAGTAGTTGAAAATTTCATGGTAACCACTTTCCTTAGAGACCCTTTCATGTCCTTGTTCCTCAGGCTGTAGATGAAAGGGTTCAGCATGGGGGTCACCACTGTGTACATCACAGCAGCTGCCATGTCCTTTCCAGCGGAGTGAGAGGATGAGGGGTTGAAATACAGGGATATGATGGTGCCATAGAAGAGGCAGACCACAGCCAGGTGCGAGCTGCAGGTGGAGAATGCTTTCCATTTGCCACTGGTGGATGAAACTCTCAGGATAGCACAAGCTATGAAGATATATGACACCAGAATGCAAATAAATGGGGCTATCATTATCAACCCTGCTACAAGAAGAAGCATCAGCTCATTGAGCTGTGTGTCTGAACAGGAGAGTTTCAGGAGGGGAGTCACTTCACAAAAGAAGTGGGGGATGACATTGTCTGCACAGAATGAGAGTTGAGCCATGATCAGAGTATGAAGCAGAGCATTCAGGCTGGCAACAACCCATGACCCAACAACAAGGAGAACACAGAGCTGATGACTCATCTTTGTTGTGTAGTGTAAGGGGTGACATATGGCCACAAAGCGATCATAGGCCATCACAGCCAGGAGGAAATTGTCCATGTCAGCAAACACACAGAGAAAATACAGTTGTGTGAGACATCCAGAGAAGGAGATAGAATGACTCTCAAGTATGTGAATGGCCAGCACCTTGGGGACGGTGGTAGAGGAGAAGCAGACGTCCACAAAGGACAGGTTGCAGAGGAAGAAGTACATGGGGGTGTGCAGGCGGGAGTCAGTGCCAATAGCCAGGATGATGAGCAGGTTTCCCAGGACGGTAGCCAGGTACATGATGAGGAAGAGCAGGAAGAGGAGCTGCTGCTGCTGCGGCTGCCTGGAGAGTCCTAGGAGGAGGAACTCGGAGACGCTCGACTGGTTGGTGCCTCTCATAGGTCTGAGCTCTGCTGCAGAGGAGAGAGGCAGAGGTCAGAGATATAGGAGCTGCCAAGCATGGTGGAACACATCTTTAATCCCAGCACTGGGAATGCCAAGTGAACTCTGGGGGTTCAAGGCCAGCCTGGTCTAGATATTGAGTCCCAGTCCTGCCAAGGCTGCATAGGGAATTCTTGTCTCAAAGAAACAAAACCAACCAATCAACCAAACAAAACAATGTAAAAACTGAAGATTTAATGGAGCAAATCCTGCTATAGACACAGTCATGTTCTGAAACCCCCATTAGAGTTGCTGAATCGGCATCTACCTATAGTTCCCATACTCCCAGGTTCTCACTCAGTCCTATATGGTTCTGGTCACCCTTTCATTTAATTGAATATAACATTTAAAAAGGCACCCATGGTCTGGAAATAGGGCTGGGCAGGTAAAGGTACTTGCCACATCATCCTAACAACTTGGGTTTTATCCTCAGTACCTACACAAAGGTAAAGAGAGAGGTATCAGTTCCACAGCGTTGTCCTCTGATCTCCACATGTACATTGTGGCATAAACATGTTCCCTCTCTCTCTCTCTCTCTCTCTCTCATCTCTCATCTCTCACAAACTAATAATAATAATAATAATAAAATGTTTCAAATGCTTGCACAGCAATTTCCCTTCCTTGAAATTGTATAGATCTCCGTTAGCTTTCCCAGGCTTTCTCCCACTCCTTAGCAGCTCATAGGAACAAAAAAAAACATTTGGGGCTGATGACATGGCTCAACATGGAAAGGTACTTGCCAAGCAGTCCGAAGACCTGAGTTCAATCCCCAGGATCCACATGGTAGAAGGAGAGAAGGACTTCTCCTGAATGTAGTGAGCTGAACTCCACATACACATTACACATACATTAAATAAATAAATAAATAAAATTTCAAAAAATTTAAAGAGAAATGGTTGGTCATTGTTGTGTTGAACTCAAGCTCCACCTTATGGATTCACGATTCTTGGTGCTGTTTCTTCAATATGGATGAGTAAACATCACTTGTTAGTAAAGTAATTGATATCGCTACAGTTATAACGGCACCTGGACAGATCAGTGTTGTTATCGTTCCATGTTCAGTACCTTTGGGCTGCTGGTCAGTGATGGTCTCTATTCTAAGGATTGGGAAGTCTCACAATACTGAGAGGTTCTGAGCATGTGAAGAGTGAATGATCACAGCCTTAGCCCTCTGTGCGGCAAGGACATCTGGGGACTTAGACAGGTATCTGCAGCGGCATTCTTCCCACAGGGACTAGACTCCCTGGGTGTCTCATTAAAGACTCACAGAAAGTAATTGTCCCACCTATTTTGGTCCTGTGAATCAACAATGATGACAATGTTTGTCATCTAACCCCTGGGTTAGCACTTGGGGATAAATCTTGGTGGAGACAAGTCCCAGAAAAAATTTCCTAAGAATTTCATCATCTAGGGAATCGAAACCTAAAGGTTTGAAAAGTCCATTATGAACGTTTTTCTTCTTGCTGTCTTGCACAGAAACTGGGGATAGTGCAGCACCACCTGGGTGAATGTCCTTTTTTCATCCCCCAACTGGTCATTTACTGCATAGGTTTTATGGTACGTTTCCAGAGAAGAGGCTATGGTGCGGTATGGAATGTGTGGAATTAGCCTTTAACCCTTAACATATTTGATACAGTGAGGGAAGGGAGAGATGGAGAGATGCATAACTGGCCATGACTTAAGAATTGCATGCCATGGGGCTGGAGAGATGGTTTGGAGGTCTTGCAAAGGACCTAGGTTTGGTTTCTAGCAGCCACATAGAGCTAACAACCATCCTCAACTCTAGTTCAGGGGATCTGATGCCCTCTTCTGGCCTTCTCCGGGATTTCATGACACGGGTGCACTTACATACATGCAAGCAATACACTCATACACATAAAATAAATTTTTAAAAAATTGAAAGAATTCCATGCTCCAGAGCTGGCCTTGTCTACATAGTGAGTTCCAGACCAGCTGGGGCTTGAGGACTTGTCCTGTTCATGGAAATCCAGAAACTTGTAGCTTTCTCCTGACTCACTTAAAGATGGTCAAGTAAAAGTCTAGAGATGAGAATACAAATGTAAATGCACGGGGAAGTAGAGGTGTGTAGTACAAGCCAGAGGAACAGACTGAAAGTTTTTGCCTGCAATAGCAATTATTATGATAATAGCTTTGTATTTCTGAAATGCCTGGCCATCAGGGGCATAGTGCTTGTTGTTAATAATCTATTTTTCAGTCATCTTTTTGTTGAAGTCTATCCCTGTAGAAACGAATAGTCAAGTTATGTTTTGTAGCAGTCATAAAGAAGGTCATAGTAAATAGACATCTTATCCAAGCTCTCTTATCCAATCCATTAGCTAAACGGAGAAAACTGACAAATAATGTTTATATTTTTTAATAAGAAAGAACTGCACACTTTTTATGTAGATCATCCCAGGCAGTGAATCATCTGCAGAGACTTAAAGGTGTTGGTCATCATCCAAGTATTTTTTTCAGTCAGGAGTTTTTTTTTTAGTCAGATAGTTTTTAAATAAACCTGCTCAGATCTTTATCACTGGCTTAAATGTTCTCATCATTCCTTTTATTCTGGAAACATCCAGTAATCTTAATCTTTGTATATAAATCTTTCTTTAATAAAATATTTTATTTTGGAGGGTGCTGGAGAGGTGGATCAGCAGTTAAGAGTACCGGCTACTCTTACAGAGGACCCAGGTTCAAGATCCAGCACCTACATGATGGCTAACAACTGTCGGTAACTCTGGTTCCAAGGGAACCTGATACTCTCTTCTGACCTTCTGAGACATTGCATGACATGGGTGAACATACATACATACATACAGGCAATATACTCATACACACAAAACAAAAATAATAAATGAAATATTTAAATATATTATTTTATATTCTTTAACCATGTTTTTACCTTTTATTTCCTTTTTCATATTGTGAGACATAATAACATTCATAAACAAACTTATCATTTGTTGAGTTTAGCATCTCAAGAGAGCAATCATTCATAGCAGAAATTACATTCTGGAGCCAGAGTAATCATTTAGAACCAGAATTGAGATAAGAATCAATCAACATCTTGACTAAAAAAAAAAATATTGGGGGCTAATTTCAATTTTAGTTTATATAAGAACTTATAAGTCAGTTTGATATCAAGTAAATTATTTTTAATTTTTTATTTATTTCTTTTTATTTTATGTGTGACTGTTATGCCTCTATGTATGTAAGTGTACCTGTGTCTTGCAGTGCCTATGGAGGACAGAAGAGGTTGTCAGATCCCCTGGAACTAGAGTTACAGATGGTTGTTAGCTGCCATGTGGGTGCTGGGATTCAAACCTGGGTCTTCTGCAAGAGCACTGGTGCTTTTAAACACTGAAAGAGAGGTGGAGATAAGCTTCATGAAATAACACGGCCAACATTAAATAAATAACTAAATCAATATGAAAATAAGAACAAAGAGCAAGGGGATTAGTGTCCAGAAATTCTAAAGTATATTTCCAAATCATCCTCTTTCAAGCCAAAAAAAAAAAAAGGGAAGGCATGCAAAGAAACAGGAAAATATGAAAATATGAGTCCTGTACCAGGATACAAGCAATACAAACTGTGAGAACAGAAGTCATCTGTGATGAAATACTTCAATGTAACCATTGTAAAACTGTTGATGGAAAGAGGAACACAATTAGAGACGTGAATGGAGGTAGAGAATAAGGAGACAGAACATATGGGACAGGGCCAAATGGAAAATCTGGACTTGAGAAGCACACTAATTCAAAAAAGCATTTCATTGAAAGGCTTACCTGATACGAACTGGAAGAAGAAAGAATCGTCCAACTAGAATATAGATTGATAGGGAGTATGTAAACTAAGGAACGGAAAGGGGAAAAAATGAAGATGTGAACAGAGGGTGGAACGCAGTGTTAGCGCCCAAAGTACTTAATAAGCATTCTACCAGGAAAGAAGAGGAACAAGAGAAAAATTGTTTGAAGAAATAATGACTGAAAATTTGTTTAAAAGATGCAACAATAACCTACATATCTGGAAATTTCAATCAGTTTCAACTAGCATTAAAAAAATTCATATGGCACAAACAAGAGGAATATAGTTTCCAGACATGTATTTGTCAACTTGTTTGGTTTTTACTATTCTTTTGTAGTTTCATGCATATATAATACATCTTGATCATTTCCACACCCCACTATCCTCTCTTGAATCCTTTCCTTTCCCACTGAACCCCCTTTTTTATCAGCAAGTTCCCCTCCTATTTTCATGTCTTTTTTATGGCTCATTGGATATAACTAAGGTTACTTGCATGCTCATGGGGGAGGGTCTCTATTTGAGCAAGAGAAAATTGCAGTGATTATACCGCTAAGGAATATGACCTCCTCCCTCCCCAGCAACCATTAACTAGCTGCCTAGAGCTCCTCAGGCATTTTTTCCTGCATGTATGTAAGCACACCATGTGTATCTCTGGTGCTCATGGAGACCAGAGAAAGGAATGGGATCCCCTGGAACTGGAATTACGGATGGGTACCAGGAACTGAACCCAGGTCCTCTACAAGACCAGTAAATGCTGTTAACCATTGAGCCATCTCTCCAGCCCAACTTTTTGTTTCTTGCAGACATTTTTGGAATAAATATCAAACTATATTATAAATTCCCTTTTTGTTTTAATTGTGAAATAAAATTGTTAGTGAGTAGTAGTACATAAAATCAGTAAAAATAAAATTGTAGAGACTTCAGGAACTTAGAAGCACCTTGTTAAGATGAAAAAATCAGGTTATAAATTTTTGTTTTGATCTTTTTGAGTCAGGGTCTCTCTGTAACCCCAGCTGGCCTAGAACTCACTATGTAGACCAGGCTGGGCTTGAACTCACAGAGATCCACCTGCTTCTGCCTGAGTGCTGGGACTAAAGGCATACATCACCACACCTGGCAAGGTTATAAATTTTTAATTTTTTATTTATTTACTTTTATTTTATGTGTATGAGTGTTTTGACTGCATATATGTAGGGTGCACCTGTGTCATGTAATGCCTGTTGGGATGTTACAGACAATAATTAGCCACTATGTGGGTGCTGGGAACTGAAAGTGGGTCCTCTGAAAGAGTAACCAGTTCTCTGTTACTGCTGAGTCACTGTTCCAGCCCCAGGTTATAAATTTATATATAACTTAAAATACCTGAGAACAGAAGAATATTTACTATAAATGAAAAAAAGGATGCAGTTGGTGGGGTGGGTGCCATGCCTTTAATCCTAGCACTCGGGAGGCAGAGGGAAGTGGCTCTCCATGAACTCGAGACCAGCCTGGTCTTATACCAAGTTCCAAGCACTACACTGTATGATAAATAAGACTCAGAGAGAAGATAAAAATATTAATTTAAACAAGTGGCAGAATCAAGGTTCCCTGAAGCTCTAAATGAACCCTTCCTTCTTGTCCCATCAAGCATATGATCTGCCCATCTGATAATGTTGGCCTGACACAGCTAGATTCTGGTGCTCTCCTAACAGAGAATTTCACAGAACATCAATAACAATATAAGGTCTGTGACTGTGCTAGCACAAGACATAAAAGACCATTCTGTAATGACATCAGAACACAAAACAAGAATGATCTCCTTTCAACAAAATTAACCAGCATCCCCTGCCCTGAAAATGGCTGATATGACTGACTGCTGCTTGGCCAGTCAGAGCTCAGTCTCCATCCCCTCCTTCCTTCTAGATGAAATATATTAAGGCAGACATTCAAAATGATCTTAACTGGTTGGGGGGTGGGGAGTGACTCAGTTTACCATCTGAGTGCTATGCATGCGAGCATGAGGACTTGAGTTTGGATTCTCAACATCCAGATCAAAAACTTGGATTGGACATATCTTTAATCCCAGTATGTGAGTAGGATGGGGGCAAAGGCAGGAGGATACCTGGAGCCCATTGGCCAGTGGATAGAGACAAACTGATAAGCTCCAGATTCAGGGAGAGATTCTGTCTCGAAAAAAAAGATGGAGAGTCATGAAAGAATACACTTGATTTTAACTCTGACATTGACATGCATTCATGCAATGTACACGTGCTCCTACATAAACACATGCATACACCCACAAGAACATGTACATACTACACACACACACACACACACACACACACAAATCATCGCAACTGTAACAACATTCCTTTTAGAGGAGAGGTAATTCTTAAATCTTCCCAACATTATTCCACAAAAGCACAAGGTTTTTATTTTTATTCTTATAACCTTTACTTATTTATTTATTTAGGGGACATGCATATGCCACAGTACATGTGGAGGTCAGAGGACGATTTTGGGGAATCAGTTCTCTCCTTACACCATGTGGGTCCTGGGGACTGAATTCAAGCCACCAGGCTTGGCAGCAAACACATAACATCTGAGCCATCTCACTGGACTAAGCACCAGCTTTAGAAGCCCTTTTCAGTAGTGTCCTATTGAGATGCCTCATTGTTTTCCAAAGATGTATTCTTCCCCCTTCTAATGAGAAATAAATTGCAGGTGTGTTTATGGCTGGTCTTATCCCAATGATAATCAGAACAAAGTCACTTGTTAAACAGTTTTTAAAAATTCTTTTACCTATAAGGTTTATATCATAGGTGGGTTTTTTTTCTTTTTTTGGTCTCTTAAGAAAGATAGTAGATACGTTTCTTACAAAAAACTAATACTATGTTTCACAAAATACAAAAACTAAAATGAATTTACTTGGAGATTAGTTCCCTCTATTATTTTTCTTAGCTCTTTTCACATTGAATCCATAAAAATTTCATGGTAACCACTTTCCTTAGAGCCCCTTTCATGTCCTTGTTCCTCAGGCTGTAGATGAAAGGGTTCAGCATGGGGGTCACCACTGAATACATCACAGCAGCTGCCATGTCCTTCCCAGCGGAGTGAGAGGATGAGGGGTTGAAATACAGGGATATGATGGTGCCATAGAAGAGGCAGACCACAGCCAGGTGCGAGCTGCAGGTGGAGAACGCTTTCCTTTTTCCACTGGTGGATGAAACTCTCAGGATAGCACAAGCTATGAAGATATATGACACCAGAATGCAAATAAATGGAGCTATCATTAGCAACCCTGCTACAAGAAGAATCATCAGCTCATTGAGGTGTGTGTCTGAGCAGGAGAGTTTCAGAATGGGAGTCAATTCACAAAAGAATTGAGGTATGATGTTGTCTGCACAGAATGAGAGTCTAGTCACCATCAGCGTGTGCAGCAGAGCATTCAGGTTGGCAATGACCCATGACCCAACAACAAGGAGAACACAGAGCTGGTGACTCATCTTTGTTGTGTAGTGTAAGGGGTGACATATGGCCACAAAGCGATCATAGGCCATCACAGCTAGGAGGAAATTGTCCATGACAGCAAACACACAGAAGAAATAAATCTGCATGAGACACTCAGAGAAAGAGATGGCCTGACTACCAAGTATGTGAATGGCCAGCACCTTGGGGACAGTGGTGGAGGAGAAGCAGATGTCCACAAAGGACAGGTTGCAGAGGAAGAAGTACATGGGGGTGTGCAGGCGGGAGTCAGTGCCGATGGCCAGGATGATGAGCAGGTTTCCCAGGATGGTGGCCAGGTACATGATGAGGAAGAGCAGGAAGAGGAGCTGCTGCTGCTGCGGCTGCCTGGAGAGTCCCAGGAGGAGGAACTCGGAGAGGCTTGAGTTGTTTGTGCTTCTCATAGATCTGACTCTGCTACACAGAACAGAAGCAGAGGTCAGATACATAGAAGCCTGGGGTTTGGATGCTACAGACACAGTTATGTTAAGAAAATCTTCTTTAGAGTTGCTGGATAAGTATCTCCCCATAGTTCCCACACTCCCAACTTCAAATTCCCAGTGCTACAAGTTACTAGTCCTACAGCTTTCTTCCTTTAATGTTAATAAATATCACTTAAAATATGATACACAGAGACTCCTCCTGTAATCATGCAGGTCTCTGTTAAAATGCCAAGTCTTTCTTCCAGTCCTTGGAAGCTCACAGGAACAAAAGAATCAGCATATTATTATACTGATATCAAGCTCCACCTGATGGACTTAGGACTCTTGCTATTACTCCCTGGATGTGAAAGAGTGAGCATCATTTGTTAGTAAAGAAATTGTCCTCTCTGTGATTGTAATAGTACCTGGACAGTTTTAAATACCTTGGAGTTGCTGGTCAATGGTGTTCTTTATTCTACAGATTGGAAAGTCTCAGAATACTCAGAGGGGTCTGAGGAAATGAAAGTGGATGGATGATCACAGTCTTAGTCCTCCGTACAGAAAGGATGTTTGGAGGCTCATTCAAGTATTTACTATAACATCCATTCCCAGTGGGTCTAGACTCCCTGAACATCTCATTAGGGACAAGCAGAAAGTAACTGTCTCACCTACTTAGATCCCTGCGGGCTGACAATGATGATAAAGTGTGTCATCTCACTCCTGGGTCGACCCTTTGGGATAAAGTAATCTGGGTGGAGACAAGTCCCAGAGAAAATTCCCTGAGAATTTTATTACCTCAGTGATTTAAGCTTACAGAGTCAGCTCAGATTTTTCTTCTTACTTTCTTTGCACAGGAACGTAGGACACTGCCCTACCCGAGTCAATGTTCTGCTTTCCCTCACATTTGGTCATTTATTGCACAGTGTTTATGGTACATTTGCTGATATAAGCCTCTGGGAGAGGGAGTAAGTGGCATTACAGCTTTGGGCTTGAGCCCTTAAAGCATTTATTTGGTGTAAAGTTCAATGAAAGAGCAGAGGGGGAGGAATGTGCAGCCTGAGGAATGCACGCTCCTCGGAGAGACTTCTTTTTTATTTTGTATGTGTACGAGTGCTTTTCCTGCATGTGCATAAGTGTGCCGTGTGCATACAATGCCCACTGAGACTAGGAGTGGGTGTTGGATCCACTGGAACTGGAGCCTCTGGTGGTTGTTAGCTACCCGTAGGTGCTGGGAACTGAACCAGGTCCTCTGCAATAGCAGCCAATGCTCTCAACCACTGAGCCATTTTTCCAGTCCCAAGAGAGGATTTCTTTTGGGATGTCTTCCCAACTCACAATGGATCATCTACTTCACAAATCCCTCCCCCTAAAATACACCATTATGAATGTGACTGCAGTATTATACTCTATGACACCCTCCCCAGTGAGGATTGGTGATTGGACTTGGAAACCTAGAACAGGGACTGAGGAGTTGCAGGCCATCCTCAGTATGACTTGTCCTGCCTACGTAAAACCAGAGCTTGCCACTTTATCCTGATTCACAGATGAGTAAGCAAAAGTCTAAGATGAGAACCAAATAAAAAAAAATGTAAACACACCAAGAGAAGTGGAGATGAGCTGGAAAGTTCTGTAGACCGCTCAGTTTAGGATTTGAGGTATTTTATAGTGATTTACAATACTTTAGCCTCAGACACAGTTCTTAGTGTCAAATAATAAAAGTCCTTATTGTAAAATAGTCTTTCTGAGATAAGTCACATAAAGAGTTTATAAAAATGATAAGCTGGAATTGGTGGCACACACCTGTGATTGCAGCATGCTAGAGTCTGAGGCAAAAGAATTGTAAGTTCTGTGTGAGTCTGGACTACATTGCAAGACCTAGTACCACGCCCAAAAAACAAAAACAAACAAACTGGAACCTGAAGAGGTAGTGCCACCTGTAAAGTGCTTGCCCCTCAAGCACGAAGACCTGAGTTTCATTTACAGACTTAAGTAAAAAGCCAGGCCCCCTGGTGTACACCTATAATCCCAGTGCCTAAAGGATGAAGACTGACAGTTCCCTAGAGTTCACTGGCCAACCTAGTTTAATCAATGAGCCTCTGATCTCAGTGAGAGATCCTGTCTCAAAAAACTAAGGACGGGCCAGGGAAACTGCACAGTAGAAAAGAAATTCTCTAGCTTAATATGAAGCAGCCACACTTCACACAATAAGGGAATGATTCACGGTCCCATCTACTGATGTGGCAGGACTCCTGTTCACCAGTCAGGGTCCCTCCATGACAATATAACTTTTCTGCTATCTATGTATTTAATTTATAGTTTATGTGTATGAATACATGTTTGTCTACATGTTTGTGTGCTAATACATGCAATGCTTATGGAGGCCAGAACAGGGCATGGGATCCCCCTGAACAGGAATTATACCATGTGGGTGTTGGGATCCAAACTCAGTTCCTTTGGAGGAGCAGGAAGTTCTCTTAGCCTCTGAGCCATTTCTCCAGCCCTATTTTTCTGGGTTTTTGAGACAAGGTGACATACAGCACAGTCTGCCTCAACTTACATTATAGCTGTGCTGGACAGCTTTAGCTGTTAACTTGACACACCTGGGAAGCGGGAACCTCAACTGGAGAATTTCTCCTATTGGCTTGGCCTTGTGGCCATGGGTGTGAGGCATTTTCTTGACTGTTGAGTGACACGGGAGGGCCCAGCTCATTGTGGATGGTGCCAGCCCCGGGAAGGTGATCCTCGGTTGTATAAGAAAGCAGGCTGTAAGCAACCTGCCTCTGTGGTCTGTGCTCCAGGTTCCTGATCTGAGCTCCTACCCTGACTCTCCTCGATGATACACCATAAACTGTAAGTAAAATAAATCCTTTCCAACCCAAGTTGGTTTTAGTCAGTGTTTTTATCACAGCAATAGAAAGTCAGTCATAATAATAGCTAAGAATGACTTTGAACTCCTGATCCTCCTGCCTCTAATCCACACGTGTTAGGTTATGGGCATGTGCCACCATGCCGAGCCACTGAATCAGAAGAAGAAAGCTAGGACTGAGAAGAAGGCTTAGTTAGTAAGTACTTGCCACACAATCATGAAGACCTGAGTTCGGACACCCAGGTAAAAGGCAGACTTAGTGGCATGTGTTTGTACTCCTAGCACTGGGGAGGCAGATTCCTGAAGTTCACTTGCCAGCCTGTCTAGTCAGTTAACAAATGACCCATCTCAAAAAAGCAAATTGATCCTTTGCCCAATATGTCCCTCGCTGCAAGAAAGTTTGGTACATAGTAATAACTGGCATAAATCTTATATCTTATCATGTGGTGAACAGCATTATAAAATTACAGACTAGTTTTAAATCACACCAAGACTGAACTCTTAAAAGGAAAAGGCTCAGTGAGTAAAGTGCTTGCTGCCCAAGTGTGAGGATCTCAGTTCAGATCCTCAGCACCCAGGCAAACCCTAGCTGTGGTGACAGAAGGATCTCTGGAACTAACTGGCTAGCAAGCTATTTGAGTCGTGAGTTCCAGTTGAATGAGAGACCTCATCTCAAAGAATAAGGGGCATGGTGGTACATGCCTTTAATCCCAGCACTCAGGGGACTCTCCGGAGAGATCATGCAATGTGGACAGCCGGCTGCCCTCAGACTAAGAGTTTTGAGAAAGTCAAAAGGGAGCCATAGTATCTTTTATGAAGCCACACACCATCGTATACATCAAAATAATTTATTTTTACATAGACAGTTGCCTACACAATGTTCAGTATGGTTCAGAGAATGATCTAGGAAAGCCATACTTTCAGTTTTGAGTGAATGAGTTTATTAAGTATACAAAAGGCTAAAGTAAAAGGATAAATAGAAGAACATCATTAAATCAGGCACTTACAACTGGAGTCACCTGATTGAAAGAGCAACCAAAAGTAATGCCATCAAATTGGGAGCTTACAGCATCCAGAAGAAATGGACTGGGGAAGTTGAGACAGTCAGCTGGAGTTCCTAATTAAGCCTTCTCTCTGTGCGTGACCTTCACATGGCTGAATTGGCTTTGTATGCCTACTGCAGCATTTTTATAGCACGCAATGAACAACAGTCACCTCTGTTGGAAATGATTTACTTTCTAGCTGTTCTCAATGACACAATGTTTTTTACTCTTGGGTTGTTTTACTGTTCTCTTCCCTCCTTGTCACAGAGTTAGGGGGTCAGCCATCCCTGGCAAGGGGTCTTGGAAGGCACTTTTAGACAAAAACAGTTGGGTCTGAAAAGGAGAGGACAACCCCACTTCAGAACTAGCTTCTCAGTGAGCGCAAACAACACATGACAATTTACCAATGTCATGTACATTACATAAGATCATCCAAGTGAGGGAAGGTATTACACAAGACGAGGAACGCTGGAGGCACCTTGGCCACTGGCTGCCATGTCTGTTTTTTATGAAATGTGTTCCATCCTTGCAAATAATGTTTGGAGGATGGCATACTGATTAAATCCATCCATACCTTGTGCAGTTTGTCGGTCTTTCCACCTCAGATTGATGGAGCTCCACTTTGTAGACATCTGATTCCATCTTCTGAGTGCATCTCAACAGTCCCAGGTACCACGCTCACCACAGTTTTCTACCTGTACCTCCACATCGCTCTTGTTCATTTGTTCGTTCGTCTTTAAGTACAAAGAGAAGATTGGTGTCATAACCCTGAATCTGACTCAGGTGACACCAACTTACTATCTCCATTAAACGTTTACTATAGACTACAATATGCAGAGGCATGAAGCTATCAACGCCCTAGCTTACCAGAACATGGAAAGATTAAAGTCATAATTGGGAAGCGCTCACATGTGCAGAAATCATCCAGGAGTGCCATGCCGTTAAAATGAAGATTTCAATGCAGAAGCTTTGGGGTGGAGACTGTGATTATGATTGCTTGTTTCCAGTCAGGGTCTCATTATTCAGCCCAGGCTTGTGTAGAAGTCACTATGTAGCTCAGGCTGGCCTAACACTTACTAACACAATTCTCCTCAGCATCCCAAATGCTAGGATTATAGGCATATGCCACCACTCATAGCTAGAGTATGCATTTTTTTTTAAAAATTATTATATTTATTTTATTCTGTGGGAGAGTGAGTCTGTGTGTGCTCTCTGGCACACGTGTAGAGGTTAGAGGACAACTTGTAGGAATCCGTTCTCTCCTTTCACCATGTGGGTCCTGAGGCTTGTGAGGGTTGAACTCAGGTAGTCATGCATGATGACAAGTGTCTTTACCTACTGAGCCATCTCACCAGGCCCTAGATTATGCATTTTTAACCACGACCCAAGAGATTCTTGTCTTTGAATCTTATTTTGAGGAAGGAGAGAGAGAGAGAGAGAGAGAGAACGCAGGCATGCAAGTGCCATGGTGCACATGTGGAGGTCAGATTACCACTTGAGTTGTCCATCCTCACCTTCTACCTTGTCTGAAACAGGGTCTCTTGTTTGCCACTGTGTACTTGAGGTTAGCTGGCCCACAGCCTCCTGCGGATTCTTCTTTCTCCAGTTCCCATTCTGCTGTAGGAACCCTGGAATCAGAGATTTGTGATAACACATCCAGCTTTATGTGGGTTACAGGAATCTGAACTCATGTCTCACGCTTACAAGGATTTTACCTACTGAGCCAGCTTCCAAACACCCCTGAAGAGTGAAAATTATTATTTTGAATGACAATACCATGAGCATGAGTATATTATAATATCCCATTGAGACCTCACCTTCAAACATTTTGGGACCAAACACTTAAATTAGTGCTTGAATCATATAATGCTTCTGTTTGTTTTGAAGACCAACCATAGAGTTTTCCACAGTGTCTTCATGATGTGCCAGTGTTTCGCCATTCTCATCCCCTTGGACATGCTCCAGTGTACCACATTTTCCACAACATCCCCTCCAATATTTAGTGTTTAGTGTTTTTATGTAGCCATTCTGAAGGATGTAAGGATATAACATCTTTTAGTCATACCAAACAGTAAAAATGTTTTCATTTTCTTTTTAATTTTTGTGAATGTTCATAGTGTATTTCTATGTGTGTGAACATGTGCATATGTTTGCATGTATGTCATGTGGTGTAAGTGCTCACTCAGAGACCAGAAGTCAGTGTCAGGTGTCTTCCTTGATGGCTACCTTATTTTTTAGATCTCCCCGACTCCCGACCTGTCTCTTCCCACCCCAGCACTAGAGTTACAGATGCCTGGCTTTTCCAAAGGTGCTGAGGATCCAGACTCAGGTCCCCCTGCCTTCAGGGCAGACCCTTAATTGACTGAGCCATCTCTCTAAATGTCTTCGCTTAAAATGTCTTTATTTTCTAAAACTGGAATGAAAACTTTTTTAGTATTCAGTGCTATTTTCTATTATAGAAAAAGATGTAAGTATTTTGAATGCAAGAATAATTGGTTTAAAATATTTTTTAAAGCCTCTTGCCAGTCAGGTATAGCAAACTGAAAGAGAATGTCCATTTAATCATGTATTCACCAATGCTGGGTTGCGTGTGTAACTTGTGCTGGGAACCAGCTTTACACAGAGTTGGTCCATGAGTTCCACACATCTCGCCTCTGAAAAGGATGCTGCAAGAGACAGGGCAAAGGGAACCAGAGAGCAGACTTAATAGTTTCCACGCACAGTGACTCCAAGTCTCTTTCTTGGGGGAGGGGAAAAAGACGGGATAGCAGCCTCGACCTAGAACTTTAACTTGGGTCCTTGGGATTTGGGGAGGTTTTACTATCCAGGAAAACAAAGGTAAGTCATCCTGGACAGATGGGAAACACTGTGGCCTTTTCCCTCCAAATCCAAGGCACATATTCTGCTCAATATACCCTATAAGGCAAAATTGTCTATTTAGAGGACAAGACACTAAAAACATATCTAGTTAATGAGGACATAATGTGAAGCCCAGGACCAGCCTTCTTAACTCAAGTCACTAGCCCACGAGGAACCGCCGGGCTCACCATGCTCCCTCTGCACACAGGATCTCAAAGCTTCTTGATAGTTTCTATGCCCACACTTCATGAGGAGCAGTTGTAAAGCACATCTTGTTTTATTATCAACTCACAAAATACACTGGAACCCCAGGACCCACCCAGACATTCAGATTTAACTGGCTGATGAGAGATCAAGAACTGATATTTACATTTTCACCACCCCAGGTCATAGGGACATGCAGATAAGAATGAAAATTACTGCTGTGCATTCTGAGAATATTTTTCAAAGGGGAGAGCATACAAAGCATTTGTGAAATGGAGATTTTCAAAGTGATCTTCACTTTGTCACCTAGAAAGAAAATAATTTCTTCCTTTCTTCTTTCTGTCCTTCTGTCCTTCCTCCTTCTTTTCCTCTCCCTCTCTTTTCTTCTCCTTTTGTCTTTGTGATACTGAAGCATCAAACATGGAACTCTGCACATGCTAGAAAAGCCCATGACTACTAAACAATCATCATGGCTAGAAAGGAAATTTGATTATTCTATAAAAGCGCTTAAAATAGAGTAATTCAAAACTAGTATCAATATGCTTAGGAGCAGGGTTGTAAACTAAGTCAGAATCCACAGATAGTTTCCAACAAACATATTTATTCTAGTTTATACATGACTCTTAAGAAACAGAGTGCTACATGTCTCTGAGATGGCAATGGTTTATTTGCATTGGAATGATGCATTATACTCTCATCAGAAAGAGAATATCTTTCTGTGGAACACTTTCCAAAGAGCCCTTTTTAAATCCCTGTTCCTCAGGCTGTAGATGAAAGGGTTCAGCATGGGGGTCACCACTGTGTACAGCACAGTGGCTGCTGTGTCCTTCTCAGCAGAGTGTGAGGAAGAAGGATTGAAATACACAGCAATGATGGTGCCATAGAAGAGAGAGACCACAGCCAGGTGGGAGCCACAGGTGGAGAAGGCTTTCCACCTTCCTCTTGGAGATGGAACTCTCAGGACAGCACAGGTGATGTGGATGTAGGAGACCAGAATGCACACAAAGGGGGTGACCATAATCATAGCTCCTTCTGTGAGAATCATCATCTCATTGAGGTGTGTGTCTGAGCAGGAGAGTTTCAAGAGGGGGGTCACATCACAGAAAAAGTGGGGGATGACATTGTCTGCACAGAACGAGAGTTGAGCCATGAGCAGGGTGTGTAAAAGAGCATTCAGGTTAGCAATGACCCAGGATCCTGCCACCAGCAGGGCACAGAGCTGATGGGTCATCTTTGTTGTGTAGTGTAAGGGGTGACATATGGCCACAAAGCGATCATAGGCCATCACAGCCAGGAGGAAATTGTCCATGTCAGCAAGTTCAAAGAAAAAATATATCTGTGTGAGACACCCAGAGAAGGAGATGACCTGACTCCCAAGTATGTGGTTGGCCAGAACCTTGGGGACGGTGGTGGAGGAAAAGCAGACGTCCACAAAGGACAGGTTGCAGAGGAAGAAGTACATGGGGGTGTGCAGGCGGGAGTCAGTGCCGATGGCCAGGATGATGAGCAGATTTCCCAGGACGGTGGCCAGGTACATGATGAGGAAGAGCAGGAAGAGGAGCTGCTGCTGCTGCGGCTGCTTGGAGAGTCCCAGGAGGAGGAACTCGGAGACGCTCGACTGATTGGTGCCTGTCATTGGTCTATGAGCCTGGGCCCAAGGCAGACAGATGATTAAATTCTAAAACTTGGGAATGATGGTTAGATGTGGCAATTAAAGGGCTGGATAGAATATTCAGTTATTTTATATTTTTGTGTTTCAGACCTAGGAGTGTTCCTGAATTTTGTGTAATATTTGCTTTCATGTGTCTAATCATCTTCAGAAGGGATAAATGACATTGTATTATCTCTAATTTGTAGTTGGAAATATTAAGGGCATAGTGGTAATATGTAGTAACAGCATACTATGGAGTATTATTCGAAGGGCAGTTGTCTCTGGGATATTGCAAATCCAGGTCTTTGTGGTGGGTATCTTTTGGGGCAACTCTCCAATTCAAAGTTTACTGTTTTCTGGAAATAGAACCTCTATTCCACATCATCTTGGTGTAGTGAAGCACTTGGAACCCTTTTATATCACACACACACACACGCATGCACACACACACACGCACACACACACACACACACGCACACACACACTTCCTCCATAGTAAGATTTGAAACAAGGACTGAGAAACAACCAGCACATATCATTATGGAGATGGCCAAAATGTGTAACTACAACCCTGTTCTACCCGTCCAACTCTGATTAGAGAATCACAGGTGGACTAAAGAAGCAAGCACGTGGCTGAGCATGGCGGTAAACTCCAAATACAACACGGGAGGCAGAGGGAGGAGGAGAAAGAGAAGGGGAGCAGGGGAGAGACAGAGACAGAGACAAAGACATAGAGAATTCTATGTATTTTCTTTTTTAATTTTTGTGATTTATTTTTATTGTATATATATATAGTATGTATTTAACCTGGATGAATGTAAGTATACTACGCATGTGAGATGCCTACAGATGCCAGAAGAGAGTGTCAGATTCCCTGAACTGGAGATATTGGTGGTTCTTAGGTGCCGTGTAGGTGCTGGAAACTGAGCCCAGTTCCTCTGAAAGAACAGTTAATGCTCTCTTAACCACTGAGCCATCTCTCCAGTCCCACCAAATGACAGATAGTTAGCAATATGATTTAAAATCAATTGGGATAGAGCTCAAATGTTGAGTGCTTGCAGAGCATGCCCAAAGCCCTCAGCTTCTTCTCCTATACCTCACAAACAGCGATGTATGGTAAATGCAGCCCAACTCCGAGGGTAAGCACCACCCCAACAGGGCTTGACCATTTTTGTTGTCAGAATCTCATTGCAATCAAAATGTTAGATGAAAATTGGAATGCTAAAAAGTTCCAAATGCGCCAGGCATGGTTATGCATGCCTTTAATCCCAGCACCCTGGAGGCAGAGGCAGGGGACTCTCTGTGAGACTGAGGCCAGCCTGGTCTACATAGCTAGTTCCAGGCCAGCTGGCATCCTATTTCTAAAAAAAGAGTTTCAAATGTAGAATAGCTTCAGTTTTATATTTAGAAAGTAGAGGATTGTTTATATCTGGGTGATGAGTGATTGCAACATTTTCGTGAAGTCTTTTGCTTTTGTTTCTTCCCCATCTTTTTCTAAAATAACATATTCTATGATATCCAAATGTGGCCTGGCAAGATGGATCAGCAGGCAATACAATCGTACACATAAAAAACTAAAATAAAAATAATAAATAAAATGAAAAAAAATCAAGGAAAAGGAAAAATCCAGGCAATATTCATTCTACTATTTGTTTATCTTTTCTTCCAATTATAGTTGATTGTTGCCTTTGGATTAGGAGCAGCGTCAGACACTTGAGGGCAAGGGTGAGTAGTGTGGGGAAACTGAGGCATCTTATGAGCTGGGGAAAGCCCTTTCTGGGCAGATAGAATAACTCAAAGAAAATCAGAGCTGAAAGAAACAAAGAGGGATTCCAGTTGCCTGAGAAAGACGTGATATTTGACTTGGCTCTCCAAGGCCTGGGTGCTGTGCTGCTCAGAAGAGACCCTGGCAGCGGTCTGGCCAAAGAAAACAACAAATGCTGATTGATTTAACTGGCATCAGACCCATGACCTCGGCCACATCAGCCACACAGCTCCTAATGTCACCCAGCCAATCAGGATGCCCCTGAAGGGTGCCCGGCTTTTGTGTTCCCACCTCTCAGTGTCTGTGACCATATGTCCACCAGGGCCGCTGACTCTCCTCTGAAATGCTGTATGCACATTAGTCCCTGAATATAACCTGAGAGACCCAAAACTAATTTTATGAGCCTTTATTTTCACTATTAAGTTGGACACATGAAAGAAGCTAAGGTAAACTCCACTTCTGATGGAACACTCAGTCCTCAGAGATGTTTCATAACTTCAGTGTCCTCCTAAGGAAGAGCACCTGAGTTACTGTCTCAGATCAGGGCCAATATATTGTAGAAAAAAATCTACATGAGTACAGTATTCAAATACACATATACCATATATCTTCCAAAGAGAACACTTAAAAGGAACCACTTGACTTGAACATAAAATAATTACAAAGTTCGTACTTAAATGCTTCAGTCTAGCTGCAGGGGATCTAAAACCTGAGGGGATGAAGGAAAGAAGACATAGGCACAGAAACAGCTAGGATCAAGAGGACCTGTAGGCTGGTGACCAAACAGGCATTTTATTTGTAGAATTACAATGTTTTTATACCTTGCCTTAAAGCAGGAAATCTTACATAGAAATAAAGCACAAACCACTAGTTCCTCCAAACCACATAGTTCCAGTAATCACAGTTTCATTAATCACATGTGCTTGCATCAGCAGTACCCACACAGAACTTCTAAGACAAAGATATGTTACCTAGGAACAGTTTCATTTATCATGCGTGAGTGTACAAGCAGCACCTAAGCAGAACTAGAAGAAAGACGTGTACCTGGAGATTGAGTACCAGGGACTGACTTGTACAAAAGCTAGATGGGCGTGGTCAGGATGTGATAGGGTCTAGGCAGGACGACGTTTGCAAATCAGTTCATAGAGTTGCTAACACAGGAAGTGCCCAGCCCACCCATATGTCCAGTTACAATACTTGGCTTTGATGCTTTTCCTACATGAATCCCTGGGTCCTGTTTTTTATAATGAACAAGAGAATACACTGTCTCTAAATCTAGCTGTGTCTTCACTTATGTTGCTCCGTTCTCCCTTCACCTCAGACTTAACCAACTCCTTAGAGGCTCAGAAAGACACAAGAATTTGTTGATTAGTGCTGCTTGTATCCCAAGTGACAACAAACGAATTCTGGACTCTTACCATGACTTTCTGTCTCTACAAGTTGCCAAGCCAGTTCCTAAAAGAACTTCACCTCTCAGTGGACAAATGCTGTGTCTCCACTGCTGTGAGCTCACCTGGGGAGGCCGGTGCTCTCCACTCCTGTCCACCTTGACCTAACTGGCCATGGCTTGTATCACTAGTGGGTCCTGACCAGGTGAGGAGCAAGTATTTGAAGTCTTGATCTTCTGAAGAGGAAATATGTGTGGGACAATTACAGAACAGGCTTTTACAGGAGCCTCTTTGGCCACTGGGACCAATTTCCTCAGAGCCTCATTAGGGACCAGAACATAGTAATTCCCCATCTACGTCTTTGGCCCCCTTGGACCAAACAACAAGGACAACAACATCATCAGAGTTTGGGGGCAACTCTTGATCAAAATGTAAAGCCCTGAGGAAACAGAGCACAGTGATTGACACAGATCCCCAGTAGACGTCACTTGCTATGTCACCAAGTCCTCATGACTTGGTGATCTGGATCTTGGCCCACAGAAAAGAATATTCAGTTATTTTACTTTTGATGTTTCAGATCTCAGAGTATTCCTGCATTTTGTGTAATCTTTGCTTTCATGTGTCTAATCATCTTCAGAGGGGATTAATGATGCTATATTGTCTCTAACTTGTAGTCAGGAATATTAAAGGCGCAATAGTAAGATGTAATAACAGTATACTGTGGAGTCTGATTCAAAGGGCAGTTGTCTCTGGGATATTACAAATTCCAGGCCTTTATGGTAGATATCTTTTGGTGCAGCTCTCCAACTCAGTTTATTCTTTTCTTGCAATTGTACCTGTATTCCACGTAATCTTGATGTGGTGAGGCAATTAGAACCTTGTTTATATCAGATACAGAGAGAGAGAGAGAGAGAGAGAGAGAGAGAGAGAGAGAGAGAGAGAGAGAGATATCTCCCATAGCAGATGGGACCACAGGATTCGGAGCAAAGATTGAGACCACCAGTCTCATGTCACTGTGGAGATGGCCAAAGTGCAAAACCACAACCCTGTTCTGCTGTACAGTTCTGGTTAGAAATTCACAGGGGACTAAAGAAACAAGCACACGGCGAAGCATGGTAACAAACCTCAAATCCAATAGTGGGAAGGGAGAGACAGGAAGGGAGAGAGACAGAGAGAGAGGAGAAAGAAAAGGGACAGAGACATAGACGGAGACATGGAGAATACAAAGTGATATTTCCTTGTTTAATTTTTGTCATTTATTTTTATTGTGTGTATTTGAGTATTCAGCCTGTATGAATGTAAGTACACTACATGTCGGGGAGAAACAAAGAAACAGAAAACAGCTGAGCTGAGGTTGCAGGAGAAACGAGTGCTGCTTGACTTGGCTCTCCAAGGCCTGGGTGCTGTGCTGCTCAGAAGAGACCGGCAGGAACATGGGCAGAGGGAACAGCAAATGCTGGTGGATTTAACTGGTATCAGACCCATGACCTCAACCACACCAGCCACACCAGCTCCTAATGTCACCCAGCCAATCAGGATGCTCCAGAAGGGTGCCCAGCTTTTGTGTTCCCACCTCTCAGTGTCTGTGGCCATAGGCTCATCAGGGCTTCTGACTCTCCTCTGAAATGCTGTATGCACATTAACCCCTGAATATTACCTAAGAGACTCAAAACTAATTTTATGAGCCATTATAATACCTATACATATGAGGGGGCTGGGGAGATGGCTCAGCAGTTTAAAGCACAGGCTGCACTTGAAGAGGACCTGAGTTCGATTCCCAGTACCCACATGGCAGCTAGCAACTGTTTGTAACTGCAGTTTTGACACCTTGTTTTGACCTCCACAAGCATTGCATGGCACAGATGCACTTACACACATGTAGGCACTACACTCATATACGTAAAATAAAAATAAATAAATTTTTAAAAATTGGACATATGAAGGAAACAAAGGCAAACCCTGATCCCTGACTGAACACATACAGCCTGAGATGTATTATAGACTTCAATTTTAATCTAACACAGAGCATCCAATCTACTCTATTATGTCAGGGCCAGGATAGTGTGGAAAAAAATCCACATGGTTACAGAATTCAAATACATGTGAGGCACCTATCTTCCAAAGAGAACAATTAAAAGAAACAACTTGATTTGAACATAAAATAATTCCAAAATAAAGGGCCGGAGGGATAGTGTGGCTGCTAGAGGCTAAGGCTAACAAAAAAAAATCAAAATAATTGTAAAATTGGTACTCCAAAAGAAATCCAAAGAGCTGGCACATAGGTCAGTGGTGGAGTACTTTTACCCAGCATATGCAATGTCCTGGGTACAATCTTCAGAGCCACAAAAACAACCAAGTTCCATTAGTTGATAGATTTACCTGGAACCTATGAATGAGAATCACTAACACATGAGTAACAATTGTCTTTTAAGTTTGCCAGGACTGATGCCTGATCCTTTCTTCCAGAGTGTAATGTAACATTTGCTAAATCATAATTAGAGAAAAATCATTTCCTGGGAACGAGAATCAGTGTGGGTTCTAGCAGACAGAGTAAGTGTTTCGGGGGAAACCTTCTCCATACAGCCCTCTTTAAGTCCCTGTTCCTCAGGCTGTAGATGAAAGGGTTCAGCATGGGGGTCACCACTGTGTACAGCACAGCAGCTGTCATGTCCTTCCCAGAGGAGTGAGAGGATGAGGGGTTGAAATAGACAGCAATGATGGTGCCATAGAAGAGAGAGACCACAGCCAGGTGGGAGCCACAGGTGGAGAAGGCTTTCCACCTTCCCCTTGGGGATGGGACTCTCAGGACAGCACAGGTGATGTGGATGTAGGAGGCCAGGATGCAGACAAATGGGATGAACATGATGAAGGACCCCTCTGTGAGGATCATCATCTCATTAAGATGTGTGTCTGAGCAGGAGAGTTTCAAGAGAGGGGTAGCATCACAGAAGAAGTGGGGGATGACATTGTCTGCACAGAATGAGAGTCGAGTCATGAGCAGAGTGTGTAATAAGATATTCAGGTTGGCAATGACCCAGGATCCAGCCACCAACAGGGCACAGAGCTGGTGAGTCATCTTCATTGTGTAGTGTAAGGGGTGACATATGGCCACAAAGCGATCATAGGCCATCACAGCCAGGAGGAAATTGTCCATGTCGGCAAACATGAAAACAAAATACAGTTGTGTGAGACATCCAGAGAAGGAGATGACCTGACTCCCAAGTATGTGGTTGGCCAGCACCTTGGGGACAGTGGTGGAGGAGAAGCAGACGTCCACAAAGGACAGGTTGCAGAGGAAGAAATACATGGGGGTGTGAAGGCAGGAGTCAGTGCCGATGGCCAGGATGATGAGCAGGTTTCCCAGGACGGTGGCCAGGTACATGATGAGGAAGAGCAGGAAGAGGAGCTGCTGCTGCTGCGGCTGCCTGGAGAGTCCCAGGAGGAGGAACTCGGAGATAAGTGACTGGTTCATTTTTCTCATGATCTCAGCCCAGGTGAATAGAAGACAGTGAATTCAAAACCTAGATGGGGATAGTCAGGATGTGATAGAGCTCTAGGCAGAACCACACTTACAAATCAGTTCATAGACCTGCGAACACAAGATGTGTTGAACCCACCCATACATCCACTTTTTAATAACTGACTTTGATGCTGTTCCAACATGAATCGCTGGGTCTTTCTTTTTAAATGAACATGACATTACACTGTCTCTAAATCTAGCTGTGTCTTCGCTTATGTTGTTCCGTTCTCCTTTCACCTCAGACTTAACCAATTCCTTAGTGGCTCAGAAAGAGTGTATCTCAAGTGACAACCAATGAATTCTGGACCCTTATCGTGACTTCTTCTCTCTGGAAGAAGTTGCCAAGCTGGTTCCTAAAAGAACTTCACCTCTGGAGAACAATGCTGTGTCTCCACTGCTGTGAGCTCACCTGGGAAGGTCGATGCTCTCCACTCCTGTCCGCCTTGACCTAACTGGCTAGGTTATCACTGGTAGGTCCTGGGCCAGTGAGGAGCATGTATTGAAATCTTGATCTTCTGAACAGGAAATATGTGTGAGGCAGTCACAGATCAGGCTTTTACAGGAGCCTCTTTGGCCACTGGGACCAGATTTCCTCAGAGCCTCATTAGGGACAAGAAGAGAACAATTCCCCATCTATGTCTTTGGCCCCTTTGGACCAAACAATGAGGGCAACGAACATCATCAGAGTTTAGGGGTGACTCTGGTCAAAATGTAAAGATCTTAGGAATGTGTCCGGATTGAAATAGATCCCAGTGGACATCCATTGCTAGGTTAATCCCCATAACCTTGGTGATAGGGATCTATGTCCACAGATATTAATATTCAGTTATTTTATCTTTTTGTGTTTCCAGACTAGAACTCCTCCTGTGATTTGTGTAATACTGGTTTTCATATATCTGCTCATCCTCAGAGGTGATTAGTGAGGCTATATTGTCTCTAATTTGTAGGTAGGGCTATTAAGGGCACAATAGTAAGATGTAATAACAGGATCCTTGTGGAATCTGGTTTGAAGAGCAGTTCTCTTCACAATATTACAAATTCCAGGTGCTTATGGTAGATATCTTTTGGGGCAACTCTCCAACTTACAGTTTACTATTTTCTTGGAATAGAACTCCTATTCTAAATAATATTGATGTGGTGAAGCATTGGGGACCTTTTTATATCACACACACACACACACACACACACACACACACTTCCTCTGTAGCAGGTGTGACAAAGATATTTGGAACTAATCTTAAGGGACAACCAGCACGTATCCCTATGGAGACGGTCAAATGTGTGACCTCAGCCCTGTGCTACCTGTCCAGTTCTGATTAGAGAACCACAGGGGTACTAAAGAAGCAAGCACATGGCTGAGCATGGCAGTAAACTTCTAAATCCATCCCTGGGAAGACAGAGACATGAGGACTGACTGGGGGCCACAAAGGGGAGAGGAGAAGAGAGACAGAGACAAAAGAGACGTAGAAAATAACAAACGATACTTACTTTTAAAATTAGTTTAAGTCTATGAATCCGTTTATTGTCTGCATGGATGGAAGTGCGGTATGTGTGCACCAATGCCAGCAGAGGCCGTAAGTGGGCGCCAGATCTTCTGGAACTGATGGTTGCTAGCTGTTGTTACGCGGCTTCTAGGAACTGAGCCCAGATCCTCTGAAAGAGCAGTCAGTGCTCTTAACCAATGAAACATATCTTCAGTACAGTGATATTTTTAAAGGATAGTTAATAATATGATCTAACATCGGCTGGGATATCACTCAAAGGCTGAGTGCTTGCAGAGCATGCCCAAGGCTCTCAGCTGCTTCTCCGGTACCTCAGAAATAATGATATATGGTGAATGCAGCCTAGACGGTAAGCATCACCAGGGTTTCCATCAGGAATGGGGCTTAACCATTTTTGTTGTCAGAATCTCATTGCAACCAAACTGTTAGATGAAAATGGGAATGAGAAAAAGTTCCAGATGGGCCAGTGGTGTGCACTTTCAATCCCAGCACTCAGAGGCAGAGACAAGCAGATCTCTGTGAGATTAAGACCAGCCTGCTCTACATAGAGAATTTCAGGCCAGCTCCCAGAGAGAGACTCTGTCTCAAAAAAAAAAAACCCCACACATAAAAGTTCAATTTGTAAATTTCGAGGAATATATGGAACTGGGTGATGGGATTTTATTCGGTTTTACTTCTGGTTTTTCTCCGATTTTTTTAAAATGACATATTCTATCATTGATGTCTACATGTGGGCTGGCAAGATGGCTCAGCAAGTAACAGCACGTGCCACAGAAGCTTGGTGACCTGAGTTTGATCCCTGGGATCCATGGAAGAAGGAAAAAATAGCCTGCTAAGGGTTGTCCTCTGACCTCCACACATATGCTGAGGAATGTGTTTGACTGTACACACACACACACACACACACACACACACAATGAATAGATCAATAAATTAATGAAATAAAAATACTGTTGTATTCATATGTGTATCATGTGTGCATGTGTGTGTGTGTGTGTGTGTGCCACAGTGTGCCGGGAGGTCAGAGGATAACTAGCAGGAGTCAGTTCTCTCCTGGCACCTTGGGGGTTTCAGGAGTTTAACTCAGGTCATCAGACTTGGTTGAAGGAGCTCTTACCTGCTGAGACATTTCACTGGCCACACTTTTTAAAAATGTATATCTAAATGTGTGGGCACACTCATACTAAAAAGAGTTTTTTATTAAATTTTAATGCATAGGTAAAATCGTACAGAACTAATACTAAACCAAACATAAAGTAGCAGTGTTTAATGAAAGAGGGATTAAAAAGGATAATCTGATATAAAAATATTCCTAATGATTCTTCTAGAAGGCAGGGTGCGCACGCCTTTTCTCTTCACTTTTTGTCTTCTTCTTCATCTTCCAAAAAAAAGTTTATTCAATAAGTATCATCAAGAACTGTAAAGGAAGCAGGAGTCAAAGTCCAGAGGCAGAGTGCCTGCCTAGCAGGAGCAGACCATGGGCTCCATTACCATCATAAAAGGAAAAAAAGGACTGGAGAGCTGGCTCAATGGTGAAGAGCACTGACTACTCTCACAGAGAACCCAGTTCAATTCCCAGTACCCACATGGCAGCTAACAGCCATCTGTAACTCGAGATCTAGGAGTTCTGATGCTGTCCTGTGGCCTCTGTGAGCATTGCGTGCATGGGTACACTTAATTGCATGTAGGCAAACACTCATACACATAAAAATTTTAAGCCAAAGAAAAGGACCTAGAGAGATGGCTCAACAGTTAAGAGTACTGGCTGATCCTGCAGAAGACCTGGGTTCAGTTCCTAGCACCCACATTGAGGATAACAACAGCCTATAACTCAAGTTCCAAGGGATCTGATACCCTATTCTGACCTTTGTGGGCACTACATGACATTGTTGCACTTACATACATGGAGACAATACACTCATACATATAAAAATAGTAAAGTAAATCAAAGAAAAGCAAAGCATCAGGCAGTATTCATGAAACTCTTTGTTTTCCTCTTCTTTCACCGACACCTGATTGCTGTCAGACACTTCAGGACATGGAGTGGATAGTGTGTGGGGATTCTGAAGCATTTCATGAGCTTGGAAAGTCCTGGCCGGGCAGATAGAATAACTGAAAGAAAAACAGAGCCAAGAGAACCAAATAGGGCGTCTGGGGCTGCGAGAGAAAGACGTGCTGCTTGACTTGCCTCTCTAAGGCCTGCATGCTGCTCAGAAGAGACCCGGCAGTGGTCTGGGCAGAGGGAAGAGCAAATGCTGATTGGTTTATCTGATACCGGACCTCTGACCTCAGCCACACCAGCTCCTAAGGTCACCCAGGCAATCAGAATGCTCCTGAAGGGTGCCAGGCTTGTGTTCCTCACCAGGGCCACTGATTCTCCCCTGAAATGCTGTCATACACATTGCTCTCTGAATATTACTTGAGAGACTCAAAATTATTCTCATGAGCCTTTATCATAACTATAAAGTTGGGCACATTAAAGAGGCGAAGACAAACTCTCCACCTCTGGCTGTACATACAACCACTAGAGATATTTTATAAACTTCAGTGTCCCACTAATGCAGAACACCAAAGTTATTGTCTCAGTATCAGAGAAAGTATACATTTTAAAAATCTACATGGTTACAGATTTCAAATACATATGTAACACATAGCATCCAAAGAGAATATGCAAAAGGAACAACAGGACTTGAATGTAAAATAATTTTAAAGTTATTTTTTAAAAAGAAGTCCCAGTCGGGTGTGGTGGTCTGTGCCTTTAATCCCAGAACTCTGGAGGCAGAGGCAGGTGGATCTCTGTGAGTTCAAGTCCAGCCTGATTGACATATGGAGTTCTGGCTAGCTGGGGCTACAGGAACACCTTGTTTTGAAACACACACACAAAAAGTTCCATTACATCGCACATAGCTCAGTGGTAAGATACTCTTACCCAGCACATGCAATGCCCTGGGTGCAGTCGTCAGAGCCACAAAAACAAAAGTGCCATCAGTTGATATATTCACTGCAAACTCCGTAAGAATTATCTTTTACCTTTCCCAAGAACTGATATCCTATATTTTCTCTAGAGCATAATGGAAAATTTGCTAAATCATTCTCAATTAGCAAAATTATTTCCTGGGAACGAGAACCAGTGTGGATTCTAGCAGACAGAGTAAGTGCTTCGGGGGAAACCTTCTCCATAGAGCCCTCTTTAAGTCCCTGTTCCTCAGGCTGTAGATGAAAGGGTTCAGCATGGGGGTCACCACTGTGTACATCACAGCAGCTGCCATGTCCTTCCCAGAGGAGTGAGAGGATGAGGGGTTGAAATATACAAGGCTGACCGTGCCATAAAAGAGCGAGATCACAGCCAGGTGGGAGCCACAGGTGGAGAAGGCTTTCCATCTTCCCCTTGGGGATGGGACTCTCAGGACAGCACAGGTGATGTGGATGTAGGAGGCCAGGATGCAGACAAATGGGATGAACATGATGAAGGACCCCTCTGTGACAATCATCATCTCATTGAGGTGTATGTCTGAACAGGAGAGCTTCAGGAGGGGGGTCACATCACAGAAGAAGTGGGGGATGACATTGTCTGCACAGAATGAGAGTTTAGCCAGCAGCAGAGTGTGTAATAGGGCATTCAGGTTGGCAATGACCCAGGATTGAGCGATCAGCAGGGCACAGAGCTGACGAGTCATATTTGTTGTGTAGTGTAAGGGGTGACATATGGCCACAAAGCGATCATAGGCCATCACAGCCAGGAGGAAATTGTCCATGTCAGCAAACACATAGAGAAAATACATCTGTGTAAGACATCCAGAGAAGGAGATGACCTGACTCCCGAGTATGTGGTTGGCCAGCACCTTGGGGACAGTGGTGGAGGAGAAGCAGACATCCACAAAGGACAGGTTGCAGAGGAAGAAGTACATGGGGGTGTGCAGGCGGGAGTCAGTGCCGATGGCCAGGATGATGAGCAGATTTCCCAGGACAGTGGCCAGGTACATAATGAGGAAGAGCAGGAAGAGGAGCTGCTGCTGCTGCGGCTGCCTGGAGAGTCCCAGGAGGAGGAACTCAGAGACGCTCGACTGGTTCATTCCTGTCCTGGTCTGAGTCCCAGTGAATAGAAGACAGTGAATTCAAAATCCAGATGGGCATGATCAGGATGTGACAGAGCTTTAGGCAGGACCACGTTTACAAATCAGCTCAGAGAGTTGCTAAGAAAGGATCGCCCACCCCAACTACATGTCTGCTTTCCAACACTTGGCTTTGATGCTCTCCCTACACGAATCCCTGAGTCCTGCTTTGTATATGAACATTGCAGAACCCACATGCTTTAAGACTAGTTGTCTACATATGTTGCTCTGTTCTCGCTCTACCTTAATCTACTCAGCTCCTTAGCGGTTCAGAAAGGCACAAGAGAAATAGCTGGTTGGTTTAATCTCAATGACAACCAAAGGATTCAGGGCTTCTACCATGATTTCCCCTCTGTGGAAGAAGTTGCAAAGGAAGTTCCTAAAAGCATTTACAACTGTCTGTGTCTTTGCTGGGACCTTACTTGAGAAGGTTGGTGCTATTCATTGCTGTCCTAACTGGCCAGAATTTCTCTTTATTTGCAAGGATTGTGATGTCTTGGAAGCATTAGAAGTTCCTGAGTGAGAAGCATGCATTTAGGGTCTTGGTCTTCTGAGTAGGAAAAAAGTGTGGGACAATCACAGAGCAGACATTTACAGGTGCCTCTATGGCCACTGGGAGCAGATTTCCTTAGAGCCTCATTAGAGACAAGAGGAGAACAATTCCCCATGTACATCTCTGGCCCCTTTGGACCAAACGTGCGGGCAAAAAAGATCATCAGAGTTTAGGGATAACTTCTTGGTCAGAATGTAAAGAAGTTAATGGGTCTACCACATTGATAGAGACATTCCAGATGGCATCCATTAGAATGTCAACTTTCATTATCTTGGTGGTCTGGGTCTATACCTACAGATTCAGATATTCTTCTTACTTGTTTGTTTTTATCGTTTTTCTTTTCAGGTCTGAGAATATTCTTGTGTGTTTAATATAATATCTCTTCCTGGTGTGCTATCTGGAGTGGCAAATTAATCATGCCATCTCATCCACAATGGCTGATAGGAATATTAAGAGCATATTACTGAAATGGGCTTTATCTGGGACAACAGGAATTAGGGAACCTAATTCTCTCTCTCTCTCTCTCTCTCTCTCTCTCTCTCTCTCTCTCTCTCTCTCTCATCTTCTCTCATCTTTCTGTGTGTCTGAATGCTTCAATGTGGGCAAGTGTGTTCATATGTGCCCACATGTAGAACACAATGAGGGGTCAGAGGACAGTCCTTGTTTGAGCGAAGGTCTTGTTTACTGATGCACACTCCAGGCTAGCTGGCCCATGAGCTTCCAGGGTGTTCCTGTCTTAGCCTCCCTCCCATCTCCACATAGGAAGACTGGGAATCCAGACTTGCACTACTATATCTGGCTTCTACTGACTTCTAGGGATCCAACTCAGGTCATCTGTCTTGCACAACAAGCACTTTAGCCACTGAGACAGTTCTCCAGAACTTTGGGGAACCTGCTTCTAAGAGACACCATCTCTGGGAGAGAACAGCATTCTATGGTTGAGAAACTTTAGGCCTTCTGGATAGACTCTCCTTTTGGGTATCACTCCAACTAGCCATTACTGTTTTCATGAAATAGAATCCTTATACCACATCACATCACTGCAGTGGGGCTCAGGAACCCTGTTCACACTACATCCCTTCCTCTCTCCAAAGCAGGTGGGTCCAGAGTGTTTGGACCTGGGATTGAGGGACAACGAGCCCATATCACTATGGGGACAACCAAAATCTGTGACACCATCCCTGTTCTACATGCCCAGTTCTGATCAGAGGAACAAACATGGCCTAAAGAGGCAAATACATCACCAGGATTGGTGGTAAAAATTTGTAAGCCCAGCACTGGAAAGGCAGAGACAAGAGGACTGAGAGTTAAAGGTAGCCCTGGTCTACACAGCAAGATCCTATTCAAAGGGGTGAGAAGAGAGGGATGGAGAGAAGAAAGGAGGGGAGAGAAAGGGAGGGAGAAAGAAAAGAAGGATAGAGAAAACACCTAGTGACATTTTCAATGGTTAGTGATATGATTAAAAGTGACCAAGATGTAGCTCAGCGGTAGAACACTTGCTGAGCGTGCTCAAGGACTCAAGGACAGGTACAAGGACCACAAAACAACCACAATGTGGAAAACACAGGTCAGACAGGCATTTTGGTAGTGAACGTACCTCGCTGCTGTTGTTGTCAGAGACTTATTATAATTAAAATGTTAGATGAAACCAGGTGTGATGGCATATACCTTTATTTAATCTCAGCACTCAGGAGGCAGACGCAGTGGATCTCTGTGAGTTCAAGGTCAGCCTGGTCTACATAGCAAGTTTCAGGCCAGCTGGGGCTACAGGGAGACCCTTTCTTTAAAAGACCAAAAACAAAATGATGAAAATGTGAGCACAAAAATGTTCTAAACGCAAATTTGCTTCAGTTATTTTTTAATATTTTATTATTTTATTTTACCTATGTGAATGTATTGCCTTCATGTGTGTACGTCCATCTGTGTTGTACAATGCCCACAGAGGTTGATAGAGGGCATCGGACTCCCCTGGAGCTGAAGTTATGGACTGTTGTTAGCTGCTTCTATGAGAAGAGCCAGGTCTCTTCACCATGGAGCCATCTCTCCAGATCCTAGCCTCGGTTTTTAAATAGGAAAGTAAAACTTCCCTCTGGGTGATGGACGTGCACATTTTTAGTTCTGTCTTTGCTCTTTTTTCTCCCTCAAATGCTCTACAATGCTATATTATCATTTATTCCCATATGGTGTCACATGCATTCCATGATGATGAAATGACACATTTTTGAAGAAATTTTAATGGCATTGGTAAGATCTTATACAACAAATGTTGAACCAGACATAAGTGGTGTAACAACGTTTGTGTGAAGAAGGAAATCAGAGATGAGAGCCCCCAAGTACATTGTCCAGGTCTTTGCTCCTCAAACATTTTTTTCTCTATGCTTTGTAACTTTTTGTGTATGAGTATATTGCCTGCTTGTATTTAAGTGCACCCATGTCATGCATTGAATTCAGAGGTCAGAAGAGGGTGTCAGATCCCCTGGACCTGGAGTTACAGAGGGTTGTTAGCCACCATGTGGGTGCTGGGATTCAAACCCAGGTTTTCTGCAAGAACAGCTAGTGTTCTTAACCACTGAGCCATCTCTCCAGTCCCATTTTTTCATTTTTTAAGAAAGTTTCTTAAATAAAAATTTTCAAAGATTGTAAAGGGGCTGGTGAGATGGTGTGGGAGTAAGGACACTTCTCTTGCAAGCCTTTCCACCCAAAACCCATCCTGAGAACCCAAAAGGTGCAAGGAAGGAGAGAACCAATTCACATCTCTCTCTTGCTCTCTCTCTCTCTCTCTCTCTCTCTCTCTCTCTCTCAGACACACACACAGACAAATAATAATAATGATAACAATAAATTAAGTTTTAAATTACATACAGTTGGATGTGGTGGCACATGCCTGTAATCCCAGCACTCAAAAGGCAGAGGTAGACGGATCTCAATGAGATTGAGGCCAGCCTGGTCTACATAGCAAGTTCTAGGGTAGTTGGGGCTACAGAGAGATCTTGTCTCAAAACACCAATTTTAAAATTATATACAAAAGATAAATAACTTTAAAAAAACTGTAGAGAAGTCAAGAAATGAGCTCAGAGGCAAAGTGCTGACTAGCCAGTGTGCAGCCCTGGGTTGCATTCCATCATGAAAAGAAACAAGAAACATGGGCTGGAGAGATGGCTCCGTCATTAAGGTGATTGGCTGCTTTTCCAGAGGACCTAGGTTCAGTTCCCAGCACCCACATGGTGGCTAACAATCATATGTATCTCCAGTTCCTGGGAATCCTAAACCTCTTCTGACTTCTGAGGACATTGCATGCATGTGGTGCACTTACATACATGTAGGCATAACCTTCATACACAAAATAAAAATAATAAATTTTAAAAGAAACAAACAGGACTGGAGAGATGGCTCAGCACTTAAGAGATCTGGCTGCTCTTGTAGAGAACCAGGGCTCAATCCCCAGCACCCACATAGAGACTAACAACCATCAGTAAGTCCAGTTCCAGGAGAATCCAATGCCTTTTTCTGACCTCCAAAGGGAATTGTACAGCATGGGCACACTTACATATGTGAAGGCAACACACTCATACACATAAAAAAATAAAATAACAAAATTAAGTTTTGTTTTGTTTTTGTTTTTGTTTTAAAAAAGAGGGACTGAAGAGATGGCTCAACAGTTAAGAGTACTGACTGGCCGCTTTTACAGAAGACCTGGGTTTGGATCCCTGCACCCACATAGCAGCTAACATCCAGTTCCAGGAAATCTGATGCCCTCTTCTGACTTCCTTGGGCATTGCATAACACAGGTGCACTTAACATAAATGCAGGCAGTAAACTCATACACTTAAAAAAATAAAAGTAATAAAAATAAAATATTTTTTAAAAGATAAAAGAAACAGAACATTAAGGGAATATTAATTCAACTGTTGTTGGGTGTTTTTTCCTTCCAACTATAACTGACTATTGCCTTTGGTGTAGAAGTACTGTCAGACACTTGAAGACATGCAGTGGATGGTCTGTGTGAGCTGAGGCATCTCATGAGCCGGGGAAAGTACGTGCTAGGCAGATAGAATAACTCCAAGAAAAGCAGAACTGAAAGAAACAAAGGAGTCCTGGGCTGCAGGAGAAACACGTGCTGCTTGACTTGGCTCTCCAAGTCCTGCATGCAGTGCTTCTCAGAGGGGACCCGGCAGTGGTCTGGGCAGAGGGAACAGCAAATGCTCATTGGTTTACCAGATACCAGACCTCTGACCTCAGCCATACCAGCTCCTAAGGTCACCCAGCCAATCAGGATGCTCCTGATGGGTGCCAGGCTTTTGTGTTCCTCACCTGTCAGTGTCTTTGGCCACATGCCCACCAGGCCAACTGAATCTCTGCCGAAATGCTGTCATTCAGATTAGTCTCTAATATTACCTAAGAGACTCAAAACTAATTTTATGAGCATTTATTAGAAATATTATGTTGGACATATTAAAGAGGCTAGAGCAAACCCTCCACCTCTGACTGCACACACATCATCTGAGATGTTGTGTCACCTTAAGGCAGTGCATCTGAGTTAGTGTCTTAGAATCAGGGACAGAATATTGTAAAAACTTTCTACATGAGGCTAGAAAGTGGCTCAGCAGTTAAGAGTGCTTGCTGCTCTTCCAGAGACCTAATTTCTGTTCCCCTCACCCATCGGGTGGCTTACAACTGCCTCTTACTCCAGCTCCAGGGGTCCTGACACACTCTCTTATGCTTCCCAAGGCCTCCACACACACATATAAATAAAACAAGCCTTATAAGATGACTTCTACATGATTTCAGTATTCAAATACATACTTAACACATACCTTCCAAAGAGAATATTTAGGAAAGAAACAACTTGACTTTCAAATAAAAACATTTCAATGTTAGTACTGAAAATGATTGTACACCTGTAATTCAAGTACTCGGGAAGCAGACACAGGTAGATCTCTGTGCTTTCCTGACGTACATAGTCATTAATAAACTTCAGGCCAGTGAAGGCTCCATAGTAAGATTCAATAACAAAAAAAAAGTGTAGGGTGGAGGAGAAGAAAAGAAAAACGAAGTCTCCAGAACCGGCATGTAGCTCAATGTTACACTGCTTGTCTAGCATGTATAAGGCTGCTCAGGTCCATCCCTAGGAGAACATGAAGTCCCATTGTTTCATAAATTGACCAGAACATCCAATGAATGGGAGTCCACTAATAGAAGAGAGATCACTGTCTATTAAGTACTGGAGTCACAGATGGCCTTCGCTGGTTTCCAGACTGTAATGAAACAACTGCTGCACAGCACTCAGGGAAAAGTATAACGAGAATAAGAACAGGTCTACATTATGGCATCAGAGAGAAAAAGGTTTCCTATGGACCGCTTTCCATAGGGCCCTTTTTAAGTCTCTGTTCCTCAGGCTGTAGATGAAAGGGTTCAGCATGGGGGTCACCACTGTGTACAGCACAGTGGCTGCTGTGTCCTTCTCAGCAGAGTGTGAGGAAGAAGGATTGAAATAGACAGTGCTGATGGTAGCAGAGAAGAGCAAAACCACAGCCAGGTGGGAGCCACAGGTGGAGAAGGCTTTCCATTTTCCCCTTGGGGATGGGACTCTCAGGACAGCACAGGTGATGTGGATGTAGGAGGCCAGGATGCAGACAAATGGGATGAAGAGGATCAGGGACCCCTCCGTGAGGATCATCATCTCGTTAAGATGTGTGTCTGAGCAGGAGAGTTTCAGGAGGGGGGTCACATCACAGAAGAAGTGGGGGATGACATTGTCTGCACAGAATGAGAGTCGAGCCATCAGCAGAGTGTGTAATAGGACATTCAGGTTGGCAATGATCCAGGATCCCACCACCAGCAGAGCACAGAGCTGGTGAGTCATCTTCGTTGTGTAGTGTAAGGGGTGACATATGGCCACAAAGCGATCATAGGCCATCACAGCCAGGAGGAAACTGTCCATGTCAGCAAACATGAAAACAAAATACATCTGAGTGAGACACCCAGAGAAGGAGATGACCTGACTCCCAAGTATGTGGTTGGCCAGCACCTTGGGAACAGTGGTGGAGGAGAAGCAGACGTCCACAAAGGACAGGTTGCAGAGGAAGAAGTACATGGGGGTGTGCAGGCGGGAGTCAGTGCCGATGGCCAGGATGATGAGCAGGTTTCCCAGGACGGTGGCCAGGTACATGATGAGGAAGAGCAGGAAGAGGAGCTGCTGCTGCTGCGGCTGCCTGGAGAGTCCCAGGAGGAGGAACTCGGAGACACTTGTCTGGTTCATGCGTGTCCTGGTCTGAGTCCCAGTGAATAGAAGACAGTGAATTCAAAACCTGGATGGGGACGATCAAGATCTATGAGTTCTAGGTAGGACCACATTTACAAATCAGTTCATAAAGTTGCTAATACAGGATGTGGGAACCCCACACACACATCCTCTTTCCAATACTTGGCTTTGATGCTTTTCCTATATGAATCCCTGGGTCCTGTTTTTTATAATGAACATGAGAACACACTGTCTCTAAATCTAGCTGTGTCTTTACTTATGTTGCTCAGTTCTCCCTTCACCTCAGCCTTAATCAACTCCTTAGTGGCTCAGAAAGACACAAGAAATTGCTGGTTAAGACAACTGACAACTGACAACAAATGAATTTAGCTCTATTTTTTAGAATTTATTTTATGAGTGTATTGCCTGCATATGTGTAAGTGCATCCAAGTCATGCAATGCCTGTGGAGGTCAGAGGATGGCATTGAATCCCCTGGAACTAGAGTTATGGCTGTGGATGCTGGGAATCAAACTGAGTCCTCTGCAAGAGCAATCAGTGCTCTTAACCACTGAGCCATCTCTCCAGCCCGGAATTTGCGACTCTTTTCATGACTTTCTGTCTCTGGAAGAAGTTACAAAGCCAGTTCCTAAAAGCACCGCACTTCTGAGCAAACAACGTTGTGTCTCCACTGCTGTAACCTGGGGGGCCGGTGCTCTCCACTCTTGTCCACTTTGACCTAACTGGCCAGGGCTTCCCTCAGAGTCGTGATGTCTTTGTAACATTGGGAAATTCTGAGCCAGTGAGGAGCAAGTATTTGGAGTCTTGATCTTCTGAACAGGAAAGATGTGTGGGACAGTCACAGAACAGGCTTATACGGGAGCCTCTTTGGCCACTGGGACCAGATTTCCTCAGAGCCTCATTAGAGACAAGAGGAGAACAATTCCCCATCTATGTCTTTGGCCCCTTTGGACCAAACAGTGAGGGCAACCAACATCATCAGAGATTGGGGCAACTCTTGGGTCAAAATGTAAAGATTAACGGAGGGGGTCCACCTTGACTGAAATAGACCCCAGTAGACATCCTTTGCTATGTCAACCCTCAGAACCTCGGTGGTCTGTGTCTTTGCCCACAGATAGGAATATTTAGTTTTTCTGTCTTTTTCTTTTCAGCCTTGGGAGTATGCCTGTGTTATGTGTAATCTTTGTTTTCATATGTCTAATCATCTTCAGAGGGGATTAATGTTGCTACATTGTCTCTAACTTGTAGGTACAAATATTAAGGGCATAACAGTAAGATGTAATAACAGTATAATGTGGAGTCTGATTCAAAGGGTAGTTGTCTGTGGGATATTGCAAATTCCAGGCCTTTATGATGGATATCTTTTGGGCAATTCTCCAACTCACAGTACTGTTTTCTTGAACTAGAACTCCTATTCCACATCATCCTGGTGTGGTGAGGTGCTGGAAACCATGTTTCTATGGAGGAGGACAAAGGTACAAAGACAAAGACATAGAGAATACCAAGCTGATATTTCCTTTTTTTAATTTTCATGATTTATTTTTATTGTATGTATACGAGTATTTAGCCTGCATGAGTGCACCATGTGTGTGCAATGCCTGCAGAGACCAGAGGAGAGCATCAGATTCCCTAGAATTGGAGTTACTGATGGTTGTTAGCTGCCATGTGCTAACATGAGCCAGTGCTCTTAGCTGTTGAGCCATCTCTCCTGTCCCACCAAGTGATATTTTTAAACGATAGTTAATATGATCAAACATCTGCTGGGATATCAATCAAAGGTTGAGTGTGGGGGGTCTGGGTATTGAGCAAGGCAAGCAACCCTTAAGGGACAGTAGGAGTCTGGCTTGCTCTGCCTGATGCAATAATCTGGCCCCAGGAAGCCACCGTAGATACAAATCTTCTTTTCCCCACAAAGATCACCCCAGACCAGAACCAGGTTTTTGGGTTTCGGTTCCTCTTTCCTAATTTCCACGTCAGCACTACAACCTTCCCTGAAGACCCCACCTTTAACTTTCCCGCCTTCTGTAATGGTCAGAAAGGCCTCCCTATATAAACTGCTGCCTTGGTTTTGATAACCGAACTACCCACCAATGTAGTATCCTGGGAGCACCTCCCGTCGCACTCTGAGCCACCTGAGGCCCCCTGTTCGATCGTCCTCCATTCTCTGGCATGGCTCGAGCACAACAGCCGTGCTGGAGATGGAGACCCACCCACAGTTGAGTGCTTGCAGAGCATGCCCAAGGTGCTCAGCTTCTTCTCCAGTACCTTAGAAATAACAATGTATGGTAAATGCAGCCCAGCCTAGAGGGTAAGCACCACCAGGTTCTGTCAGTTACAGGGCTTGACCTTTTTGGTCAGAATCTCATCGAAATCAAAATGTTAGATGAAAATGGAATGCTAAAAAGTTCCAAATGGGCCAATGGTGCATACTTTTAATGCCAGCACACAGAGGAAGAGGCAGGCGGATCTCTCTGAGACTGAGGCCAGCCTGCTCTACATAGAGAGTTCCAGGCCATCTGGGGTTACAGGGAAATCCCATTTCAAAAAATAAAATTCAAATGCAGAATAACTTCAGTTTTGTAAATTTAGAAAAGCAGAGCGAAGTTTACGTCTTGATAATGGGAATGCGACATTTAAATGAAGCTTTGCTTTTATTTGTTCCCCAATTTTTTCTAAAATGACATGTTCTACCATATGGTAGAATGTGGGCTGGCAAGATAGCTCAGCAGGTAAAAACACTTGCCAGACTAACTTGGTGACCTGAGTATGATCCCTGGGAACCATGGTAGAAGGAAAAAAAGACTGACTTCCACACATATGCCATGATTTCGCGCATACACGTGCATACACACACACACACACACACACACACACACACACACACCCCATACATTTATACATACAATAATATTTTTAAATTTTATTAATTTATTGATCTGTTTATTGGGGCGGCACAGTGTGTCCAGAAATCAGAAGATAACTTGCAGGAGTCAGTTCTCTCCTGGCACCTTGGAGGTTTCAAAAATTTAACTCAGGTCATCAGGCTTGGTGGAAGGAACTTTTACCTGCTGAGACATTTCACCAGTCACATTTTAAAAATATTATATCCATGAGTAGCCTGAAAGTCTTGGGTCTAAATTTATTAAGGACTATTGTATAAAATGCACAAAATCTCAATTAAAAATATTTTTAATTATATCCAAATATGTATGGAAACACCCATACTAAAAGTTTTTGAAAAAAATTTAATCCATAGATAACATCTTACACAACTAATGCTAAACCAAACATAAAGTGATAGTGTTTTAAAATAGAAGGATTAAGATGACAATCCAACATACAAACATTCCTAATGTTTTTAATGGAATCTTTATACCTTTTTTCTTCACTTTTTATCTCCTTCTACATCTTCCAAAAAAAGTTTATTCAGTAAGCATCGTCAAGAACTATAAAGGAAGCAGGAGACAAAGTTCAGAGGCAGAGTACCTGCCTAGCAGGTGCAGACCATGGGTTCCATTACCAACATAAAAGGAAAAAAGAAAGGACTGGAGAGGTGGCTTAGTGGATAAGAACACTGGCTACTCTTGCAGAGGACCCAGGTTCAGTTCCTAGCACCTACATGGCAGCTAACAATGCTCTGTAACTGTAATCCAGGGGATCTAAGGCCCTTCTCTGTCCTCCGTGGGCATTGCATGGCACGGATGCACTTCCATACATGTAGGCAATACACTCATACACATAAAAAATAAAATGAATCAAAGAAAAGGAAAAAAAGACTCAGGCAATATTCAATTAACTGTTTTTCTTTTCTTTCACCCACAGCTGATTGTTGCCGTTGGTTTAGGGGCAGTGTCAGGCACTTGAAGGCACAGAGTGGATAGTTTCTGTGAGCTGAAGCAACTCATGATCTGGGGAAAGTCTTTGTCAGGCAGATAGAATAACTCAAAGAAAATCAGAGCTGAGAGAATCAAAAGAAGGAGCCTAGTGTTGTAGAAGAAACACATACTGCTTGACGTGACCCTCCAAGGCCTGGGCGCGGTGATGCTAAGAAGAGACCATGGTGGTGGGTCTGGGCAGAGGGAACAGCATTGATTGATTTACCTGATACCAGACCCATGACCTGAGCCACACCAGCCAATCAGGGTGTTTCGGAAGGATGCCAGGCTTTTGTGTTCCTCAAAACATGTGTCTGTGGCCACATGAACACCAGGGCCGCTGACTCTCCTCTGAAATGCTGTATGCACATTAGTCCCTGAATATAACCTGAGAGACCCAAAACTAATTTTATGAACCCTTATTTATTATAACTATTAAGTTGGACAAATGAAAGAGACGAAGGCAAACTCTTCACCTCTGGCTGAACACACAATCACCAGAGATGTTTTATGAGCTTTCAGTATCACCCTAATGCGGAGCACCCGAGCTACTATCTCTGTATTAGGGCCTGTATTTTGTTTTAAAACAAAAACAAAAACAAAAAAAAACTGCATGGTTACAGTATTCAAATATATATGTAGCACATATTTTCCAAAGAGAACACTTAAAAAGGAACAACTTGACTTGAACATAAAATAATTCCAGTTATTACTTAAACAGAAATCCCAACAGGTGGCACATAGTTCAGTTGGTAGAGTACTTTTACCCAAAAAATGCAATGCCCTGCGTTCAATCTTAGAGTCAGAAAAACAACAAAGTCTCATTAATTGATAGACTAACCAGGAATCTGTAAATTCACTAATACATGAGTAACAACTGTCTTTTAAGTTTCATAAGAACTGATACCTTATCCTTTCTTCCGGAACACAGTGAAACATTTGCTACATCATACTCAATTAATGAAAATAATTTCCTGGGACCAAGAATCAGCCTGGATTCTATCATACAGAAAACGTGCTTCTGCAGAACCCTTTCCATAGGGCCCTTTTTAAGTCTCTGTTTCTCAAGCTGTAGATGAAAGGGTTCAGCATGGGGGTCACCACTGTGTACATCACAGCAGCAGACATGTCCGTCTCAGAGGAGTGAGAGGATGAGGGATTGAAATAGACAGCGACGATGGTACCATAGAAAAGGCAGACCACAGCCAGGTGGGAGCCACAGGTGGAGAAGGCTTTCCATCTTCCCCTTGGGGATGGGACTCTCACGACAGCACAGGTGATGTGGATGTAGGAGGCCAGGATGCAGACAAATGGGATGAACATGATGAAGGACCCCTCTGTGAGGATCATCATCTCGTTAAGATGTGTGTCTGAGCAGGAGAGCTTCAGGAGGGGAGTCACATCACAGAAGAAGTGGGGGATGACATTGTCTGCACAGAATGAGAGTCGAGCCATCAGTAAAGTATGCAACAAAGCATGGAGACTGACCACCATCCATGATCCAGCCACCAGCTGGGCACAGAGCTGATGGGTCATCTTTGTTGTATAGTGTAAGGGGTGACATATGGCCACAAAGCGATCATAGGCCATCACAGCCAGGAGGATATTGTCCATGACAGCAAGCTCAAAAAGAAAATACATCTGTGTGAGACACCCAGAGAAGGAGATGACCTGACTCCCGAGTATGTGGTTGGCCAGCACCTTGGGAACAGTGGTGGAGGAGAAGCAGACGTCCACAAAGGACAGGTTGCAGAGGAAGAAGTACATGGGGGTGTGCAGGCGGGAGTCAGTGCCGATGGCCAGGATGATGAGCAGGTTTCCCAGGACGGTGGCCAGGTACATGATGAGGAAGAGCAGGAAGAGGAGCTGCTGCTGCTGCGGCTGCCTGGAGAGTCCCAGGAGGAGGAACTCGGAGACACTTGACTGGTTCATGCCTGTCCTGGTCTGAGTCCCAATGAATAGAAAACAGTGAATTCAAAACCCAGGTGGGCATGATCAGGATGTGACAGGTCCTGCTCTAGGCAGGACCACATTTACAAATCAGGCTCAGAGAGTTGCTAACACAGGATGTGGAAACCCACCCATACGTCTTCTTTCCAACACTTGGCTTTGATGCTTTTCTCCTTGAATTACTGAGACCTGCTTTAAATATTGAACATTAAAGAACACACCCTCTCTAAGACCACCTGTGTCCCTACTTACATTTTTCAGTTCTGCCTCCATCTCAGACTGACCCAACTCCTTAGTGGCTCAAAAAGACACAAGAGTGATGGTTGGTTACTACTGAGTTTGTCTCAAGTGACAATCAATGGATTAAAGCTGAGCTATGACTCCCTGTCTTTGGAAGAAGCTGCAAAGGGTTTTCTAAAAGAATTTTTCTCTGAATAAACAAATGTTTGCAACTCCACTGCTATAACCTTGCCTGGGGAGGTTGGTGCTAGCCAACACTGTCCACCTCGGCCTATTGCTTAGTGCTTCTCTTTGTTAGCAGACATTGTGATGTCTTAGAAACATCGGCAGGTCCTGAATGAGTGAGGAACAGGCATTTTGGATCTTGTGTTCTGAGCAGGAAGTATGTTGAGGACAACCATGGAACAAGCATTTACAGATGCCTCTATGGCCACTGGGACCAGATTTCCTCAGAGCCTCATTAGAGACAAGAAGAGAACAATTCCCCATGTACATCTTTGGCCCCTTTGGACCAAACAATGAGAACATCATCAGAGTTTAGGTGCAACTGTTGGGTCAAAATGTAAAGATGTTAGGAGGGGGTTATCACTGGTGGAGACAGATCCCAGGGGACATCTCTCTGGTGATGTCAGCGGTTATCATCTTGGTGATCTGAGCCTGTGCACACAGATGTGGAAATGTAGTTTTTGTATTCCTGTGTGTTCTGTTTGATATTTGTTATCTTATATCTGGTAGTCTTCAGAGGTGATAAAAAAATGTCATAGTATCTCTGATCTGCAGGTGGAAATGTTTAGAGCACATTTCCAAGATGGAAGTACACAAAGGATTTGGGATGAAGGGGAGCCCGAACCTAAGTCGTGTTCCCTCTAGGAGAACTTGGCATGTTAGAGTTGACAAACTCCAAGCCTTTCAAGTAAATACCTTTTGGAATATCTTTCTGACACACAAGTTTCATTGTTTTTCAGAATGGAACCCTTATCCCACATAGTCTCAGTGTGGTGGGGCTGGGGAGCCTTGTTCACCACACACACACACAAACACACACACACACACATACACACACACACACACACACACACACACACACACACAGAGACACTCCTCTATAGCATGTGGAAGTGGGGGGAGGTTCCACCAGTCCAAACCACTAAGGAGACGGGGCCACGATGTGTAACTCCAGTCCTCTTCTGCCTTCCCCATTCTTATCTGAGAAGCAGATGGGAGCTCAAGGGGTAAACACACACCAGGCTTGGTGGTACACACCCGCAATTCCAGCCGTTGGGAAACTGGGGCAGGAATATTACAATTTGGAGACCTGCCTGGGCTCCATTGAAGGAGGAAGGAAAAAAAAGGGAGAATTATTTGAAGATAGCCCTCCAGGTTTTCCAGTGCAGGTTCAAGTCATTTTCTGAAGATTGGTGCTTATGGCCATGTGTTGCTCAGGATGCTTTGTTTCAAATCACACAAACAGATAGTGACTAGTTAAGCAGGAAGCATCATGTGTACGTGTGTTCACATGCGTGTGGGTGCCTACGTATATGGAAGTCCAAAGTTGATGTCAGGTGTCCTCCTCAATCACTCACCGTGTTATACATGGAGGCAGGGACTCTTGCTGAACCTAGATGGAGTTCACCCATTCCAGCTACTGTAGCTAGCCAGCTTGTCCTAGAGATCTCCTGTCTCCACCTCCCAAGTGCTGGGATTACAGACGGCCACTGCGCCTGCCAGCTTTCACATGTGTTCTGGATATCTGAACGCATGCGTCTTAACACTTTTTCACTGTGCCATCTTCCCAGCCCCAACAGAAAACCTTTTTTTTGTTGTTGTTTGGGTTTTTTGGTTGGTTGGTTGGTTGAGACAGGGTTTCACTATGTAGACCTGGCTGGCCTGGAACTTGCTGTGTAGACCAGGCAGCCATCAAACGCACAGAGATCAGCCAGAAAGACTTTTAAATAAATGATTCTTGATTCACTGATGAGTGACTCTCTGATTAATAAATAGTACAGACATACTATCCTGGGGTGGGCAGATAGCCACGCCAGTGGGGCAGCAACTGATGTCAATGACAGTGCAAGATGTAGCACTCAACACCTGGTTCCATAATCCTGTTCTGTTTGCCAAATCCATGTTCTTCTGAGACTGGGTTCATCAGTTCTCCAGGGAAACAGAACCAACAAAACATATATATTCTGATATTACATATATCAGAATTATGGATCTGAGCATTTCAAAAAGAAATGTGTCAGAGACTGTACGGTGGTGTACATCTGAAATCCCAGCATTCAGGAGACTGTCACTGGAGAATGGTAAACTCTGTGACAGCCTGAGATCCATAGCAAGACCTCAACTCAAAACAAAACAAAATGAACTCTATCAGGTTTTGCCATAGTAGCATTCCATAGAAGTACCCAGCTTAAAGTACTGTACTTTCTTTAAGTACAGTAACTTAAAGAAGTGGTCTGAAGGTCAACTGAGCTTTAGACTGTGGGTCACCAGGGCTTGGCACCAGTAGCTGCCTGGTTCACACCCATTCTTCTTGAGCTCCTCCTGGGTCTCAGCATGCAGGGCTCACTTCCCAAAGAGTATGTTCTCCTGGGGAGGGCCTACAGGCAGGAAGGCACACCCCACTGCCCAGCTCTCTACATGTTACTCCTCAATCACTTTCACTTGGTAAAGCAACTCATGTGACCAAATCCTAGGTCAAGGGACCGTAAAGAGAACCATCTACCAGAAGCCACAAAGAGTATAGAAACATAATTGCTTTACAGGAAAGTGAAGGGTTGAGACCTGTATGTTAGCTTATTGCAAGAACCGAGGATACACAGCAGTGCATCTGAGAAACACAGACTTGGATTGCATTGATTATATTTTGCAAAAATTTTTGAGGCAGGGTCTCATGTAGCAGAACTGGTCTTAAACACTATTACAGGTATGGACCACTGTTCTAGTTACTTACTATTGCTGTGACAAAACACTTTGACCAAAACCAACTTGGGAGAGAAGGGTTTATCTTATAGTTCCCAGGTCACAGTTCATCACTGAGGGAGGCCAAGGTAGGAAGGCAGGGCAGGAACCCAGAGGCAAGAGTTGAAGCACAGACCATGGAGGAACACTGTTTACTGGCTTGTTCCCCTGGCCATTGCTCAGACTGATTTCTTATATAATACAGGACCATCTGCCCAGGGATGGCACTACCCACAGTGATCTGGGTCCTTCCGTATCACTCAACAATCAAGAAAATGCCCCACTGACATGGCCACAGGCCATTCCAATGGAGACAGTTCCTCAGTTGAGATTCCTTTTACCCAAGTATATCATGTTGACAACTAAAGCTATCCAGCACAACGACTGCAGGAAAAAATATTTAGGCGAACATCAAAGTATCATGCCATGGCTCATGCCTGCATCCCAGTACTCTGATGGCTAAGGGAAGAGAACTTGTAGTTTAAGGACAGACTAAGTTACATAGCAAAATCCCACTGGGAAAGAGAGACAGAAATGCTAAGGAATGTTTTCAAAGGATGATGATAAAAGTGAGCTGGGATGTAGCTCAGAGCTGGAGTGTTTCGCGTGCCCAAGGCCTTTGATTTTCATCTGTGTACTGGTAAAATAATGACAGTGTGGTAGATGCAGCACAGCTCAGAGGGTAAGCATCACCAGGGGGTCCAGCCAGTCAACAGGGATCTTCCTGTTGTCAGACCTCATCCCAAGTGAAATGCTAGATGAAAAGAAATAAGTAGACACCAAACTATTCCACGTGCAGAATTATCTCAATTTTGTAAATTTAGAAAAGTAGAGGAAAGTTTAAATCTGGGTGACGGGGTGACAAAATTGAAGTGATATCGTTTGCTTGTGCTTCTTCTCCAAATGTTCTACAATGGCATCTGTTCTGTGTACGCACATATATCATACTGACACCATCATCATCGAAGAAACATGTTTAAAGATTTCTATTTATTTTTATTTTATGTGTTTGAGTGTTTTGCCTGCATGGGTTTAAATGAACCACACATGTGTCTGATGCCCATGTAGGTCAGAAGAAGGTGCCATATCCCCTGGAACTAGTGCTAAAGACGGTTGTTAGCTGCAATGTGGGTGCTGGGAACTGAACTCTGGTCTTCTAAAAAAGCAGAAATTGCTCGTAACTTTGGAGCCATCTCTCTAGCCCCCAAAGATATACAATTTTAAAGTCATTTTAATGGTATTGGCAAAATCTTACTCAGCAAATGCTAAAACATAAGCGGAATGGTGGAATTTGTGCAAAGGAGGATGACCTTGGCAAGAAGACACACGCGCCCTTCCTGGTGTCTTTGCTATGGGCTGTCTAGACATTTTTGTTCTTTCTAATTTATAACTTTCATTTTTACTCTTTCAAAATCTATGTATTTATTTTTATGTATATGAGCGTTTTGCCTGCGTGCATGTAAGTGCATCTGTGTCATGTGGTGCCTACACAGGTCAGAAAAGGATATTGGATCCCCTGAAACTGAATTTAAGGATGGTTGTTAGCTGTCATGTGGGTGCTGGGATTTGAACTTGGGTATATCTGTAAGAACAGCCAGTGCTCTTAACCTCGGAGCCATCCCTCCAGCCCTAAGTTTATTTTCTAAGAAGTTTCTTCACTAAACATGCTCAAGAACTATGAAGAGGGCAGAAGCCGCTCAGAGGCAGTGCTCCTCACGGCGCGTGGCCGCGCTCCCTCCCCAGCACCAAAGCAAACACAAATCAGGCAAAATTCACTCATCCCATTTTTTCCCTTCCTTCAGCTAAAGTTGATTGTTGTCTTTGGTTCAAGAGCACCACCAGACACTTGGGGACAGAGTGAGCAATTGTGTGTATGTGTGGCAGAGGGAGTCTGAGTCATCATGATGTAGGGTCTGATGGAATATTTAATAAACATATGGATTTAAATCCTTGTTTTCCCTCTCTGTGTCTGTCAGCAAGGTTCAGCTGACAAGTTTGTGGTTAGAATGGTGACATAGCTATCTAGAACCACTGGCCTTGTGTCCTGATGAAACTTCCTCAGTTCTGTTTGTCTCAGAGACTTCCCCAATGACTTTCGACTGGGGATTTTGTTTTTCACATGTTCTTCTTTTCTAAATTTATAATAATTTTCCTGTTTTTAAGATTTTGCTGATAATCAATATGTACGTTTCCTTCTCACTGTAACCCAATGCCTAAGGTGTGAAAGGTATATGCTACTTGCCTTCAGGATCCAGATGTTAAGACTTTGACCCACTGGACCAATCTGCAGCCTAAATAAAATACCGTACACTCCAGGTGTCCTGCCTGATCTTTCCCACAACAGTCTCAGCAGCTGGGGAAAGTCTTAAGGGGAAATACAATCACTGTAAGAATAACAGACCTAGAGAACCAAAATTAGAGGTCAAAGGTTTCGTGGAGCCGGAGGTGGCATTGACTTGATTCTTGAAGGCATGGGCAGAGGGCTGGTCAGAAGAGACCCAGGTAGTGGGTCTGGGCAGATGATCAGCAAATGCTGATTTCTACCTGATACCACACACAGGACCTCAGCTATACAGATTCCTATATAACCAATCAGGATTGCTGGCTTGGGTTCTTCACCCCTGGGTGCCTGGAGCCATATCGCATCTGTGGCCTCTGAGTTTCCTCTGAAACACGTTTATTGACAGTAGTTCTTATATTTCATGAAAGGAGCTTTTGTGACCCAGTCTCTGTGAGGACCACAATGTGTCCTCTGTGAGGACACTTACAGGAGGCCCGGTAAACCCTCTACCCTTGGCTGCTCATTAGCACCGCCTCGGATTTTTTTTTTCAGCTCAGTGTTACTCCACCCTCCAGAGCTCCAACTTATTCGCTCAGTATGGAGATCTTACATTGTTAATATAGTCTAGGGGTTAACAGTAGTCACCTACTTATGTAATATGTATCTTCCAACAGATCTTTTAAAAGGGAACATCTTAGGTGCTGGTGAAATGTCTCTGCAAATAATGACACTTGCCACCAAGTCTGAGTACTTGAATTGAAATCCCAGGGACCCACATGGTGGAAGAAAAAAGTTGACTCCTGCAAGTTGTCCTCTGACCTCCACACTGCTGTCTGTGACATGCATGAACTGAGAGAAAGAAAGACAGACAGAGAGAGGAAGACAAAAAGGGAAACAGAGATAGAGACAGAAAGGAAGACAGAGGGAGAGAGAGACAGGGAGGGACCAAAGGAATGAGCAACTAGGGGCTGGAGAGATGGCTCAGTGGTTAAGAGTATGGCTGCCCTTACAAAGACATGGGTTCAGATTCCAACACCCACATGGAAGCTAACGACTATAACTTCAGTTCCAGGGCATCTGACACCCTCTTCTGATCTTCTCTGGCATTGCACAATATGAGTGCACTTACATACATGCAAGCAATATACTTATACGCATAAAATAAAAATAATAATTTTTTTTTTTAATGAACAACTTTGAGGACCAGACAGATGGCTTCATAGTTAAGAGCACTTGCTGCTTTTCCAGAAAACCCAAGTTTGGTTCCTAGCACCTACATCAGGTAGCTCATAACCACCTATAACACCAGTTCCTAGGGATCTAATGCCCTCTTCTGGCCTCCATGGGCACCCACACCCAAGTGGCATACACAGACATATATATATATATATATATGCACATTTGAATAAAAATATAAAAAATGTTTTAAAAAAAGCAGAGTTGTGGGTGGTGGCACACACCTTTAATCCCAGCACTTGGGAGGCAGAAGCAGGTGAATCTCTGTAAGATCAAAGCCAGCCTGGCCTACGTAGTGAGTTCCAGACCAACTGGGACTACATTAAGATCCTGTCTCCAAAAAGAAAGAAAGAAAGAAAGAAAGAAAGGAAGGAAGGAAGGAAGGAAGGAAGGAAGGAAGGAAGGAAGGAAAAAAGGAAGGAAGGAAAGAAAAGAATAAATTGGGGACAAAGAGATGAGCTGCGTCTATAAAGTGTCTGCCTTGTTAGTGTGAGGAACTGAGCTCCATCCTAAGAAGCCACATTAAAAAAAAATAGGACATGGTATGCACTTTTAAGCCCAGTATTGAGGAGATGGAGACAGGTAGATCTCTGGAGCTCTATGGCCAACCCGTCCAGACTAATCAGCAAGCTCCAGGTCCCATGAAAGGAGTTATCTCAAAAACAAGACAGATAGCTCCCAAGAAATGATACTCTGACCTCTGGCCACCACTTGTATTCATGATGTTCACATATGCATGCACACAAAGAGAAGCAACTTTTATTGCACATGAAATAATTCTAAAGCTTGTCATTCCCAAGGGTTGCAAAATGCAGCTCAGGGATAGAGGGGTTACCTACCGTGCACAATGCTTGGGTTCCATCCCTAGCTCCACAAAAACAAACAAGACAAAATCAGATCAAGTCCCATTATTTGGTCAGTGCACTTCTGCCCCTAGTGAACAAGAGTCCTCTAACAAAAGAAAACACAATTGCCTTCTAAGTGCTGCTAGCACAGTCCTGTGCTTGTTTCCAGGCTCTAATGAAACAACTGCTGAATTGTTTTGAACTGTGAAAAGTACCTTTCCTTGGGAACAAGAATAAGTCTGGATTCTCTCCTTAAACAGAAATGGTCTTTCTATGGACCACTTTCCAGAGAGCTTCTTTCAAGACCCTGTTCCTCAGGCTGTAGATGAAAGGGTTCAGCATGGGGGTCACCACTGTGTACAGCACAGTGGCTGCTGTGTCCTTCTCAGCAGAGTGTGAAGAAGAAGGATTGAAATACACAGCGATGATGGTGCCGTAGAAGAGAGAGACCACAGCCAGGTGGGAGGCACAAGTGGAGAAGGTTTTCCACCTTCCCCTTGGGGATGGGACTCTCAGGACAGCACAGGTGATGTGGATGTAGGAGATCAGGATGCACACAAATGGGGTGATCATGATCAGTGCCCCCTCAGAAAGAATCACCACCTTGTTGAGATGTGTGTCTGAGCAGGAGAGTTTCAGGAGGGGGGTCACATCACAGAAGAAGTGGGGGATGACATTGTCTGCACAGAATGAGAGTCGAGCCATCAGCAGAGTGTGTAAAAGGACATTCAGGTTGGCAGTGACCCAGGATCCCACCACCAGCAGAGCACAGAGCTGGTGAGTCATCTTCGTTGTGTAGTGTAAGGGGTGACATATGGCCACAAAGCGATCATAGGCCATCACAGCCAGGAGGAAATTGTCCATGTCCACAAACATGAAAACAAAGTACATCTGTGTGAGACACCCAGAAAAAGAAATAGAATGACTCCCAAGTATGTGAATGGCCAGCACCTTGGGGACGGTGGTGGAGGAGAAGCAGACGTCCACAAAGGACAGGTTGCAGAGGAAGAAGTACATGGGGGTGTGCAGGCGGGAGTCAGTGCCGATGGCCAGGATGATGAGCAGGTTTCCCAGGACGGTGGCCAGGTACATGATGAGGAAGAGCAGGAAGAGGAGCTGCTGCTGCTGCGGCTGCCTGGAGAGTCCCAGGAGGAGGAACTCAGAGACGCTCGACTGGTTGGTGCCTGTCATTGGTCTATGAGCCTGGGCCCAAGGCAGACAGATGATTAAATTCTAAAACTTGGGAATGATGATTACATGGGGCAATTAAGGGGCTGGATAGATGGCTCAGCAGTTAAAAGCACTAGCTGCTCTTGTAGAAAACCTGGGTTCAGATCCCAGCACCCACATGATGGCTCACAACCATCTGTAACTCCAGTCCAGGAGCTCCAGTGCCCTCTTCTGACCTTCCTGGGCATTGTACAGCACAGGTGCACTTACATACATGCAGCAAAACACTCATACTCATAAAATTAAAAAAATATTAATTTTTTTAAAAGATGGGACAATTAGAGTGCAAGAAAATAGGTCATAGGGCTTAGAAAAGGCATGAGAATTTTGCTCCCTGACGTGACTTCATTTCTTCATCAACAAAATATGATGGCTTCCTATGGGTCGCACACCACATCTGTGGAAGAACACCAAACGGAGCAGAACATGGATCCCTGTTCAAGTGTGTGCACTGTCTGGACACTCTACCATTACTTCCTTTTTTCTCTTTTAGGCAAGTTCTCCCCTGTCTTTTCCAGGGTGGCCTTGAACTTAGAATTTTCCTGACCCTGCCTCCCAAGTTCATGGGTGACATGAGCCACCATGCCTGGCCATCTCATGGTTTGTATTTATCTGTTTGTTTGAGACAGGGTCTCTCGGGGAGCCCCAGCTGTCCTGGAACTCACTATGTAGACCAGGCTGGTCTCGGTCTCATGGAGAGCCACCTGCCTCTGCCACCCAAGTGGTGGGATTCAAAACTGTGCTACCATGCCCGGACCCACCTCATGTTTTTTAAAAGTGTGATTTTTTTAAATTACAGATATAAGTAATCTAGCAGTCAGGAGGGTGTGGTATGACTGCCTGAAATCCCAGCACTTTGGAGGTGAAAACTGTACAAGCAGGAATTCAAGGTCATCCTCGGCTACATAGTCCGTCTTAGAGCAGCCTGAGAAACATGCAGTTGCATCTAGATGCCCATTCCTGGGTGAACAGACAAAGAAATTGTGGCAGATATACACCGTGGAGTTTTATTCAGCCATAAATAAGAAAAAAATTAGATTATTTGAAGGAAAATGGAGGGAAATAATATCACCATATTAAGCGAAATATAATCAGACTCAGAAAAAAATTTCCTCTCAAATGAAGAAGTAGGTTTAAAAATATATTATTAAATTAGATTGGGACACACTGAGGGCTGGAAAGATGGCTCAGCAGTTAAGGGCACTGGCTGCTCTTGCAGAGGACCTGTGTTTGATTCCCAATACCCACATAACAGCTAACAACCCTCTATAACTCCAGTTCTAGGGGATCTGACACCCTCCTCTGGCCTCTTTGGGCATTGTCCAACACAGGTGCACTTCATATATGCAAGCAGTACACTCATACACATAAAATAAAAATAATAAATAAAATGTTTTTGAAAAGAATGGGACCCATTTCAAGGAACAGGGAGACAAGAGGTAATATAGAAGACAATAGAGGATGAAGTGGTTTCTATGAGATCAAAGTTCATTTTATACTTGTGTGACGATGCCATGATGAAGACATTGGTTTGTACAATTATATTTATACATAATATAAATATGCAATATAAAACCACAAAATACACAGAGACAGGCAGATATAAGCACACACACACACAAACACACATATACACACACTGAATGGTTGCCTTAGATGCTAACATGTAATGAATATTTAATGCTCAGTTGATGCCATCTGCATCATTAGTGCTGTTGCTTTGGAGAAACCATCTGCATTCCATCATCTCTAATCTGGACAGGTCACATGTTCCTGACCTGTTTCTGATGAGGACTGAATCCGCCTCAGCAATAACTGCACACAGAATAATAATCATTCTGTTGCCACTCTCTGGGCTCCTTTTAGAGAGCTGAGGCAAGGCTTTCTGGCTAGGTAGACTGAGCTGCTGATAAAATTAAAGAGGGATAGGTGGAAGCTTAGCCAATCTGTGTTCCCCACATTCAGGATCTCAGAACCTGATGTGACCACCACTAGTCATGATCAGGACTGTGAAGAATGACCAATGGCCCCGGGACTGTTTCTATGGTCCCACCTAAAAGACACTGAGGGGCATCCCTATGAGGGTTCACTCTCAATAAGCAGTTATTGAAGAAATCCCACGGACCTGACCCTGACTTAGAGTAGATGTCAGTCCTCACCATCACCAGAAGTCCTGGGTTTGCTTCACTTTTTCAGATCTGGCCTGTTGGTCTGAGGGAGAAGAAGTTGTCATTGGAGATGTCAGACTGAGTCTGTATGCAGAAGACTCTGGAGCGCAGACTCAGACCTGAGAACCGAAAGGACATTTGGGAGAGGTACAAGCTCAGAGGAGCCTCCGTGGCCACTAGGGCCATAGTCCCTGAGAGCCTCGTTAATCAAGCCGAGAACAATTTGTCCTCTCTTCTTTGGGCTCTTTGGGGTCCAGTGCTGACAATAGGCATCTATCATCTTGAGTTAAAACATTAAAAATGATGCAGTCTTGAGGGTAATCATGGCAATGCCCTACTCTAGAGAAAACTAGAAATCCAGTATTTTAGCCTTTACCCACCCATGCTGGGGTGGTGCCTTTCTTAAGAAATGTATGTAAAGCCATATAAAGATTGAGAGAATAACCTTTGGGTGCTGGTGAGATGGCTCAGTGTATAAAAGTGCAAAGTGCTCGCTACTAAGTCTGATGATCTAAGTTCAATCCCCAGGACACACACAGTGGAAGGAGAGAACTGAGTCCTACGGGGCATTCTCTCTCTTCTTTCTGGCTATGGATAAAATGTGACAAATGCTCAAGATCCGACCAGCCTAACTCTGCACTCTGGGACTATGACCAAGGCAAATCTTCCCTCCTTAAGTTGCTTTTGCCAGATATTGTGTCATAGTAACAAGAAAAGTAACTGATACAGATCTTCAGTGTCCCCTAAGGTCCATGGATTAAAGTCTTAGTCCACATGAAGGCTTCATTGGGAGACGGTGGACATCTGAGAGATAGGGCTCGATCGGAGGAAGTCAGGTCCTCAGGGTGTCCCCTCGAACAGGAGAGTGAGACCTCCTCCCCGTCTTTCCCAACTATAAGGTGAATGCTTCTCTCCGCTGCATCCTGCCATCATGCTGTGCTGTCTCACCACAGGCCCCGAACGACAGATCGTCAGTCAGCTGTGAATTAAAATCTCCAAAACCATGACCCCAAATAAGCCTCTTTTCTTTATAAACTGATCATCAGAAGTATTTTCTCTCATGATGGAAAGCTGATGAGCACCCATGTGAGAACCAGGTGATAGACGGGTTCATAAACCACCTAGAGCTAGTGCCAAGAAACGGCTCCACTAGAGAAACAGACTCTAATATCTGCTGTGTTTGAACTGTATTTGACTAAAGTGATTAGTAAATAAATGTAAATGGTCATGAAAGAAGATTTTCTATGAAATAAAAAAATAGTCTTGCCAATTATAGTCCAAGATCAGTGAGCACTCTTAGCACCCACATGTTGATTTCTAAATACTGATCTTTGAAAACCATATCACTTAGGCACACAAGGCGCAAGGGAGACTGGGAAAGAACATAGCTAGCTCACAAGGCCACTAGAAGAGAGGCAGAGAAAGTACAAAAACAGGAAGTACAAAATTCTGACTGTCTAACGAAGTCTGCCACAGTATGGTCAAGAAAAATCTGTTGTTGAACTTACCATGGCAAGTCTGTAAATCACTGGCACAAAAGAAAATAACTGAAGACCTTCAAACTGAATGCAGCAAAAACTGTATATACAAGAAGAAGCCAAGGGAGTTTAAAAAATCAATGAAGTTTATTTTTACACTAGGGATGTAGCAGTTAATAAAACAGACTTTTAAAACATGGGGTTGGGGGGTTCATACATACAAACCCAGGACAGGGGCAGAGGCTAAGGCAAGAGCGTTAAGAGAGTTTGACACAAGCTGAGTATGGTGATACAGGTTTGTAATCCCAGCACTTGGGAGATGGAGGCAGTAGAATCAGGAGTTCAAGGTCATCTTCTGCTACATATTTTGAAGCCACTCTTGGAAGAGAAGAGAGAATGAAGAGAGAGAAAATAGAATGGAAGCTGGGTGTGGTGGTGCACGCTTTTAATCCCTGCACTCAGGATGCAGAAGCAGGCAGATCTCTGAGTTCAAGGCCAGCCTGGTCTATGTAGTGAATTCCAGGCCAGCTGCGGCTACAGGGAGACCCTGTAATAGAACTGGACTCCACCTCAGAAAATACTGCTGCTCAACGCTTCCATTCGCTCCCCCTCCCCAAGGTTGAGCCCTGTGCTTTGAACCAACAGGTCATTTAACCGGAACACAAACTCCATTAGGGGTGATTCTCTCTCCCTTATTCTAATAGCCATTCTGCCTTCTTCAAATGCAGACAAAGGGAAGGAAGAAGGGCTGAAAGAAGGGGAGGAGGAAGAGAGAGGAGAGAAAGGAAATCACTGATGCCTAAAATGTAGTCTGTGACTCCAGCACACTCTGAGCAACCAGCCTCTTTCCTAAAGTATAGCTGCTCTCGGGTTCAGAGGACTCTGGGCTTTCTGACACCAAAGTGTTCACCCACCAATTTGCGGGGCCCCAAAATCATAGACCACCACCAAGACTCACCTAAGGAAGGAAGCTTTTTCCCACCCTGAAGAAACTAGAAAAAGTCACAAAAGCCAGGTATAGAGGAGGCTGCCTTTAATCACAGCACTGGGAGGCAGAGTCAGGAGGATCTCTGTGAGTTCCAGGCCAGTTGGGGTTATACAAAAACAAAAGCAAACAAAACAAAATCACAGAAGTAGCTGAGCTGAAATAGAGATCCAAGCAGAAAATCGTCCATAACCATGACCCTGGTCAAGCGTTCATCATCTGCCTGAAACCCTCCCCATTCTGCAAGGGCTCTTTTCAGCCCTCACACACACAGTCAGCTGTCAGAAAAGCGGCATCTGTTTCTGGCATTTTCTTACTTCTTTGACCTGCCTGTGTGCCATCCTCCTAGAGTCTCTTGGTCTGCCTCCCTCCTCTGGCCCTGAGTTAAAAAGCCTTTTATATTGATAACTGCTGGGGCGCCAGGGGTTTCACTAAAAAAATTGTTCCATTTTCCCCACAGTATATCTTCCAAGTCAACCAGGACAGATTAAATTTTCCTTTGTGAGGTTGGACAACATTAATAAAGCAAAATGAAGTTGCAGTGGTGGGTCACGCCTGTAATCCTAGTACTCAGGAGACTGAAGCTGAAGGAAAATTCAAGGCCACCCTGAGCTACATAGGGGTACGCTGCCCCTAGACAGCCCAGAAAACACAAAACAAAAACAGGAACAGAAAGAAACAGTGTGTTTGGTTCTGCATTTTAATGATCATCCCCTTCTGTCCTTCAGCCAGGCTGATACAATAAAACGTCTTTCCACTTACCTTCAGTACCCCTGAGGGTCTCAACAGTCTAAGACCCCAGATAAAAAACTCTCCAGAAATAGCTGGCAGTTACATTAGGGTGGGATACCTATACATGCTTTTATAGCTATGAAATGGGCTCAGCAGAACGGAACGTTCAATCAAATACGTATGCGTCCGGGGTTACTTCTCCAAAATACCAATCACGAATACTGCTTCATTTACCTTCACTCCTTGTGGCCAAAATAGGCCTAAGGTCTTTAAATTGTTCTATCAGTTTCTTGTCCAAATTAGAGGTTTTAGTTTTTTCTAGTTTATAGGTAACACATTCGATTCTAGTCAACCTGATTTGATTGGTCCAATAGTTCTGTTTTTGAGGTTTAACTGAGTTTGCAGTTCAAAATATCACCTCACTACCATGTGAGGGAAAGCTACTACACACAACTACCCCAGGTGGGACTCGAACCCACAATCCCTGGCTTAGGAGGCCAGTGCCTTATCCATTAGGCCACTGGGGCAGATGAGTACCCTGTTTCTTGAAAAGTATTAAAAGGAATAATTCGTCATTGGTGGCTAGACAGCGTTCAGGAATTCTTTGGGGGTTATTTTTCTTCCCAGGAAATCATGATGGAGCGCTGGCGGCGCTCCAGCCCTGGCGCGCTCTTCTCCCTGGGCTCGTTCCGGCTCCTGCCGTCTCAGCCCGCGACGCCGCGGGATCCGCGCGGGTGCTTCCCCTCCAGGGCTCCCAGGCTCCGGGATACTACCCACCTTAGGTGAGGGTTCGGCTAGCATGCCTTTAAAAGACCCTCGGTGATGGTTCTCCTAGGCCCAACGCCCAACTGAGAACCAGCGGGGCACGGAGCTGAGCGGAGGCGGGGAAGGAGCCGGGGAGGAAGGCGGGAGCCCTGCAGGACAGAAGAACGAGCCCACCTGAACCCGCAAGGCCCGAAACCAGAGCTTCTTCCGCCTGCCCACTGACGCAGCCCAGGGCTGAACGCCACCTGCAGGGCCTGGCCACAGTCCAGGACCCCGAAAAGAGTCATCAGGGCGACAGAGAGAAAACCTCAGAGCTGCCCAAAGCCACATCCTGGGTGGAGTTTTCGGGAAACTCTTCTTTATTCTCTGTGGTTCATAACTCATCCTGTGGTGAAAACTGAGCAGAATTTGGAGCTCTTCAGATACCGCCATCTCCAGACTCCCCAGCTCCTTCCCCTCCCATCTGTCATTGTGTAACCTGACACTGGAATTAGCCTGGCGGTTTGAAACCACCAGAGTTTGGAAGCGAAGGTCCATCGCTAAAGGGAATTCTGCAGAGGCGGGCTGCTGGTTCTTGATTCCACTCGTTTAAAATCGTTTGCATTTTGACAGGGGCAAAAAGATAAAGGAAGCTTCGATTCAAACGGACAAAGCCGAGACCTAGCTAGTTCTGGGAGAGGCTTCTTTCTCCTCTCTGCGCCCCGGAACCCTGGAAGGTGCTGGGCTACGAGTGAACCCAAGGAGGGGACACGCATCAAACGGCTTTTCCGGTCATTCTTGCTCTTGGACCAAGAACAGACTACCGATGGCTAGAGGCCAGTGATCTGCAACTAAATCTGCCCTTAAAGGCTACTGGCAAACTGCAATTTATTACTAGACCAGATATCTTGTACAATGCCCACAACTCGGATTTCTCCACTTCTTTTTCTTTGTTTGCTTATTTATGTTTTGGTTTGAGAAAGGTCTTAAGTAGATCAGGCTGCCTCAAACTGGTTATAACTGAGGAAGACCTTGAGGACCTCTGACACTCCTGCCTCCTCCACCCAAGTGCTGTGATTACAGGCATGTCCTACCACACCTCATTTCTAGTGTTCTCATCATGAAAACTACATTAGATATTTTTTGGCAAGAATGCTTCACAGCCTGTAGCACTAGTTCAGAGGCATGTGTCAGCAAATCTATCCTTGGTAGATTAACCTGGACCCATCTAAAGGACCACTTGATTAAGCTATATTTCCAAATGCCTGAATAGTATTTGCACACAGTTCTTGCACATTTGTCAGATTCATCTGTAGCAACTTGATCATCTCTGACCCTGACCTAAAGAGCTTGCTTGCTTGCTTCTTGTGGGATGCTAGGAATCCAATTAGGGACTCGGGCATGCCAAGCAAAGGCTCTACCACTAGGGTTTTCTTCTTGAACCCACTGCTTGGAGGGTTTGGGTCCAGTGCATGGGTAATGAGCTTAAGAGATGGCCATTTTGTTCTGTATAAAGTCTGGTGAGACATCCAAGAGTCTCGACATCTTAGGAACATCTCTTCCCTCAGGCAAAACACTTTGCAGAAACAGCAGCCAGTCATGTTGGGGTGGGGAGAGAGTGTTTCTGTGCATACTCCCATCCACCGCAGAGTCTAGGCAATCCCAGCTCTGTTCCAGCTTTCTGTCCATTCCCAGGGTCCCAGCATAGTCACCATTAGAGGAATTGGCAAGTGCCTTCCAAATAACTACAGATCAGAGGTTCCATGCACCTGGTCATGGTTCCCAGGTCCATTTAAACTTGGCTAGAGTGTCCTTTACTGTCCTGAAAGCTGTTTTTTGTGTGGTTGGTTGTGGATTGGGGGCTGGGGAATCCAAGAGTGTCATTTAGCTCAGGCTGTCCTCAAACTCACAGTTCTACTGCCCCAGCCCTCCTAAGGATGGAATTATAGTCATGTACCTTGTGACCCACTATCAAGTTTTTCTATTTTGTTTGCTTTTTTAAAAAAATAATCCAACATTTTCTGTTGTTTCAGTGAGTTAGTTTGAATAATCCCAGACATTCTTGTTGGTTGTAAATTTGGTTTATGGACTAATGATGTGGCTCAGCTAGTCATCCCGAGCACTAGGTAAACTAGGCAAAGAGTTGCATGAAAGTCCAGCACTTGGGAAGTGGAGAAGTGAAGAACAGAAATTCAGAGTCATCTCTGGCTGCATACAGAGTTCAGAATCAGTCTGTCTCAAAACCAGAATAAAACAGAGGAGCCACTTTGAATACTTTAAAGACATTTTTCCTTTGTGTTTGTTTTGCCATACCTGCTATGTAGCCAAGGATGACCCTGAATTCTGAACCTCCCGCCTACAAATACACAGGTTTTACTTTTTGTTTTTGTTTTTAATTCCCATGTGGTTTAAATGGTCAATAATTCCCAAAGAAAACGGAAGGGCTTGTCTGGGACTTGAGGCCAGAACACCTTGCACCCTAAGGAAGGAAGAACCATATCCCTAGATCAATGAGCCACACAAACTGTGTGGTCTGGTGTTCTAAATGGCAGTGATTGAGACCTGGTGGAGGACTTTCTGAGCTGATCTGGAAACAGAATTAGATTTCACATCCATCTGGAAAGAGTAAATTTAAGGGCAGGAAATTGCTCTGCACCCTGTTCCATCGCAGGTAAAAGTTAGAGAGCAGACTGTGACAGCCACCCACACCCCATCTAGTGCACATCCAGCGCCCGCCTGCAGACCAGAGCAGCCTGTCAGTCAAGTCAGCTCGCCCGCTCACAGATTCATGTCGTAGACCAAAACTCGTTGATGGAGGTGCTCCGGGTCAAAATACACTGTTCGCCCAACGTGGGGCTCGAACCCACGACCCTGAGATTAAGAGTCTCATGCTCTACCGACTGAGCTAGCCGGGCGTCCCACAACCAGCCTCTTGGTTGTACATATTAATTAGGGTAGACTAGGGGGGGAATTACCAAAACTAGATTTCTGAGCCATATTTTCTGAGACACACAGAGTCCTCCCACAGATCTGCGCATCCGATGCCCTGGCTGCCCCTTCCGCCAAGCCAGGGACGCCGGGGTGAAACCGAGGCACGCGGGGCCCTCCCTGGGACGAAACTATTACCTTCTTGTTAGCGACAGAGACGCGACCTGCAGCCCTCTCTTCTCCCATCCGCTTCCCATCTTCGCCTCCAGGTGGCGCCTCCAGTCCGGTCTGCGCTCTGTAACCGCACAAAGGAAGCTCTGGGCGGGAGGACCCCTCCTGTACCGGGTCTGGGTCACCGCTGCTGCGGATCAGGAGACAGGCCAACAGCTGGAGCTTGTTAAATGGCTGCACCGACCACGACTTCTCTTTTCCCAGCCCAGCTTCCCCAAAACCCAACAGGAGAGGTGGCTCTTGGATCACCTGGACAATGGCAGATAGGAGGGGGAGAGGGCCGCGTCCCTCTAAGGTCCCCGGGGCTGGGGGCCGAACAAACAAACACAATACGATGTTTTGGCAGGAAAAAAATAAGTCGGGCTCACCCGGGATTTGCATCCAGAATTCTCTCAGTGAGTTTCACACCTCTAGATCAACCTGGAACCTGCAGTCGCTCCACTTTACTGTTGTCCAAGCTTCCTGGAGGGCGCGGGGTGAGATCCACCAGATCAAGTCGTGCTGAGAACAGGATTTCACCCAGCAAATTCAAGTCCACCCCTACCAGTTCAGAGTCAAGATCAACCCCTGCGCCCTGGGTGTGTCTTACCGGCCTCCCTTCCGCTTTCACTGAGAAGCCTGTTGATAGGAGCTGCGGGCAAAGCCCTTCGATCAACACAGACCCTGCTAGGAACCTGCAGGACTGAGCTAAGTGTCTGAGACCAGACCAGAAATGTCCAGAGAGAAGCAATGATCTGTTATAGCAGAATAGCGACTTCATTGAGGGTTTTCTTTTCCGAAGCCTTTTGGAAAACTATACCACTTCAAAATGTGCCGCCCAGTGACAATTAATCAATGTGGCCTCAGTATCTCAGATACCAAAACGTGAGCCGCCCAACGTGGGGCTCGAACCCACGACCCTGAGATTAAGAGTCTCATGCTCTACCGACTGAGCTAGCCGGGCTTCTAAAGAGCATGCTTAGTAAGGTTAATCTGAGCATACTAGAAACTGAGTCATGAACCCGTTTCCAACATTAGGGACACATTCTGGGCCGACATGAAGTCTCCCGCTCCAAAAACGATCACTTCGGATGCCACGAATCTCCTCTTGGCTTGGGGAAGCCAAGATTTGGGGCACCAGAGGACCGAGGACTCAGGAGGCGCAGCCCAGACCCGGCAGGCCCCTGCGAGGCCCTCCTAGGACGAAACCATTGGGGGAGCGTTAGAGAGACAGACGCGATCAACCCGCCCATCCAGTCTCCTTTGTCCTGTCCTGGTGGGTTCTCCCTCTCATCTTGGCTTCACTGCCCAGCTAGCCTCCCTCTCCTCCCTGCCTTCTAACACTGCAAAACAAGTGTCCCAGAGCTGAGTCAAATGTCCAGGAAACCAAAAGCTTCCTCTGACGGGAGAAATTTCTGCCAAGACAACAGAGTGAGAGATACGGAGAAAGACGTCTGACATCCGCTGTGGGGTTCAGTCACTGGGCTCAGTACGTTCGGACTCCCAAAACGTACTAGCCACCCAACGTGGAGCTCAAACCCACGACTCTGAGATTAAGGGTCTCACGCTCTACCGACCGAGCTAGCCGGGCCCTGTAGCTAAAGCTGCAGACGGCTTTGGTGATGTTCGATATACGGATTACTCAATGTGTCCTGAAGTTGAAGGTAGAAAGTGCTTTTAATAACTAAGCTATCTCTCTAGCTATTGCTTCAGCGCTCCCCTCCCAGTTGGTACTCAAATATATAAATTTACATTATACATCATCCTGGTGCATGGCACATTCTCAAGCCCTTCATCCCAAAACAAAAGCAAAGACCAAGCCTACCAATAGAATAGAGAGAGGAAGAGCCCACAGTTCAAGAGATGCTGCCCTCGAGACTGGAAATTGGAGGGAAGAGGAGAGCTCAAGGGACCCTTCACCAGTTGAGTAACAGTGTGGGCAGAGGAGAGGAGCAGGGAGGTACCAGCAAGAGGAAGCCTTCTGCCCCCAAGTACAAACACCAATAGCCTTGTGCTCCTGCTCAGGCTCCCAGCTTCCTCTCTGGAAATTCTAACATACAGTATCCCCAGGCTAGCCTCTTAATGGCCCTGTGAAGAAGACTTGGCTCTTAAAGGTGCAGGAAGCTCCTCCTAGGGCCTCCAACTCACACAGACAGAATCTGAAAGGCACAGGTCTTACTACAGCAATGTAGCGTAATGAGTAGCAGTGGGAGCTGCAGAATTTTAGGCCTTTTAAAGCATTTTGTCTTCCTAGGGCTTGAGATGTAGCTCAGCAGCAGAGGACCTTGGGTTCAGTCCCTAGTATTCAGAGGGATAAGTGTGAACTCTCAAGCTAAGTGAGAATCATGTCTCTAGAACAAGGATTCACACATGTTACAGAGTGGATCCACATAAATTCAAAGGTGCACTGTCACTCACCTAAGATCAGGAAGGCTATACCCAGAGCTGGACCCAAATGCATGGTGGACCCTCTTCCAAGACAGCTGCAGAAGGGACCATGAGCCAAACTAAAACATCAAACCACCCACCACGGTATCAAACTCATAACCCTGAGATTGGGAGTCTCAGGTTGAGCCAACTTAGCTAGACAAGCAATCCACTTAGCTGTTCTAGGGTATATATAGTAATAAGGACATACAGAGGGTGCTGGAAATTATGACATTGTGTTGTAAAGGAGGGACAGATATCTGACCACACAGAAAGACTCCGACTGATGCTTCTACCCAAGCACCATGCTACCATTCCATAAACTCTGACCTCTGAGCCAATAGCTGTGAAGGGAATTCCAGAAAAGGTTTTTCTGGAATTCCAGAAAACACCTCTCCAATAAACAGCAGTAGCCAGAGGCAGACAATTTGATGAGTTTTAAAAGATCACATTTCCAGGCCTTTAATGTCCAGGGATCAGGGACAAATCAAATCCAGATCCTTGAACAGCATCTTTGAGGAGTTGAGGTTACGGAAGGTTTGTAAGGTTTTAGGAAAACAGATAGGGCTCGTCCGGGATTTGAACCCGGGACCTCTCGCACCCTAAGCGAGAATCATACCCCTAGACCAACGAGCCATGAAAGATATTGTTCTAGTTCTGCTTTATGGTGGTCATTTCATACTAGGGCAGGATCTGCAGAGCCCAGTCTAAAGAGTTGAATTTTATATCTGCTTGGAACAAACAGTAAATTCAAAGATCGTGGAGAGAGAGCATCTTGTCTCTCTCCACCACCCACAAAACAGAAAGCTGCCCCAAGTCCTCCAATGCATTGTTCCCTCTGTCTTGGCCCACCAATGCTCCTCCGAGCAACACTAGAGGATTAACGCTGCCTATGCTCACGCTCCGGACACCAGGATCATTTGGTGAGACACCTGGAGCTGCCAAGAATCCCAGAGAGTCTCTGTGGAGGGTCCTTGACCCTGACCCCTTGGCCACACAGCAACCCCTGTGTGCAGTAAACATCCACCAATGCATGCTCTTCCTTGCCCCTCAACTGTTTCTTCCAACTTTGCATCCCATCCCACCCGGTGAGACCAAAATGAGGAAAAGAGACCCCAGCTTTGGGGTGACACTTCAGAAGGTGTATGCAGTCTCAGGCACTGGGAAAAGATGGGTGCATCTGGGTCAAGTCACCAACCAGATCCCATGCTCCGATGAGCCATCAACATCTCTCCCTCATTTTCAACCTCTCTGGAGGCAGTTGGTGTGTCTTCTGTCACCACCAAATGAAAAACACTGCCTTCGGGGAAAGATTGGGGTGATCTGGCTCCAGCCCAGTCCTCACTGTACCTGCAAGAACCCAGTAAATCTGGGTTAAACCAGTCTCCACATCCCTCGAATCAAGTCGCTAGTTCTCTAGGTCAAAATATTTGTGTGTCCTACACATAGGCAAAGAGGGACTAGACCCCTTATGCAGCCAAGGCCCTGCAGACTTGCTGCCCACCAAAGGCCGTGTTTTACTTCTCTGTTCCTCGGCCTTCCATTATTGCAGGAAAAAAAACATAGTGGAACTGAAAGGACGTAAACACAGAGGGCTTGTCTGGGATTTGAAGCCGGAATCTCCTGCACCCAAAGCGGGAATTATAGCCCTAGACCAACGAGCCAACACACTGCTGTTTTGTTGTCTGTCCCTTCCCCCCTAGTGAAGTGAAGATTCGGTCCTTGATTTTTCTTTTCAATTAGGAACCATATGGATTTGCGGTTTCAAAGACGCCTTCAGATTTCCAGGATGAGTGCTAATTAAGCTACATAAACTGAGCAAGTAAGGAGCTGGTGAGTTTTCCATTCTCTAAATGTCTAACTGGTGTGAAACACAGAGAGACTCACAGGTCATTAAAGAGAAGACTTTCCAAGCGTGATATTGATGTTAGCACAAAGAAAGTGCAGAATTTCACATGTTTTTCAAAGTATGACAAAGCAAAATATATCAATGACAAACCAAAGACTTATAACTTAGCTACATAGATTTAAAGTCCTTTAAAATATATGTGATTTTAGCCAGATGGAGCAGCAAAAACCTGGAATCCCAGGACTTGTGAGGTAAAGTAAGATTGATCAAAAGTTCATGGTTATCCTTGGCTATACAGTGAGTTTGAGGCCAGCCTGTACTACATAAGACTATTTCAAATATATATATATGTATACACACACACACAAACACACACACACACACACACATACATGACAAGGTCAAGAAATGAAATCTTAGAAGAAACAGCTGTTTCCTTCATTTTTAGTAGGGGACCAAGGTCCTGTCATGTCACCCAGGTTAGGTTCTGCCTTAGCCTCACAAGTAGTTGGGATTACAGATGTGTAATCCTGGCCTGTTTCTACATGGATTAGGTGGAAAATAACCAAACTTTGCAATGGAAGCCAGACAAGAGGAAGTTGTCCAAGCGCTTGCACAGGAAGAGTTTCTTCAAAGCCCCAAACTGCATACTTGTAATCACAGCGCTACGAGGGCTGAGGCTGGAGGAACCTTAGCTGGAGGTCAGCCTGGGCTGCAGAGTGAGACCTTATCTCAGAACAACACTGTGCTAATTTACAAGCACTACCATAACAAAGTACCATAGCACTAGCTAGGTCTGCTAGCAGCCCCTTCTTCTCCTATGGCCCCTTCTCCTGTGACTGGATGGTTGTCTCAGAATGCTGCGCGAAGGTCCCGGGAGTACCAAACTTATCATGCAGGCAGACACTGAAATATGCATGGGGCATTTGGGAAGTCCAGAGCCTGGGCTCTCCAGGACCTGTTCCTTCTGCTGCACTGGACACCTCTGGGAGGAGCCTTGCACCCACTTCTCCCGGCTTCAGATTAGGACAGAATTAGGACTCCCACCCTACTGAATTTTGGGGTTTCTCTGTCCCCTTCTGTCTGATCAGATCTGAGTCAACGTCACTCAGAACATGACCCCAGGGTGGCTTCGCATCTCTCTAGGGTAGAAGCAGGCATAAGGATGACCAAAGGTGTGCAAAGAAATAAAGTTGTATCTTGGTTTCTCAATCCCCCTATGATTCTTGCTTAGAATGCAAGAAAGTCAAATGCTGGAGAAATTTGAGCTCTTGGTTTCTTTTCTCTAAGGGGACTCAGCTCTGCTGTGGTCCCAAGGAGGAAAACTCCTGTGGGAATGAGGCCTTTGCTAATAAGGAATGGGGAAGTCCTTGGTGCTTCCTCTGGAAGGTCAGGCCTGCTATTACCTGACCTTCCAGAATGGGAACTTGTCCATGTACCTCATGGGAGGCAGACAGGCATTCAGGTTCCCACCTCCAAGGGCAGGAATCCTGGGGTGAGCGGGTATTGGCCTTCACCAAAGGGCTCCCACTGCACCTGACAGACAACTTCTTAGACTGGAGGAGTGGACCAATTCCGTGGGGTTAAGATTCATAGTAGGACAAGAATTCACAATGCCACCTCTGCGGGCCATGTTCCAGGCTCCATCCACTGAGCTGGCTGGGCTATCAAGTGCCAGCAGGATATCTGCCTTCTTTGATTGAAGGCTTCAGATAATTCAGCTGCTCCTAAGGGACCATCTCTGATCCCTGGAGTCCTGCCCATACAGAGACCATACCTTTCAGGCACAGTCAAAATTCTATGGCTGAAACCAAAGAACCAGACTCTAGGGAGAGAAGCACAAATCCTGTATTTTACCTAACTGGCTGAGCTGTCGCAGAGTCCTCTGGATGATCTTGGGTATCTAGTGGAACTGCTTGGGTGTGTGTTTGGGGGCAAGGTTTATTTAATGACTCTCCACTGCCTTGACACAGTTCCAGATCCACAAAGCACAATCTGTACCTCAGACTTCAATGCAGGGCAAAGACTTCCCCTGATCAGTTTTTTCTCAGGACTTGGCTAGGTGATGTGGTTCTCTTGCTGAGACTGGGTACCACACCCTCATTCCCACTCTCAGCTGGGTCAGGCAACCAGTAGGAACCCAATTCTTTTGGGACTGAATATAGGCCTATGAGGATGTGGACAGATTAAGGAGTTTTGGAGATCTTTTCCTGTGTGGCTCGTTGGTCTAGGGGTATGATTCTCGCTTCGGGTGCGAGAGGTCCCGGGTTCAAATCCCGGACGAGCCCTGGAAGGGGTCCAGTTTCCCAATGTTTTCTTTTAGTGAATTGCAGTAGTAACTGCATACATCCTTTAGCAGAAGAATGTGCGGTGCTAAAAAGCTACGCCCAACGTGGGGCTCGAACCCACGACCCTGAGATTAAGAGTCTCATGCTCTACCGACTGAGCTAGCCGGGCACATGAATACAGTTTATGTCGTGAACAAATAGTGCTATCTTTATTTCTTTTCCTTGTTCTTTGGTGAAACTGCAATGAAGTTTCTGGGTGAAAAGCCGTAAATGCAGAGACCTCCTGGCAGGAACTTGGACACTTAGGCCTGAAGAAAGGACACACCGGCCTGAATGGACAGAGGGGCCCCGACGCAGCAGTCACTGGGAAGCCATTGTCTGAGGTTTCCTCCTACAGGCACATAGTATCGTCTGCACTAAAAGGCAAAAGCTTTGCTCCAACAGCTCGGGACAAGAAACAAAGAGGTCGACATCAAGAACTACAAGTCAGGGAGACAAGGCATGTCTCCCTTTGGTGGCTGTTAGAGGATGTATTTCCTCTAGGTCTGAGAATTCCTGGGACCAAACTCCACAGGTCATACTTTTGTTACCAATGAGCTAGCTGCAGCCTTCACTTTTTATTACTTTTTTTTGACAGATTTATTTATTTATTTGTTTGTTTATTTGGTCTTTTTGAGACAGAGTCTCACTGTAGCCCCAGCTGGCCTGGAACTCATGTAGACCTAACTGGCCTTGGACTCACAGAGATCTGCCTGCCTCTGACTCCCCAGTGCTGGGAATAAAGGCGTGCGCCACCACACCTGGCGACTGTTTCATGTATTAATATTGTGGTTCTCTCACCTCCCTCCCTGTTACTCCCTGCCGTCTCCTCCCTTCCTGTCCCACTGAGCTCCCCCTTCTTTCCAAGTCCCCCTCCTATTTTCATGTCTTTTTGTTCATCTCTCTCTCTCTCTCTCTCTCTCTCTCTCTCTCTCTCTCTCTCTCTCTGATGTTATGGGTTTCATTAGGGTTGCTTGCATGAGCACAGGTCAGAGCAGTTACTGCAGCGTGAACAGTGGCTATACCACTGAAAAGATGACTTCTCCGTCCCCCACCTCACCCTAGCTCCCAGCAACCGTTAACTGCCTACAGCTCCGGACTGGGGGCTCATGAGCTCCTCTGACTGGGGTATTTTTTGCTCTCCCTCAGATCAACTGTGACAAGGTAGATAAGCTTGAGGATTGATTTTTGGCAGCTTTTTTGTCCCTCTGTGTTTGACAGCATTGAGTGGGCTCATGGCAAAAGCAAGGGCAGCTATAGGGATGCCCTCTGTCTTGTTACAACTGTGTAGCCCTAGGTGACCAGCCCCTAGCTCTATAGCGTTACAGCTCCTGATTAGGCCTCAAGAAGCCCTGATTCCTTTGGTAGCAGCTGGCCTTGCAGCTTTTGTGTGGGCTTAGATGCAGAGATTCTCCAGCCTTTGACAATAGCCAATGCTACAGCTTTTGGGCCTGGGTGTCAGAGACTCTTGGTCCTAAAGGCTTAGCAGCTCTCTGAGACTCTTCCAGTGAGAAGTAACTAAGGAACTACAGAGGCTTTTCCCTGGTTCTTTACAGATTTCTATCCCTCAGCCTTAGCTTTCTGTGCTCTCTCTGCCTCTACTGCCTGCCTTGGTCCTGTCCTGGCAGCTCATTGGTCCCCACTGGTGGGGAAGAGCTGCTGTCTCTGTGTGGTGGCCACTCAGCCTGTGCTACTAAAAGTAGTTTGGGGGTATGAGCCAAGGGTGGGTTGTCTTGGAGTCCAGGTTCTTCACCGAGGCAGACAGAGAATTGAACGCCAAGGAATGAATGAAGTAAAGACTCAGAGACTTCTACTGAGGCAGAGAGAAAGAACAAGAACTGAAGACACCCTGTCTGGTGAGGCTTCCCGAGCTGGTAGACCGCCAAGTGACTTCTGCACTGGTTCCTTTGTAGGGTCCCCAGGGCTTTCTCTCCTTTGATCTCCTCCTTCCACACTGTATCGTTTGGCCCTGAATCTGCAGGCAGAATAGGCATAACTAACCCAGAGGCCTTGTCTGACTGGATGGCCTCGTCAGGTGGGTAATCATATTTTTTGGTGCACGGCCTTATTTTGGCACAGTCCAGTAGTTAAATGAAAATGTTTTTCCTTCAATCTTTGCCCTAACTGCCTAGCTTCAGCTAACTCCTAAGAAAAGTGGGCAAGAATAGGTCATGTGGAAGAAGTCTTCTATTTTGTAATACCAGATGAGCAGAACAGGAGGGGATGGCTCAGCAGGGTGATTCAAGGAAGCTGAACACCTGCCTGTACATCCAGAAAAGGGGTGTTTCTGCCACTCCAGGCGTGCCTCACATGCAAATCAAGACCTACATTTTGCACCAATCACAACACACACCACATGCAAACAAAGACTTGCATTGGGACCAATCACAGCATTTTCTCTTTAGTACAAAACACTGCATTCCTTCTGCTAGTACCAGGGGAAAGGTTCCTCTCTGACCAGGGTAGAAAGAGTTGCAGACTCACCAAGAGTTCACCAGACTTATGACTGGAAAAAACAAAAACAGAAAAGCAGTGCAAACTGGAACATCCAGGCCCAAGCTGCACCTTCAAAATGGAAGCAATCAGGTTTCAATCACCATTGAATGGTTTTCTTAAGGCTTTCAGGGTGAGTTCCTGAGGCATGATCCTGGCAGTCCAGCTGGCAGTTTGACTGACAGTTCTTTTGCTCAAGGCAGTCAGTGCAATAAGGGAGAGTCCAACAATTCCCATCATGGATTCAAACTGCCCAACTCCCAACGTCTTTGCTTACTTATAGAAAATGAATATCAAAAGACAGACAGAAGCTGGAGAGATGCTCAGTGGTTCAGAGCCCTGACTGCTCTTGCAAAGAGCCTAGGTTTTGTTTCCAGCACCTACATGACAGCTAACAACCAACCCTCCGTAAACCCAGTTCCAGGGGATCTGATGCCCTCTTCTGGTCTATGTAGGCATTGCATGACAGGGATGCACTTTCATAAATGCAGGCAAAATGCTGATACACTCACACATAGATGTGCTTGCAACAAGAACTTAAAGAACGTATCATTAGCTGGGAGTGGTTGTAAACACCTTTAATTCTAGCACTATGGAGACAGGCAGGTAGATCTCTGTGAGGGCAAAGCAATGCCAGCCTGGTCTATATAGCAGGTTCCAGGCCAGCTAGGAGACCCTGTCTGAAAAACAAAAACAAAGAAAAAATAAAAATAAATTTAAAAAGAACTTATCATTAACACCAATTGTGATTTTAACAAACCTTTATAATGCTTTAGCAATTCTTAACAGTCACCCAGTGCCCCAGGGAGAGTTAGGTCTAACTTACCTGTCTCGATTTTTAATTTTTTTTAAACTCTTTTTGAGACAGGGTCTCCCCAGAGCCACAGCTGGCCCGGAACTCACTATGTAGACCAGGCTGGTCACAAATCTCTAACAGAGATCTGCTTGCCTCTGCCTCCCAATTGATGGGATTAAAGGCATTCACCGGCATACCTGGCCCTTTATCTGCCTTAATTTGACCATTAAAGAATCAGAATGATCAGGCAGGTGCTAAGTTTTGGGACAGCTAAGTATTTGGGCTCTTAAGTCAGGACACCACTGTTAGAAATAAAATCCAAGATCCATCAACACTGCACAAAAAAACAGGCAGACAAAGCAAAGTAACTCAGCAAGGCAGATTTTACTTTTGTAAAAGGCTGACTTGTATGGGTAGTCAGATCCAGTAAGTATACACTGGACCCAGATGGAAGCTTGGTGGGCTTTTATCCCTAACACAAGAGAACTGTGTCTTTTCCCCATTGCTAGGGTATGACCTCACAGTCTTTCCTGGTAGGTTAGGAAGGTTTGAGAAAGCTCTCTGATGACCACTGCTAACTTGTGAGCACTTCCATTGTGGTCTCAGCCTAAGCAGTTTCAAATTATTTGTACCAGACTTTTTGTGATCACAAGCCTAGTGACCCCTTCAATCATGTCCACCCTGGCCAGAGGGAGAACGTTCCCCTGGTGGTCTGTCAGAGAGATGGTTGTGACTACTGCCAAAGAGAAAAGGCTGTGATTGGTCTAAAACACAAGCCTTAATGACTGTGGTTGATGCTAAGGAGGGAAAAGTGATTGGTGGAAACACAAATCTCTGTTTGCAGATGAGGCCCCCTTCTCTATAGGTTGTTGGATCAACTTGGATACTCACCCTCCTGAAAGACCTGCTTCCCCTGGTGCTCCAACATTAAGCCTAATAAAAATCTTCTTTCAAGTGGTCTTTTTGCTTCCTTTCCATTGTACAGACGTAGTTGATAACAAGAAGAAAAAAGTAACAGAGACAGCAATGACGAAGGGACAGTAATGGCCTCCCAAAAGGTCACTGACACCAACCAGGACAGGAAGAAGGGGGAACGGCCTAGATAGATGGCAGAGAGCTGAGACTGAAGCACAGAAGTTGAAAGAGGCAGAGAATAGAAATTGCAGGCCCTGGTCACTGCAAGAGTTGAGAGAGCTGCAAAGCTTTTAAGGCCAAGGATCTCCGACACACCAAGCCCAGATAAGCCTGGCCACTGTCAAGGGTTGAGGTGACTGACTAGTCAGGGTGCCTGCCATATTCTGTGTTAGGGTGTTCCTTCTTTTATAGTCCCAGCTGAAGGGGCTTCCATTTGGTGTGACTGATACACTTGAATGTCTGTTTCTGATATCATTTAAATACATTTGAGGGGGCATTATCTATCTATTGGTAGAAATATGGTATTTATCCTGGTGAGGGGCAGTTGGTGATTGTTTACTTGTGTAAACAAGATAGTGAGACATTCTTTCGTGGCCTTTATATTCAAAATGGAGTGACTCGGATCAAGGCATAAAATGGAGTCATTCAAGGCTGGATGTGGTCTGAACACTGATATTCCATACAACATACAATAACACAGAGCAGGCCCATTCTGTTCTCAGTAGGACCACTCTAAGGTGCCCGAGTTGGAACTACAGATCAAGTATTTTGGGAGATGGACTCTCCACCTCTTTACTCCTCCAGGGCTCCCAAGCTGCTTTTTTGTACTGTAGCAGCCAATCAAGGTGCCAGTAGAGAAGTGACTCCACCCAGGTCAGTAAGTGTTGTAGAAGGTGTCCCAAGCCAACAAGTGTAATCTGAGGGGTATCAGTTCACGGGGTTGTTTAATCATATATGGGAACACACCCCTTTGGCCCCCCCATTGCCTGGTGGGCTCAGCTCACCCAGGTTCACCATGGGACTTGCCCATAGGGAAAGGTTCCAGCTTGATGCTGAGTCTTTTGTCTGTCTGTCTCTAGATCTGCATGGTGTGTCATTTCTTACTTGTCAGGGTCCTCCAGTGTCTCTACTCTGCCATCCCAAAGCTGGTAAGCCGAAGATGCCAAGTGTCTAATACTGGCTGCTGTTGAGGACTGAGGAATCTGGACACCTAGGCCCAAGCAAAAGCTGCTCTCAAGAACTAAGGAATGACCACTTCCTAGGCCTGTAAAGAGTTGTGTACTTAATATCAGAGTCCAGTCTCAACCCCTGAGGCCCCATACAAGAGCAGTAACACTAAGAGGGCATCGCCTCTCTCGAGCCCTCCTGCCTGGGGTAAACATGGAGGGGTCCAAAAGCCGCCGAAGAGAACGCTTAAAAAGATACTCGATTATCAGCCTGACTGGGAATGTAATTTAAAATTTGGGGTGGCTGCCCAGCTAATATGATGAGAGTCATAATCTTGGGGAGGAGGAGGAGGAAGTCTTTGACTTCCAGACAATTGCTGATGTTCACTGAGGAAAAGTCCCCGCAGCAGAGGGGACTGTCTACTGTGGCCGCAGTGACCGTCCACACCCATATCCTGGTAGAACGACTGTATGAACTCAACTGGTCAACTGTACTTTTGGTATTGGTTTTAAGTGAGGGATTTAACCGCGGGGGAAATGTGCCTGCAATTATGCATATCCGTTAAGTACCATTTGATTCAAAGATTACCCCACCCATTCTACCATTGAATCTTAAAAGCAGGGCTCGTCCGGGATTTGAACCCGGGACCTCTCGCACCCTAAGCGAGAATCATACCCCTAGACCAACGAGCCAACTGTTCACTAATGTCTTTATTTCCCTAGGTGAATTTAATCATGTCCCATTCTCCTCGATCTATAACCATTTCGTTCCCTTTTTCGTAAACTTCCCCTTTTTCTGTTGTTTGTCAAGGAACAGTAAGTAAAGGAAAGGAGTTGGAAACAACTCTAGTATTGCATATTCTTAGACTCCAAGTTGGAACGTCCTTACTGCAGATCCTGCTCTTTCCCCACCCCAGGAAAACAGGCCATAGTTTTGGGGATGAACCTCCAAAGATCTGCTATCATCCAGCTAAGGGGTAGGGCCAGACTCCGACTCCCCTGGGTCCTTGCAGGCTCCCACACTACCTTCTGGAACCTATCCGCCTACCCAGCCAGCCTCCTACAGGACCGGTTTTGCATTCACTACTAGAGCCAGGCTCTGGCTGAAGGCTGGGTGGGATAAGAACAGAACTCAGGGGGAGCAGTGAGGAGGGGGTTAGATCAGGAGTGAAGGAGGGAGTACACAGACTCAGAAGTGTAGCTCTCGAGCCGGTGGAGAAAGTGGCTTCCCCTTAGAGAACAGGAGTCTTCAAAATGTTCTGGCCTCAGGAGAAGATACCTGGCAGACAGACCTCAGGACAATGAGGCCACCCCAGCCAACCTGGTAGATCCAGGGTTCCATGCAAAAGACCTGACTGTACTTTAGGCGATCCAGAATCAGAACGGAGTTAAGGGGGCCCCAGCACACAGGACCCTGGATTAAGAAGAGAGATGGGTGTTTAGATCAGAGACAAGGCCCACTGACATTTTCAGCTGATGGCTAAAGCTCTGGACCTGTGCTCAAGTCTCCTGAAGAGGCAGAGTAATCTCTAAGAACCTCTGGGATTCTGGGATTCATATAGTCTCACTCTTTCCAACTTTGGAAGTTACCTATTTCTGCCCAAACCCGAGTCCTCACCTGTATTAACCATCTACTGTTTTCTACATTCTGATGCTTTGACATCTGGGATCTGGTTAACAGTAGAGAGACCGTCCCTCCAGGGCAGCCAATTCCTAGACTCTCTGGACTACTACTTCAAAAGCAAAGTCACTATGCAGAGCCCACAATCACCGCTCTTCTCCAGATATCACTCTCTAGACTAGAGTCTACCTGAACAAGTCACCCAGAGTCAGATACCAGATAACCAGGGACAGCTCACATGCCTAGCATCTGCTGGAATCACTAAAACTAGCCAAACGTAAGTTTGCTGACACTTCTGGCCTCCCTTCCATGAACACCACAATGCAGGTCGGTTCCTGCCTTGTAAAGCAGGCACAGATGCGGCCAGTTAGAAGGCTACATTCCCTCCTCCGTGAGCAACAAACTGTCTCTTTAGTGGCAGCCTTCTCCTCCTCTGATGGTCGTTCTGTGCCTGAAGAATATATAATACAGCCTATTGAAATGCTGATGTTCTTCTAGTGTGCAGAAAGATACCAGAGAGAGGAGCATATGTCATGGTGGCCCCTCAACAAGCGGGCCCCAAGGCTGAGGGGTATACAGACCTCTGCGGCAGTTTGTTTTCTCCCCTTGCTTGGGGCAGGAGCCAAGGACAGCATCCCCGGAGAGAAAAGGAAGTTTCAGAACCTGGGCTCATATGGAATTTGAACTTAGGATCTTATGGCATGCAAAGGCCAATTATGGACCCTGTGAGTCCAGGCACACGACACCCATGAGTCCGCGGAGACAGGAGTGGCTGGGAACGGTTTGTACTTGACCGCTCTCGGGTCCTGGAAACTGAGTTTCTGGCTACCCGTCTGAGTTGGAATGTCTAAAAGGAGAGAGCCGGTTCTGCGTCCTACCAGGAGAATGCAGCTGGCAGAACGCAGACGCGCACAGGCAGCCCAGCTTGCTGTCTGCAACAGCATATTGGTACGGGAAATGTGGGTTGGCTCCGCACTCTACAAAAACGAAAGCTGGGCTCGTCCGGGATTTGAACCCGGGACCTCTCGCACCCAAAGCGAGAATCATACCCCTAGACCAACGAGCCACGTTACTTTGGCAGAAAAACTTTGGTCTTTGGAGGCTTGCAGCTGCTTGCACTCAGTTCTTGCCTTTTTGGCTGGGTTCACAGACATTTCAAAGTAAATCCCAGGGAGCTGTGGAGGGGTCGCTTTGCCGGGACCTGCCAGGAGAGGAAGTTCCCACAGGTCCCGGAGAGTACCCAGCCCTGCGGCTCAGTACTCGGGGTGAATGACCGGGAGCCACCACCCGGAGAAAGAGACAGGACTGTAGCCTCCTGAACCGGTCCCGACAAGCGCAAGCATTGGGGAGAGCTGGGTCGCTCACAGAACTTGCAGATTCTGAACCTGGCCAAGTGCACATCGGCCTGGGCTCGGCCCAGAAGACCGGCGCAGCTCAGAGACGCCAGTGAGAAGTCAGAACTAGACTCAAGGTTCGTGTTTCCCAGGCCAGCGGTTGCACAAACATTCCAAATTCCCCTTGCACGTGGCAAGAGATCCTACAGCCTACTGGATCCTGAGACCGAAGGGGTCCCTGCCTTGTCCCTGCGGCGACACCCTGCTGTCCTCTGCTCTGAGTTTGGAAATGCAGGCTCACCCAAGATTAGACCTCGAACCTCTCAGGCCTTAATTGGGGATTTATTTCACTTACATCCTCACAAACCACCAAGCTCGCCCATTCTGCGGCTCCCGGAACCGCAGGAGTCACACAGACACAGACACTGGGGTGTGCAGCAGACCTAGGTCTGGATATGCCTTGGCTTCCCGTGGTATATCCACTAACCCAAAACTCTAGAACATACCTTAGGATGTAGAAACCATCGCAAAAGAAATAGGACTGGGAAGCGATTAAAACCCCAAGAAGGTTATGGAAAACACCTTCCATATGGATGCCCGGCTAGCTCAGTCGGTAGAGCATGAGACTCTTAATCTCAGGGTCGTGGGTTCGAGCCCCACGTTGGGCGAGCAGTTTTGCAAGCAGACTGAAATCTAACCTGCAGACATATGTCAACCCCTTACTTACCCTGGAGGTATATGCATTGCTCAGGGTTCAGATTCCACATCCCACCAATAAGTGGGCTACAAAAGTCCTGTAGACTCCTTTATTTCTGTCTTTATCGAATACCTAAGTTTTATATATTTAACTTGATATTTTATGAATGTCAAAATTTTACATAAAAGTTCCAGGTATAGTACAAAGAACATTTAGACCCTGGTCTGTGGAACACACTTCAAGAAGGGCGCTCCTCTCTGCTCCTTAGGACCTCCTTGAAATTTCCAAGACTCAGCTAGTGACCAACCAGGCTGTATCAAGAAATGGAGGTGCTCAAGTCTCTGGCTGCAGGTTGAGTTTCTAGAAAGTCAGATTTGGAGACCCAAAAACATTGTTAAGAGAACCACAAAATCATCTTGCAACCACAGAGCTGTGTGTACTAAAAAAAAAAAAAAAAAAAAAAAAAATCAAACGTATAATTTCATCTTGCATGTTGCAAAATGAAAGTGTATAGTGAACTTGCACCTTCAGGAAGTCCTTTCTGTGAAAGACACAGCATCAATTAGGAAGGCTTTCTGGGACATAATGTATCAGAAGCTTCCAATTTTACTGTACACCAGTGGCTTGTGGTTTGGGAAATTTTTATCCTAAGCCATGAAGCCATGCATTACATGGATTAAAGAATATGTTATTATAGATGATTTCAAACACATACTAAAGCCAAGAAAATAATATGCACTCTTGTCTCTCACTGAGCTATGCCCCTAGCTATAGTTTTATAACTAGACAGTTGTAAGTAATTGACTTTATAAAGGGTAAAGTCTTTAAAAACTGTATGTAACCTAGCCAAGAGTCCAATGACACACCTGCAATTCCAGTGTTCGGAAGGAAGATGCAGAATTGTGAATTTGAGACCAGCCTGGGTTACATAGCAAGACGCTATTTCAATCATGAAGAAAAGTAAGGAGGAGGAAGAAAAGAGGAGGAGGAGGAGGAGGAGGAGGAGGAGGAGGAGGAGGAGGAGGAGGAGGAGGAGGAGGAGGAGAGGGAGGAGGGAGGGGAGAGGAAGGGGGGAGGAGGAGGTACTACAATACAATTGTACACTTAGGATCTGAACAAATAGTATTTTTAATATCAACTATAATTTGTGGTTCTTAAAATAGTGTAATAGATAAAAGCCCAGGTTTTTTTCTGTGAGCTAAAAATATGTAGTTCTTGTTTGAAAACAAAACCTCCGAATTTTCTTAATTTCAGTTTCCTTTTTACATTGTTTTCCACTCCTTTTCATAGGGGTCTAAAAAAGGACTGTTAACCTACTACCCCGGGTGGGACTCGAACCCACAATCCCTGGCTTAGGAGGCCAATGCCTTATCCATTAGGCCACCGGGGCTGACAAGGTTACGAATCTGCAGTTCTTCCACCAATCTCTTTCTTTCAACGAATCTGACTCATTTCGTGGGAATTTCATAACAATTTTTCGTAGTTCTCTCGTGGATCTCTGTCCTTTCTCCGGTCTTTTCATAGCCATTGTGTGTCCATGCTCCCGCTCTGATCTGGCCGTCCCTGGAACCTCCTTGGAATCTAAGAGACCGAGCTTAAGAAAATGGAACCGGAAAACACCGGCCCCTCAGTCTTATCTCGGCTCGTTAGCCTTCCGCGGTGCAAGAGTTCCAAAATTACAGTTCTAAATGAGTCCTTTAATACCGGAACACACAGCTGGGGAAAATGTGTCCGAGATCGAGCCGGAGCGGGCACAGTAACGTAAGTGCTTTGCAGAGGCCGTTTCGTCACCCAGGGAGTGTGCCATGAGGGTGGGGATCCCTCGGTCTCTGTCCCACTGTCCCTTAGACCAAATGTTACTTGATGGGACCAGGTCCTTTTTCTTTTTTGTTTCTTTTTATCAGGTACAACTGAGAACCTGGCACCTCTAGCTTGTAGGTTGTGGGCTCCAGTACGTTAGGTTTCCGTCATGTCCTTGCCATTCCTTCAGCGTGTGTGCTCGTGAGTTCTTAACCTCGTGGACGTGACCTTCCTTAAATTCCCGAGCCTTTATTTAAGCATTGTAACAGAATGATACGGCACAACCTTAGGTAACCTGAGCTGGCCGTACGCCCTCGTCTTCTGCGGCTCTGCTAAGACTTGTGGGGCTGGGAAATCCGGTGTCTCTGCACATTGCCTATTCCCCTTAGAATTCCTTGGATACAGAATTTTTCCCGGGAGGAATGTCAATCCAATCCTGGATAGACTCTTTCTAGTAAAGAATGTAAATATGTATTTACAAACGTAAGCATACAACTTGTTGTTATCGTTATTGTTCAGATAGGGTCTTGTGTAGTTCAAGCTGATCTCACACTTCCTAAGCAGTTGGAGACTGCTCCAACTCCCAAGTGCTGGGATTACAGATGTATAGGGACAAGGTCACACATTATAAGAAATCTAAATAATCTATTCGACTGTTTTCTTGGGTTTCAGAGTTTTGTATACAAACCAAACCAAATCCACTTTAATTATATTCAAACGTACAACTCAGTACCTAATGCTACTAAATTCATTCAGCATATTGTACAATTATCATTATCCCCGTAGGTTTTTAAGTGAAGTGTCCTTTGCTTCTTTTTGGGACAACTACCATCCCACTACAAGCAGTATCTTGCACAAACAGGCATCTATCATTTTCTTTGTGTACCTCACGATCTCTGGCTTCAGCTACTCAATAGAAGAGTTTGGCCCTAGGGGTCTCAGCCTAGCACACTCATTGTAGTTCTTACTTGCTCAGTTTTTTTGGTTGTTGTTTTTTCGGGGTCGGGTGCAGGCTTTTTGAGACAGAGCCACACTAAGGTAGCCTTGGTTGGTCTCAATCTCAGGGATCCTGCCTCCACCTCTCAGGTACAGGCCTGACTCTTGTCTGCTGTTCTGTAAGACCTAAATTTTCAAGTGCTACCTTAACATTATTCACTTCACACTGACCCAAAGTATTGCGTTGTCTCTGAGACTGGGGAAGGAGTCGGAGTCCTGGTTGCCGTGCGAAAATGGACTTGTGCAGGATGTAAAGTGAATGTGGTAGGCTGGCTCACGAAGAAAATCCTAGAACAGGGTTTGAAAAGAAAAGCTACCGTACAGCGACCACGAAGGGACTCGAACCCCCAATCTTCTGATCCGGAATCAGACGCCTTATCCATTAGGCCACGCGGCCCTGCATTCACTGGTGGCTTAACTCTCTCTATAAGGCTTGTTCAAGCGATAACTGCGCATGTCTAAAGCAGAAGAAAATAGCCAGTCTTTGGGCCACAATGTAAATTTCGGTCTTCCTGAGCTTGCCTGCGCATAAGATCACGTGGAAGTCCTTCCAGATCAGGGCCTGGAAGAGGCCCCATTCTACTCTCTTCTCCCCTTGCTGATCCCTGATCAGGGCCAGGAACGTTTCGTGGCTTCCAAGCCCCTGCGCTTGCTCAGTTTCTTCACTACCTGGCGTACTGCAGTGGTCTCTTCCAGTCTCCTGACCCGACTGGCAGTTAACAGGCCGCCTCCCCTGCGTTTCCATCGCCCCGACGCCAGGTGGAGACTTCAAAGCATGCACAGGCTCTGCTCCGGGCCGGACGAGGTGGGGGGGGGTGGCATTCCCTGAGTTGACCCTTCCCCACCTCTTTTCCCCGGGGGCTCTCTAGCATATCTAGTGCAGCCCCTTGGGTTCCGTAGTCCTAGACAGCGGGAACAGAATTCAGTCGGACTTCTGTATGCCAGGGGCACAGTTGCTCCCTTATCTAGTTCAGCATTTATCCATTATCTCCTTTTTTTTCAGAGAGAGGATGCACTGCCTGGAGCACGACTGTCAACAGATATTTATTGCACCCTATTAGAACTTCATGCCCAAGCTGCTACATCGAAGACGGGATGCCGGAGAAGTGATGGTAGGTTGTAGCAAGGCCGTCAGTCCTGAAAGCAGAGCCGGCGTCGGAGCGAGCTGCGGATCTCCAGGCAGGCTTTGCGCAGTTCATCACAGTCCGGCCCCAGCACGTCCAGCTCACAAACTCTCCTGTTGACCTGAGTAGCAACACTCAACCTGTGGCCAGGCTGTTTGGCTCTAGGGCGCAGCCTAGCACACTCGTTGCAGTTCTTCCTTGCTGGGTTTTTTTTGGGGGGATGGGGTGGGGTGCAGGCTTTTTGAGACAGAGCCTCACTATGTAGCCTAGGTTGGTCTCAATCTCAGGGATCCTGCCTCCACCTCTCAGGTACAGGCCTGACTCTTGTCTGCTGTTCTGTAAGACCTAAAATTTCAAGTGCTACCTTAACATTATTCACCTCACACTGCCCCAAAGACTTAACATAAGTTCCTCTTCTCACCAGGACCCCACCCAGTAGGAATACAGCCCCCCCATCCCCTATCAGTCAAATCAGTTGTACCTATCTTGACTTCATTGAGCTTCACACCCTTCTAGCCTGCAAAACTATCTAAATAAACCAACCCCATCCTCTTGTCTCTACAGGGCATTTTCCTGTAGCCCCTAGTGCATGCCCAGGGCTGCACACCCTTTGCTGGCCTCCTCCCCTGAACTTTAATATATGTGACTAATTAACTAATGTGGAGCTCAGCTGACTAGGTGCCATGTATTTCATCACCTTATACTGTGAGGGCAGGGGATTCTTCCTCCTCTCCACCATCAACCCAGCTCTGCTTTCTCTCACCTGACCCCACCACACACCTCTGTCAGCAGCTCAAGGAGGTCTCCTCCAGGGTTTGATTTGATAACTTCCACCAGTATCTGGATAAAGTCTGAGCCCTTCTCATCCCGATAGGCCACAAAGCCTAGGTGACAGGATCAGTGCCAGAGAGTCAGCCTCAGGATCATGCTCTCTGTCTCCCAACCCACAGGGGCCGACTGTAGGTGGAAGGAGGGGAACAAGCTGAGAGGATCCTGGGTACCTGGCTGGAGACCAGAGCAATGGCAGGGACTTCTTGCATCAGACAAGTTGCTATTGCGAAGTGAATATTGGGGTAGATTCAATATGGAACACACATTTAGTGTGAACTTAGTAGGTACCAGGCATTGGGCAGAGCTCTGGTTACAACTTAGACCCTAGAGGAAATGGTTCCCTTGACAAGCGCATGGCACAGTGAGCACTTACCAGGAGCTTACCACTGTTATTATTAATATGAGTAACAGACTATGGGAGGAAGCTGGCTTAACTGCAGCTGGGCTGGTGCATGTGCACCTCGGCCTGGAGCTCTTGCTGCTATTAAGACCACTCCAGATCTTAGGGTAGGAAGCTGGGCCCACAATAACCACAGGCTTCTTACCCTCAGAGGCTGCGTAGACAATAAGGATGTCAGCTTGGTCAGAGCTTCCTGGAGTGGGGCCCCAGGAGGGATTGCCTATGAAAGGAGTCAAACAAGACCTGAGGCAGATGGAGTCCCTGATGCTAAGCCTCAAGGACATAGCTCTGGCTCAAGGATCTCTGGCTCAAGAACAGCACAGGGCAGTGGAAAGTGTGTAGCTCAGGAAAGACAGATGGAAATCCAGTTCAGCCCCACAGCATTCAGGCTGTGTGAACTCAGAAAATCTAGTTCCCCTTGCTCATTCCAGGTTGTTGCCAGGCTCAATTAGGGCCAGCACCTTCTACTTCTCAAAGGTCCTTGCACCTTAGGAACATATTTTTCTCCTTGAGTTTTGGCAAAGAGGGGGGCAGAAGTGGCAGCAGAACTAGGGCTGACAGTCCTGGAAATGCTCCCTGAATGATTCTGCCAAGTCCAGACTTTAGAAGGAAGGTGGACCCACCTGATGAATCAACATGGACCTGGAGGACATCTGCCTGGGAGGGGATGGCTGGGGGTGCCCGCAGCCAGCGCCAGTACCAAGGGAGAGCTCTTGGCCCCACACCAGGATCCCTGTTCCCTGGGGAAAGAGAGGAGCAAACACCTTTACTCAGTGGGTCCCTGGGAATACTTCTGGGGGTCCTGGCTCCATATAAATAGCCGGGCAAAGATGAGACCCCTGTCACTAAAACCCTGGAGCAGACTTGGTGGGTTGGTAATATTTAGACAGGTTCAAGTTTGTGGACTTGATTTTAGGAGAGAATAGGAAGGGGTAGGGAAAGGCCAGGCTTCCTGCAGGAGGAAGGGAGGAGGAGGGGGAGGGAGAGGAGGAGGGGGAGAAAGAGGGAGGGGAAGGAGGCGGGGGAGGAGGGGGAAAGGCGGAAAATGTGGGAGGCCCAGGGCTGGCAGGGAAAGTGGGCAGGTTGGCACAGGGCTGCTTACTCCCACGGCAGGCCTGAAGCAGGAAGATCTTGGGGCGGCTCTGAAGTGCCTGGCAGCGGCTCAGCTCCCTCACTAGCACTTCTGGCTGTACTCCTAGTTCATCAGCTCCCAGCAGCTGCCCCTGTGCACCCCCATGAGCCATCAGGACCACTAGGGCACAGCTCACAGGGCGCGGGTGGGTGTCCAGTCTCTCCCGGAACTGAGCCAGCTCCTGCCAGAATGCCTGGAGTGGTAGAAGGTTAAGGTCTGAACCAGAGCCACCTATCCCCTGGCTGCCCTCCATGGGGCTGGGGACACTTCTCCAATCTCTGCCTTGGAGATCAGATCCCTGAGGCAGGAAGATCAGATCACAAAGCAGGAAGGCAGAGGCTAGATGCACTTCCTGCAGGTGATGTGGGAGAAGCCCAGGAGGGAAAATTTGGGGATCATAGGGGCAGAGATGCCCTTCCTTCCAAATACCACCAGTTTGAGGCTTCCCTCACCTGAGCTGTAGGGTCTGTCTTCAGGGTGGCCTTGAAGCCTAAGGCCTGGCACAGGTCCTCCAGTGCTGCCACATCACGCAGTGCCCCAGGTCGGTCTTGAATCACAGTCAGGAGAAGGGCAGCCCTGGTCCCGGATAGGTCATACTGTGCACTGAGCCCAGGGTCTGGCTACACAGAGGGTCAGGAAACACACAGTAGGTCAAGGGGACTCCCAGCCCTCCTTTCCCTGCCTGCATCTCCCTCAGCCTCTGCCCTGGCATCTGCAACTGCACACACACAACTCAGCTCCTCTGTTCCTCACCTCAGGCTTCCAGGGATCCACACCTGCCAGGCGCAGTGTTCCCCGTAAGGAACTCCTAAGGACTGGGCAGTAGGTGTCTTCAGCAGACTCTTTAGCCACCCTGCAGAAGACCTGAAGGGTGGGGAGGGTGGGGTCCGAGGACATCTCAGGGGGCTGCTCTGTGAGGGGCCATAGGGGAAGGGGGCCAGGACTTTGGCTCCAAGAAGGCTCAGCAAGCTTGTGACTACTATAGGCTTTTAGGGTCACATGCCAGGGAGAAAGAGGAGGATGGGAAGGCAGGATGAACCTAAGTAAGATCTAGGCTCAGGTTAGCATTCAAGTTCATTAACTTGTCCCAAGGATCAGTGTACACACAGGTAATACCCACCCTGGAGGGGACAGATCTATGGAGGAAGACTCCCAAGGTGGCATTACCTGGAGAGGTGCTGGGCTGAGAGACGCAGAACAGAGCTGGGGCCCACAGCTCTCACTGTCACATCACCCAGACACCACTGAACTGTCCAGAAAAATATTTAGACCTCAGGACCAGACAGCCTGAGGCATTCTCAGTCACCACTGCCCCTCAACAGAACAGGGCAGTCTGCATGTCAAAAGGGGAAGCTGGAAGAACCAGCAGAGATGACATGAGCACAAGAAAGGTATCAGTGACTGGAAGAGTGAGGCTGGCCAGGACAACGGAGAGGGCATGATGCAGTGAGGGAACAGCTTAGGCAAAAAACGGCATTAAAAGGAAGCATGGGAGCGGAGGGCCCCATGTAGGTGTGAAGACATGTCCTGAGGCCAGATGATAAGATGTAGATGATAAAGGTTTGCAGAATGACAGTGTGTAAATAAATTTAACTGGAACTGGTTCAAAGAGCACAGTGAAGCCACGGGGACACATAGGCCCAGTCCTCCCTCTCCCTCTGGCCCCACCTCTGTCAGCAGCTGCAGCAGTGACCAGTGAGGATATTGGCAGCAGATTTCCCCCAGGCTAGTAACGAAAGCTCCCGGCTCCCAGGCAGCTGGTGGAGAAGCACCACAGGGCTGTTTGTGGAACAGAAGCTCCCAACTTTCCTGCCCATTCCCCACCCTCACTTTGCCCTCCCAGAACTGGGTCCCTGTCCAGCCACTCACTTTTGGGGCCATTAGAGAGTAGCAGAAAGATTTTGGGGCAGCCCCGTAGGGCCTCACAGTGACTCAGCTCTTGGACCAGTGGTTGTAACTGCCTTAGCTGCCCACTGGGGACGACCAAGGCCACAAGAGCACAGCCCACAGGACCTCTATAGGCATCCAGCTGCTCCCGGAACCGCCTCAGCTCCTCAAGGAAACCCTAGGAGAAAGAGCGAAGGCTGGCCTGAGTCTCCTGAAGCACTAGATGAGGGTGGGTACTGAGGGTAGAGGTTGCGTGAGTGGGATGAGGGCTCACCTGGACTGGGACCTCCCTCTTCTCATGGTTTTCAAAGCCCAGAGCCCAGAACATACCATCCAGAGCAGAAACTGTGCTGGCAGACACCCCAGGATTGCTGAGTGTCAGAGCCGCCCTTGAACCCTGCACATTGTACTCTCCCTGGGGAAAGAAAGCCAGAGCTGAGCTGGGATCCAGCTAAGTGTGGGACTGGGCTGGGGCAGCTGGAGTCTCTCACTACCTTTCTTCCCAGGCTGTCCTGAGCATCTGCCAACTGTGAAGCCACCTGGAGGGTTCCAGACACCAGGAAGGCCATGAGGGATGGATGGGTCTTCCTCCAAGCCCAGAGCTTACTTCCTGGCCCTGGCTCCCGGCACCTTAGGGCCTGACCCTTGCCCTCTACACAGACTGCCTCCTATCAACTGCTTATGATTCCATCTGGACTCTGCCCTTCTCTGGAACCCAGAGCCAGTTCCTTTCTCTGGCTCTGGTTGGTGCTTTCCTGGCTAACAGTGATGTGTCCCCACCTAAGCCAGGAGCCTGTGCCCAATCCTATTCTTAGCTCTTGGCCCACACTTCTATCTGATCTTGTTACACCTGAGTGTTTCCCCAGGAGGCAGCCACAAGCACTAAAAAGACCTCATACTGTCCTCAACACCCTTTGCACCCCAGCCCCCTTCACACCACAGTGCACACACACCCACACATACAGCAGCACAAAGGTAGGAACAGCCGATTGGAAACCTGCCTAGTCCACAGTATGATCCTGGTCGCTTCATCTGGGAAATAGGGACTGTTAAGTCCACGGGATGTGCTAAACTGGGGCCCGGCAGAGGAAGGGACCCAGAGGCAATGGTGGGCACACACAGATCAGTCAGTGAAGGACAAGAACATCTTGCCTCCACCTGTGCCTAGGTAGGGGCTCCTAAGGCTGCCTTGCCACCAGCAAGAGTCAGCGGGAGGGTGATTGGTCCCGATCAGGCACAACCAGGTCTGTGTAGGCCCCAGTCTATACCAGGCACAGGGGAGGTGGGATGCTGAGGACTGGCTGAGGCCAGACTCATTTTGGTTAATCAACCTCTCTCCCCAACAGCCTGAGGTACACCCATGGTGGCTTTTAGTTCTGGGTCTCACTGAACCAGTCAGTTCTATTTTAACCCCTTGCTCATTTTACCACTGATGGTAAAGGAGGACCTGGTAAAGACCCTAAGCCATTCTTGGCTTCCCACTCTGCCTAGACAAGGAGGGTGACCAAACCAGGCCTGACTGGCTGACACAGGGGAGCAAGAGCTCCAGGGCTGAAACCCAGTCTACCTGCAGGTCTAGGATGTGGCTCGCCCTGGTGACTGCACATACCAGGAGCCAGGGACAAGTTACCAGGGCAAGCGACCAACAGGTAGATTTCCAGGCCCCCACTTTAAGGAATGACAACCTGGAGGAACATTTCCACATTTATTCAAACCCTTCTGAAGTCCTCTGGGCTGAGCTCCTTTGAAGAGTCCCTAGTCTCACCCTGCTGATGTGAATCTGCACACAATGCAGACAAAAAAAATGGAATGCAGTGCTTAAGGAGTCAGCAACAAAGTGCTGACGGAGTGCTAGTGTTAAGTACAACAAAGACCACACCTCTGGAGGAGTGGGTTAGCAGGCAGCCTCTGCGCAGCCAGCCTGCTCCTGGCCTCCAGGTTGGCCTGCTGCTAGAGCACCACCACCACCTACAGAGTCACTGTAAGTGTCTCTTCCTGGCTCACAGCAGGACTAGCAGGCAGCTTCCTTGGTTAGGACAGGACAGAGTGGTCCCAGCCTAGAAGTGCAAGGGGGAGGATGGCCAAGAAGCCTCTGTGGCCACATGGAGGACCTAGGTCAGTCCCCACTGGAAGGCACAGGTTGGTGGGACAGAGTGCCGGGCCTGGCCCATGGACCCACCTGAGAAGGCAGGAAACAAAGAGGTCTGGCCAAGCAAGGCTTGGGGTTGGGGATCTGGGAAAAATCCCTAGGTCTTGGCTGAGGCCTCATTTCACCTGCTGTCCCAACCGCCAGGAAATTGAAGTGGAAGAGAAATTCATAGAAGGAAGGGGAAAGACAAAGTGGCAGGATCCTGGGAACTGGCAGGCCATTTTTAAGTGCAGGGCCCTGGGGACCTCCAACAGGCCAGGCAGTGGTCACCGATGGCTGGCAAATATCCCAGGGAGTCGGAGAAAGAGGAGCTGCAGGAGTCACAGGATGCACCCATCTCGCTGAGTGGCTGGGATCCCCAACTGGCAGCTCATCCCACAGGCTGGGCCATCTTGGCATGTAGACTCTGGTGCGCAATAAGATGCGCACGCTGCTTGAAGCTCTTGTCGCACTCCCCACAGCCGAAGGGCCGCTCGCCGGTGTGCACGCGCCGGTGGTCCAGCAGGTAGGAGCGCAGGGAGAAGCTCTTGCCGCAGTCGCTGCAGCCGAAGGGCTTCTCGCCAGTGTGGATGCGCTGGTGATCTGCCAGGTAGGCACTGCGGCTGAAGCTCTTGCCGCACTGGGAGCAGGAGAAGGGCTTCTCGCCCGTGTGCACGCCCTGATGGCGCACTAGGTCTGAGGAGCTGCGGAAGCTCTTGTCGCACTCAGGGCACTTGTGTGGCTTCTCACCCGTGTGCGTGCGCTGGTGCCGGGCCAGATCTGAGCCCCAGCGGAAGCGCTTACCGCACTGCCCGCAGCTGTGCGGCTTCTCAGTCACCATGTCTCCGAACTGGCGCCGGCGACTGGGCGGCCGGCCACGCCGCGCCGCCACCAGCGGGCCCAGGGCTGGTCCAGGCTGGTCCTCACTCTCCCAGGTCTCTGCCTCCTCGGGATTCCAGGACATAGTTACTTCGCAGCCTGCCTGGCTCGACAATGCTGTGATGGCCTCCTCCAGTGGGGCCCTCTCTCTCGGGCTTTTGGATTCCAAACCTGCAAGGGGGGAGGGGCGGCCTCTTTAGTCCCACTTGGTTCTGGGACTGGAGGAAAGGGGAAATCTCCCCACTTTTGAGGTTCACACCGCTGTGGCTAGGCCAAATCAAGCCTCAGTCTTCTTATACATAAAATGGATTATGGGCTGACGAGATGGCTTAGTGCTAAAGGGGCCTGGTACCAAGCCTAATGACTTAAGTTAGTTCCTGAAACCCAAATGGTGGAAGGAGAGAACCAATTCCCAAAGGCTGTCCTCTGATTTCCTCACACCCCAACCCACCCCATGCAAGCAAACAAAAATACTAAAATGTAATTTTTAAAAATTCCTATTAATGGGAAGATGATAAAAGACCAGCAGAGGAGCAGTTCTGAGTTAGTTAGGCTCAAGCAGGCCAGTTTATCTGATCTAGCCTGTAGAGACACCTATTCCCTAACCCGGAGCCAGGGCTTTACAATCCACAGAAAGAAGCCAATGGCTCATTCCCAGTCTATTGAAAATAATCAGCTTAACTCTGTAAATTGTCAACTGTGGCATCAGGAGACATCCCTTTCTATTTCTCTTTCAATCACCAAGGTACCAATAGTATGTGGATACTGTGACCCCCTCATCCCTCAGGCTCCAGCACTCCAAAAGCAAGGACACACAGCAGTTTTGGATAGGAAGGGAGACCAAGCCCACACATGGGGTGCTATCAGTTAAATAAGATGCTCCCAAAAAGTGCTGAAAAAGGGCTTGGCTTGGTGTGGTTTCAAATGGTAGGGTGCAACCAGGGCTCTTATTTTGGGCATTTCTGCAGCTGGCAGGCTTCTTTAGTCTCTTTGAATCACAGATCTTTGTCTATAAATCAGACAATACTTCTATGTACCTGTTTGTGAAACTCAGATGAGAAAATGACCTTCCAAGCTCTCAGCACAGAACTGGTACACAGAAGACACTGGTCACATAACTCACAAAGGCACAGAAAATTGAACAGCACAGAAGGCTCTCAATAAGACTCAGAAAAGGTCTGCTTTGGAACTTTCTAAAGGAAAAGTGGGAGGAAAATGGAATTACAGCAGAATGAGGGCCCCACAGACCTGCTTACCCAGGGCAGAGTTCCGGGAGTTCTCTCTCTTTATGTCCCAGAAGAGATCCCTCTGAGCAGGGTCCAGGGAGCCCCATTCTTCACGGGAGAAATAGAAAGGGATGTCTCCCAATGCCACAGGTCCTTGGAATGAGATACGACCCAACTCAGGTCTCCCAGATAGCTGTGGGAGGGGGCAGAAGGGGTCAGATTATATACTCAATAGCACTGAGGCCTCTGAGAGGACAAAGGGATTGCTAACTCACATGAACCCCAGAGGCAAAGCAGGTATCCATCGTCTCTCCCGTCCATCCCTCTTTAAGAAGAACAGGAAGCTGGGCTGAAAGTAAAGAACAGAGCCTCATAGAGGCCAAAGACCAAGGACTGAGACCAACAGCCTCCCCTGCACTCATGCAGGTGCACACACATGCCCATGTGACTGGGCGTTACTAGACTTTGCTATGTGTTACCCTCAGGACAATGCTGGAAAAGAAGTCTAGCCCCTTGTATCCACAGTGCTGACGTGAGGCGTACTCACCATGGCTGTGCTGCTCCAGGGGTATAGGTGGCTGTTTCTGTACTCCTGCCATCAGGGGAGGCCCTTTGGTTTGGGATCCCTGGACTACAGCCTCAGGTTCCACCTCTTCTGAGGGCACATCCTGTTTAGGAACCATAACATGCTCATCAGTACAAAGACTAGACTGGAGGTGTGTGGGGTGTGGTGGCCCAACTTAATCTGTGGGAAGGAGACGGGACAAATCCTTTTGAGGGAATAATCAATACAGAGCCCCAGAAGTCCAGAGAAAAATGTGAATTAAGCAGTGCTTTGTGCCCAAGGACACTTTGTGATCAACCAAGAGGCAAGAGGCAGTCCCTAAAGGTCAGAATTACAGCCACTTAGCAAAGGAGGAATGGAGGAACCCTCCTGCCCAGGGCAGAATCCCACAGCCTGGCTGCTCACCAGTGCCTCCCCAGATGTTCCCAGTGTCAAGGACTTAAGACAGCAGGATGTCTGTAGACAGCTCTACCTTCCCATTCTCCTCTGGTACTCCCACGCATATCACTGTGTCTCAGGGGTCTAACCACAGCAAAACAGGAATAACTGTTTACAGAACCTGTGTGGAGCTAAAACCTTTCTGGAATACAACCACTTTAACTACTAAATCACCAAACACAAACTGCTTTGACTTTAGTCTCGTCTTTCAGAAAAGTAATAACACATGCTATGTTAGGGTTTTGTGCTTACTCCCTTGGGCTTGGTGTTTCCCCAACCCCTTGAACCTCCTGGAGACTCATTTCCATGATGATGGCCTCTACTCTTCAGCCTACCATCCAGGTGCTCTACATGTGAGAGGGATGCCTCACCTGTGGCCAGACTTTCAATGACTGATTCTGCAGATCTTCTACTAAAGCAACAGCTTCCTCACCACTCCCTAAGCACTGTCCTTGCACCTGGGCTTGAATCTCCCCTGGCAGCACAGTCAGGAACTGCTCCAGCACCAGCAACTCCAGGATCTGCTCCTTGCTGTGCAGCTCAGGCCGGAGCCAGCGGCAACAGAGCTCCCAGAGCTGGCTGAAGGCCTCATGCGGTCCACCCACATCCCTGTAGCAGAACTGACGGAATCGTTGGCGGCAGGCTTCTGAATCCCTGCTGTCCACCTGCTGGGCAGGTTCTTGCTCCCAGGAGGAATCTTCCACCTTCACAATCAGAAGTCCTTCACCCTCTCCAGGATCCTGGTCTTGGGGTTTCTGGAGGGATGCCATTCCCCTGGCCTAAGGCTCAGGGCTAGTCAGCCTTGGCTTGGGCTCCAGAGCTGACCCTTTCAGTCTTCCAGAGGAATCCTCTGTGGAAGCTGGGCTGGCATTGGGATACACACTCCTAGGGAAAGAGCGAAAAAGCAGCATTTGGGTGGGGTGGAATACACTCTGAAGGGGCATCCAGGGACTCTGGTACCTATATCCTTTTGTGCCTCTAAAGCCTCTTTAGGCCTTACTGTACTGGCTTCTCTGTGTGACTGTCTACTGGCAACAAAGACCTATAATCTTTTATCCTCAACCTACCTTCTCAAATCTGGGTTTGTCATGGTTCATTTGATAACAATACCTAATTACAATCATTTGGAAGTATTACTGAACCTGTGGATAGAGCATATTTTTATCTCCATTTATAGTGCTTAGATTCATTGAGTCAGTTGGGAATGTAGCTCAGTTGATAGAGTGCTTGCCTAGCATGAAGGAAGCCCTGGGTTCCCAGGACTACATTAAACTGGGTGGGGTGGAACACACAAGTAACCCTAGCACTAGGGAGGTGGCAGTAGGAGGATGAGAAATTCATGGTCATCTTCAGCCACACCAGAGTTTAAGATCAGCCTACAACACAGAAAACTCTCTAAAAAAAGGGGGGCGGGGCATGGAGAGATGGCTCAGCAGAAGACCCAGGTTTGAATCCCAGTACCCACATGGCAGCTAACAACTGTCCATAACTCCAGTTCTGAAAACAGATCCAAGGACCTCTTCTAACTTCTCAGGCATTGCATGACATGGGTGCACTTACATGTAGGCAAGACATGCATACATATAAAGTAAAGATAATAAATTAAAAATTAAAAAAATCTCCCAGCACACAGGAGGCAGAGCCAGGCAGATTCCGTGAGTGAGTTCAGGCACAGCCAGCCTGGTTTATATAGCAAACTCCAGGTCAGACAGGACTACATAGTGAGAGGCCTCGTTTCAGAAACAATCACTGGCAGCAACAGAATCATTGAGTTATACTTTACAGTATGTTTCTACAGTACATAGATTTCAGTTGTGATAAACTGGATATGGCGTTGTATGTCGTCTATGGTGATGCATGTCTGTAATCCCAGGAGTGCCAAAACTCAGAGGCCAGCCTGAGCTACAGAGCAAAACTGTATCAATTTTTTTTTAAACTTACTGTGTTTGATTACGGAATGTTGCCTCAAGTCTTTCTAGAGATGTTGACAGGTTATAATATTATCTTTCTCAAAATTGAAAATTTTGAATTCCAAAAATATCTTACCAGGAGACGGGCTGATGGACACCATGCAAAGCCATTTTTATCTATGCCTATATATGAATGGATGGCCTTTATATTTGTATTTTAGGTCATTAGTACTACACAATAGTTTCTCCTAAGTGTGATTTTATTTTTTGCCTCTTTTTGTTTCAATAGTTTAATTAGCATAAACATATAAAAAATGAATGGGGTGTGAATATAGTATTAGGTGTTTCTGCTGATTCACTTACAGTCTGATATATGATAGTCCCATACGTTTTCCTGTGCGTTTACTGAAAATTGTTACCTACTTAAGTGTTTAATGTGTGTTTTACATAAACGAGATTTTAGTGCACATACTGCTTTTTTTTTTTTTTTTTTTGCGTATTTTGCGTTTTTCACCTAGCAAGTTTTCTTCATTATGCTTTCAAGGAACGGGGGTGCTCGTTTTTCAACCAGCCCGAGTGATGCCTTCGGGCGGTTTCCAATTCTTCTCCACTACCACAAGCACTTTATTTTCTCTTCGCGAGCCTCCTTTCTCATCCTCCAGTGCCCGAGGACGTCTCCTCCGCGAGGGCCCCGACTCACCAGGGTCGCTCGGCAGGACGTGGCTGGCGGTGGGGCAGTCCCCTGCAGCCGGGCGGGAGCGGCGCCGAGGGGCGGCGGGTTCGCGGAGCGGCCCTGGAACCCGAAGACCAGGCGGAGCGGCTCAACGAGCGTGTCCCCCGGGTCCGCGCCGAACCCGGCCACTCAAAGCTCCGAGTCCCACTGGGCGTCAGGCGGCTCGTGACGCCGGTCCCGCCCCCGGGACACACGGCCCAGAGACACTCAAGGGTTCAGAGTTCCACCACCAGCTCCCGGCGCCGGAAGTTCGCGCTGGGCTCGCCGGGAAGCCAGGCGGCGCATGCGCGGGAACTACGGTTTGGAATTCTACCTGGAATGCTGTTTGTCCATACAGGATAGCCAATGAACGGGGAGACGTCTCTCGGCTGGCCAACCGGAAGGCAATGACGCCTTGGGCGTGAGTATCCTGGAGCTTTGGGACCGGAAGTCTCGTTTTCGCCTTGGGGTCGCGTTTCTCCTAAAACGGGGCTTTAATGGATGATCATGGAGCCGCCAGGGAAATGCTATGCAATGAGGTCTTGGGCGGCATCTCCTGCCCGCCTACCAGCGACTCCTGTGCCTATTAGCGACTCCATAATTGGCAGCTGTTGGACTCCACCTTGCTGCCCGGGCCGTCCCAACAAAAGTGACAGTTCTTTTGTCAAACAGCCCGCCGAACTGCCCTTATGCAGCATGAATTATATGGTACATTCCACGGACAGGTGAGAAAACTGCACAATGGTCAGTTGATTGCCCCAGCTCCTGAAGCACAGCTTCAGCCAAGGCTGCTTGAAACAGACACCAGTCTTTTTGCTATCACAAGCCTCTGAACTCTAGATGACCCTGAAACCATGCCCACGTAGGCTGCAGAAGTAACACTTCCTCTGGTGGTCTAGCAGAGGGACTGCTGTGATTGGTCCAAAACAAAGGGCTGTGATTTGTCCACATATCCATCCCTAGGCTTTATAAGCCAGCATATCAGACTTCCGGCAGTCTGGGAAACATGCTTGTACTGTCTCTCCTAATGTTGCCACATTAGACCCAATGGAAGACTTCTCTAAAACTGAGAGGTCTCTTTTGGACTACTTGCAGTAGTGCAGGCCGAACTGGCAACCCAGAGGAAGTAGTAGCAAAGAACATAACAGCGTACCAAAGAAAATCAAGGATTGGAGCCAGGTGTAATGGCATATGCCTGTGATCCTGGTACTCAGGAGGCTTACATAGGAGGATCACCAAGAGTCCCAGGCCAGGCCAGTCTACATGGTGAATCTGTCCCCAAACATAACAAGACTAGGAGCCTGGCATGATCTATAATTCCAGCACTCAAGATGCTCCTGTTAGAGGCTAGCCTGGGATACTATAATAGCAAGACCATATTTAAAGATAAAAGAGCGTTATAAAGATATCTTCTTGGTATCCATCTGCTAGCCTCCTTGCTCCCAATCAGCCATCTCCAGTCCTTTATTCTACCCAGATTGAGGATAGGTGATTCCGAGTGCTGGCTTTGAGCAGTTTCTGTAGCCAGCTGTGTTTCATAGCAATGAACAATAGCAGGTGGCATCCTTAGTATTCTCACTCTTGTGTGTGTGAGGTTTCAATACTAGAACCTCTAGCAATAAGTGGTACCGTCTCATGAAGCTGCATGTGTTTGTGTGTGGGTGGATGTGTATGTGCATACATGTTCATGTGTATGCATGGATGTATGGAGGCCAAAGATGGGCATTGGATGTCTTCCTTAATCATTCTCCATCTTATTTTGGGGGGATGAACCTCACCGAACCTGGAGCTGGCTGATTTGGTTAGACCTGCTGGCTGACAAACTCCTAGGATCCTCCTGCCTCTACCTCCACAGCACTGGGATTACAGGTGTGTCCAGCTTTTTTTAAATTTGGTTTTGTTTTGGTATTTTTGAGTGAGAGTGTCATTATGCAGCCCTGATTTGCCTGGAATTGTCTATGTAGACCAGGCTGGCTTTGAACTCACAGAGATCTGCCTGCCTCTGCCTCCCAAAAGCTGGGATTAAAGGTTTGTGCCCAGCTTATTACTTGGGTGCTAGAGATCCAAACTTAGTTTTTCATGCTCACTTGGATTCTGGGGATCACACTCATGTCATCAGGCTTGGGTAGCAAATGCTTTTACCTGATGAGCCAGCTCCCCGGCCCTATGCCTTGATTTTTTCTTTTGCAGTTGGCTCGGGAGATTTCCTTGTCACTTCATAAGATCTTTCTTGTTAGTCTTTTGGGCTACGTAGTGTCACTGAATGGACACAGTGAAGCTTAGTTGACACATCTTCATGGTGGCTAATGTTGGACCTCTGATCTCAACCACATTTAAAAGGTCTCTGAATGAGATAGTACAGGTGCCACCACAGCCTCCGTCACATGATGTGAAGGTCCTATTCATGCATTCACTCTTAGGATTCCTGCTTAGCAAAATATTAAGAATCTTGGCCCTAAAGGAGGTCACTCAAGTAGAGGAGTAGTAAGCACAGTATAACAGAATGAAAACACTTCAGTGAGCACTGTAAACAGAGGCAGGAAGTGAGAATCATACCTGGGCCTGTGGAAGGCTTCACTGTTCCCATTCCCAGTCCTATTCCCCCCGCAGCATCAGTCACCCCATGTACCTCCCTGCCCAAATATGGGTCATCTCATCAAACAGGAAATCAGACTATATCACCTCAAGAGCTCTCCAGCATCCCCTGTCCAAAGCTCAGGGAATATTGTTGGAGGCATGAGGCTTAGTTTATACATGAGGAAAACATGGAATGTTCCCGAGTCCACAGAGAGCAAGAATGTCAAACCTCCATGCAGGCAGATGGAGGAATGAGGTTTCAATAGCAGGCCGGGCAAGGGCCTTGTGAACTGCACTTGAATTGTACCCTCCTGGCCAGGGGAAGCTTTAAAACAGTTAAAGAAGCAGCGTGGCATAACCAGTGGGTGTTAGGAGGATCACCCTGCTAGACTTTCAGAGAATGGCTGAGGAGAACAAGCGGGATGCAGGGAGACCAGAGCAGGTATGATTTAGACCAAGCCAGGCTGCGTGCTAAAAGGCAGGAACAGAGGGCTAGAGATATGGCTCACCAGTTAGGAGTATATACCAATTTCCAGAGGGCCTGAGTTCAATTCCCAGCACCCATGTTGAGTGACTCACAGCAGATTGTAACTCTAGCACTGCGCTCACATGCACACACACATATGTACATAATTTTTAAAAATAATAAAATAATATATGGTAGAAAGCAAAGTCCTCAGAAGCCTCTTCCTAGTCTCCACACCACATTAAAAAAGCAGACCAGCAGCTTCTCTTATCCAGTCTAGAACACAGAAAGAACAAATGGCCAAACCCAACCCAGGAATCTAAAGAAGATTCAGGAAAGCCACAAAAAGCTGACTGTGACCTAGAAAGTACTCACACGGTGCCATGTTTTCAACTACTTGGAACCTCATTAGATGTTTTATTCTGATCCGTCAACAAAAATGCTCTTTCTAGCCAGTCTGGCTAGTCCAGTAAATGGATAGCCAGTTTGGAGAAGGGGCTGGATCCAGGGCTGGATCCACGTGCTTTCTCTTTCTCACACTCCAGCTTCTGCAGAGGTCTATGATTTCTACATGTCTTTGAGACCCTCCACATGGGCTCACACTCCAGTTATAAGGTGGCTCTGCAGTCTTTCAACCCTGACCAAGACTTGCAGGAAGCAACAGCTAGTAGACACCCTCCTGAGGACACCAGAAAAAACAACATGAAACCTATGGTATGCAGCATCCTTCACTCATACTGGTTATAAATGACTATAGGGTCATACCATTTTGAGGGTCACAAAGCTGGTGGAGATCCTAGCCATTTCTCCCCACTTTCTTCTTTGTTTTTGAGATGGAGTCTTCCTGTGCTGCTTTGGCTGTCCTTCAACTCCTGGGCTCAAGTGCTAGTCTCACCTCAGGATCCTCAGTACTAGGACTACAGGCTTGCCCCAGAACACCGAGCTCTGCATATAATGTCCAGGCATGCACCACAGGAAGTTTGGTAATATATAAATCCTTCCCCCTGCACTCCCCCTTCGTATCCTTCAGAGTTTCCAGCCCTCTGATGATAAATGTCCAAGCCCAGCCCAAGGCCTTTGTCTTCCATCCTCATCCAGCTGTCCACTCAGCTCAATTCACACATCAGAGGAATGTGGCATCTTCAAAAATATTTAATGAGTTGGGCATGGTGGCTCATTCCTTTAATCCCTGCACTCAGGAAGCAAAGGCAGGAGGATTTCTGTGAGTTCAAGGCCAGCTTGGTCTACAAATTGAGTTCCAGGCCTGCTGGGGCTACAGGGAGACCCTGTCTCAAAAAAGACACCCCTCTTCCCCCCCAAAAAAGAAATTTTATGAGAACAAATAAGATGTGGTAGCAGGGCCTCCCTGTGTGGACAAGCTTTGCCTATGCTCTGGATTTAACCGAGCCCTGGGAAGCTAATGGCTCCGGCCCAGGAAGGCCTCTCCACTACCTGGACCCTGAACACAGCTACAGGGACTGTGTGGAAAGCACAATGGTAAACCAGGTTGAGTTCACCTGAGGTCTGAGCCCCTGACGCTCCACCCAGACATCAAGACTTCCAGCTTCCTATCCTTCATGACCATCACCCACCAAATTGAGAACCTTTCGCCCAACATTTGAAGCCCACGATGCCCCACTACCACTTCTTATTTGTTCTCATAAAATTTCTTTTATAGGGGGTGTCTTTTTTGAGACAGGGTCTCCCTGTAGCCCCAGCTGGCCTGGAACTCAATTTGTAGACCAAGCTGGCCTTGAACTCACAGAGATCCTCTGCCTCCTGGGATTAAAGGAATGTGCCACCATGCCCAGCTCATTAAATATTTTTGAAGGTGCCAAGTTCCTCTGAGCATACTCCCGAGGGATCTGCCCCCATGTATCACTACATATCCCAGTGCACCAGCCACGCAGCCCGAGGAACTGAAATCAAACCCAGCAAAACCCACTGTGCAAGTGAGTGTTCTGTGCTAAGTTCCCATGATAAGAGCTTCCAGTGTCGTTTTAAGTCTTTGCAGGTAGTCTCTCTCCTTCCTTAGAGTACCCTGAGAAAGCCCACTTCACAGGTCAGAGCCCCTCACACTGAGCCACACAAAGAAATTCTGTTGCCAGCCGAGTGGCAGGAGCAGTGCAGACACTCTGGAGATGGCAATCTGTCTTTCTGACCTCTTTGGGAAATAACCATCTAGTCAGGCATAGTAGCACACACCTATAATTCCAGCACTTGAGAGATGGGGACAGGATGATCAGCAGTTTAAGGTCATCCTGAGCCATGCAGTGAATTCCAGGCCAACTTCAGCTACATGAGACCCTGTCTAAATAAACATCTTTTAAAAATCATTTTTATTTGTGTGTGTATGTGTGTGTGTGTGCAGGTACCTTCCAGGGCCAAAAGAGGGCATCAAATCCCCTGGAACTGGAGTTAGCCTGTTGCAAGCTGCCCAATGAGTACTGGAAACCAAACTTGGGTCCTCTGAAAGATCAGCCAAGCACCCTTAAACTGCTGAGCCATTTTTCCAGCCTTTAAATAATAATCCAATTCAACCAATCCTGCAAGTAACCCTATCCAGATCTCACCAAGTCTGCCTGTGCAGTCCCAGTCAGCAGCTCACCCTGATTCAGCTGAATCCATGCCCCAGGGCCTCCAGCAGAATCCAGCTTCCCTGAGTCAAAACTATTATGGTTTACTCTTTTGAAATAGTTCTGCCTCTGAATATCACACTTATTAAACAGAGATGCATGGAAATAGAAACCTTACAGGTTAAAACACTAGACCTGACCAAGCATGATAGCACATGCCTGCAATCCCAATCCTCAGGAGGCTAAGGCAGGAGGATCACTGAAGGTTTGAGGCCAGCCTGGTCTATTCTACGGAGCCAGTCCAAGCTAGTCAGGGACACACAGCAAGACTCTGTCTTTAAAAATCTAAATCAAAACCCTACCAGACCTGGATCTGATATCAATTTACAGCCACGTATCTGAGGTGGGCAATGGGTGGACAGTAAACACTAAACAGGAGTTTCCAAGCTGTCCTGCTTCCAGCTCCCAAAGTAAGAGCCAAAGGAGAGCCTGGGGCTCAGTGGACAGCAAGCACCCTTAGGTCATGATGCCAGTGATAGAGACCAGGCCCCACTCCCATCCCCAGGTTCCATAGTTTCAGCAGTGACTGACCAGCTTCAGGCTGAGAAGCCTGTACTTAGAGGCCCTTGTTTATAGATTTATGATCCCAGTTGGATTGGTTGGTTTACATCTGTAATCTCAGTACCTGAAAGATGGAGGCAAGAAGGATCGTTTACATAGCTAGATCAAGGCCAGCCTAGGCTAAGTTAAACCAGGTCTTAAAACACAGAAACTAGGCTAATGAGATGGCTTAGTAGATAAAGATGCCTGCTGCTAAGCCTTTTCAACCTCAGTTTGACTCACATGGTAGAAAGAGAGAACCCACTTCTGCAAGTTGCCCTCTGATTGCCACATGTGTGTCATGGCACATGTGTGCTTACACACATACACATACAACAACAACAAAAAAAAAAACTAAAAAAGTCTTGGCTGGGAGTGGTGGTGCAGGCCTTTAATGCCTTTGATCTCAGGAGGGAGACAGAGGAAGACAGATCTCTGGTTTACACAAGGAGTTCTAGGCCATCAGGGTTCCTGTCTCAACTGTCTCAAAAAACAGTCCCAATGTTTTGGAATGAGCCTCTGGCAGAGACCCAACCAAGTCAAGGCTAGGGAAGAGAGGGTTCTCAAGTCAAGAGTGGTGACTCAGGGATACCTCAACCAGGACACCTGGTAGAACCAAATCTGCCCAGCGTTCAGGGTCATTCTTAGCACCCAGAAGACAGACCCAAGAGACAGAGCCAAAGGCCACAGCTTCAATTCCAAGGCCTTTTAATTTGCCGCTAGAGTGTCCACCCTTCTCGCCCGGGTTCCTCCCACACTGTCATGCCCCTCCCCGTGCCTGTGCTGGCCCCTCAGGCCTGTCCATCCCACTGACTCGGACCCTGCACCTTCCTTGCCTCAGTGGGGCTGTCCCGTCCCTGGGTGTGCTCATCGCTCCCTCCTAGCATTCTAGGTGGGAGCAGGTGGGGGCGCAGCCAGAGCCCCCGCCGCCGCTCCCAGCATGAGCATGGCCAGGGCCTTGGGCCCGGTGGTGTGGATCTTCTCGTGCCGGTGCAGGTTGGATCGGCGGCTGAAGCTCTTGCCGCAGAGCGGGCAGGAGTAGGGCCGCACGCCGCGGTGGGTGCGCTGGTGGGCGGTGAGGTGCGAACTGTGGCTGAAGCTCTTGCCGCAGTCGAGGCAGTGGTAGGGCTTCTCGCCCGTGTGCGTGCGGTTGTGTGCGATGAGGTTGGAGCGCTGGCTGAAGCACTTGCCGCACTCAGGGCACGGGTAGGGCTTGACGCCAGTGTGGGTGCGCTGGTGCGTGACCAGGGCAGAGCTCTGTGTGAAGCACTTGCTGCAGATCGGGCATTTGTGCGGCTTGGCACCGGTGTGGGTGCCCTGGTGCGTGACCAGGTCCGAGCGGCGGGTGAAGCGCTTGGAGCAGCGGTCGCACACGTAAGGCTTCTCGCCGGTGTGGATGCGCTGGTGCTGGATTAGCGTGGAGTGGTGACTGAAGCTCTTCCAGCATGACGGGCAGGTGTAAGGCTTCTCACCGGTGTGGATGATTTGGTGCTGGATGAGGTGCGAGCTTCGGCCGAAGCGCTTGCCGCAGTCTGTGCAGGCGTAGGGCTTCTCGCCCGTGTGCGTGCGCCGGTGTGTCACCAGGTGCGAGTGCCAGCTGAAGCCCTTGCCACACTGCTCGCACTTGTAGGTCTTCTTGCCTGGGTCGCCGTCCGGACTCAGGCCCTCCTCGCCACTGTCTGGGGCACCCTTCTCCTCACTGGCTTTCTCTGGGCTACTCTTCTCAGGTGTCTTGGAGGGACACATGTCAGGTGAGGCTGGCTTTGGCTGTCTTGCTTCCCCGGTGTCTCCGGCCAGCCTTGCACCCGGGCCGCTAGCTGCCTGCCACTCGCATTGCGGGTCGTCCCCTGGGGCCCACCTAGCCCTAGTCCGTGTGGGCTTCACATCCCCAAGGGATGCCATGGCCAAGGTTGGGGCCGCCTTTCCCATCTCCACAGCTCCTGGAGAAAGAGAGGGTCGCCAGCAGGAGACAGGCTTCTAGAAGGCCCGCGAGGTGTGGGGGCCCAAGGACTAGGTCCTGGGAGACAGAAAAGGCTAAGGGGGCGGGCCGTAGGGAGAACCTGAAGGCACGATCCACTTTCCAGAAGTGTCTGGTCTGGAGGCCCTGTACCCATATCCACAAGGGGGCGCCCCAAATCAAGGCACCTGCCAAGGCGCTCACCTGAATCAAGGCCTCTCTTCTCAGCTCCTGTCTGCCTGGTGGAGCTGGTCGCCTGGCCCTTCCCCTGAACTTGAGGAACCCAGAAAGGCCTGGTGAAGGGAAACCCTGTCCAGAAATAGGCTGTGCTCGTTGGGGGAAACTTCTGGGACTGACCAGCATGTAGATATAATCTCCCCACCCCATGATAAGGAAAAGAGGTTCTAGGAACCTCAGGCAAAACAAATCAGTGCTACTCAACTGCATATCCACTGACCACATGGCCATGCTGGCCCCCCCGCCCCCATGTGCCCTGTCAGTCCTGGAACTCAGAATATAAACAAGGCTGGCCTTGGACTTGCATTAGTCTTCTGCCTCTCTAGAGCTGGGATTACAGGTGTAAGCCACCACACCAAACACACTGGTTGTTTAAACTCCAATCTGAACTGATTAAACAAAATTCAAAATTAATTACTCATCCTGTTTCTAGAACTCAACAGCACAGGGCTTGTGGGAACTGTCCTAGCACAGGTGCAGAGATTTTCATATGTGTAGAAGGTTCTACAGAGCACTGTTTCCCAGATGAACAAGACAGGAAAAGGGAGAAGTGCAAGGGGTAGTGCGTAAGTGGGGAGGTGATTGGCAGAACAGTCCCCATCATGCCCAAGGCCTCAGGAAGCCCCCAGTACAGATGAACACTTACCCAAAGTCAGCCCGTTTCTTTTCTGTAGCATGTCCTTGTAGAAATTTTGCTGTGTGTGGTCCAGCCTTCCCCACTCCTCCCGGGAGAGGTACAGAGCCACATCCTCAAAAGTGACTGGCATCTGAGGTAGGAGGAAACAACACCATTCAAGTTTTGCTGTGAATACAATAAAACAAAATGACTACTGGACCCAGGCTTCAAACAGATACTTCCAGTGTCATATCACTTGGATCTGATGGTCAGACAGAAGAGCCACCCAAGGATGGCCTTCTATGGTATGTGATGGTCAGGAGCAAAGCAGCAAGTTAGGGTATGTAGCCAAAGCTCAGGCTCCCCACATAGCCTCCACTCTAAGCTCATCTCTCAGAGGATGATCCACAATCACAGACCAGTTTCTCCACTCCCTTCTGTTCTTCCACCAGTTCTGCCAGGCCAGTCATGAGCTCCAGGCCTGGACACGGGGACTGGGGTGGCCAATCCAGAAGCACTTCAGTGAGTCATGGGCAATAGGTTCTGACTCCAAGAAGAAAGGACAGCCAGCTCCTAGAGTCACACGTGGAACCGCAGTTGCAGAAAAGGCTGAGTATCAGCCTTTGCCTGTTCTTTCCTGGGAGGGCCAGGAAAGAATCCTGCCTCTGCCCTGGGGCAGGCTGGAGAAAGGGCAAAGAGACCCCCGGGGGGCGCTCACCTGGGACCAGGCGCTGAGAAGTGCTGCAGCCATCTGCCGGTCTCTGGTCCTCCCCTCTCGGGAAAGGACAGGAATCCGGGGTGAGGGGAGAGCTGCAGGGAGAGAGGGGACCTCGGGGCAGTCAGCTTGTCCTGATGGGCCCTCTGCTCCCCCAGCCACCTCACACCTCCCTCCAGATTGAACATAGGAAGGAGGTCACCCACTCTAAGGCTTCCAGGGGTAGATGGAAATCTAGGGTCCCACCCTCCCTTTGTAACTCCCCAGAATGCCTCCCAGGAAAGCATATCCTTCTCTTACCTCTACCATGCAGGAACAGGGCTTTCTCCTTTGAGCCGGGACTTATGGACATCCAGCTCTGTTTTCCTAGAACACTGTTCTCCTGTGATGTCCCCTCAGAGCGTGGCTCTCCTGGCTCTGTCTTAACATGTGTTAACTCTGGAGAGGCTCTCAAGGTCACTGTCTCCTCCTGCCCAGATAGCATGTCTCCACAGGATCGCCCATGACCTGGAACCTAGGAATGACAGCCCCCATCAGCACCAGGCTAGAGATCGGCAAAGCTACCTGGCAGGTAAAAAGCACAAAGCACATCCTGAAGGCTTGGCCTTTTATTCTATCTGGGGCTTACCCCAGCAAGGAAAGGCAGCAGGAGATGGAAGACATCAAACCCCCACCAAGCAAGCGGGCAAGGTGCTCTGTGGGCAGTTACTACCTCTCACCTCATACTGCCTGTAGCAGTGTGAACTAACTTCCTAAAATGCTTTATTAAGTGCACTGCCTGCATGTATGTAACTGGAGTTTCAGACAGTTGTTAGCTGCCATGTGGGTGCTAGGAATCAAACCTGGGTCTCCTGCAAGAGCAGTCAGTGCTCTTAACCACTAAGCCATCTCTCCAAGCCCCTGAACTACCTTAAGAAAAAAAATCTTATTTATTCTTTTATGTGTATGAGTGTTTTGCCTGCAAGTAACTGAATCTGAGTTCTTAGCAGCCAGTATTCTTAATCACTGAGCCATCTCTATAGCACCACCACACATAGGCAAGTGTTGTAGGTTAAACAGTATCTCCTTAAAATCCATGTCTGCTCCAAATGTGACTTTATTGAGGTCAGCTATGGTGGTACACATCTGGAATCCCAACACTTGGAAGGTGCAAAGACGAGGACCAGGAATTCAAGTTCATCCTTGGCTACATTAGGAGTTCTAGGCCAGCCTCAACTACATGGGAGCCTGTTTAAAAATACAATACAAAAGCCGGGCATGGTGGCGCACACCTTTAGTCCCAGCACTCGGGAGGCAGAGGGAGGCGGATCTTTGTGACTTCCACATCAGCCTGGTCTACATAGCGATTTCTAGGCCAGCTGGGGCAACAGGGAGACCCTGTGTCAAAAACAACAACGCCACCACCAACAACAAAAAAAACAACAAAACAAAACAAGAATGTGGCCTCATTTGGAGAAAGGGTCTTTCATAGAGATAACAAAATTAACAGTCTTAAAATTAAATCTTTGTGGGTTTAGGGTGGGACCTCTGTCCAACTATTAGGTCCTGAGAAGAACAGAAGGCACAGCAGGGCATACTTGGGAGAATGAGACAGGAAGATAACAAGTTCAAGGCCTACCTCAGCTGCCAAAGACAGCTTAAGTTACTTAGCAAGACTTTGTCTCAAAAATAAAATACACGCAGCGCTTATGGACCAGGCGACAGATGTAGCTTTCCATAAATTCTTCAAGAAAAGGTAATCTCTCCTTTACCTCTGTCTCTCATGTTTTGCGACAGGATCTCCCTTTTGCCCTAACTGGCCTGGAACTTGCTATAAAGATCAGGCTAGCCTCCATCTCATAGAGACTTGCCTGTGTCTCGCTCCCAAGAGCTGGGATCAAGCGCAGCTTCTTTATTTCATTTCCAGCCACTCTTTCCCCAGTGCTCTGGGCTGCTCCAGTATTTTGGGTTTCTTTACTTCTTCACTAAAGCTCTGCTCCCCACTGCGTGGCTGCTAGTCTGCTGAGTGTCTGACCTCCATGCTGCTTTAAACCTACACGGCTTTATGGCTTTTTCCTTCTCTCCTCCATTTCCTCCCTCAGGGCAGCTGCTGAGATTTACAGCCTGCCTGCCCTAAGAATTTTTCTTTCAAACTCTAATAAAGTTACCCTAAAGTTTCAAAAATAAATAATAATAATAATAATAATAATAATAAAATCAAAAGAGGGCTTGAGATGTAGCTCAGAGGAGACTGTTTATGTAGAATGCATGAAGTCCAGGTCTCAGTCCTGGGAATACCGACACTCAGACACACCACACAAAGGCACAGGACTGGGAGTGTAGCTGAGTGGCAGAGTGACAGAGACTCAAGGCCCTGGGTCTGATCCCCTCAGCACCATCTAAAAACAAAAACAAAATGAAAATGAACCAAAAAAAAAAAGGACACAGAGAAATAGAGGTGAAGTCATATGCAAGCTAAGGAATAACCAGAACCATGAAATGGGGAGGGCGTATCCTTCCTTAAAGCCTTTGGAAGGAGCAGGAAATTCTAGGACTCCGAGAGAATAAATTCAAGTGGTCTTAGGCCTCCTGGTTTGGGGAAACTTATTAGGCAGCCACAGGAAGTCAATACATCCAGGCCTGGGCTAAAACAAGGACCCACAGTCACCAGATTCTAAAGTTTGGGCAATACTTTTGCTTTGTACTGGGGGGACACCTATTGAGTCCTATCTATAACATGGTGACCAGGTGACCTACTGCAAGCTTTCACCATCCCCCTTCTACCTCCCATTTGTCTGGGACCCTTAAGAGTGTCTGGTACCAGATCCAACCACACTCCTGGTTGGTAGTGGCCTAGACCTAGCTGCCGAAAATGATTATGAGGGGCACATGGTTAATTAAGAGATAGTTGTCCTCACCAGAGCAGCACAAGTAATTATTACTGTTACTCCATCAGTGTGCAACTAACAGAATCTGACATCAGCAGAGAATGCTGATGAAGCTGCTACGGAAGGGACACAACACTGGCGACAATTCTTTGAGTTTCCCCATCATAAAAAGTGGCACTCGCACTAGTATCTATTTATATTTATAACCACCAAAAAACTAAGCAGGAAGATCCAGGTTCCTTGATGTGGGGTTCAGTAGTCGGGTGTTTTTGTTTCATGCATCAGAGTAATCATCAGTTACAGGCTGGCAAACTGCTTACAGAGGACTCTCACACTCATCTCCTTCAAGCCTTCTAGAGACCCTAGCAAGACAGGTGGGAAGGGCAATTGTATGATTCAAATTTTACACATGACACACCTGGTTCCCACAGGCCGGGGGCTGGTCCAAGATCACACTCTTGGCCTGAGGCTGAGTCAGACACCTCTGGGTCCAAGCCCATGGTCCCCCAAATTTGCAATTATACACATATTACACATGTGTGCACACAGGCAGGCAGCAGGTACAGGCAGATCTAGAACTCAGATCCAGAGAGGTAAGCCATGAGGAGGTATGTCCCAGGAGGAAAGGAGTCGGGAGAAGGCTCCCTGTGTTCCCTGGGCACTGAGAACTGTGTACACTGTGTACACTGACTGTAGAACTTACTGGGCAAAGCAAGACCTCTAAACAGCAAACGGAGGAAATTTCTCCTGGTGCCACCTTCACTCCAACATTCCCACCCAGTAACCAATCTGCCAGCCCCACTGCTCCAGAAATTCTATTCCCTTTGTCCAGACACTGGCTTTGAAAAATCCCCTCTGCTCCAATTCCAAGCTTTGCCTCCCTCACCTAGGATCCCAGCATACCTCACAGGCTCTCTCTTTGCTCTCAGTAGGCCGGATGTTTGCATTGTCTGTAGACATCTTCATTCCAGAGCCAGGAAAACAGCAAGCAGTTTGTTTCTCTCTCCTGCTGACCGAGCCCCCTCCAGGTTTTGGCCAGGAGCTTGGAAGAGAGGAAAGAAATCAGCTGGTCTCAGGGACATGTCCAAATTGCCCTAAAACTCTCCATGCCTAACTATAATAGAAATAAAGTATGCCAGACGCTATGGAATCCCATGCTATATGATGCTCTTTGGTTCCTTTTAAATAACGGTATTGCATTCAGTGTCCCTTTTGTTACTGAAGCAAGAGCTCCACACTTCAGTGTAGCCAGCCCAGGGCAAGTGAGGGCTAAATCAGAACCAAGGTTTCTTGTCATCAAGAAAGTGCTGCAGAAAGCCTACAGAAAGGGGTGCTGGTGTAATGCCACCTGTCACAACCAGGAGACTCCAGGACCCACTGGCCCCAGGACATGCACATTGTGTCCCAGATGGACCCAGAGCTTCGCCTGGAATCCACAAGTCAGCTGCCCACAATCAGCATTCTCTAGCAGCTGCAACTGCCCATCTCAGTGTGTCCATCCTGATCACAATTTGGGTGGGCCATGTCCTCTCCTTCCCAATTCTGCCAACCTGAAGCTTTCTACCTTTGCCCCTACCCCTTTCTGCAAGCAGGCTACCCAAGCCGGTCTCCAGGTGCCTTGCCAAACATCCTTTTCTCACCAAAGTGGAGGCAGAGGGGACACCTAGGGCGATAGGGAGCACCTCCTCCCCGGGAAGCAAGTCTCTGCAGCCAGCACTGAGTGGGTGGGGAGCCGGGTGGAGGCTGGGATTAGGGACAACAGGAAGTCCCTCCCAGATCCCGTTCCCCACTTCAGCTGCAGTCCTACAGGGTTCCCAGCTTCGAGGGTTCCGGGTCTAGGGTCCCCAGCCTAAGCTGCACCAGTTTTTGGTTTTGCGGAGAGGGACAGATCTGCAGTGCTGGCTCATGGTGATTACTCTAACCAGCAGAATCTGTGAACAACAAAACAGAACCAGGAAGATGCATTTTTGGACAGATTTGAGGATTTGAGGATTCAAAGACAGCATTACAGCCATCCTTAAAGGAGTGGCACCTTGCTGGGTGGAGGGGGCAGGGCCATTCTTTCCAGCATATCTGTTTCTGAAGATCACAAGCTCTCTTCCTGGGGTCCCTGGAATCATTTAAGGCTCTGAGGTTAGGAGGCACAGAATTCTTTGTCCCACGGTGCACTTAGGAAACAGAATGGGAACTTCCTGTTGCCCATGTTGATGCCCTACATGTTTGGAAGATGAAGGACAAATTGGATTTTCAAGACCCATTTGAGCTCGGTAATTGAGGGGTAAAAGGGGTGACCAAAAATGGACGAGTTAAGGGGGAGGAGTGAGGAGTAAATATGATCAAAGTACAATGAAAGGAATTATCAAAGAATTAATAAAAATGCTACAACTAACCCAGTTGTCCATGTCCCAAATCCTAATGCCACCTGTCAGGCTGTATCCCTTCAGACCCTGAGAACTCAGACACTGACCTAGGAGGATAGTGACTGTGCTTCCTGTTCCTGAGGGAAAACATTTCTCTTGGGCAGAGCACAGGAGTTGTTAGGAAGGGGTGGGGCCCCAGCCCTGGAGTAAGTTTTCAGGAAATGTCCAAGAGGAGTCCAGCCTGTGCCTGCTGACCTAGCTTTGGCTTACCCAAGTCTTCTGAAACTGGCTCTTTATCCAAAAAGATAAGCACTGGTAGCTGAACACGGTGTCTTGTCCCTATAATTCCAGTACTGAGCAAGCTGAGGCAGAAGGATTACCAAGAGTTTGAAGCCAGCCTGAGTGGGCTACAGTAAGTTCCACATGAGTTAGGGCTACATAGCAAGACCCCCAAAAATGAACCACAAAAAAGATCCAACACTAGTTACTCTGCATGAGTATGCTATGTGGGCTCACAGGGCTTAATTTCTTTTAAAATTTGTTGAACTTGATGACACAGGCCTGAAATCCCAATTACTCTGGAGGCAGGAAGATCCAAAGTTCAAATTGTGCCTCAGCAATTAATAAGATCTGTCTCAAAATAAAAAGTTTAAAAAGGGTCAGGATAGGGCTGGAAAGATGGCTCAGTGGTTAAAAGTACTTACTGATTTTCCAGAGGACCCAGGTTGAGTTCCCAGCACCCACATGGTGACTAACACCCATAACTTAACTCCAACAACAGGGGAAACCAAACCAAACAACCCAGACGTGGTTGGTAATGGTACTCTCTTGTAATTCCTTCAGAGGCTGAGGCAGGAGACTATTATGAGCTGAAAGCCAGCCTAAGCCACAAAGCAAGACCCTGTCTCAACAAATAAATAAGCAAAAATAATAAATCTCAATGATGCCTTAGCATCCAGGTAGTACAACAAATAATCATTTGACTAGTGTCTTAAGAGAAAAAAGGCAGCCAGGCATGGTGAGGCATCATGCCTTTAATCCCAACACTCAGGAGGCAGAGGCATGTGGATCTCTGAGTTGAGGCCAGCATGGTCTATATAGTGAATTCAGAAAGGGGAAAAGGAACTTCAAGGACTTCCAAGAACCATAATTTATTTACAGGGAGCTGTGTGTGTGTGTGTTTCTGTTATGGCCTAAGTTTGGCTACTTTTCAAGATAAGCTGAAAAAATTGTACTCCCATGAGAAATCTTTTAATTGATCACAAAAAGTTAAATTTAAGAATACCATAGAAGTCCAGCAGAATATGCCTGCTGTCTCTCTACCACTCACAGTCTACTTGTTTAGGGCTGTACTCACCTCAGAGCTTGTCACAGGAGTTAACTATCATGGATGAAGGTGCTTAGCAGAACTTCAGGTTCCAAAACCATTTAACAAAAACCAACTGCAATACCCACAGGCTGCTTTGATTTTGAGTAAGAAGACACCATATTTAGTAAATAAATCACGAGCTACACTCAGTGAGTAAAGGAATAATGAAAAGTAGAAAGAAACATAAAGCAAGAACAAAATAACCTAATTAAGGCAGCAAAGATAGGTCAGAGACCAGGTAATGCAGAGAGATGGCCTCCGGAGGAAAAGAGACAACCATAGAAAGTAAAGGAATCGAGAGAAATCAAGAAAAATAATAATGGGACTGGGAATGTAACTCGGTTGTTAGAGTGCTTTCCTAGCATGCTCGAAATACTGGGGTTCAGTCACCAACACCATATAAACTGGGTGTGATGGTATATGCGTGTAATCCCAGCATTTAGAAAACGGAGGTAGGAGGATCAGAAATGCTAGGTCATTTCTGATGCATAGTGAGTTCCAGACCAGCTTGAGTGACATGAGAACCATGTCTCCAAAAAAAAAAAAAAAAAAAAAAAAAGGAACTCTAGAACTCTATGGATAACTTAAAAAAAGGGGGACTGGTGGAGTGGCACACGCCTTTCAGCCCAGCACTCTGGAGGAGTGTCACACGCCTTTCAGCCCAGCACTCTGGAGGCAGAGAGGCAGGCGGATCTCTGTGAGTTCAAGGCCTGCTTGATCTACATAATAAGCTCCACGCCTACTGGGGCTACAGGAAGACATCTGCCTTAAAAAAAAAACAAAAAGGGGGCAGGGGGGATCGAAAAACAAATATCAAACATTGAAACAAGAAACCAGTATGGATGTGTTCGGCAGCCGACAACCTGAGAACCTAAGAGATTAGATTTAAAAGAAGAGAAAAATCACTAAAAACTTAAAAGAGCTCCAGACACCTCCCGGGGCGGGGAGTCGACCCCGCGATGCCCTCCCGTAATCCTTGGTGGCGCTGGAGCACACGTTCTGCATCGCGGGAACTGGAGTCCGAAGCGCACCAGAGTACGTAGCTCTGCGGAGTGCAGAACACACACGCCCGAACTCATTGCCCAGGCAACGACGCTGCTTCACCGGTCCACGCTCCTCTGAAGGCTCTGGGCGGTTGTGTCCCCGAGGTCCCGCCTCCTCCTCGGGTCTCCGCCCCGCCCATCCTCTCTTCCAGCGCTCTGGCGTGAGCCCTCCAGGGGCGGTCCAGCCTCTAACTGCTGGCCGGCTCTGGTGTCTCCAGGTTTCTAGTCCGGCTGTCCATGCAATTTCCGGTTTTCCCAACTCTCCTGCATTGCATTGAACTACCAGACAAACCCCGCGTCGTGAGGATAGCAGAACCGGCGAACTGCAATCCGATAGTCGGCTTTCACTGACTGAAATTGAAGCTGAGAGCAGGCGTTAGAGCTCACCGCTATAGTGCGCTGAGGCCGCCTCGGTGCCTGGGACCTTAGAGTCTTAATTAATGGAGAGCCTTATCCACATCGAAAAAGCACCGTCCAGCCTCCAGAACACGCGGATTTCTGAAGCTTGCTGGCCAGCCAGTCTAGTTCCAGTCTCAGTGAGAGATACTGTCGGAAAAAAATAAGGTGGAGAGTGACTGAGGAAGACCCTGACGTTGACTTCTAGCCTCCACAAGTACACACACACACACACACACACACACACACACACAGACACACAAAATTTAAATAATAATAATAAAAACATGGAAGGCCAGGTGTGGTGACGCTAACATACATGTAATCCCAGGGAAGCTGAGACTGAGATAAGAATCTCAAGATTGAGGCCAATCTCAGCTACATAGCAAGAGCCTGTCACAAACAGATAAACTATACACAGCTGGCCTGCTCACTTTGAGTGTGTGTGTATGTGTGTAACATACATCTTAGAGATCATTCAAGTTTTAAAATTTTAAATAGGGCTGGAGAGATAGCTCATTAGTTTAAGAGCACTTGCTACTCTTCTAGAGGACCTGAGTTTGGTTCCCAGCCCCTATGTGGGCATTTCACAACTACCTGTATAACTCCAGCTCCAGGGTTTCTGACATAGTCTTCTGGCCTCCTCTGGCACCTGCACATATGTGGCATACACATGTGCACAAATAAAATATAAGTAAAAATACAAATGAGGGCCAGTGAGATGGCTCAGTAGATAAAGGCACTTGCCACCAAGCCTGACAACCTGAGTTAAATCCCCAGAACCTACAGGGTGAAAGAAGAGAACTCAGTGCCACAGAACCATATGTAAATAACTCCAGTTCCAGGGGATCTGATGCCTGAATGCAAGTGGTGCACATAAACTGTGCAAGCACACAAAAACACAATAAGTAAATAATAATCTTTTAAAGAAATAATATGTGCCATTCTGAAGTATGGCAGCCTCATCCAGAGCTGTTGGAAACAGTTGTACCAGACCTCTTGCTATCAGTTGACCAAAGTGACCTTTCAATTGACCAAAGTGACCTTTCTGCATCCTTGTCAATCCCCAAGAGGATAGATGGAGCTTCTAAGGCAGCTTCTCTCTCTGTTGACAACAGGGCATATTGTCATGAAATTCAGGACCAGAAACCCCCAAATACCCACACTCCAGCACTCAGAACACTGTGCCTATCTCATTCCTAAGGACAGGCACAAGGGAACACACCGTTGGAATTAAGCTTAACAAATCACTCAGGCTTTAGAGCTACATTCTGGGGCGGAGAAGTTAGTAGTGCATTTTAAGGAAACCAGGACATTGTCATCATCCCAAAATGCTCTTTGCTGCTATCACCTACTATTATCTGATACCCAGTGTCCCCAGGGTTGGGTTGAGTTTCAAGCTGCAGTCAGTCATACTTAAGTCAGACACTGAAGCAGGTGGAGATGGAGGCACACAGGCATTCTGACCAGCCCAGATGACTGGGTGCCCAGGCACTTGCTATGAGGCCCTTTTCTGCTAAAGACCTCAGTCTTTCACTTACTGAGGTCTTTACACCATCCCTGCTCCAGCCTGTGACTCTCTCTTCTACATGCCATGCCTCTTCCTTCCACATGAAACATGTATACATATATGTCATACACACACACAAATACATATATATATATATATATATATATATATATATATATATATAAACTGCAAAGATTTGAAGCATTGAAAATAAAGCCTGATGAACTGAAAAACAATTTTTCAAAAGAGGGAAGTAGCTAACCTTGATCTCTCTGAGCTATGCTCCTAGTCATCTTTCCTAGGCTCTCAACTCCAGGTGCTCCAAGGAAAGACACGGAAACCAGAAGTCAGAGGCCTAGAGTTGTCCAGCATCACACCCCCAGGTTCCTTTCCCATTTCCCAGACCCTTTACGGGAGGGCCCCCTCCCTGAGCCCAGAGAAAACAGGATTCCCGCCCTGCATGCTCCCAGGTCCCGCCCGTCCACACTACGTCCCTACGCCCCGCCCACACCCATCCGGACTGTCCACTTCTCAAGAGGCGGGGTTTCCAGGGCGGAGCCAAAGTTGCAGAGGCGGTGGGAGGAGCCTGCAACTGGAAGGCGCAGGGCTCAGAGGGTCAAAAACTTGGAATATATGAAGGGCAGTAGGTACCGCCTGCTGCTGCTCAGCGTTTTCCTCGGTCGTGAGTGCCGGGCGCTGTGCCCGGCGTGGAGGATGCAGAGTTCGGCAAGCACACCCGTGCCCGCAAGGTGGTCCAGGGAGACTCACGCCAGACAGTTAAATATAAGAGCGGTGCTGCTGAGTGTAGGGAAACATGGACTCGACAGAGGAGCCAGAGCAAGGCTGGGCCTAGCCACAACCAATTGAGACGTCTGGATCAAGGGGCGGCCAGCACGGAGCCTACTGCGGTGCCCTAGGGCGCACCCAGGGGCCAAGAAAGCACTGAAAGGCCCTTGCCTGAGGGAAGTGCGCTCTCTGCAGCGGCGAAGGCCCGCCCCAAGAGCAAAGGGGAGGGCTTGACTGTGCAGCGGGCTCCAAGCTTTTGGGAAGACCCCTTCTAGGGGTGGGGAGTTGGTGCTGCGTCACTGTTAGGACAAAAGCCTCAGGCAGGATGCTGGGCAAGACTTTAGATGGCGTTATGGACCGAGGAGCCCACTCGGTGTGTGTTGGGTTTTTTGTTTCTAAATTTTGTTTTGATACCGTGTCTCATGTAGCCCAGTCTGACCTCGAACTCGATACTTAACTGAGGGCGAACTTGAACTGCTGATCCTCCTATCTCCCCATCTCCCAAATGCTGAGATTACAGACGAGTATAACAATTCCCAGTTTATGATGTGCTGGGGGTCGAACCCAGGGCTTTTTACATGCTAGGTAAGAATTCTACCAACTGAGATGCATCCCCAGCCCTTAGATTTGGAGTTTTTGAAACAGGTTCTCTGTAACCCGAGCTGGTGGAGGGGGGACTCTTCAGCAATCTTCTAGCCTCACCTGAGTGTTGGGATTACAGGCATAAAGCAACACATCTGGCTTCTATCCCTTCTCTCTCTTTTTTTTAAATTAAATATTACTGCCGTCTGCCCTGTTCCTTTGACTGCAATGCCCCAGAAACACCCCCATGCCATGTCCTTGGACTCTACTGTTTGAACAGCAGTTCTTCTCCCCAGATGCATGCAGATCTGTCCTAATTTAGATGAGGGAAGTTCTGGCATAGAGCAATTCAGCTCTTATTGAAACGTGATACAGTTGAAATCTATTCATCACTTTGTCTTCACTTGGTTCCGCCCTCTTCCCCTTCCTATCCCAAGCTGGGAAGTGAAGGGTTAACTCTTGGAAGCCCCTTCTTCGCCTCACCTGAAGGGATGGGAACGGGAACTTCCTGTTCCATTTCCCCTGATTCCTTCCCCAGGCTGGCCAAGGTTGGCTCTGGTCCTAGAATTCTCTAAGGACTCCCAGTCATCTCTGCCTCTGGAGTAAGTACCTGGAGTGTGAGTCAGAGGTCAGCAGTACAGGCTCACAACAGTGTGGAGGGAGAGGGGGGCTTCAGATCTTAGCGGTAGGGTGGTGGTGGGAAGAAAGGCTTGGGAGAATGGGGGAAACTACTGAGGATCCCAGTGCCAGACAGCTTAATGGATCTGTGATCCATGAGGAAGGGTCCCAGAACATCATGTGACATTGGAGGAGGTGAGTGCCACGTGCTCCCAGATGGACTGACCATCCTTACTCACTGTGCCCCAGCACTAGGAGGGGAGCCCTGGTGTAGAGAAGCCAGGCCAACAAAGTTAAGCAACTTAGACCCCTGAAACTCAGAGTCTGAAGAAGTGACGTTTCTTGTAGAATGCCATCTTTCGCCTCTCTTGGACTCTGGGCTGTTTCATGGCTGTACTCCCAAGTTAGGGGCTGAAGAGCTTTTTGCCCCACACCCACCCAAGCCCCCTACAGAGGTGCATATTAATAGGGCTTTTGTCTTTGAGACCTTGGGGGAAGGGACCAACTTTCTAAGGCCAGCTTGCCTGAATTCCATCTCTTGCAAACCTTTTTGGTGAGGACTCACTTGGAGATTCTAGTCACTTTGTGTAGCTCGGCCTTAACTTTATTTGGAATTCTCTTTAGTTTTTATTCATGATGTGATATTCCAGAGAATACTGGCAAAATCTCAAAGGACAGGAGTGAAATAACCAGCCTGTAACTGTATTTTCACCTTAGAGTACACCTTAGCTTCACCAGGCACAGCTGTGATCAAACCACAGGCTTTGAACTTGTTAGATTAAAAAAATACCAATTTAGCATAAGGGTGGAACGTGATGAGGTGAGGCCAGCACACTGCCTGGGCAGCCAGTGCTCAGTGTCCGCCAGCAGCTACTTCCAGGTGGCCAGTGCGAGTGAGTCCTTTAGTTTTGCACATGCTTCTCAAAACAATGAAAGGCAATGTCATAATTCCATTTCCCCTGTGTGTGTATATGTGTGTGTACCTGTGTGTGTATATATGTGTGACTCAGAATTGATTGAACCTGAAGCCCTGTGCACGCTAGGCAAGCACTCTCCTTCTGATCTATATCTCCAGCCCTCTTTACATTTAATTTTTTTTAACTAATTAATTTTAATTTTATGTGTATGAATATTTTGCCTACACAGATTAAGTGCACCCACGTGCAATGCCTGTGTAGATCAGAAGAGGGCGTTGATTCCCCTGGAACTGGAGTTAGCCACCATGTGGGTAGAACTGAGCCCAAGCCAATCCCCTTTGTTTTTGAGACAGGGTTTCGCTATGTCACCCTGGCTAACCTGGAATTTGGTATGTAAACCAGGCTGGCCTTGAGCTCACAGAGATCCGCTAATTTCTGCCTCTGGAGTGCTGGATAACGGTGTGCGCCATTATTCCCAGCGCTCTTTAACTTTTTATTTTGAGAAATGATCTCACTAAGTTGTCCAGGCCAGCACTGTACCTCACTCCAGATGTAGTCCAGGCAGGCTTTGAACTTTCAGTCTTCCTCCTTCAACCTATGCCTAGTTTGATACCCCTTTGTTTCCTCTTGAAATAGGGTCTCACAGAGCCCAGACTGGCTGTGGGCTCCCTATGGAGCTGAAGATGACCTTGAACTTGTGATCTTCTTGCCTCTACCTCCCACGTTCTGGAATTACAGGCTGATGGCTCCCCTCTTGATATATGAGGTGCTGGGGATTGGACGCAGGGTTTTGTGAGTGCTAAAACAATCATTCTATCAACTGAGATACATCCTAAATTCCCCATTTTGGGGGTGTTTACCACAGGCCTTTTCTATGCTGGACCTTGTTCCTTAATCCCTAGGACTCTGAGGTAGCCTTTTCCACGGCTGTTTCCTTACATTTGCTCAGTCATCGATGTCACCTCAAGTGCCAGGTGAACACTTACTGAACTTGACATGGTGCCTCTTACTCAGACCAGAGCAAGAAATAACAATGAATTATGATTGGGGTACAACAGCCACCAGGTGGTGTGGTGCAGGGTTCAAGACAGAAGTATCAAGAGGGAGAGGAGCAATTGCAATTGGAAAATAATCCAGGCGATGGAAGTCAGAGTGCAGAAAAGAGCTCAGACTGGACAGGCTGCTGGTGGGAAGGAGAGGAGCCGGAGCCAGGTGAGGGGGACTAGAGAGGTGATCAGGGGTTAGATTCCCTCAGATACCACAGCCCTCTCCTTTCCTGAGGCCGGCTTAAAATCTGGGTTTCCTTTACCCCCCCACCCTGTGCACCCCTCCGGAGAAGGACACTTAGAGAACTCTCCATCCTAGACCCAAGGAGAAGAGGTTTAACAAGCTTTCTCAAGGAAAAGGCGCTATGGTGTTGTAATCAGTAATGATTATAGCATGGCCATGAACATGGCTGTGCACCCGCACTGTACCAGGACTCCACGTGTGGTACTGCTCCGTGCTGCTGTTAAGGAGATGGAAAGTAATGTCTGAGGCTCTTCCCATCCCCTGCTTGGGATTCCCATTATGGGTGGTAAGCTTAGGGTTGTTTTGGGAGAAGTAACCGAAGTGTCAGCCTGTTCTGAGACACTTAAGCCAAAGTGGGTTGGCATGTGGCTCAGCAATAGAGTACTTGGTTGGCATTCCTAAGATTCTGGGCTCTAGGTTCTGTGCCCAACATAGAAAGAGAAAAGCTAAAAACTTTCTGAGTGCTGCTACAGGTTTTAATTGAGCTGAACTGAACTGAGTCCCTAGTCCTTAGGAAGGAAGGAAGGCGTAGCCCCTTGAGCTGGAAGGACAATAGGCAGAAACAGGTAGTTGCTCCTGAAGAACTACTGCCTCCTGGTGGCCAACTAGAAACAGTTTTTTCTTGTCCCCCTCATTGCTAACAGGTTGGAGGAAAAGAAAGATCCTGGAGAGGAGGGAGGGAGAGAGAGGGACCTGTAATCTCATTTGGGAAGTGAGGTAAGACTGAGTTTAAAATCTGCTGGGGAGCCAGGCATGGTGGCATATTGCCTTTAATACCAGCACTTGGGAGGCAAAGGCAGGCATCCAGACCAGCCTCGTCAAGTTCCAGGCCTGTTAAGGAACAGGAAAGCCTCTCAAAAAAAACAAAACCAAACGCAGCTGGGCAGCTCCTTTGCAGGGTACTTCACAAACAATTCTTTAAAAAAGGCCAATGAACTGGCTCAGCAGACCTCAGTTCAATTCTTGGGATCCATAAGGTGGAAGCAGATGACTGACTCTCACCAGTTATCTTTACCTCATGCTCACCGTGGCATATGCTCACACACAACACACACATAAAAACAAATGCAAAGAAAAAGTAAATTAGGATTCAGTCAAGATTCATCTGCTTTGCTGTGAAGGTCCTTTTATCCCATAGAACAGTGTACCTACAGACATTTATTTTATTTATTTATTTTTTTTACAAGTTCTGAAGAATGCAGTTTCCTCTCTGAAATCCCTCAGGGAATATTTTAATTGTTTCTAATAGCTATGGTGTATGTACGTGATGCGTGTACACTTGGGTGTGATGTGTGTGCATACCTGTATGAGTGCAGAGGAGGGCACTGGGCATCCTCCTCTATCACTCTCTGCCTTAGTCCTTTGAGGCAGGGTCTCTCCCTGAACCTGGAGTTTACGATTTTTAGCTAGGCTAAGAGCCAACAAACCCCAGAGATCCTCCTGTCTCTGTCCCCTGCATCAGTGGACATGCCTGTCTGGTTATGCGGGTGCTTAAACTCAAACTCAGGTCCTCACACTATTATCCACTGAGTTCTCTCTCCATCCCACTCCCTCCTCTTTTTTTTTTTTTTCTTTTTTTTTTCTTTCTTTTTTTTGAGACAGGGTCTCCAGCCTAGATTGGCCTGAAATGCCCTACATAGCTGAAGTAATTCTGAACTTCTTCCTCTACTTCCTGATTGCAGGCCCACACCACCATGCCCAGTTTATGCGACGCTTCATGCATGCTAGGCAAGCACTCTACCAACTGAACTATATGCCCAACTCTCAGAGCTATCTGATTTTTCTACCCTTGCTTTGCTTTATTGCGCAAACTGAGAGCCAGTCCTTATCCTTGTGAACAATCAGCCATGACAGTGTGAGAGAAGATTCCTCAGGAAATCACATATTTATATTTCTTTTGTTTATTTTTTTGTTTTTGAGACAGGGTCTCACTATGTAGTTCTAACTGGTTTTGAACTTGCTGTGTAGAGCAGGCTGGCCTTGATTTCACAGAAATCCCCTTGTCTCTGTCTCCCAAGTACTGGGATAAAAGGTATGTGCTACCACACCTGGTACATATTCATACTTTTTAACACCTGTAACTCAGATGAGGGTTAATTTCCCTGCAATAGATCTTGTTTGTGGCTTTTGCAACAGATCTTAACCCAGAGTCTTCCGCTTCACAGGTGTGAAAGGAGCTGAGGAAAGAGACCTAACACTGGGTCCAGTTGCAGGAAGTGTGAAGGATGCTGGCAGAACCAGTCCCAGATGCCTCGGAACAGGAGCAGTTCAGAGCAGTGAAGCTGGAGGAGGATGAGGCTGCTGGTCCGGAGGATTCCGGGCAGTCAAAGGCCAGGCCTCGGCCCGAGGTGGCGCACCAGCTCTTCAGATGCTTCCAGTATCAGGAGGACATGGGGCCTCGGGCTTCTCTGAGCCGCCTTCGGGAGCTCTGCAATCACTGGCTGCAGCCAGCATTGCACACCAAGAAGCAGATCCTGGAGCTGCTGGTTCTGGAGCAGTTCCTGAGCGTTCTGCCTCCACACCTACTGGGCCGCCTGCAGGGCCAGCCACTCAGAGATGGAGAGGAGGTGGTGCTGCTGCTGGAGGGCGTGCCTAGAGACACCAGCCACGTGGGGCCACTGGTGAGATGGGGTCGTGTAGGCCTAGAAGCAGGGGTGGGGTATGGTGGACAGAAACTGATCACCTCAAGAAGAGAAGAAAGCTCTGAAAACTCCACTTTATCTGGAACTAGAGTCTTGGAGCTCATGCTGCCCATCAGCACAGGTCAATAAGAAGAGGGAGTAATCGGACTTCTAAGGGGTGCTTTATTCAGAGAGCTGGTAATTTGAGAAGGTAGCAGATTAACATATTAAACAAAAAAGAAAACTGCATCCCATCTCATCTCTAGACAGCAGGTTATATAGGAAGAGGGGGAGGGGGCATGTGAACAAAAGTAGTTAGTCATTCCAAGACTGAGTCTCGACCCTCTGATGAGGTGGTCAGCCACATTTCTGAGGCTTGTGATGTCTTTGCCTCTCTCATGATCATCCCTTGGACTCCTCACTTGTTCTGTTGATGACTGGGCCTAAGCAACTCTTCAAACACTGAATCTAGTTATCTTCTGTTGGTATCAACTTTGTACTTTTTCAGAGGCATCTGGGCCAGGGTGGGGGTTCACTCAAAACAAACCACTAGCAATGCAAGCATACTGTGCTATTAACATATATATGTGGATTCTTTTTACAGTATCAAGTACAAATGTGTTCTTATAATATAGGATGTAAAAAAGTCCCATCTATCCAATCTCATCTTCCAATTCATTCTCACCCTCTTAACTATGTGACTATCCCCACCCCTCTGTCCTATTCCGGTAGACTCAGTAGACTATAGCCTGTCTGTCTCCTAACACAGATGTTTTTAACAGGATTTTAGCTTCAGTGCTGGTAAGAATTGTCCCCCTGCAGATGTCACCTTGGAGGGACAAGGGAGTTCTTCCCAGGTCCCTAACCACAGCCCCAAAAGGGAGTTGCCTTCAGAAGAGCCTCCGGCCCTACATCCATTGAATGAATTATCCCCATCTCAGCCAGTGCCCACCAGGCCTGCTGAACCTGGGAAGTGCAGACTTGCTTCAAGTTCAAAGTGGCCAGTGAGCCCAGAGCCCCAGAGGATACTCCAGGGCCTCCAAGAAAGCTGTGAGTTGCTGGCATCCTGGGAGGCAGAATGCATGTGTGGGTCGGGGCTGGACGGCAGAGAGGGTGGGTGGTAGGAGAAAGCTGGGATGGCCTCATGAGTTCTGAGGGATGAAGGGAGTGTATCTTGAAGCCATATAGTAGACAGCACTGCCTGCTAACAGCAATGTACCCCTCTCAATCTGTCAGATCCTTCCCAGGGTCCCTCATGGCTGGAGGAGAATTCCAGAGACCAGGAGCTGGCAGCTGTGCTGGTGAGCTGAGCTGATCCCCTATCCCAGGTCCTTCTCAGACTGTAGGATGTTCTCTACCCTTGGAGTCTTAGCAATCCAGGCTTTTCTTTCATTTAATACCAGAAAGTGCTTTACTCCACATAGGCCACTGAGCCCATTCCTTACTGGGGTCTTGGCTCTCCTTACAGGAATCCTTGACCTTTGAAGATGACTCAGAGAAGAAGGCATGGCCTGCACACCCTCTTGGTAAGTCTCATTCAGCCATAGTCCAGTTCTATAGTTCCAGACTCTACCTGACTTTTTTAACTATTTAGGGAATTGGTGTTGATAAAGTCTTTTGTCTTCTTTTTTTTTTTTTTTTTTCTGGTGTGTGTGAGAGTGTGTGTGTGTGTGTGTGTTGTGTTTGTGTGTATAGTGGTACCCCTAATTGAATCTAGGAACTCTTTCTTCCTTCTTTTCTTTCTAAAAAGTTCCTTGTGTCTGTTCTTTGTTTTTTTTTTAAGACAGTGTCTCCTTGTAGCCCCAGCTGACCTGGAACTCCCTATGTAGACCAGGCTGGCCTGGATCTCACAGGGATCCTGAGATCCACTGGTTTCTGCCTCCTGAGTTCTGGGATTAAAGGAACATACCACCGTGTCTATATGTCTGCTAACTGTAGGTCATTTCGTTATTATTCTTTGACAATGTCTCTGTACGTAGCCCAGACTAATTTTCAACACCAGATCCTCCTTTCTCTGCCACCTGAGTGCTGGAACTAGAGAGGCTTGCAGTGCTATGTCTGTCAATTTTGAGCTTTAAAAATAGGTAGTTAGGTGCTGGGGATCTAGCTCAATGGTAGAGTACTTGCCTAGCATGCATAAGATTGTAGGACCAACCACCAGTATTATCAAAAAAAATAAAATAAATAAAGTGCTCAAGAGAGTGACTGCTGATGAGCATGTGGCTTCTACTTGGTGACAGTGGTGATTGTTGAACAACATTCTCAATGTATTTAATGGACCTGAATTGAACACTCTAAAAAGGTGTGATGGAGCCAGGCATGACGGTGTATGCTGTAATCTCAGGACCTGGAAGGATAAGGCAGGGAGGATCACTAGTTCCAGGCAATGTGGAGATTCTGTATGAAAAGCAGCAGAGCGTGTGGAGAGAAAAAAAAGGACATTCCTACCTGACCCTGAGCAGCTTTGCAGGATCCAGGTTTCTTTCCATTGAACCTGGGCCCACCAGGGTCTGGTGATGCCTGGTAACTCTTCAGGAAAGGCCTGATATCCCCCTGTTTGCTTCTTTCCCAGGATTTGGAAGCAAAATGTCAGACAGTGAGAAACTTAAACTGGAAGAGCGCAAAGAGACTGTCTGGCCCGTTATCATCTCAACAGAGTCCCAGGCAGATAGCTCTGGGGTATCAGGAGGGCCTCTTCTTACTGAGACCCAAGCACTGGAGGCAAGCAGTGCTGGTAGGGGAGGGAACCCTCCTGACAGCGGGGAAATTGTGGAGGTCACAGTGACGGCAGGTGCCCCAGAGTCGGAGGCAGAGATGCAGTTCATATGCACAGAGTGTGGGGTGAACTTTCCTCAGCTATCCTTTCTTCAGGCCCACCAGCTGCACTCTCACCCTGGCTCCGGCTCCGGCTCCGGCTCCGGCTCCGGCTCAGGCTCAGGCTCAGGCTCGGGCTCGGGCTCGGGCTCCTCCGGCTCCGGCTCCGGCTCCGGCTCCGGCTCTGGCTCAGGCTCCGGCTCAGGCTCAGGCTCAGGCTCAGGCTCAAGGTCTTTCCTCTGTCTGTGCTGTGGGAAGAGCTTCGGTCGCAGCTCCATCCTCAAGCTGCACATGCGCACACACACGGATGAACGGCCACACGCCTGTCACCTCTGCAGCCACCGCTTCCGCCAGAGCTCACATCTGGCAAAGCACTTGCTAACGCATTCCTCTGAGCCTGCTTTCCGATGCGCAGAGTGTGACCAGGGTTTCCAGCGTCGCTCCAGCCTTGTGCAGCATCTGCTAGCGCATGCCCAAGAACAAAAGCCCACGTGTGCCCCAGATGGCAAGACAGAAGTACCACAGGTGACCGTCATCCTGTGCTCCCACTGCGGGCAAACCTTCCAGCGTCGCTCTAGCTTAAAGCGTCACCTGCGAATCCATGCCAAGGGCAAGGACCACCGGTCCTCAAAAGACCCAGGCAGCCTTAGTTCCAGCCATGAGAGCAGGCCCTACGTGTGCGGAGATTGTGGCAAGGCTTTCCGGCGCAGCGAGCACCTGGTGACCCACCAGCGCGTGCACACGGGCGAACGACCCTTTTCCTGCCAGGCCTGTGGCCGCTGCTTCACCCAAAGCTCCCAGCTGGCCAGTCACCAGCAGGTGCACACTGGTGAGAAGCCGCACGCCTGCAGCCAGTGTGGCAAACGCTTTGTGAGGCGGGCGGGCCTCGCTCGCCACCTGCTGACCCACGTCGGCCTACGGCCTCACCGCTGTGCCCAATGCGGCAAAAGCTTCAGCCAAATGCAAGACCTGGCCCGCCACCTGCGCAGCCACACCGGGGAGAAGCCCTGCCGTTGCAGCGAGTGTGGCGAGGGCTTCAGCCAGAGTGCCCACCTGGCCCGCCACCAGCGCATCCACACGGGTGAAAAGCCCCACGCCTGCGACACCTGCGGCCACCGCTTCCGAAACAGCTCCAACCTGACCCGCCACCGCCGCAGCCACACAGGAGAGCGGCCCTACAGCTGCCCGACCTGCAGCCGTAGTTTCCGGCGCAATGCCCACTTGCAGCGCCACCTGGTCACACATACCGGGGTAGGCCAAGAGGCCGAGGCCCCCCAGGAGTGTCCGGAGTGCGGCAAGAGCTTCAGTCGCACCTGCAATCTGCTGCGCCACCTGCTGGTGCACACCGGCGCCAGGCCTTACTCCTGCGCGCAGTGCAGCCGCAGCTTCAGCCGCAATTCGCACCTGCTGCGCCACCTGCGAACCCACGCCCGGGAAACGCTGTACTAGCCTGACCCACGTTCCAGCAGCTTTGTCCCGTGAGCGCCTCCCTGCCTGGACGAGGCTTTCTGTGGTGTCCCCTCAGATCCACCTCCTCCTGATTCCTCCACCCCTTTGCCCTTCCCGTCTTTGCCCTCTCTCCCTGGCCTCAGGAATGTGTTTTCAGACGCTGAAAGTAAAGCAGGCTTCTTGAAATTGATTCCTGTTATTGTGTTTCTTTCCTTTTTGGAAACAAGGCTTCATGTAGCCCAAACTGGCCTCAAGCTTGGTATACAGCTCAGGATGATGTTGAACTTCCGGTTTTCCTGCTTCCACCTTGATTATGGGTGTGTGTCACCATGCATGGTTTATGCAGTGTTGCGGGATCAAACCTACAGCTTGCTGCAAAACACTCATACGCATAAAATAAAAATTTTAAAAAGCATCTTGCCGATTGAACTGCCTTTTCCCCGTGCTTAGGATCAAGCCCATGTTAGACACGAGCTCCAACACTGAATTGTCCTCCCCTGTCTTTTATTTGAGCCCACCAAAACCACCAGTCACCTTCCCTATGTGACACAATCAATGCCCTCTTTCAGTCACCCCAGGAGATCCTCCAGCAGGCTACATAGGGGAGGGTGGCTAGTTGTGGCAGGCAGCTGAGGATAGAAGGTTCAAGGTTATTGGACTTTATTCTTCTTGGATCTACTTTTAAACCATGTGATGTCCAACCCAACATCATTAAAGCCTAATAACCACAACGACCAGCACAGCAAACTACTGGTGTAGTAGTGACACTTTTATCTTGGAGGTAACCAACAGCTGTCTGATTGGACCTAAAGCCCACTCAACCAAATATACATGGTTAGAGAGATCATAGAGCCTAGAGAAAACCCTACCTCAGTCACATCCTTAGACATAATTTTTTACTGTATACTAAATATGGATCCTTATATTTACAGAGAAGTATACCAGTCACCATTCATCAAAGAAACTTTTTGCAACAGATGGGGACAGAGTTCCACAACTGTTCACACACAGAGAAAAAGTGTGTGAGATGCTGTATTGTAGATACATGGTTCTCTCAGATTTTTTTTACTATGGGTTCATTCAGCGGCAAGTCCCGCCCTCTGTCCAATAAGGGGGCAGGAAGGCGGGGAGAAAGGAGAGGAAACATGGTCGCCAGCCTCGGAGAGTAGTCAAAGCCACTCCGAAGGAAAAGTGCCCCGGGCCGGGCCCCAGCGGAAGGCCAACACGCAGGAGGCAGCCTTCCAAGTCCCCACAGTCCTAAGAATTGTGTGAGTGGAAGCGAAATTCAGGCCGAGAATGGACTAAGATCTGTGCACTCCGGACCTTGCCAAAGAAAGGGCGGCGGCCAGTGGGTGAACAATAACTTTGAGAGTCGCCCTGAATAAATCAGTCTCTCTAAATGGAACATCAGTTTCTGTGTTATCCAGCCGGATTAACCAGACCCGGACGCTAAAGCGTGGAAAATAAATTTGATGAGACAGATGCCCAGCCCTAAGTGACACATCTATAGTGGAACCTCTACACCCAAGACTCATTGAACATAGTGGAACAGGGGGTAGAGAGAATACTAATACACCTTACAACTCTCACTAGCAAAGTTTCGTGCAACAGAGGGCAATGAACACAGAAGGCCACAATTGGCCAAAGTGTAGATTGTAAAGTGCATGTCCCTGACAGGACTCCTATATTAAATCTCACCCACCCAAGGCTCAGGGACCATTGCAGAAGTGGGGGTAGAGTCAGAGGTGATACGTGACCATAAGGAAATACAGTCTCACAGGTTTCTGGGAATTTACTCATATGAACTTACAGAAATGGTGACAGTATGCACAAGATCCCTGCAAACTCGATCACACAGAAAGCCAGCCTACAACTGGGGAAATGGATAGGAGGCTTCGATCTTAGCTGAGGAACTATTGGTAGGTGATGCCTGCAGGTTGAGGGAGAGTTGATCTTCTTTAAAGGAGTGACATTAGATAGGCTGACTGAGCTCCAGTGGATGAACTCACACCGGAGGACATATGGGTACATGAACTTGGTTTGAGAAGCCTTAACATATATGACAGAATGCATGAAATCCTGTGAGCAGGCTATGAAGGGAGGGTTGAACTTAGGTGAGGGGCCTAAATATATAGTCTATGAAGTGCACAAAAATTCAATAAAATTTACATGAAAAAAATATAAACTGAAAAAAAAAAAGCCCTTATGTGTCTCTTTAAACTCATTAAACTATAATTCAGTGTTAAATTGTACTGTGATGGGAACATTCTAGAATTTTGGCAGCTGTCTCAAAATAAACATGCTGGCAGTTGAACAAAACCTGCTTGCAAGCTGAATCATGCTGTCTGTTGAGAACAACTGACCACACACAGCCCTCTAATCCACTGCTGGTTTGGACATTGGCTCTATCTGTGGGTGCTACAATCCAGAAGCCTTCGCTGCCTCTCTGCCTATAAGTTGGGTGACAAGAAGAAGTAGGAGGAGGAGGAGGAGGAAGAAGAAGAGGAGGAAGAAAAAAAAATAAAAACAACACCTAAAAAGATCCAAAACAAAAAAACTTATCACGTCATGCTCCTTTCCTGCTTTTGTAGTTGGCTTTTCGACAGTGCTGTGTGTGGTAAGTCTTGGCCCCGGGATCTCCCATGTGACACACACGGCTACAGTACGAGAGGTTCAGTCACCTGGGCTGGGCGCCAAGGAGATCTGACCACAAATCTGGTAGAAAGTCTGATTTCTGTTGTTGTTTCTTTTGAGACAGGATTTCACTGTGTAGCACTGGCTAGCCTGGAACTCCCTAAGTAGACCAGGCTGACCTTGAACTCACAGAGATCTTTCTGCCTCTGCCTCCCAAGTATTAAGATTAAAAGTGTGTGGAACTAAGATTAAAAGTTCCTGGCCCAATTTTATTTATTTATTTATTTATTATTTATTTTGAGACAAGGTTTTACTATGCAGCTCTTTCTGGCCTGCAATGAAGACCAGACTAGCCTCAAACTCACAGAGATCTACCTGTCTTTGCCTTCTTAATGTTGGGATTACATCATCATGCCCAAGGATTCATGTGTGTGTGTGTGTGTGTGTGTCTGTCTGTCTGTCTGTCTGTCTGTCTATGTACTAGGCATCAAACCCAAGGCTCTCCCACAAACTGGATCTGCACTCTACCACTGAGCCCCTCCCCAGCCCTAAGGTAAGTCTTGGGTCCTGTCAGGAGCACAGCTGTGAGCCCTGGGGAAGGTCCCAATTCTAGGGGTTGGGGTGATTAAGATACAGAAATTTGTCAGGTGTCACAGAATACATTCATTTCAGGGAAAATCCCAGAGAAGTAAATTTTAGACAGAAAAATTTAGTCAATTAAGAGACAGCTGAGAAGTTAAAACCCACAGAATTAAGTCTTATATATTAACCACCTTCTGCATGCCAGGCAAAGTGTTGGGTTATTAAAGAGAACAGAGCCTGAAATAGGTTAATCAAAAGGACAGAGGAAGAGGCTTGGTGGCTGTAAACAGATCTAATTAGGAGGTTAAGGAAGGAGGATGACAAATTCAAGGTCCACCTGGTCTACAGAGTGAGTTAAAGAGCCAACCTGAGCGACTTAATGAGGCCTTGTCTCAAAAAGTAAAAAGAAGCCTTGTGGTAGCTTTTTTTCTTTAGACAGGGGCTAGAGAGATGGCTCAGCTGCTAAGAGCAGTGACTTCTGTTGCTAAAGACCTGGGTTTGGTTCCTAGCACGGACATGGTAGCTAACAACCATCTCCAGTTGTAGGGGATCTGGTACCGTCTTCTGACCTCCTTGGGCATTCATGCACAGGTACGCTTAAATACATGCAAGCAAAACATTCATACACTTCCCATAAAAATAAATCATAATTTTTTTTTACTGGAAGATTGTGAGATTGGGGCAAGTCTGGACTGCATAACAAGACCCTGTCTAAAGAAAAGCCAAGGGAGGTTGGACATACCTAGAATTCCCAAGGTCTAGAGGTGGAGGCAGAGGATTGGGAAGTCAGGGCTTGCCTCTGCTACATGGGGACTTTTGAGGCAGCCTGGTTTCTGTTTTCAATAATAACAACAAAATAAAAGAATAAGAGACAGGCCTCCTAAGCAGGGTTGACGAAGGCCAGCAGCAGGGCAAGGAGGGTTGTTTGGTTGTTATTGTTCTTTTGTTTTTTGTGTTTGTTTTTGTTTTTGAGTCAAGGTCTCCCTGTAGCCCTAAGGAGCCTGGAACTTGCTATGTAGACCAGGCTGGCCTTGAATACACAGTGATTTGCCTGCCTCTGCCTCCCAAGTGCCACCACACCCAGCTCTTCTGTTTTTTTTAAGTTTGATATCATCAGTTTATTATATTTACATGATGACATATTTCAGAACTTCAGAGGAACGGCAGCTTCGCATGATGCCATTTCAATAGTGGCTTCAGTTTGGATACTTTTCAAGACTGTCACTATATCTAAATAAATCTTATCTTTTAGATCTACTTTGGTGCCTCCATATTCGGGGAGCTCGTTGACCCCAACTTCCACACTAACTGCTCGAATCTCTCTACTCTTTCCCCCAGAGGCCGATCTGGCAGTTGCTAGTGCTGCATGCAATACTTTCCCTTGAGATTTTTCTGGAAGCATGCTGCCACCTTTGGTAACAGTTTTGGTTGTACTTCTTTCAGCCAATATTCTGTCAAACTATGGAAGAAACTTTCTAAATACTTGTCCTGTCATGACATTTACCCAGGGCAGCTTGGACCCTGCTCTCATGAGGCCATAACAAAGAGGCCAGCAGGGCCCTAAGACCTTAGGAAGATATGTCAAAGTCTGTTTTTTGTTTGTTTTGTTTTGAAGGTTTAAAAAATTTATTATGTATGTTTATGGGAAGTGTATGAATGTTTTGCTTGCATGTATTTAAGTGTACCTGTGCATGAATGCCCAAGGAGGTCAGAAGATGGTACCAGATCCCCTACAACTGGAGATAGTTGTTAGCCACCATGTCCATGCTAGGAACCAAACCCAGGTCTTTAGCAACAGAAGTCACTGCTCTTAGCAGCTGAGCCATCTCTCTAGCCCCTGTCGTTTTTGTTTTTGAGAAAGCGTCTCACTGCAGGTAACACCTCACTCATCCCTATGAGTAAAGTCATTCATTCCCGAGTGAACTTTAATGTAATCAAACATTGGTTTGACACAGAACCTCAGAAAGGGGATAAACATTGCTTAGTACCACCAGGAAGAGAAGTCTCACAACAGAAGGAAAATTTATTTCTTAATGTTATTATGTCTCATGGTATTAAGAAAGAAAATGAGAAGGTGAAAAGGAAAGGAAATATTTTACTAAGAAGGATTTATGAAGATTATGATGGCTAGTTATTTCCAGAATAGAAAAGAAAAAATGAAGTCTATGAAAGTGATTAAAGGTCTAAGATGATATGTTGTAATTTTATGAGACAAAATTATGTATGGATAATCTTAAAATTTCAAGTAGTTTAAGGAACAAAATACATATCTAGTCAAGGTTTATTGAAGAATGTTTAGTTTTTGCCCAAACTTTAGCTATCTAACATAAGGTAATTAAAAGTACCTGATTGGTGGAACTAACCTTCTTGGGTGTTAAACAACTATATTTAGAGGCCTATACTAATCTGGTCAAAGGGACTTGAAGGAAATTTTGTCTCTTGTCCTCCAAGGTCAACTAAATTCCAGGGGACCATAGGGTATCTCTCCAAATGTATGGCCTGTAACTGTGATGAGTATGTCCTCTTGTTCAGAGAGGTCATGGAGACCCCACTAAGAAGGACTCAAACCAGTTTCCAGACTGCAAAGAGGTCAGCACAGGAAAGCGTTTCCTCAATGCCACCAGAAGGTGACACTAGGCCAGAAGGTCTAGCAAGACCTTGTGACTTATCTATACATAGATGGAGCTCGTAAGAGAAAGACCTAGGGAGCCAGAGGCTCCTCCCAAGCCCATGTGACCCCCCTGAGGAACAGATACTCAACTGACCTTGAGAGTAAAAATAAGTAGGTTTATATGGGCCAACTGCAGGGTCTTAAACACAAAACAGGAAACTATAACCAAAGAAATAAGGTGACTGGTATGCTTCCTTAAGAGTACAAGCAGTTGTACTTCCCAGACATTAAGTTCATATAAGATGTTATTTGCACAGTTTCTCACTAATGAGTGTGTTCTTGATTAGAAAATGCTGCTCAGATGTAGGACTTCAAATCTTGGCCTAGCAACACTGCAGTGCCTACCTGAAACCTGAAACCACGAAACACAAGCCCGCTACTACCGCTCTAATCTAAAAACTAAACACTGGCTACTTTCTTTCTCTCCCTGTCTAGAAGCCAGTTGGGGGGGGGGGGGGATTTGCACGGATTCTAGTCATTCCAACAAGCTATGGAAGTGCCTGAAAACAAATCCTGACTTCAAGACTCATATGACTGTCCAACTACCTGAGCATATGTGAGGTGCTTGCCTGAGCATGTACGCATCGAGTGTCTGCTTACCAGTTTGGACTCAGAGGTTTCTCCTATGTGGATATTGATTGCCCACGTTTTGATAGCAGACCACAGCCCGCAGGAATCCCAGAGTGAAACTTTTGTTCTCGTTTGAGGAACAAGGAGTGTATGGAAAGGGACTGTTCCGGGTGAGAATGGCTCAGGATTGCAGCTCAAGCCTGACTCACAGGGCTATAACCCTGATGGGGCTTCCCTGCATCTCTATGAGTGTGGGGACGGAAGGATACAGGTGTGGGTTTCATGATACAATGGCCCCTTCCCTCAACTCCCATTTCCGGGAGGGCAAAACTTATATCCAACTTAGTCTTCATATGACTGTCCAATCACATGAACACATGTGGGGTGCTTGCCTGAGCATGCGTACACGGGGTGCCTGCTTACCAGTTTGGACTCAGGCTTCTTGGTTTTTTCTTTTAAACAGTATCTCATGATGTAGTCCAGGCTGACTGGACTCCCTTGTATCATAACTGACCTTGAACTCACAAGTGCTAGGTCGCATGCTCTGCCACACCCAGTGCTTTTTATTTAAGTTTTTTGAGATATGAGACAAGGTCTCACTATGTAGCTCTGGATGGCCTGGAATTCTCTGTGGGCCAGGCTAGCCTTGAAGTTCCAGAAATCCTGCTACCTCTGCCTCCCAAGTGCTATGATTAAAGATGTACATCACCATGCCTGGCATGCCGGCCTTTTTTAAAATGGATTCTGGAAGCGAGCTGAGTCCTAGAGCTGACATAAGGAACCACTTCAGCCACCTCTGCAGCCTTGTCCTGGAATTTTGGATCTGCCTGCCTCTATTTCCTGTTTGCTGAGATTACAGGTTTATTTTGTGCTTGGGATTGAACCCAGAAGCCTGTGCAGGATGGCCAAGCATTCCTCAAACAGAGCCACATCCCGAGCCTCTGTTAATGGCTTTTGAATCAAGATTTCACACTGAGGCGCAGGCTTCCATGGAGTTCCGTGTATAGTTAGTCAAACTTTGGCAACCCTGTGACTTTGTGCTGGGATTACAGGCACTAGCTACCAAACACAGCTCATGATGTCATTGAGTACTTGGGGGCATCCGACCTGACTGGCATGGTGATGAATGCCTCACTTGTGCATCCTTCATCCCTGAAGTATTTCTGGGTCATTCGGTCCCCTGCAATGCTTTTTCTCACTCTCACCCTCACAGAGTCCCCAAGCCCCAGCTTACCACTCTTGCTGCAGTCTGATCCCAAATATGGGACCAGTTATGGCATTTGAAAGGCTCAGAGCAAGAATAACTGGGATCCCTGTGATTTCTCAGGATGTTACAACAGTCACAGCAGAGCGTTCTTCAGAGGAGCTAGGCCATGCTCAGTTGGCAATGTATGTCCCCAAGCATGAGTCCCCTGCAGAGAAGCTGGTTCTGCTCTTGATCCATGCTTATAACACCTCCCCTTCAAGGCTGGTCCCCACCACGGTTAGAGGGAGACAGAAGCAGATTGGGCACAGTCTGGGAGTCAGGCTCCCAGGCCGCTTATGAGCTGCGGTCACTCACCGAATCAGAGTACATGGAACTCTGAGTTGTGGAGACAGAGCCTGGAGAGAAAGACAGAGAGAAAATATACTCAGAAGGGTCCTGCACAGCGGCTCAGAGATCTTTGTCTTCAAAGATGCAGTCCCAGCCCCTCCCTACAGAATCTCTCCTGGCCTTGTTCTCAGAGTTCTCATCTCCACTGAGACTAGGGCCTTGTCCTTCCTGTCTTCCTACCTCAAAGCAGAGTGTGTTTGCACAGGAGGAAGGCTGGGTCCTCAGAAAAAACTCACCTGCCCCCCACCTTGACCTCAATACTATCTGCAGTCCTCTAGACTGCCAGAGGCCAAACCTAGTGGGCCTTTTCATAGCAGAGGTGGTGGGTGGAGCCTCTCCTAGGGGATGGTTCATTCAGAGAAGAAAGAAATGGAAAGAGAAAGAGACTGAAGTCTGAGGTGCCCTTCACTAGCCCACAAGGCCAAACTGCAATCTGAGCCTGAGAAACACCCACTCAGCCTGACGTGGAAGGGACAGAGAAAATGGCCAGATATGTGGCTCATTGCAGAGCACTTTTTACTAGCATGAGCCAGATTCTGGCCTGATCCTGTGAGAAAGAAGATCCTCCGTCTGTAATAGTGAATTCAAAATTACTTCAAGTTGGAAAACAAGACAGTTTTATTTTCAGTACTATAGGTAAACGTTGCTTTTATCATTTTAATCCCACTCCCCATCCCCTCTTTCAAAATGGATGTAATCACACAGCCACAGGTCTGTAACTTTCAACCCCAAAATAAACTAAGAGCATCCAGGCCAGTGGGCCACAACTGCATTGTTCTGTATTCCTGATTTTTATTTGTTTTTCAGGATTATATGGCCCTGTATTGCCCGGACCTCCCTGAGCTAGGGCTTCACAGGAGTGTTAAATATGCAACCGTGAAGGTCGTCACACAGAGGGTTCTATCCCTGTCTTCCCATTAGCTGTGGGGAGACACTATGGGCCTGAGAGGAGCCTAGGTCACTCCAAGGGGCAGTAGCAAAGGTGCCTCAAGATCCTGTGCAGATGAATGGAGGAAGTTCAGGGTGGTCCCCATTCTGTGCCTGAGATGAATGTGACCTGAAAGGAGATCAGTGGTGCAGGCGTGGGGAGGGACAGTGAGGTCAGTCAGGACATGGAGCGTGCCCCAGGAGAGGTCACCCAGTTTGGTCTGTGTTGGTACCATGTGGCGGCAACTACAGCGGGTCATTGTGGAGTGGGACAGGATCAGAAGGCTTGAGGGCACACAGAGCTACAGGAAGGACAGGGTTTCAGTGTCTTCCTGTGACCTTTCTAAATAAACAATCAGATGCCAGTCACTGCCCTACTGCAACCAGAGCCGGACAGTCAGCAGACCATCTTGGAGAAGGCCAGGCAGTTCCGGGAAACACAGATTAAGGCTAGGATGGGTGTCCCATCGGTGACTAGGAACGGAAGGGCAGAGCAGTCCTGTGGCCAGTTCATGTGCTCAGCTCCAACATAACCGTCTGCCTTCAGCTATGAAGAAGGATAGAATGAATCAGCTAAAATACTCCTTAAATGAGATACATGCTTACTACAAGGTAAACAGTTGAGTCAAAAATAAAACTCATAACATTAGGACAGAAACAGTAATGTCAGACTTTCCTCTTGCTTTTGATTGTCTTTGCAGTCAAATAAAAACATCATCTTTTCAAAGGCGCTTTCTTTTGTTTTATTTTTATTTTATTATATCAGTGTTTTGTCTGCATGTAAGTATATAAGGCGTATGCAGGGCATGCAGAAACCAGACGAGGACATCTGATCCCTTCGAATTGGAATTAAGTTTGTTTGTTAGTAGTCATAATCTAACCTAGGACCTCTTCAAGAGCATTCAGTATTATTCACTGCTGAGTCATTTGTCCAGCCCCTCAAACATCCTTAGTAAATACATGTTATAATGAGACATAAGCTTATTACAAACACTAAAATTAAATTTGCTCATAAGAAAATAAAAAATGTCTTCATGACTCTTAGCATGTTTTACCCTTATAGCTGTTAGATATTCAAGATATAATGTGCATGTTTTCTCATACATTTCAGATATTGACTCCCAGATTTCATTTGGAGTATAGTTAATTAAGAAAGAATTTTTTCACATGTATATGTGTTTGTTTGTTTCCAGACATACTTTCCATGCAGTCCCAGCTCACCTGGACCTCGCTAGGTGGACTGGACTGGCCTTGATCACACAGAGATCTGCTCCCTCCAGTGTCAGGTGCTGGGATGTGTGCCACCACTCTCAGTCTCATTTTTTTTTTGAAGCAAAACAGCGGTGCAGCTAAGAACCTCTTGCAGAGGATTCCAGCACCCTCTTGTGGTCTCTGTGGGCATCTGCACTCACATGTACATATTCTCGCAGACTCACACAGAGTTTGAAAATAAAATACATCATTTTTTAAAGGCAAAAAGGAACCATCAAGTAAGAAAAAGCAGTAAGACTAGATGTAAAACGTATGGGGGCTGGTGAGGTGGCTCAGTTGATGAGTGAAATTGCTGTTTTGGGGTTTGGGTTCAATTCTGAGCAACCACATCAGATAAGAACTGTCTGTAACTCCGGTTCCAGAGGATCTGATGTCCTCTTAGGGCTTCTGTGGGCACTGCCACTACGTGATTCACTTATACACGTGCAAGCAATACATTCACACACATGAAATTTGATTAAATTACAATAAGAAAATATAGTTTTAGTTGTAACTTTGGTAAAGAAGGCTAAAGAAAAATGAAATGCTTATTTATATGAAAGAATTTTCTGTGAGAAAATAAAATTTTTCCTAAACTAAAAGATAGTTCCAAAATAAAAAAATACCAGAATACAACTAGAAAGATAAAATATGGGGGCATTGTTTTATTATTAATTAATTTTTATTTTATGTGTATGAGTGTTTTGCCTGAAAGTATGTAAGTGCAGGCATGTCATGCAAAACCTGTGGAGGCCACAAGAGGGCATCAGATCCCCTGGAACTGGAGTTCGGGATGGTTCTTAGCCACTATGTGGGTGCTGGAAATCAAACTCTGGATTCTCTGCAAAAGCAGCCAGTACTCTTAACTGCTGAGCCATCTCTCCAATTCCAAGATAAAGTATGTTGTAAAGGGGCCCTGGAGATATAGATGACTCAGTGGTTTAGAGCAAATGCTGTATGTTTTCCCATTGAGTATAGCCTGCTGCACATCTGGATAGCCACTGTCTTAGCAGCAGGAAAAATTCTACTACATGAAAGTATTCTGGCCTGGAGATGAAGTTCAGATGGTAGACTGCCATCCTAGCATGCACCAAATCTTATATTTGATCATTTACAGTACATCAATCATGATGGCCCAATCTGCATCCTAGCATTAGGGAGATGGAGAGAGTGGGATCTGAAGTTCAAGGTCATTCTTGGATTGCTCGCTGTTTCAGGCCCGCTCATGGTACACGAGACCTTGTCTCAAAAAGAAAAATGAAAAAAGGAAGAATAAGAGAAAGACAGAGAGAGAAAGAAAGATAGGTAGGTAGGTAGATAGATAGATAGATAGATAGATAGGAGCTATTCCTGCTTGGTGCATTGTGAAAAATTACATACTGTAAGAAAATAGGAAGTGGGAAAAGAGGAAGGAACCAAGTTCAATAGAACATGCACATTTATTAGGCAGATAACAAACCTGAGTGGGTACTTCCTGGTGGCTTGTGGGAGGAGGAGGTGAGCATCTCTTACAGGCTCAAGGTTTTTCTGTTTTTTTTTTTTTTTTTCACTTCAAGGAGTGCAGTGTGTTGGGATCGTGTCTTGTCATATAGGGGAAGCTGTAGAGGGGGTTGCACCAAAGCGGCCTCGGGGAGGAAGTGCTGGAGCACGACAATCATATAGGACACTGGTCTCTGGGAAGATGGCCATAGGGTAGCAATCATGCAAAATGCTGGTCTCTGGCTGCTTCTGCATTTGGGGTCTCATACTTCTCCTTTTCATAACAATCATGAAAATATTTGTTTGTGGACAAATATTTTAAAATATGGCCAAATTCTACAAAGGGTCTATTGTACAAAATTGTCATTATGGCTAAGATCTCTGATCCTCTGGACAGATGGCTCCAAATGCTGACCACCAGCATTCACCTTATAGTTCAGAGGGTGGGACTTGCTGCAGAATGAACCAATAGGAAACAAAACTTCAGAGAGACAAGTCCCTATTTACTAGCTAGCCTGGGCTACAGAGTGAGTTCCAAACAGCTTGGATCCAGAACAAGATGCTGCCTCAAAAAAAAAATCAAATAAACATAAACAATTGAACTTATGGGTTAGGTTGCCGTGAGGCTCCCAAGCAGTTTCAGCCTTTCAGTGGAGTTGGTCGGTTGGGGACAGTTTGTCTGATGAAGATGAGGCTCCCTCAGGTTGGGCCTACCTTAGGCAGTGCACTCCCCCTCAGCCCATGACTTTTCCATTCACACCTGTGGTAGGTAATTTTTGTGGTGGGGGACACAGAGGCCCATGCAGAAACATCCTATGTCACCCTGACAACAGGGCAAGGATTCCAGGCTACTGGTCCCTTGGGTTCCAGGCATGTCTGGGAAGATGTAGTTGCTTTAAGGACAAGAATAAAAGCCAGGTAGTCCTGGTGACTTGAACCTTTCATTCCTTCTTACCAGGAACAGTTAGACCAAATGTGGACTAAGAAGAACAGAACACTGGATGAGAGGAGCTGAATTCATGTAAAGGAGATCCAGCTCGGGACAAGGGAAGCCCAGCCGAAGCTGAGGAGAGCAGAGGCCAGGACCACTTGATCCATGACTGGGCCTAGGAGATTCTGGTAATTAAAGCCAGAATAAATCTTGTAGCTGGAGATGTCATAAGTCCAGCAAGGAAGTTGTTGCTGTTTTTAAAGGGAGATGATATGTCCACCAATTGCCTTCTCAACCTTTATGTTAAAGCTCATCCATCATTGCTGCTGTCAGCCTTGTTCTTGTAGTAAGAAGTGGTCAATCTGCTGACAAATAGCGATTGTCACTGTGGTGTAGTAGCCCAAAACTCAGCCGCAAATGGAAGATGCTCATCAGACATCTGTATCACCCACACCAAGGCTCAGGGAACACTGAGCAAGAGGCAGAGGAAAGAAAGCAAGAGCTAGGGGGGACGAGGGTGTGAAGACTGATTAAGATGTTCTGTATGAAATTCACAATGATTCAATTTTTAAATTTTAATTTAAAAAACAAGATCACTGGCAAACCAAGAGTAGAGCAGTCCAGCTAACTGAGGGTCAAGGAAACTCATCAATGATGTTTACTGTGGATCTGGACGAGGTTCCCTAAAATACCTGCACTCACAGGGCCAGAGACAGTGGCTCACAGTGTCCTCAGGGGTTTTTCTTTTTGAAAACTCCCCTCAAGTAAAACTATATTCTTGTCTTCGCCGTAGAAAAGAATTTCAGAATGAGCCAGTGCAACAGAAGTGGAGGACACGTTAAGTTCTTTTTGCAAAGATGTGATATCACAAACCTTTAATTCCAGTACTTTAGAGGCAGAGACAAGCAGAGACAGGCAGATCTCTATGAGTTCAAGTCCACCCTTTTCTACATAGTGAGTTCCAGAAACATTCTGGTCATGATGGTGGTGTATGCCTATAATCCCAGCACTCAGGAGTTCAGGGGTAGCAACAGCTACCAGACAAGTTGAAGGTCTGGTCCACAGGAGACACTGTTTGAAGACAGTACAACATGAAATATTTGAGTATGTAAGCGGTTAAAAGGAAAAAGCTGGGTTGTTTCTGTGAGCATCTGCTCATAGTTCCCATGCTTCCATAACTGACCCTAGAAAATTCATTGTGCTCATTAGTTTTTTTGTCAACCTGAAAGAAACCTAGACATACCTGAGAAGAGTGAATCACAACTGAGGAATTTCCTCCATCAGATTTTCCTGATTGTGGGACAATTTCTTGATTGGCAATTGATGTAAGAATGAAAGGACCCAACTCAGTGGGGGTGGTGCCATCCCTGAGCAGTCAGATCTGGGTTACATAAGAAAGGTAGCTGAGCCAACCAGGGGAGATCCAGTGAGCAGTTTTCCTCTCCAGCTCCTGCCTTGGTGCCTGCTTGTGAACCTATCCTGACCTCCCTCAGTGATGGACTATAATTGGAAGTATGAGCCAAACAAACCCTTTCCTCCCCAAGTGCCTCCAGTCAGTGTGGTGGTTTGAATGAGAATGACCCCACAGGTTCCAAGTATCGACATTTTGTCCTCAGTTGGTGGCAGTGTTTGGGAGGTCTTAGAAGGTGTGGCCATGCTGGAGCAGGCTCTGAGACTTCCTAGCCCTTGCCATACTTCCAGCCAGTCTCTGACCCCTGCGCCGCTTGGAGCTATGATTGTTTGGTTTTCTGTTCTGGCCGCCTCCTTCCTCGATGCTTTCATGGCATCATGGACTGACCCTCTAGAACACAAAGCTCAAACAAACCCTTCCTTTTATAAGTTGCCTTGGCCATGGTGTCTTACCATAGCAACAGAAGAGTAACTAATACAGTCAATGTTGTATCAAAGCGACAGAAACAAATTAGAATGTGGGTGGATCTCCATCTCCAGCATAGCTGTTGTGCTCCAGCCATGCCAGAGAATGGAGGATGATCAAACAGGGCCTCAGGTGGCTCAGAGTACGATGGGAGGAGTTCCCAAGATACTGCGTCGGTGGGTAGTTCGGTTATCAAAATCAAGGCAAGGGTTTATATAGGGAAGCCTTCCTGATCCTTACAGAGGGTGGGAAGGTTAAAGCTGGGGTCTTTAGGTAAAGGCGGGAAGGTTGTAGAGCTGATGTGGAAATTATGAACGAGGAAACAAAACCCAAAAACCTGGTTCTGGTCTGGGGTGATCTTTGTGGGGGAAAAGAAGATTCGTATCTACGGTGGCTTCCTGGGGCCAGGTTATCACATCAGGCAGAGCAGGCCAGACTCCTACCGTCCCTTCAGGGTATCTGGAGTTGCTTGGCTTTGCTCAATACCTTTTATGATAAACCCAATCCCCACACTAGAACACATACTAACTTGCTAGACTGGATTTGATGAACCTATCATTTGTCAGCTTTTTTACAATTTGGAACAGAACTTCTATCTGTTAGAGAAGATTGAAAGTAGGGTCATAAATCCTGAAAATGTAAATCAATTTTTATTCAATAGAACAGGGAAAAAGCAACAGAGCAGATCTGTTGACGAGTAGAGGGAAAAGAAGAAAAGAGGGAGAGCCTGAGGGCCAAATTCAAACTTAGGCAAATCAAGTGATGGTCAGTGCTAACATTCCATGCAGGGACAAGGGATCCAGGGCTTCTAGGCACTGCTATATAGAGCTAGTGGCCACCAAAGAGCTGAAGGACTTTTCAGAAAGTTGAATATATCTCTGACCTCATCACTTTTCCTTGGGCATCTTCAACATCTATATAGTTTCTGACACACTTTTAAGGATATATATTATTTATTATTTTTATTTTATGTGTATGAGTGCATTGCCTGCATATGTCATGCAGCAGCCATAGAGTTCAGAAAAACTCTGGAGTTATGAACTGTTGTCACCCACCATGTGGTTGTTAGGAAGCGATCCCAGGACCTCTTCAGAAGCTATCAGTGTTCTTTCTGCTGAACAATTTTTCCACAACATTCAGAAGAAATACTAACACAGTAGAGAACAAAAGAACAGCTGCTTCAATCCGGACGTTTTCCTCCTCAAAAACGGCTCGATTCCTCTCGGCCCTGGCTCGGTGCATGCTGGCGCTAGCTCGGTACCTCTCAGCTCTGAGTTTGTTGATTTGAATGTCTCTTTCATACGCATCCATGACTGTGTCATATGTATCCTGAAAAGAAAGAATCACAGGTTAAAATCTATATATTTGGACTGGATAGATGGTGTGGTTAAGAATAGTTACTGTTCCTTCAGAGAACTAGAGCTCAATTTCCAGCATCCATGCATGTCAGGAAGCACACAACCAATTGTAACTCCAGCTCAGCGATATCAGAAGTCTGTGGCCTCCACAGCCACCTACACATACCAGAACACAGACACAAACACAGACACACACAATGTCTCTCTTTCTCTCTCTCTCTCTCTCTCTCTCTCTCTCTCTCTCTCTCTCTCTCCAGGCTTGGTGTGAGGAAACCAAAGCAGGAAGATCTCTGTGAAATTGAGGTGAGCCTAGACTGCATAGTGAGTTCCTTGCCAGCTAGGGCTACAGAGGGACCCTGGAGTAAATAAATAAATAAATAAATAAATAAATAAATAAACCCTTCAGGGCCTGTAACTGGCTCTAGTCACGACATGGGGGAGTAAGTGGCTGGAATCTCTCCTCTCCTTAAAACATAATGTGGGTTTAGAACTTACTCAGTATGTAGTCCAAACAGGTTTAGAACTCATTAGTCCTCCTGCCTCAGCCTATGTAGTATTGTTTACCTGTCTCAACCAGCCACATCTGGAATTACAGTTGTGAGCCCACCATTCGTAGCTCTACTTGTCCCAATGCATGCATGGTAATTTAGGATAGTATCAAAGCATCTGTGCTAAATCAGATATCAACATGACCAACCTGCCTGATCCCCCTTCTTCCCAGTTGGGCCTGAATCCCCTCCACATCACAGACAGAAAAGCGAAACAGCAACAACAATGCTAAGCACACAAGTGAAGAAAGGACACTGAGCCCTTCTGTGACCCACTAACAATAAGCTCCAAAGGTGCTCTGTCATAAATCCAGCTCCACGCAACACAGGGCAACATGCAAGGGTGAGGAATGCATGAGAATGTGCCGGCTCAGTGTTGTTTCCAGCATCCTCGTGACCCACAATGTCTGCAGTCTCACCAACTTCCTTGGGATCATCTCCACACCTAGTCAGCAAAGGTCTCTCTGCTATGTGGATAGTGATTGCCCACGTTTTGATAGCAGACCACAGCCCGCAGGAATCCCAGAGTGAAACTTTTGTTCTCGTTTGAGGAACAAGGAGTGTATGGAAAGGGACTGCTCCGGGTGAGAATGGCTCAGGATTGCAGCTCAAGCCTGACTCACAGGGCTATAACCCTGATGGGGCTTCCCTGCATCTCTATGAGTGTGGGGACGGAAGGATACAGGTGTGGGTTTCATGATACAATGGCCCCTTCCCTCAACTCCCATTTCCGGGAGGGCAAAACTTATATCCAACTTAGTCTTCATATGACTGTCCAATCACATGAACACATGTGGGGTGCTTGCCTGAGCATGCGTACACGGGGTGCCTGCTTACCAGTTTGGACTCAGGCTTCTTGGTTTTTTCTTTTAAACAGTATCTCATGATGTAGTCCAGGCTGACTGGACTCCCTTGTATCATAGCTGACCTTGAACTCACAAGTGCTAGGTCGCATGCTCTGCCACACCCAGTGCTTTTTATTTAAGTTTTTTGAGATATGAGACAAGGTCTCACTATGTAGCTCTGGATGGCCTGGAATTCTCTGTAGGCCAGGCTAGCCTTGAAGTTCCAGAAATCCTGCTACCTCTGCCTCCCAAGTGCTATGATTAAAGATGTACATCACCATGCCTGGCATGCCGGCCTTTTTTAAAATGGATTCTGGAAGCGAGCTGAGTCCTAGAGCTGACATAAGGAACCACTTCAGCCACCTCTGCAGCCTTGTCCTGGAATTTTGGATCTGCCTGCCTCTATTTCCTGTTTGCTGAGATTACAGGTTTATTTTGTGCTTGGGATTGAACCCAGAAGCCTGTGCAGGATGGCCAAGCATTCCTCAAACAGAGCCACATCCCGAGCCTCTGTTAATGGCTTTTGAATCAAGATTTCACACTGAGGCGCAGGCTTCCATGGAGTTCCGTGTATAGTTAGTCAAACTTTGGCAACCCTGTGACTTTGTGCTGGGATTACAGGCACTAGCTACCAAACACAGTTTATGATGTCATTGAGTACTTGGGGGCATCCGACCTGACTGGCATGGTGATGAATGCCTCACTTGTGCATCCTTCATCCCTGAAGTATTTCTGGGTCATTCGGTCCCCTGCAATGCTTTTTCTCACTCTCACCCTCACAGAGTCCCCAAGCCCCAGCTTACCACTCTTGCTGCAGTCTGATCCCAAATATGGGACCAGTTATGGCATTTGAAAGGCTCAGAGCAAGAATAACTGGGATCCCTGTGATTTCTCAGGATGTTACAACAGTCACAGCAGAGCGTTCTTCAGAGGAGCTAGGCCATGCTCAGTTGGCAATGTATGTCCCCAAGCATGAGTCCCCTGCAGAGAAGCTGGTTCTGCTCTTGATCCATGCTTATAACACCTCTCCTTCAAGGCTGGTCCCCACCACGGTTAGAGGGAGACAGAAGCAGATTGGGCACAGTCTGGGAGTCAGGCTCCCAGGCCGCTTATGAGCTGCGGTCACTCACCGAATCAGAGTACATGGAACTCTGAGTTGTGGAGACAGAGCCTGGAGAGAAAGACAGAGAGAAAATATACTCAGAAGGGTCCTGCACAGCGGCTCAGAGATCTTTGTCTTCAAAGATGCAGTCCCAGCCCCTCCCTACAGAATCTCTCCTGGCCTTGTTCTCAGAGTTCTCATCTCCACTGAGACTAGGGCCTTGTCCTTCCTGTCTTCCTACCTCAAAGCAGAGTGTGTTTGCACAGGAGGAAGGCTGGGTCCTCAGAAAAAACTCACCTGCCCCCCACCTTGACCTCAATACTATCTGCAGTCCTCTAGACTGCCAGAGGCCAAACCTAGTGGGCCTTTTCATAGCAGAGGTGGTGGGTGGAGCCTCTCCTAGGGGATGGTTCATTCAGAGAAGAAAGAAATGGAAAGAGAAAGAGACTGAAGTCTGAGGTGCCCTTCACTAGCCCACAAGGCCAAACTGCAATCTGAGCCTGAGAAACACCCACTCAGCCTGACGTGGAAGGGACAGAGAAAATGGCCAGATATGTGGCTCATTGCAGAGCACTTTTTACTAGCATGAGCCAGATTCTGGACTGATCCTGTGAGAAAGAAGATCCTCCGTCTGTAATAGTGAATTCAAAATTACTTCAAGTTGGAAAACAAGACAGTTTTATTTTCAGTACTATAGGTAAACGTTGCTTTTATCATTTTAATCCCACTCCCCATCCCCTCTTTCAAAATGGATGTAATCACACAGCCACAGGTCTGTAACTTTCAACCCCAAAATAAACTAAGAGCATCCAGGCCAGTGGGCCACAACTGCATTGTTCTGAATTCCTGATTTTTATTTGTTTTTCAGGATTATATGGCCCTGTATTGCCCGGACCTCCCTGAGCTAGGGCTTCACAGGAGTGTTAAATATGCAACCGTGAAGGTCGTCACACAGAGGGTTCTATCCCTGTCTTCCCATTAGCTGTGGGGAGACACTATGGGCCTGAGAGGAGCCTAGGTCACTCCAAGGGGCAGTAGCAAAGGTGCCTCAAGATCCTGTGTAGATGAATGGAGGAAGTTCAGGGTGGTCCCCATTCTGTGCCTGAGATGAATGTGACCTGAAAGGAGATCAGTGGTGCAGGCGTGGGGAGGGACAGTGAGGTCAGTCAGGACATGGAGCGTGCCCCAGGAGAGGTCACCCAGTTTGGTCTGTGTTGGTACCATGTGGCGGCAACTACAGCGGGTCATTGTGGAGTGGGACAGGATCAGGAGGCTTGAGGGCACACAGAGCTACAGGAGGCACAGGGTTTCAGTGTCTTCCTGTGACCTTTCTAAACACACAATCAGATGCCAGTCACTGGCCTACTGCAACCAGAGCCCGAGAGGGAATGATTTCATTTCTACCATTAAAGCTTTGGAAACTGGGCAGATGTTTTTTTCTCTCCTTAAGTGATCCAACTCAGGGCTACTAAATCACCATCGCCATTTTCAACCTGAGAAATACCTTAAAGGTACCAAGCCAGAAAAAACAGATACAAGGCCATTATTCTTCTCTGGGATTCTGATGGCAAGGTCAGCATGACAGCGGGACTGAAAAGGATGTAGTGATAGACAGAAGATAAAAGATCACGACAAAGAATACGGAAAGACTGGGTCATGATCTGGTGGTAGAGCCAAGCAATAGTGTGCGACTCAGGTCACAAGAGGCCAGGAGGTTGAAGAGAATTCAGGGAACCCTAGGAAGATGAGAAATATTTTGTTTATTGGTACTCAGGCACACAGGCAGACCAGCACACAGACTGCACACACAGGTGTAGGTAAAAGGCACTCCTGTGAATTAACTTTCCTCTGATCTCAAGGGCATATTTACATAAAACTGACACAAAAGTGACATTCTGCTCGAAATGGTAGTATCACAGACTACATTACTGTTTACTCTGGAGTTTCTCACCTCCACAAGAACTTCTGAGCCCCAGCACATTAAACATTTTTATGAAGCACTTCAATAACTGATTTAAAATAGTGGAAATTTCCAGAAACTTTTTAAAATAGCACAGAACTATGTTAAAAAACCTCTCTAGCATCTTACCTGGGATCGTTTCCTCCTCCTGGGTTTCCCACTCCTCAGTCCTGTCTCGGCTCGTCTCTTCTGCGGTACTGTCCTCCACTGTCTCAGTGTGGTCAAACATGGCCTGGTAAGAAGGAATCACGATGTTCAATGCCCAGACCTTCACTCTTGTCCCTACACCCTGTTTCCAGAGCCTATATTCCCCTTGACTGGCACTAACTGGGACCTGGAGACCAAGTTGCCTGGGAACCCTGTTCTGTTCTCAGTGTGATGTAGGATGTAGACACCTCCTTTGTCTGCCCGCCAGCTGGTCTGGGACTTGCTAGGTTTACAGCGATCCATCTGCCTCTGCCTTCTGAGTGCTGGGATTGAAAATGCATGGACCATGCCCAACCCATTTCTTTTTTGAAGTTGTTTCTTTTTAATGCTATATTCAAACTTTATTTAACAAAGGTAACAGGCAAAGTCAAACAAGCACTTCTATTAAGAAAATAATGGATAGCCAGGTACGGTGGCACATGCCTTTAATCCCAACACTTTGGAGACAGAGGCAGGCAGATCTCTGTGAGCTCAAGGCCATCCTTATCTACATAGTAAGTTCCAGGCCATCTGTAGCTAGAAAAGAAAAAAAAAATGAATAGGAGAAAATTTGTCTTTAACACCTTAAAATAACCTCCTTGCAGTTGCATTTAGTGGGGCTCTGTTGCTATGAAGAATACCGCTCATGCACAGATATGGATGAATTGTTTGTACGTTTTCCAGTATTGATTGAATACTACTTTATTTACACATATACATTAAGCTTGGAACAGATCTGAGATTCTAGACATACTTGATTCTTGTTGTTCTTTTGGAAGAATTTATCTAAAGAGAATATGAGGCTCTGGCTCATGGATCACATAATAGACCCATCCTAGACTCTATTGGACATGAAGTCTCCTCTTCTCCTCTTCAGACTTCGGATAAGCTTTGGGCACTTGGTTCTGTTGCTTTACTAAATAAACTTGTGCTCAGACTGTCTGTGTCCTTGACTGAATCCGCTCCTTCACGAGTGAGAAACCTCTATTCCACCTGCCATACTCCTGCTTGGAAAGGAGTCTGAGAGAGGTACAGCTGGCTCACTGACGACTTGGAATTGTCAGGCTGCACAGTGACTGATGAAAACTGGCTTCTGTCCCTGTATTAGTTACTTTTCTGTTGCTGTGATAAAACACTCTGACCAAGGGAACTTATGAAAGGAAGAGTCTATTTGAGCTTAAGGTTTCAGAGGAATTAGATTCCGTCATGGCGGGGAGTCATGGTGGCAGGAGGTGCAGAGCCGGAGCAGAAATCAGAGGCTCACATCTTCAAGCAGGCGCAGGAAGCAGAGCGTGGGTGGAGACCCAGCAAGGCTTAAGAACTCTCTAAGCCCGCCCGCAGTGACGTGCTTCCTCCTGTAGGGGCGCACCTGCAAAGACCTCCCAACACAGCGCCACCAATTGAGGACAAAATGTCCAAATACTTGGAGCCTATAGGTGACATTCTCATTCAAACCACCAGATTCCACTTCCTGGGCCCCATGGGTTCATGACCATATAAATTCAAAATGCATTTAGTCCAACCTTAAAAATCTCCATAGTCTTTACCAGTGTCAACCCTATTCAAAAGTCCACAGTCTCTCTGACACTCAGGGAAATCTCTTAGCTGTAAGCCCCTGCCAAAATCAAAGACAAATTACATAGTCCTAACATACAGTGAAACCAAATACACATTCCCATTCCAAAACGAGGAACAGTGAGGAAACATTTGTTAGAGGCTGGCACTGTGCTGACCTCATTCTGACATCTCTTAATTTCCCTATTTCTGTTTTTCCACTGCCAACCAGACTTTACTGTCACAGCTTCATGTAATGGCCTATCAGGGCCTCTTGACCTGTCAGGGCCTTATTTATGCAGGGACACTCCTGCTGCATGTCCCTGGCCTCCTAAAGGAAGAACCAATGACACCTTCACTTTTGCATCTTTCATGCCTCTAAAGCCAGCACCACATGAACAACACTGCCAAGTTTGGCTGCAGATTTGGGGTGGAGCTTGGCCTGCTGCATCCACATTGTAGCTTTTCTCTGCTGTGGTTTTCTAGGAATAGAAAACCCTCACAGCATTTTCCTCTCATAAATTGGAAGCTTAGCTGGGTGTGGTCTTGCCCTAAAGGTACTCTTTCCATTGTTTACAGGCAAATCTCTAGGCCTTTCCTTAATCACTTTAATCTCTTTATCAGATGAATTCTCTCTTTCAACCAAAGCCATGGCTCTAAGCTTAGTCTTCCTAGTACTTTTTTCCCTCCTGTATTTGGGGAGAAAATCTGGGGAAGGCTAGGAGAAGAGGACTTGACCCATGAGGTTATAGAAAAGTTAGCATCCATGCTGGATGAGACTTTGTAGTGCAACTACTCTTAGGTCACCCATATACCTGCCAGTAACACTTCACTCATCCCTATGAGTAAAGTCATTCATTCCCGAGTGAACTTTAATGTAATCAAACATTGCTTTGACACAGAACCTCAGAAAGGGGATAAACATTGCTTAGTACCACTAGGAAGAGAAGTCTCACAACAGAAGGAAAATCTATTTCTTAATGTTATTATGTCTCATGGTATTAAGAAAGAAAATGAGAAGGTGAAAAGGAAAGGAAATATTGTACTAAGAAGGATTTACATATGAAGATTATAATGGCTAATTATTTCCATTATAGAAAAAAAAGTCTATGCAAGTGATTAAAAGTCTAAGATATGTTATGGTTTATGAAAGATGAGACAAAATTATGTATAGATAATCTTAAAATTTCAAGTAGTTTAAGAAACAAAATATATGTCTAGTCAAGGTTTATTGAAGAATCCGTTTAGTTTTTGCCTAAACTTTAGCTATCTAACATATGGTACTTAAAAGTACCTGATTGGCGGAACTAACCTTCTTAGGTGTTTAACAACTATATTTAGAGGCCTATACTAATCTGATCAAAGGGACTTGAAGTAACAATTTTTTGTCTCTTGTCCTCCAAGGTCAACTAAGTTCCAGGGGACTATGGAGTATCTCTTGAAATGTCTTGTAACTGTGATGAGTATGTCCTCTTGTTCAGGAAGGTCATGGAGACCTCACTAGAAGGACTCAAACCAGTGTCCAGACTGCAAAGAGGAGGGTCAGCACAGAAAAGCATTTCCTCATTGTCTACCAAGACCTTCTGACTTATCTTCACATAGATAGAACTGGTAAGAGAAAGGCCTAGGGAGCCAGAGGCTCCTCCCAAGCCCATGTGACCCCCCTGAGGAACAGATACTTACTCAACTGACCTTGAGAGTAAAAATAAGTTGGTTTATATGGGCCAGCTGCAGGGTCTTAAACACAAAACAGGAAACTATACCCAAAGAAATAAGGTGACTGGTATGTTTCTTTAAGAGTACAAGGAGTTGTACTTCCCAGACATTAAGTTCATATAAGATGTTATTGCACAGTTTCTCACTAATGATTTTGTTCTTAACAAGAAAATGCTGCTCAGATGTAGGACTGCAAATCTTGGCCTAGCAACACTGCAGTGCCTACCTGAAACCACGAAACACAAGCCCACTACTACCGCTCTAATCTAAAAACTAAACAATGGCTAATTTCTTTCTCTCCCTGTCTAGAAGCCATTTGGGGAGGGAATTTGCACGGATTCTAGTCACTCTAACAAGCTATGGAAATGCCTGAAAACAAATTCTGACTTCAAAACTCTCAAGTCCAGCCTTAGCAGTTAAAAGAAAAACAAGGAGGAACCCAATAGACAGATTCTCCTGGAAGTCCTAAGCAAGAAATTCTAATGGACTTGACTTGGACATTTGAAATTTTCCCTGTTCTGACTTTATGATTCCCGGTATAGCATGTACAATGCTAACTACTCTAGCCTTTACTTCTTCACATCTCCCAGGCACCAGTCAAGGGCTTTCTTTTCTTCCTAGAGCTAACAGTTATGCAATTTCGGGGTCTTTTCGATAGGCTTTCTGAAGGGGTACCCCAATTGTCACAATCTGCAACCCTATTCAGCATTTAAGAAGCCAGAGCAGTCAGGGCCCCAATTCTCTACTGGCAATTAGGGTGACCTCTTCAGAGGGTGTTGTGATAAGTATAGGAGATAGAAATTAGCTAGGTAGTTTATGGTAAAAAGACAACCCCACCCCCCAAAATGGCCAGTTTTTTTGCTAAAAGCCAAACGTCCAGTGCCTTTTAGCACCCTACTCTGGGCTAAGGATCAAAGATACCAAACGAATTTTGGAGCTCTTATCTAATCCCTAAAAGATTTTAGGGTTACCTCTTCAGAAGAGGGAATGTGAAAGTGGTAAATAGGCCAAGAAAATTAACTGAGATAGACTAAGCATTCTTCAGTGTATACGATGAGAAAACCTACCTTTCCAGTTTCACTAGTCAGTCATTTGCTCCTAGGACCACCTCTAGGGAGGCAGGTTCACCTTAAGTTATGCTAAAAAGATGGGCAGAATACTTATTATGTTAATGAGGCAGTGAGTCTTTCCTGCCTGCAGTCTCATCTTCCAGTGCTGTACTAATTCTCAGTTCAGAGAGTGCAGTCACTGCCCCAGTCAAATAAATTGGCTAATACGGAACATCTGGAGTCCAAGTGGTCCTTCCCAGAGGCCAGAAGGTCATAACAGTACTGGGAGTTTTCAGAGGGGAGCCACCATGCCCAGCTCCACCTGTCCATTTCATGCATGTTGGCCTGGGATATTATCAAAGCATTCAGATGTGACTGTGAAGAGAAGCAGAGTTGGAAGCACCACACCTAATCCTTCTTTCTCTTGCCTCCAGCTGGACAACAACCTCATTAGCAGCACAGACTGAGAAGATAGGCACCAGCTACACCCTGACCACACATAAGAAACACAACCAACATTGTCTGTGGCAACAGTAGACTCAGGTCCTGCGTGACCTTCTCTACCATCCCACCTGCCCAAAGCACTATACACAGGGTGTACCCACATCCATCACCATAGAGAGCACTGCATGGAAAATAGGCAAGAATTTACACCCCATGAATATATGGTGTCTCAGAACAGTGTCCAGCACCTCATGACCCATCACTTCAGCAAGCACACCAACCAGTCTTCCTTGTCATCTCCCACCTTGTCTTCAGAGATCTTGCATTTCCTGGTGCTTCGGTCCTCCACTTCTATGTAGCAGACAGAGCACCCACAAGGACTGGGAGAGAGTTTTTCCTCCTCTTCAAACAATGAGAGAGTTGAGTTGTATGGGGATGGAAGGAATTCAGGGTCTGAAGGGATGGAGCTGTGCAGCCTGGGCCAAGCCCAGTTCTAACCCCTGCATGTCCTCCATGGTGCTTATGAATCCTGAGCATAGACATGCACTGATGATTTCTGTCAAGAGCTTCATTGACACAATGTCTTGTCTGAGAGGCTGCTGGCCTCAGTGCCTACAAAGTGAGGCTGAAACTCACTCTTGAATTTCACATCAGATGGTACTGCCTACTACCCTGAGTACCCATGGGGCTTCCTACCAGTCTCTACCTCTGAGATTACCAGTGCATTTTTGTTTCTTTGCTTTGTTTTCTGGTTGTGGGTCAGGGATATCACACTGCATTGCCAAATGAGCTACAACTCACTGTGTAGCCATGGCTGGCCTAGACCTCACTGCTGTTTACCTGTCTCAGGCAGCCACATCTGGAATTACAGTTGTGAGTCCACCATTCCTAGCTCCACTTGTCCCACTGCCTGCATGGTAATTTAGAATAGTATCAAAGCATCTGTGCTAAATCAAGTGTCAACATGAGTATATGCAGAGTTGGGACCATCCTGCCTGATCCCCATTCTCCGCAGATGGGCCTGAATCCCCTCCACATCACAGACAGTGAAGCTGAAAAGCGAAACAGCAACAACTCTAAGCACACAAGGGAGGAAAGGACACTGAGCCCTTCTGTGACCCACTAACAATAAGCTCCAAAGGTGCTCTGTCATAAATCCAGCTCCACGCACCAATTTTCAGGGCACATGCAAGGGTGAGGAATGCATGAGAATGTGCCGGCTCCTCATGACCCACCACCTAAGCACTTGGACCAGCTTCCTTAAATCATCACCCACCTTTGCCTTGAAGGTCTCCCTCTGCTGGACACTTAGATCCTTAAGTTTTGGAACTAAGCCTGAATGTCACTGGAATCTGAGAGGCAATTTTTGGTTCTCATATGACCATATGTGAGGGGAGTCCCGTCAAGATGGAGGCTCATCAGTCCGTTCATGAATATTTCCTGGGGCATGATCAGAGCATTGACCACATACAGATGTGATTGCGATGATATTAGGAATTGGAACCACTTAACCTGATCCTACTTCTTGGATTCTATGTGGCTGAGAACCTCCTCAGCATCACAGGCTGGGAACCCAGATCCCTGGGCACTCTGAGCACACATGGGGACAGAATTACCAATGATACATAGGAGCAATGGGCACCCTGGTCTCCAGTGACCATCTTGTCTGTTCCACCATCACCACCCCCACACAGAAGCTTCACACACCTGTCACACACTCACCTGTCTCCATAAACCACTGCACAGGGAAACATTCAAGAACAAACACAGTGTGAGAATGGGCTGGCTCAGTGCTCTTTCCAGCACCCTCATGGCCCGCCATGTCTGTAGCCTCACCAACTTCCTTGGGATTGTCTCCACATCTCCTCAGCAAAGATCTCTCTCCTATGTGGATATTCATTGCCCACTCTTTGATAACAGACCACAGGCCGCAGGTATCCCAGAGTGAATATTTTGTTCTTGTTTGAGGAGTGGGGAGTATAAAACTGTGTAGAAAGTGACTGCTCTGGGTTGAATGGCTCAGGATTGCAGCTCAAGGTTGGCTCCACAGGGCTATAACACTGATAGAGCTTTCTGCATCTCTATGAATGTGGGGACTGAAGGATACAGAAGAGGGTTTCATGATACAATGGCCCCTTCCCTCAACTCCCATTTCAGGGAGGGCAAAACTCATGTCCAACTTAGGTACTCTTCATATGACTGTCCAATCACCTGAGCACATGTGGGGTGCTTGCCTGAGTATGCGTACATGGGGTGCCTGCTTACCAGTTTGGACTCAGAGGCTTCTTGTTTTTTTTCTTTTAAACAGTATCTCATGTTGTAGTCCAGGCTGACTGGAACTCCCTTTATCATAGCTGACCTTGAACTCACAAGTGCTAGGCTGCATGCTCGGCCACACCCAGTGCTTTTTATTTAAGTTTTTTGAGATATGAGACAAGGTCTCACTATGTAGCTCTGGATGGCCTGGAGTTCTCTGTAGGCCAGGCTAGCCTTGAAGTTCCAGAAATCCTGCTACCTCTGCCTCCCAAGTGCTATGATTAAAGATGTACATCACCATGCCTGGCATGCCTGCCTTATTTAAAATGAGTACTAGGAGTAAGCTGAGTCCTAGAGCTGACATAAGGAACCACGTCAGTCACCTCTGCAGCCTTGTCCTGGAATTTCGGATCTGCCTGCCTCTATTTCCTGTTTGCTGAGATTACAGGTTTATTTGGTGCTTGGGATTGAACCCAGAAGCCTGTGCAGGATGGGCAAGCATTCTTCAAACAGAGCCACATCCCGAGTCTCTGTTAATGGCTTTTGAATCAAGATTTCACACTGAGGCGCAGACTTCCATGGAGTTCCGTGTATAGTTCAGACTCTAGTCAAACTTTGGCAACCCTGTGACTTTGTGCTGGGATTACAGGCACTAGCTACCAAACACAGATGTCATTGAGTACTTGGGGGCATCCGACCTGACTGGCATGGTGATGAATGCCTCACCTGTGCATCCTTCATCCCTGAATTATTTCTGGGTCATTCGGTCCCCTGCAATGCTTTTTCTCACTCTCACCCTCACAGAGTCCCCAAGCCCCAGCTTACCACTCTTGCTGCAGTCTGATCCCAAATATGGGACCAGTTATGGCATTTGAAAGGCTCAGAACAAGAATAACTGAGATCCCTGTGATTTCTCAGGATGTTACGACAGTCACAGCAGAGCGTTCTTCAGAGGAGCTAGGCCATGCTCAGTTGGCAACGTATGTCCCTGTGACGTAAAAGCAAAAAGCAGCCTTCTCTCTGTCTGCTATGAGGGATGGACTTCGGCCTGACTGACAACTGAGTAGCCAATAGCTTAAGGGAAACGTGGGGGAAGCTGGGAGGAGGCGGAACCAACATGGCCACAGGGGAGAGAGAGGCGCCGAGATTGCTAAGGTCCACGGGGAAAGAGAAACGCCCGGCCCCAGGCCCACGCAGAAGGCCACAACCCAGGAGGCCACGTCCCAAGTCCCTGCAGTCATGTGAGTGGAAGCGAGAGGTGGGCTGGGACCGGACCGAGCCCGGCGACAAAGGGCTTTGCAGCCGGAGCACAGACCCCCCCCGCCCCCACCCGTGGCGGCTTCAGGCGGCTGGATAGCTGGTAAAAATGACTTTGTGGCTCACCTGAAATAAATCAATTCTCTAAAAGGAGTATTCTCTAGTCAGTCAGTCGGTTCAGACCTGGAAGGGCGGGGTGTGGCTGAATGCCGAGACCCGCCACGAGAAAGTTTATGCAACAGTCCCCAAGCATGAGTCCCCTGCAGAGAAGCTGGTTGTGCACAATCTGGGAGTCAGGCTTCCAGGCAGGCCTGTCACCTGCGGTCACTCACCGAATTGGGGTACATGGCAAGCTGAGTTGTAGAGTCAGAGCCTGGAGAGAAAGACAGAGAGAAAATATACTCAGAAGGATCCTGCACAGCCGCTCAGAGATCTTTGTCTTCAAAGATGCAGTCCTAGCCCCTCCCTATAGAACCTCTCCTGGCCTTGTTCTCAGAGTTCTCATCTCCATTGAGACTAGGGCCTTGTCCTTCCTGTCTTCCTGCCTCAAAGCAGTGGGTGTCTGCCCAGGAGGAAGGCTGGGTCCTCAGAAAGAACTCTTCCCCACCCTCACCTTGACCTCAGCCTGGGTCTGGAGTCCTCTAGACAGCCAGAGGCCAAGTCCCAGCTGAGCTTTTCATAGCAGAGGTGGTGGGTGGAGCCTCTCCTATGGGATAGTTCTTTTAGAGAAGAAAGAAATGGAAAGAGAAAAAGACTGAAGTCTGAGGTGCCCTTCACTAGCCCACAAGGCCAAACTGCAATCTGAGACTGAGAAACACCCACTCAGCCAGGGATGTGACTCATTGCAGAGCAGTTTTTATTAGCCTGAGGCAGATTCTGGACTGATCCTGTGAGAAAGATCTCCCGTGTAATAGTGAATTGAAAATAGTTCATGCTGGAAAACAAGAGAGTTTTATTTTCAGTACTATAGGTAAACAGTGCTTTTATCATTTTAATCACATTCCCTATCCCCTATTTCAACATGGATGTAATCACACAGCTACAGGTCTGTAACTTTCAACCCCAAAATAAACTAAGAGCACCCAAGCCATTGGGCCACAGCTGCGTTGTTCTGTATTCCTATTTTTATTTGATTTTTAGGACTTTGTTGCCCTTGCTTGCCCGGAACTCCCTGTAGAGAGGGCTGATGTTGGATTTATGAACATCCACCTTGCTCTGCCTCCCCAGTGCTAGGATTAAAGGCCTGTGCCACCCTCCCTAGCTGTTCCTGCTTGTCTTTGGTCTGGTAGACATAAGTTTATCTAAGATACCTCTGGTTTAAAATTAAACCACTTATATTTCTTTTCCAACAAATCCTAGCACTAAAACCAAAATAAAATCTTGCTTTGACTCCACAAGTGGGGGACGGCCAGGTGAGGTGGGGGAGGGGTGGCAGGTGCAGCGGGTCCACTGAGAGGAAGCGAGCAAGTCCATGCAGGGACCAGCTCCCCCTGAATGCTGATAAGCTCCTGCTGTAGCTGCTGGGTCAGCGGGAGGTTGGACCTCCAGATACTAGTGTGCGCCCTCCCAGCACATTCTGGGACCTGACAGTACTGGCTGCAACAATGCAGCTCTGCCTGGAGACCTTTAGATTCCAGGCCTCAGGAGAACTGAGAACCACCTGGCCACAGTCAGAATCTGAGGCTTCTCTTGAGCTTCCATCAGTCCTCCCTGTCCCATTTGTGGCCTCACCTGAACAAATCTTCCAGCCCTCTGAATGAAGCCTTTCCCAGCTCTACTCAGCCACTGCCTTGCCCTCGGCATGGTTCCTCAGGCCACTGGAATAATGGACCTCGTCACAGGCTCAGCACCAGAATTTAACCTCTGGAAGTCTAGACATCTGGAGTAACAGTCCATGATCGAGGAGGTGGGGGTGTGGGGATCCTTTCCGGTACCCACAGGAAAGGGTCTGTTCCTGGCTTCTCTCCTGGCTCATACAAGTCCACCTTGGCTCACAGTCTCCCTTTGCAGAGGGACTCTGCCCAAATCTACCACTTTCTTTGTTTTGTTTTGTACAGAGTCTTACTATGCAATCCAGGCTGCCTTCAACTCTCCCAGAGTTAGGACTGAGGATGGCGAAATGGGATCTGCATTTACAAAGACCCATGAGGTGATTCTGATATGGAATGTTCTAGTAACAATGATCTGGGTCCTGAATCTGTGAGGAAGTTTAAGTGAAGTACCTGACTCAGGTTTCTGTCTTTTCCTTCCTTCCTTCCTCCCTCCCTCCCTCCCTCCCTCCCTCCCTCCCTCCTTCCTTCCTTCCTTCCTTCCTTCCTTCCTTCCTTCCTTCCTTCCTTCCTTCCTTCCTTCCTTTCCCAGACAGGGTCAATCTGTGTAGCACCAACTGTCCTGGAAATGGCTATGTAATGCCCCAGGTTTCTTCACTCCTATCCCTGAGCTACGGCCTCACAGGGGTGCTATGTACCATGAAGTTGGTCACTGAGAGTGTTTATCCCTGTCTTCCCACCAGCTGTGGGGAGACAGGATGTGCTTGAGGGGAGCCTAGGTCACTCCAAGGGCCAGTAGGCAAAGGTGCCTCAAGATCCTGTGCAGTTGAATGGAGGAAGTTCAGGGTGGTCTCCAATCTGCTCCTGAGATGAATGAGATCAGTGGTGCGTATGCGGGGAGGGCCCATCCATGGAGACAGTGAGGTCAGTCAGGACATGCAGCATGTCCCCAGGAGAGCTCACACAGTTTGGTCTGTGTTGGTACCATGTGGCGGCAACTACAGAGGGTCTTTGTGGAGTGGGACAGGATCAGAAAGCTTGAGGGCACACGGAACAGCTACAGGAGGCACAGGGTTTCAGTGTCTTCCTGTGACTTTTCTAAACACACAACCAGATGCCAGTCACTGCCCTACTGCAACCAGAGCTGGACAGTCAGCAGACCGTCTTCGAGAAGGCCAGGCAGTTCCGGGAAATACAGATTAAGGCTAGGATGGGTGTCCCATCGGTGACTAGGAACGGAAAGACAGAGCAGTCCTGTGGCCAGTCCATGTGCTCAGCTCCAACATAACCCTCTGCCTTCAGCTATGAAGAAGGATAGATTGAATCAGCTAAAATACTCCTTAAATGAGAGACATGCTTACTACAAGGTAAACAGTTGGCTCAGAATTAAAACTCATAACATCAGGGTAGAAACAGTAATGTCAGACTTTACTCCTTCTTTTGATTGTCTTTAGAGCAAATAAAAATATCATCTTTTGTATGGCATTTTATTTATTTTATTTTTATTTTATGTGTCTGAGTGTTTTGCCTGTATGTAATTGCACCTGGTGTGTGCAGTGCACACAGGGGTCAAAAGAAGATGTCAGATTCACTTGAACTGGAGTAAAAGTTAGTGCTTAGCTCTCATGTGGGTTCTGGAAACCTAACTGGGGTCCTCTGCAAGAGCCCCTAGTACTCTGAAATGGCAAGCCCCACAAAGGCACATTCTGCAAACTTGTTATAATAAGACATAAACCTTTGTTTAAGAAATATAAATTTGTTTTTTATTGAGTTTTATACATTTCATACAACAGTTATTAATCAAATTTAGACCCTCTCCCCTGAAAATTTAAATTTGTTAATAAGAAAAAAGAAAAGGAACTAGAGAAATGACTCAGTATTTAAGAGCATTGTCTGCCATTGCAGAGGATCCATGTTCCGTTTGCAGCATCCACAGGGTGGGTGTCCTTGAATAATTTCACTTCCAGGGAACCAGAGGCCCTCTGCTTGCACCCGTGGACACTGCATGTCATAGGTGTACCTGTATTCATGCAGGCATAAAACTCATACACATAAAAAATAAAAATAAGATTTTTTTTTAATGTGCATGAGTGTATTGCCTGCACGTGTGTAAGTGCATCCATGTCATGCAATGCCTGCAGAGGTCATAAGAAGGTATTGGATCCCCAGGAACTGGAGTTAAAATTGGTTGTAAGTCATCAAGCAGGTGCTGGGCATCAAACCCCAGTCATCAGCAAGAACAGACTGTGCTCTTAACTGCTGAGCCATCTCTTCAGCCTCTTTAATATGATTTTTTTTTAAAGACAAAGAAAAATATCTCCAGGTGGTTTAGTTCAGCCTGTATTTATAACTGTTAGTGAAGTTTTAATGTGCATATTTTCTATATTCTAGTTACAGACTCTCAGATTTCCTTTGTAATATAGGCTATTTATTAAGATTAAATTATTTCATAAAAACATTTAAAGGCAAGAAATGAGGTCTGGAATGATGGCCTGCAGAGGAATGGAGCCAAGAACCAGCCATGTTGTGAAGCTCACAAGTCCCTATAAATCCATCTCCAGGGATCTAGCACATTCTTGTGACCTCCATGGACATCTGCACTCATATGCATATATTTCAAGTGTAGAGAGCCGCGGATTGCTGCGTCTTAAAGATGGCGCCTGCTCCCGCCCCCCACCATCCCGAGGTGGGCGCTCTCTGGAGCAAACAGCTCCATAATTGGCTGTGGCTGAGGTCTGGCCCTGCTTCCGCCTGTGTGCGCCTATCTGCTTTCACCACGTGGTAGTTTGGGCTTGGCTGGCAGGAGGGGATTTAAGTCTCTGGCGGGCTTTCCCCGGGAAGAGAAGGAGAAGCAGTAAGGAGAGGGAAGAAGAAGTTAGAAAGTTAAGAAGCCAAAAGGTTGTTCAAGGTTCCTGAATAAACTGCTTTTGGAAGAGTCCGGGGTCGCGTCTTCCTTGCTGGACGAGGCGGGCGCGACACAACAGACTCACAGATAACTTGAAAATAAAAGAAATTCTTTTTTTAAAAAGCAAAAAGACAACATCACATGGGGTTTGTACAATATGGGTGTACTTACATACATACAGGCAAAAGAATTATATACATTAAAATAAAAATAAATACAACTAAAAAATTTTTAGTTCCTAAGCTTAAAATTTAATATCCTTAACCAGGCATGATGAAGAACACCTTTAATCCCAGTGCTTGGGAGACAGAAGCAAGCAGATCTCTGTGAGTTTGAGGCTAGCCTGGTCCAAATAGCAATTTCTAGGCCAGCTGGGGCTACAGGGAGAGCCTGTCTCAAAAAAACCCTTTTTTTTCAATATCCTGATGTTAAAACTGGTACTGAATTCTGTTTACAATAATACAGTTTTCTTAAACATTGATCTGCTGTTATTAACATTTATACAACTATGCTTAGAGAATAATAGTTTTAGGTTTTTCTTTTTACTAAATGAGTTACTTAAAATTTGATGATTACATTTTATCCAAACTCTAATTTTGAATTTTTTCCCATTGGGTACAGCCTTCACTTGTTCTATAGTCATTGTCTTAGCTGTTGGAAAAATTCTTTTAAAAGGAATCATTCTGAGTTGGTCATGGTGGCGTTGTTACAGCACCAAGACTCCTGGGAAAGACTCTAGATGTTCCAAATCAGCCAAATTTATTAACTGGCCAGTGACTGCACTCTCTGGGCTGCACTCACTGTGCTCTCTGAGAGCACAGTGCTGACTCAGAGGAGAACAGGGCTTATAAAGCATCCTGATGGAACAGGTAGTTATACAAGATTACACACACACATGGCATATTTGTTCCTGTAGAGGGCAGGCAAGTAGCTACAGAAGCCAGTTAAGCATTAAACAAGCCAGATAAGCATTAGGCAGGGTAAGCATTAAATAAGCCATTATAAAAGCATAAGATATTAACTGAGACCTTTAGATTCTGTGGAGATATTTTTCTGTGGTTAATTCTTCCTGGAGCAACTTTTGTGGTTCAGTTTTTCCTAAAACTACCCGCAAGAGTCAGGGACAGCTCTTCAAGGTAGCGGCCTTATACAAAATGGAGGAAGTTAGGCCATAACTGTGCTCTAGAGACAGAGGCAAGTGAATCTGTGTTAGTTCAAGGCCAGCCTGGTCTACATGAGTTCCAGGCCAGTTGGGGCTACAGGGAGACTGTCTCAAAAAGACTAAATGTAAAAGGGGGTGGAGATCATTCTGGCCTAGAGATAGAGCTCAGCTTGCCTGCCTAGCTGCACCAAACCTCGTGTTTGATCACATAAACCAGGCATTGTGGCCCACACCTGAAATTCTATCACTGGGGAGATGGAGACAATAGGATCAGAGGTTCCAGGATCATCCTTTGCTCTAGAGCTGTTCCGTGCCAGCTTGTCTCAAAAAGAAAAACAAAAACAAAATTCAAATAAAATGGCAACGAAAAAGATAAGAATTGTTTCTACTTGACTCATTCCTGATAAATTACATAATCATGAAATATATTTTAAATATTTATTTTTATGAATATGTGCATATTGCCTAGATATGTGTAAGTGCACCCATGTCGTGCAGTGCCCTCGGAAGTCAGAAGAGGGTGTCAAACTCCCCTAAAACTGGAGTTACAGGCAGTTTTTAGTCAGCATGTGGGTGCTAGGAATTGAACCCAGGCCTCTGCAAGAACAGCCAATGCTTTTACCCATTGAGCCATTGCTCCAGCCCCATGAAACTTATTTTAGTGGACAAATATTTAAATTTGTAAAATTTGACTTGTACAAAATTTTCATTGTGCCTAAGATCGTCAATCTTCTGTGTGGGAAATGTTAATGAAATGCATTGTCCTTTTTATCAAAGGGTATATGAGACACAGAAAGTTCTATCTTGAAATTTGGGAGCTCGAGAGATGCTTCCACTGTTAAAAGTATTTGCTGTTCTTGCAAGGTCCCAGATTTGGTTCCTAGCACCCACATGGCAGCTGACAGACATCTCTAACTCCAGTTCTAGGGGATTAGATGCCTTCTTCCTACCTCTCTGGGCATTGCACACATGGGTGCACTTACATACATGCAGGCAAGACATTCATACACTAAAAAATAATTAAATTTTTAAAAAGAGGTTTGATTTAGCTGGGTGTGGTGGTACATACCTTTAATCCCAGTACTTGGGAGGCATAGGCAGGTGGATCTCTGTGAGTTCAAGGCCAGCTTGTTCTACATAGTGAGATCCAGGGCCACTGGGGCTACAGGGAGATCCTGTCTCAAAAAAGACCAAAAGAAAATAAAAAAAAAAAAAGAAATTTTAAGTATTTATTTATTATTTTTTATTTTATGTGTATGAGTGTTTTGCCTGCATGTATGTAAGTGTACCCATGCTGTGCAAAGTCCACAGAGGCCAGAAGAGGGCATAGGATCCCCTTGAACAGGATGGCTGTTAGCTATCAAGTGGGTGCTGGGAATTGAACCCTGGTCCTCTGCAAGGGCAGCCAGTGCTCTTAAACGCTGAGCCCTCTCTCCAGCCCCAGCATTTTTCTCATAATAAATATGTGCCTAAGGTTTTAACTTGTCTCAATAGTTGCATTTTGCTTCTCAGCTGTGCCATTTTGAATCTCCCAAGAAACATTAAATATTGTAAGAACTATTAAACATTAGTCTTTTCTTTCAAATCCTGTAAAACTTTTGGTTTATGACAAATAATTCTAGTCTCTTAATCTCTTCCTCTAAACACACACCCCATTAGACTTTTGTTTACCAAAAATCCCTGCTGCGTTTCCAGAACCTGCTGGCTGCTCAGCCAGCTCTCTTGCTCTTTCGAAAACTCTCTTCCCCCTTCCTTTGCTTCTATTTAGATTAGTCAACTGAGAAAGACTGTGATTTGGCCAATGAGGAAAAGACACAGAGCTCTTGCATTAGAGAGAAAAACCTATCAAACTTCCAGGTCAGTGTGACAAACCTAAATGACATACTACACCTTTTGTGAAAGTGAAGGTTGACTCTCTGAGAGCTGCTTTGACTTTGCCTGTGTTTTCATTGTGGGCGGCAGGTTTCAGTGGGGTCCTCACAGCAAAGATTTTATTTCTAACAATTAGAATGTAAGGCCAAGCTCTGACCACTCAGATGAGTTAGAAATAAAAATCCAGCCAGGAACCCTGATGGGGGGGTGCTTGCTGAATTCAGAGCAGCTTTACACCCTTCTGCAGAAATAAAACTTACTGCCTTGCAGAAATGCTTTGGATTTTGTGATCGTTCTCTTGGGACCCCAGACCCATTTATTTCTAACACCTGAACCGATGGCTCTTCGTGCTGATGACTTAATAGCAGAGAACCTTCCTACTGGACGGTTCTTTGACAGTAGAAAGAGATTGAACGAGAAAGAGAAAGAGAGTAAAGTCTGAGGCCTGCCAGGGGGAAAGGCGGCCTCTGACACCCTTTACTACCCCCAAGGCCTGACTAGACTCAGTCTGAGACAGCTGATGACGCCCCTCTCAGCAGCCTGGCAGGGGAGGAACAGTAGAGTTGACTAGGGGTGTGGCTCAGTGTAGAGCTGTCCAGCCACCCAAACAGAGAGCCACTGTCACCAAAGCAACCAGAACTGGAAAGTCAACTATTTTTGAGAAGGCTGGGCTGTTCCAGGAAAGACAGACTGAGGCTAGGGTGGGTGTCTCCTCTCTGCCACTAGGAAGGGGATTGGGCAGGGCACTCCTGTGTCCAGTCCATCTGCTCAGCTCCAAAATAACTTATCTCTATTCCTTCAGCTATAAAGAAGGATAGAATTAAGTACTATGCTTTTTAAATGGGTAGCATCTTTACTACATGGTAAACAGTTGAGGAGAGCAAAGTAATGTGGATACAGTAATGTCAGACTTTAATCCTGCTTTTGGATGCCTTAAGATGAAGTCCAACTTAAAATGGAATCATTCTAGCTGGTTCCCCACAGTGCCAAGATGGGCAGCTCACAACTGCCCATAACATAGCTATAGCACCAAGGATCCAATGCCCTCTTCTGGTCTCTGTGGGCACCTGCAATCACACACACACACACACACACACACACACACACTCACACAATTTGAAAATAAAATAATTCCGTTTTTTAAAAGGCAAAAAGGAACTGTTAAGAAAGAAAAGGCAATATTCAACATACACACCAAAAATGCATTTTGCGGGGCTCAGAGGTTAAGAGCACTGACTGCTCTTGCAGGGGACCTGGGTTTGATTCCCAGCACCTATGTGGTGGCTAACAACTGTCCATAACTCCAGTTCCAGTGGAATCTGTCACCCTCTTCTGACCTCTCAGGGCAATGTACAACATGGGTGCATTTACATACATGCAAGCATAACACTGATACACATAAAATAATAATAAAAATAATAAATGAAATAATTTAAAATGTATTTGGGGGGCTGAAGAAATGACTCAGTGGTTAAGAGCACTGGCTGCTCTTCCAAAGGATCAGGATTCAGCTAATAACCATCTGAAACTCCAGTTCTAGGAAATCTGAAACCTTCTTTTGGCCTCCACAGGCATTACATGCATAAGAACACTTACAGAGACACAAGCAAAACATTCATACATTGAAACAAAAATAAACAAATCAAAAATAACAAAATAAAATGTATTTTTGTTAAAGAAGGCTAAGGAAAAAATTGTGTGTGTGTGTGTGTGTGTGTGTGTGTGTGTGTGTGTGTTTATGTGTAAGTATTTTGTATGGTAATATAAAATTTTGTCCTAAAGAATGTCCAAAACAAAAGGATGGAAAATAAGGATAAAACTGGACAGGTAAAGTAAGCTGTAAGAAGTTAAAACAAAAAGAAGGTGACACAGTTATTACTAAATTAGCTGTAATTAAAAGTTATTAAAAATTCCTAAGGTTGAGGACTGGAGAGATGGCTGAGTGGTTAAGAGCACTGGCTGCTCCTGAAGAGGATCAGGGTTCAATTCTCAGCACCCACATGATGGCTGACAACCATCTGTAGTGCCAGCGGATCTGATACCCTCTTCTAGCCTCTGACACTTATACACATGCAGGCAAAACACTCAATACACATACAGCTTAATTTTTTTTCAATTTTTAATGTTAAAATTTGATATCCTTAAGTAGGGATGGTGGTATACACCTTTAATCTCAGCACTTGGAAATTAGAAATATGCAGATCTCTTATGAGTTTGAGGCCAACCTGTTTCACATAGTGAGTTCTAGAACAACTAGTGCTATATAGTGAAACCCTGTCACAAAAAATTTTTTTTCAATATGTTAATGTTAAAACTGGTATTTAATTCTATTTACAATAATCAAGTGGATTGTTTTGCTTTGTTTGGGTTTTTTGTTTGTTTGGTTAGTTTTCTGAAACATGATCTCCCAGTAGCACTTGTTGGGTCAGAACTCCCTATGTAGACCAGGTTGGCCTTGAACTCACAGAGATCCATCTTCCTCTGCTAGGATTAAGGTATATGCCACCAGACCTGGTTAATAGTTTTCTTAAACATGATCTACTGTTATTAACATTTATAGAAGTTTGCTTTTTAAGTTTTTCCTTTTACTGAATGAGTCATTAAAAATTTGATTAGATTTTATCCAAACACTAATTTTGCAATTTTTCCATCTAGTGCAGCCTGCCTTATAGCTGAATAGTCACTGCCTTAGCAGTGGGAGAAATTCTTTTAAATGAAAACATTCTGGTCTGGAGATGAAGCTCAGCTGGCAGAGTACCTGCCTAGCATACACCAGACATTCTGTTTGATCACTTAGCATACACCAGGCTTGGTGGCCCACCTGCATCCCAGCACTCAAGAGCTGGAGACAGCAGGATCTGAGGTTCAGGGTCATCCTTGGATCCATAGTTGTTTCAGACCAGCTTGGGATACAAGAGACCCTGTCTCAAAAACAAAAACAAACAAAAAGAACAAAAAAGAATTATTTCTACTTGAGGTATTCCTGAAGAATTACATGCTAATCATGAAACTTATTTTAATGGCAAATATTTAAAGGTATTTCTAAAAATTGGCCAAATTTTACCCAAGGCCAATTGTACAAAATTGTTACTGTGCCTAAGATCTCTGAGTCTCTAGACTGAGAACTCCAAACAGAGACTTCCAGCCATTCACCTTCCTCTGCTTCCAGAGTGTGGATACAATTCTTCTAACTCCTGCCACCATGCCTTTCCCAGCATGATAGACTATGTCCCCTCAAACTGTGAGCCAAAACAAACTGTTCCCCACTGAAGTTTCTTCTTGTCAGGTATTTGGTGGCAGCCATGAGAAAACTAACTAATGCAGCTCCCAAAGCCCCTTTCTTGCTCTGTGTCTCTTCTTTAGTCTTCTAGTTTGTTGACAGCTTCCAGGTTCCAGGCTCCAAACTCAGGGATATCAACCATTGTCATCTATACCAATATCTGTCTCCTACCAATCTTCACTCCCAAGCATTTAGGGTGTTTCTTCCCACTTCACATAATCTGACCAAGACCACCCAGAGGCACGTGTTTTAATGAATTCTAGATCCAGTCAAGTCAACAGTTGAGATTAACCATCACTATATCATAAACACATCACACATCTCACAATCATACACACACAAACACATATCATACACATACCTCACATACCATACAGACACACATCGTGCAAACACGCATCATACACATGTCACACACACATACACATGCACCTCACATACCATACAAACGCATTCACACACAGCACACACTCCTCACACACATTACACATATACACACACATCATACACACGCATAACAATAATAACAAAATAACTATTTTTAAATTTTACTATCTCAAGATAGTGAGCTCCCCTCTTGAATGTGATTTAAATATGACCCTGCAGGCTGGAGAGGTGGTGTAGCCATGAAAGGCTAAGAACCAAACATCAGATATGATCCCTTAGAAATGGCCTAAGAGCAGTTCAGATAGCTCCTCTTAACTGCTATAAAAAGGACCCTATATTCTCTCTTCTTTCTCTCTCATAATTATCCCCTGTGTTTCTATCCTGTGACAATTTCTTATTAACCTTTTTAAGGTGTATTTATTTAATGTGTGTATATGTGTGTGCCCGTGTATGGAAGCCAGGAGACAGTCTGTCTTCTGTGTTATTCATGAGACATTATCCACCTTTGTTTTTGAGACAGTGTGTCACTACTGCTTCTACCTTTTTGGCCCAGTGTCTAGAACTCACCAATTAGGCTCTATAGACTAGACTGGTTGGCCAGCAAGCTCCAAGCACATGTAACTATGCCCAGCTTTTTTTTCTTTTTTGCATGTGTGTGTGTGTGCATGCATGTGCACATGTGTGTGTGTGGAAGCCCAAAGTTGATATGAGATGTCTTCCCCCAGTCACTCTCCACCGTGATTATTAAGGCCTTCCAATAGAACCCAGAGTTCAAAAGTTCAGCTAGCCTTAGCAAGCCAGCTTCTTCTACAGATTCCCTGTCTCCTCCTCTTAAATCCCAGGATTACAGGTAACCACCATAAGTATTTACTGATACTCCAGACTCCAAACTCCAGTCCTCACCCTTGTACATCAAGTGCTTTGTCCGCTAAACCATCTCCCCAGCCCATATGCCTGGCTTTTTTATATGGATTCTGGGAATTAAAGTCAGGTTTCAGGTTTTCAAGATAAGTACTTTACCAACTCAGCCATCGCCTCAGCACTTTAACAAAACTTTTATATCGGCCGGTGTAGTGATGCATGTCTTTAATCCCAGTACTTGGGAGGCAGAGGAAGGTGGATTTCCGTGAGATCGAGGCCAGCCTGATCTACATGATCTACATAGCAAGTTCTAGGACAGTTGGGGCTACAGGGAGACCCTGTCTCCAAGAAAAGACAACAACAGAAAAAAAACTTTATCAATTCTGATCGATAGATACATTTACTATAACTCCTGTACCTAGAGCTCATTCCAGAAATAATATCCATCTCAAAAAGAAAAAAAAAAAACAAAAACAAGAAAAGCAAGCATGTACCCAGGCAGTGCTGTGTGTTGACCCAGCGGTGGATATTCACTGAGTAACTACTGTGTAACAGTACTCTGACTGCAGTGCACCACGATGAAGTCTTCCAGACCTCACCACAAGCCCAGTGCCACACAGTGGCCAGGGTCCCTGTGTCCACATAGTAGGATGATGCAACCCTCCAAAGGTAGGACCTTGGAGTGGGTTCCCTCAGATCCCACCCCATGCCTGAATCTCTGAGAAGATTCAAGGCAAGAGCATGACTCCTTTAAAGCAAACTGTGCTGGTTTTATTTTGTTCCTGTGATAAAACACTCTGAACCAGCAACTTGGGGAAGGAAAGGTTTATTCCATTTACGCTTCCAGGTCATGATCCTTGATTGAGGGAAGCCTCAAAGGACCTGAAAGAAAAAACAGAGAGGAATGCTGCTTACTGGTTCACTCACCGGTCCATGTTCAGCTAGCTTGCTTTCTCTTTTGTGAAAGGGTCTCACTACATAGATCTAACTGGCCTAGAATACACTATGTAGACCAGGTTGGCCTCAGACTTACAGAACCTTGCCTGCCTGTCTTTTGGGACCTGGAATGAAAGAAAGGCACAGTGACCACAGGCAGCTTACTTCCTTACACAGTGGGCTGGGCACTCCACCATCGGTCAAGATAGTCTCCCACAGATGTGGATTCAAGCCAGTCTGATGGAGGAAATCCGTGGTTTTCCCACCTCTTCTCAGGTGACTCTAGGTTGTGTCAAGTTGACAGTCAGAGTTAACTAGGACACTCCATCCTTTGTCAGCTTGATACACAAATACATCACTGTTAAACATAACCTTCCTTTCTTGTTTGTCTGCATGATCTCATGTTAGTGTCATAATAATAAAATGTAGTACAGCTTTAAAAGTCCCACAGTCTTTAAAAATTACAAAGCTTTAAAGGTTCAATGTCTCCCTGAGCATGGTGGTGCACACCTTTAATCTCAGCACTTGGGAGGCAGAGGAAGGCAGATTTCTGTGATATTGAGGCCAGTCTGGTCTACATAGTGAATTCCAGGCCAGCTGGGGCTACAGGAAAACCCTGTCTCAAAAAAAAAGAAAGTTCAGTGTCTCTTTAAGAGTTCAAACTCGCTCAACTGTAGGCTCCTGTAAAATAAAAAACCAAGTTATATGTGTTCTTATTTCAAAAGGGAAGAAACGGGTTATATAAAGAATCACACATAAGCAAATCCAGCAGTGCAAATTCAAATTCTGTACCTCTGTGTTCCATACTTTTGATCTTCTGGGCTCCAAAAGGGCTTGGGCTGCCTCGTTTCTCCAGCTCTGCCAGCCACAGCACATGCAGCTAACCTGGGAGGCTCAGGGCAGCTCTGCTCCATACCTATTGTTATTCTTGGTGGGTGTCCCAGTCCTGGCATGTCTAATATCCTACACAAGAGAGTAAGTAGGCTCCAGAGCATTCTTTGAAAGAGGTGAGAGTTTGAGGATTCAGGGCTCCTCGGCAGGCTCTGGGATGTTGTCTAGTACTAGTTGGCTTTCTTAGAGTGGAAGAACTTTTCTAGGAAGCTGAAGAAACTGATGACCTCACAACACCTCTCCTTCACCATTCTGTACCCTGTACACCCACCCACATGAGTCCCATACTTTTTAAAGCTATTTAGCACACACACACACACACACACACACACACACACACACACACACACACAACTCCTTCAAACCTGGATTCCAGCTCCTTCTACAAAGAACAGTGACAGGTCTGTCCAGTTCCTTCTCCCCCGAGTCCATCAGTGTTCACAAGAAATAAGATTCTCTCTAATTCTTTTTTATTATTACTCTACTTAAGTCAGGTGTAGTTTTCCTCCCCTCCTGTTGTGGTAAAAACAAATGTGTGAATCAAAGTAAATGTTGGGGTTAAAATAGTGAGGTCAAGAATACTGATAAGGGCTGGAAAGATGGCTCAGTGGTGAAGAGCACTGATTGTTCTTGCAGAAGACCTGAGTTAGATTCCTAGCACCCACATAGCAGCTAACAATCATTCAGGGGATCTTAATGCCCTCTTCTAACCTCCTCAAGCATTGCATGACACAGGTGCACTCACATACATGCAGACAATACACTCATACACATAAAATTTAAATTTTTGAAAAATAAAATATATTTTTAAAAGAAGACTAACAACCAGATGTGGTGGTACATGCCTTTAATTACTAGGAAGACAGGCAGGAAAATCTCGGTGAGTTTGAGATCAGCCTGGTCTACATAAAGAGCTCTAGGCCAGCCTAATATACATACACCCATCCAGGGGCTACATAGTGATTCCCTGTCTAAAAATAAAAAACATCAGCAACAAAGCCAGTCTCAACCTTGGCAGACTTTAACTGGCATCTGGGAAGCCTCCCCAACCCCCACATTGAAGAGTTTCCAGGCACTGTTGCCCTATCACATTTTCTTCTAATGCATCAAACTGCAACACACTAAGTTGTGTGTAGGATGACTTCTAAAAACCTCTATCAATTCCAGGAAGGAGACCACCGCAGACCACCCTATAGACAAGAAGCTACACAGGGGCTGGTCTAGGAAATCCACAGCGGCAGCTCAGGAGCTGTCTCCTGAAAGTCAGACTGCCCCCTAGTGTTGAGTCATCGCTGAAGCTGCAGTCTCCTTGTTCCCAATGAATCAGAACCTAAGGCACTAAAACATTCACCTATAGTTCTATTGAGCTCCCCCTCTTTCGAAGACATAATGCCCAGAACTCTCTAGGTAGAAAAGGCTTGCTTTGCTTAGCTTGGTTCTGTCGCTTTACTAAATAAACTGCTCAAACTGTCTGTCTTCTAACTGAATTCATTTCTTCGAGACAAGAAGCGAGAGACCCTGTACCTCTGCCACCCTCCTACTTACGGAATCTGAGAGATACAAATGGCTCCCTGGTGGAAGAGAATTGTGTGCCTGTCAGCTGGCCAGTGACACCTGGCTTCTGTCCCCATGCTGGGCTGGTGTCACAAACAATTGAAGTAACTTCCTCTGGTTACCGGAAATGTTACCCACAGCCTGGGTTCCCAGAGCACTGTGGGGCCACTGATGCCAGATGGTCACCAAAAAGTGGCCACTAACTGATCTATCCACAGGGAGAGGACTCAGTTAAGGCCATCAGCCTGATGACATAGAGAATATAAGAAGAGATGTCTCTGGGACAACACTATGAGACGAATGGCATCTTTGTCCATCAGGGCTCACATCCCTCTGGGCTTGTTAAAGTACAGACTCCCAACCCTACCCCCAAGTGAGAATTCAGGGTGAGGGAATAGGATCTGAATTTTTAAATACCCATGAGATGATTTTAGTGTGGAATATTCTAGAAGCAATGGCCTAGGTCCTGAATGTGTGGGGAAGTTGGTGTGAAGAAGCTGCCTGAGGTTTTCTTTCTTTTGTTGTTTTGTTTTGTTTGTTTTTTGAGACAGGGCCTCACTGTGTAGCCTTGGCTGGCCTGGAGTTCGAAATGTGGACCAGGCTGATCTCAAATTCAAAGAGATTCTCCTGCCTCTGCCTCTCAAGTACTGAGATTAAAGGTGTGCACTACCACACCCATCTGCCCCAAGTTTCTTGACTCATCATTCTAGGGCTCTCCAGGAGTGTTAAGCAGGCAATGGCAGCAGGTAGAGAGATGGCTTATTCGTTACTACTATTTTTGCAGAGGACCTGAGTACTTTTCTCTGCACCTAGATTCAGTTGCTCACAATCACTTGTAACTCCAGTTCAAGGACGCCTTTGGCCTCTGCAGGAACCTGCATGCACATACCCACACACATATACACAATTAAAATCTGTTTTCAAAGAATAAACAATGGCATCGCTGAGAGGGTCCTGTCCATGTCTTTCCAGCAGCACTGTGCAACTGAGAGCCAAGGTGTTCTGGAGGGAAGCTGTGAGTGGGAAAGGTACCACAGGATCTTGTCCATTTGAATAGGGGCAGTTCTAGGTGGAGAGCGGCTCCCAGGCTGTGGCCTGGGATGGACCTGACTTGAAATGAGGGTAACTAGGCCAGGCACGGGGCCGACACTGTCAGCCAGGTCATGAGGCATGCCCTCGGGTCCCACAGGTTGGTCTATATCCCCACCATGTGTCAGAGACTGCGGTGGGAAATCGTGGGAGTAGAACAGGGTGCACAGAGTTACAGAGGTTCTGCTAGTCAGTGCACAACCATTCAGTCAGGCAATGGTCACTGTCACCCCAGGAATCAGTACTGGAGAGCCAGAGGACGGCGCACTCCCAGAAAGTAGGTCCACTCGAGGAAAAGCAGTAAGAGACCTGAGTGTGGCGTCCGGCGGAGCAAGGGAGCAGAGCGGGGGACCCCTGTGTCCAATCCACCATTCAGTTTTGGGCCCCTTGCTCCACGGTGGCTTTCTCACTGGAGAGGAAAGTTCCACATTCTCCTGGTGGCTTGAGGGGGTCGGGGGCAGAGTGATGGGGAGGCGCAGACCACGGCCAACTGCCACGGCTCAGGCATGCGCCCCCTGAAAGAAGACCCGGTCCGCAGGTGCTCCTTAGCTTCTTCTAGGAATCCACCCAGCTGTGCACACTGAGTCTCACCTTGGGAACCGCAATGGGGCTCCGCAGCATCTGACGACCCCACATTCAGTCCAGCTGTGGGAGACTGCGGAGCGGTTGTGCTTGGGATGTTCCCACCTTAGCGGAAGATGCCTCCAGCCAGGACGGACAGGAGGGGCAGCAGGAGGGTCGCTGTGCTGCCCGAGGCCTGGTTGAGTTCGCAGCGACAATCACAGGTTCCGGGTTTAGGGGTCTCTTTGGGCGACTTGGGAGCTTGAGGGTCAGAGCTCGGAGCAGGGCAGTCCAGCCACTTGGGCCCCATGGCCTGGGGGGAATCCGGCTCAGATTTGATGCTGCCCTTCGCAAAGCGCCAGAAGTAGACACCCTTAAAAAAGTAGGTGTCGCCTGCGGGGGAGGTGAGATCTCAGGGGCTTGTCCAGGCCTGCTAAAGCCTCTGCGGGTCTCCTTCACCCTCTTCTGGGCCGCACCTGTATGACATCCCTTCCCTCTCCCTCCTCCTTCCCGTCCTTCAGCTCCTCTCCCTACCCGGGGAGCATGATTGGCGGATGAGGACTCCCGCGGGGCCCCCACACACCTGCGTTGCTGACGGTGACATCGTCTGGGGCGGGGGGCGCCCCCTCCCAGAGCCTCAGATCGCGCGGGTAGCCAGGGTCTGGGCGCGAGACTACCTCGTCGTACCGCCAGTACTGCTGGCCTCGAATTAAGTACGTCTTCCCATTAAGTGGCCAGGAAAACACAGCGTCCACCTCCTCTCCCGGGGGCAGCCCCAACTCTGCCAGCGGCCGCGCGGCGCCCTCCAGCTGCCGGTCGTGGAACACCCAGAACTGGGGGCCTGGAAGGAGGGTGCGCGTAAGCGGAGGAGCGCTCTCAGTCCCTCCGGGGCCAGCCACCGCCCACTCACCGCTGAAGAGGAGGATTCGGCCGTCTCCCGGCCGGGCATAGGCAGCTTGGATGACCTTCACTTGGGTGGGCAGACCCTCCCAGAAGCGGTGCAACCGAGCAGGACGGGGCGACAATAGCTGGCCTGAGGGTTGGAGGCGCCAGAACCAGGGGCCTACATGGGGAAAAAGAAAGCAAGACATTGGTATTTATGGTCGGAAAGCCTGTCCAGTCAGTCGAATTCCCCTGCAAACCCAGAACATGGTTGGGGGACGGCTGGGGGAGCTGCGACTTCCTGTCCCACATGTGTGTAGGTGTAGGGGAGGGTCTGTCAAATCTATGGTGACCATTTCATGGCTTACCTAGGACTTTGTGTTTATTTTTTTTTAAACACAGTACTACCTTCCTGGAAACCTTGCAAAGTGGGTGAGTCACCTGAAGACAACTGTTCAGATCCAAGGGCCATCCAAAGTGACTTACCTTTGAAGAAAAAGGTTTCCCCTCGGATGTTGGCAATGGCATCGAAATTGCCCTCGCATCGATCCGGCACAGGTGTGGAAGGGCTGGGGAGAAATCATGAGTGAGCAAGAGTCAGGCTTTCCCATTCCTTACCCTTGACTACAGTCTTGCAAGGCAAGACTCTTCCCATCCCTTTGTGTGTGTGTGTGCACACTGACGCATGTGCAGGCCAGAAGGTAACATAACATGCTTTCCTTGGTTACTCTTCCCCTTGAATAAGCTCCAGAAATCTGCCCAGCTCTAACTCCCCAGTGCTGGGGTTACAGGCACATCTTGCTTTCACACAGGTGCTGGGGAGCTGAACTCAGGTCCTCATGCTTGCATGGCAGCCACTTTATTTACTGAGCCATCTCCCCAGCCTTGCTAATTTTTTTTTATGTGTATATGTCACCTGTATGTGGGTACCTGAGGAGGCCACATGAGGGTGTCAGATCCCCTGAAGCTGGAGTTACAGGTTGTTGTGAGCCATCCAAAGTAGGTGCAGGGAAGCAAATTCCAGTCCTCTGGAAGAGCAGCGAGTGCTCTTAGCCCTGCACCATCTCTCCAGCATCCACAGCCCCATAATTAATGGAGGGCATGAAGACAAGAGGGCTGGTTATCCAGGATCACAACTGATAGGGGACTCACCTGTCAGGGGGCAGGACTGGAGGCTGGGGAGGAGGAGCCAGAGGTTTCCTTGTGGGTTTGTCATTTGGGTTTTGGGGCACTTTCCCTGTGAGGAAGAGTCAGAAAGGTGTGGGTTTCCTCGACCTGCTGTACAGACCACAGAGGATCTACACATGGGTCTGGTTCAGGGCATCTCCCCTCCCATACCATAGAGCTGCTGCAAGCCCTCACGGTCATCCTGGGACAGACGGTATTTGCTGGGTTCACCCACAGGGCCCTGGTAAAAGGGCCTCATAATAGAGTTGGGTGCAGAAGAGTGGCCAAGGCCTAGGGCATGGCCAAACTCATGAACTGCTACTGCAAACAGGTCAGTTCCTTCACCATCTGGAGAGAGAATAGAGAGTTGGAGCTTAGGCCATCCTACACTGGGAAAGGAAGCCCTGGGGTTGGAGGTCTGTGGGCTGAGGAAGAGACAGGACACTGGAGAGGGTACCCCACCTTCCCTGCCCTGACCCTTCTTGAGTTCCTGTGTTCCTTCACCCATTCAGCAAATATTTTTGAGTAGACCTATTTGGCAGTGATGACATCGGGGTATAGGGCTAAAGAAGCCCAAGAAAGGACAGAAGAAAGGTGACCTACCTGACATAACCCCTCCTGCAGGAAGGGAAAAGTATAACTATAGAAACTGGAGACCTGGGGTGCATGTACGTCTCTCCAGGAAACCCCAGCTCTTGGAGCATCCCTTCTAAATTCTAGCCTATGGTCTGGGACCTCCACCCTGCTCCCCATGAACCCACCTCAGGATCTCTTTCATTCCCCTTTCTTTCTATCCCTTCCCCTCCTTGCGTTCTTATCTCCAGGTCCTCCCTGCAGTTCCATATCTCCTCTGCCCACAACCTCTCCTTCCTCCCCAGGGTCCTTGCCCCTCCCTGATGCTGGCTTTCCTCCATGTCTCTGAAAACACAGAACTCCCCCAGTATGCACTCTCAGACCACAGCCTGCTGTTCTGGCGCCCGGTCTCACTCCCAGCCTCTTCCCACCACAGCAGCTTCTTCCTTCGAGATCCCACCCAGGTCAGGACAGAACCTCTTCATGCTTGGTCCTCATCGATCTCTGGTTTCAGCAGGTGAGAGCCTCTACCAGGAAGAGACCGAGACAGTTAACAGAGCCAGGCGCAGATTTCTGAAGCTGTTGATCTACTTTGTAGAAGTTCCTAACCAGGGTTAACAAAATTGACAGCCAGATAATCAGAAATGACTAGTGAAGTGAAAAAGCAAGTTGCCCTCAGCTGCTGAGTCTAAGTGAAATAATTGGGGGAAAACTGTTTTTGAAACTGGGTCTCACTATGTAGCCCTGGCTGGCTTTGAACTCATTATGCAGACAGGCAGGCAGGCCTTGAACCAACTTCATCCTCCTGCTTCTACTTCCCAAGAGCTGAGACCACAGGAGTGTGCCGTCATGCCTGACATGTCAGGCAAATGCTAAGACTAGCAACTGTTTGGCCTCACTTGCATATCAAGCCTATAATATTTCCTACCCTCATTTTACAAAAGGGAAACTGAGGCACAGAGTTGTCAGAGTCAGAGTTAGAGCTGGGGATGGAAGCTGAGTGCCCTAGTTCTGACCCCTGCTCTTTGGCAGGTCATATCTTGCTCAAACTACACTCAGAATGATGCACTTCCATGTTGGCTGTGCGTCTTCCTCTTGCTCCGGATCTGTTTTTCTGAGAACTGGAAGAAATGTGATGTCTCAATTACATTGCTTCTTCTCTCTTGCCTTATCTCTCTTTGGGCCACGTGGGGTTTCCAGGCGAGGAACCCACTCCTGCACCCTTCTCACGCTATGCAGATGGGGGAAATACCACAATCGTGCAGACTAACCCCATGAAGTCCTGGTGGACAGTCCCTGTCAGTGCCTCTCTTCCTTGTCCTTGTCCTAGCAGGCTGCTCCTTTGTGCCTCAGCCTCGGCTCCAGGCTCACAGCCCCTCAAAGATGAGAAGCAGCCCCAGTCACCACCTTCAGGTGACATGCTAGCAAATGTGCTTCCTATTTCATCAAGACAGGCAGGGCCTGGGATGTAGCTCAGTTGGTCAGGTGCTGGCCTAGCAAGCACCAAGCCCTGGGTTTGATTGCCCAGAACCACAGAAACTGGGTGTAATGGCAGATGCCTGTGATCCCAGAACTTGGGAAATAACAGCAGGAAGATCAGCAAGTCTGAGGCCAGCTAAGATACATGAGATCCTTTCTGAAAACAAACAACAACTAAAACAAAACCAAAAGACAGGCAGTGCAGTGTAACCTGTCACTTCCCATGGACCTGGGCAGATAGCTTCCTGTCCTCCATCCTCATGTCTCACCTCCTGACCTGCACTGTGTGACCCTCAATTAGCAATTCCATGACAAGGACAGTATTCCACTCACCCATCTATGGATGCATCCACGCCCATCCCTTTCTTTTTATCCATACATCCACACTCACCTCTTCCTTTCTCCAGGTGCATTGGTATACTAGGTGCTCAAAACACTTTATCTCGAATACTATACTCTTTGTGGACCAGGCCTCCAGTCACACTGCTTTCTGCCCGTGATCCTTGGCCAAGTTCCTCATACAGTGACCTAAACAGTCTTCACTTCCTCTACTCTCCTCATACCAAGCTCTACTATAGTTTGGGATTTTTCCCCCACCCATGGAGTGTGCAGCCACAAAAAGGTCAGTTGTTCCCAGAAAGCCCAATCCAGGCCATGCAACTCACTGGACTTGTCTGCTGTGCCGCCTTGGCCGACCACTTCCTCCTTCGCTCTTGTTCTTCATCACTTTGTAACTTGTTTTTGGTTTAGGGTTTTTTTTGGGGGGGCGGGGAGTGGGGGGAACAGGGTCTTGCTGGCTGACCTGGAGCCCACTATGTAGATCAGGTTGTCTACAAATTTGTGGAAATCACTCTGCCTCTTCCTCCAAATGCTGGAATTACAGGCATTTGCTACCAACCATGTACAGCTCCCCATCTCTCCTAATGCCTTCCTCCCCAGCCACCTACCTCTTAACTTCATTGCTCTGTACTTGACTTTTGTCCTGGCAACCTTACCAAGCCTTCTCCTCAGTCCCAGCTCTGAGAAATTCAGGCAGTACAGACAGAAACACTGCAACAGTTCCCCGAAAGTGAAGAGTTCACAAACCACATAGCCAGAGGGCACTATTCTTAGGCCATTTTTCAGTTGAGGAAATAGTGCAAAGAGGTTAAGTCATTTGTACACATTATAAGTGGAAGAACCCAAGCTGATTCAGCTTCAAAGCCAACCTGCTTGCACGGGAAATGTAACTCAGTGACAGAGCACTTACCAAGCCTGCACAAGAGCCTGGGCTGCATCCCCAACTCCACAGTGCAGCAGGACACTGCCATGCTGTCACAAATGCAGTCTGCGATTAGCTGCCAGTACCCAGGCCTAGGCCCCAGTCGCAGCTGCCCCCTTCCCACTCAGGCTCCCCCAGCAATCCATGGCAAAAGATTGGTCAATACAGGACTGGGAAGAGCTGGCCTACACCAGGCCTGTTCTTACTGCAGATCTCTGTGGGACTGGGCTCCTCTCCAGCTGAGACCACATTCTTGCTCAGCTCTGTGCCCTCCCCTCCCTCCCTTTCCCCTGAGTACATAAACCTTGAGAAATTGCTTGCATAACAACTTCTATCTAGAGCTCCACTTCTGGGGAACCTGAGCTAGGACAGAGCTAGGAGTCCAAGTTCTAGAGCAAAATGCTTAATGCCTGTGTGCCTGCACAGACACATGCACATATTCCAAACATATACCCAGACCTACATCATCTACCACCTGCCGGCCCACTCCGCCTTCCTGTATGTGCATTAACAGTAGCCAGCCTCCAGGACTCTGAGCTGGACCTGGATGTCATTCCACCTCCTTGTCTCACTTGTCACCAGCAGAACTAGTCAGATCCCAATTTGAGCCTATCCCAACTTCCCTCAACATGTACCCCTCCACTAACCATCCCATCATCTCATACCTGGACTCTGTGGCCACTTCCTGCCTCCCTAGCAGGCTCTAGTCCCTATGTATCCCGTAATATTTCTAGGATGGAAAACTATTCGATATACATGCCCCCATTCCTTTCAGAATCCTGTTGTCCAAATTCTCCCACTTGTTTTTCAGGAGGCTTTATGATACAGGACCGTCCCTCATCTGGTACTGTTCCCTCTGATGCCACAGAGGCCTCAGACCACATGACACTCAGCCAGCCCACATGCTTGTGTTTTCTCTTTGTGTGTCCCCCTTACATTCATGTACTCCAAGTGAGGAAGACTTTGTCCATATGACCCATGCTCCTCGGTGTTCAGTGTGTATGTATGTGCACACGCACATGTGTGTGTGCGTGTGTGTGCAAATGGAGGACACAGATCAGCATCTGGTATCTTCCTCTATTATTCTTTTTTAAAATATTTTATTTATTATTTCTATTTTGTACGTGTATGAGTGTATTACCTGCATGTGTGTAAGTGTACTCGTGTCATGTGATTCCTAAGGAGGTCAGAAGAGAGTGTCAGATCTCCTGGAGTTACAGAGGTTGTTAGCCACCACGTGGTGCTGGGAATCAAACCCAAGTCCTCTGCAAGAGCAGTCTGTGCTCTTAATGGCTGACTCATCTCTCCAGTCCCTATCAGTCTTTTTCTTTTTTTTCTTTTTTTCCCGCGTACTGGGACTAAAAGCATATGTCACATGCCCTGCCCAGTTCATCTTATCTTTTGAGACAGTATCTTAATGAACCTTGAGCTCACTGATTGGCTAGTTAGCTCTGGGATCCTACTGTGTCCACCTCCAAGTATTGGGATTACAGAGGTGCATTCATTGCTACACCCAGATTGTGCTGGGGATCCAAACTCAGGTCTTCATGCTTACATACCAAGCATTTTTCCCACTAAACCATCTCTCCAGCCTTGTTTTGTTGTTGTTGTTGTTTGTTTCTTTTGTTTTCTTCAAGACAGTGTCACTCTCTATAGGCCAGGCTGTCCTTTAACTTACTACATAGTTCAGTTGACCTTGAACCTGCTTCAACTTCCCAAGTACTAAGACAACAGGCAACACGTATGCACCGCCGTACCTGCCAGAAATCCTGTCTTGTCACAGTTCCTATAATTCAAGTTTGCCAATCATTCCCTGTCCAAAATTTCCAGCCTATACAATCTTTCAATGTAATCATGTTACATCTTAGAGAAAACAATGCTAATAAAATATTTTTCAATTAAAACAATCTAAAACAAATTTTTTTTTCCTTAAATAAAATATTTTTTGTCTTGCTATGCACCTGAAGCTAGTCTCAATCTCACAATCCTGCTTCAGCTGCCCAAGCACTGGGATTACAGGCATGTGCTGTTACCTTTGGTGCCACCATATCTGGCATGTGTGTATTAAGCAAAAAAGAGTCACCACTTCCAGGAAGCCTCCCAACCCAAGATCTCAGAGCTGCCGCCTCCTCTGGAAACCCAAGCTGAGAACTTTCTCTGCTGTGATTTCTGGCAATTATGTCTCTGTGAGCAAAGTAACTGCCAGTCATTCTTCCGCCTAAGTAGCTATGCAAAAAGGTGGTTGGGTTTCTTATATCAGCCCAGCTCTGAGTTGGGCACTTCAAAGGGTTCTGTGGTGGTTAATTTTGTGTCAATTTGGCTGTGCCTAAAGGTTTGGTCAAACATCAGTCCAAACGTTGCTGTGAAGGTATTTTGGAGAGTTAATTGCAGTTTACTCTCAAGGAAGCAAGCCACCCCAATGCAGATGGACCACATCTAATCAGGCCAACACTGAATTTTCTGTCTCAGTGCTGATCCTGCCGGAGTCTTCTTTATATATATATATATATATATATATATATATATATATATAATTTGTTTTATTATTTTATGTGTATGAATGTTTTGCCTACATGCATGTAAGTGCACCCATGTTGTACAATGCCCATGGAGGTCAGAAGAGGGTATTGGATACCCTGGAACTTGAGTTATAGATGGTTGCTAGCCACCTGTGGGTGCTATGATTCAAACCTGGGTTCTCAGCAAGGGCAGCCAGTGCTCTTAACAGCTGAGCCACCTCTCCAGCACATGGAGTTTTCATCCTTGTCTACAAATGTTGACCCTGCTAGTCTCCACAATCCCTGTGAAGCAATTCCTTAACACAGACAGATTTGGGGGGAGGATCACTCTGAAAATGGGAAGTTTTACCTTTTGAGCCAAAAGTCCAGGTCTCCTCATCATCGAAGTGAGTGTCCCCGGAGATGGGGTGCTCCCCAGGGAAAAAGGCATGAGCCAGGGTACCACCAGGTCCGTCGAAAGGGTAACTGTCCTGGTGGTAGGCCCGGGCAAAGTTGATGAGGATGTCAGGCTCTTGGTGCCGAGAATCCACCTCCTGGAAGGTGAGTCCTGACTCAACACCCCAGACAGCCAGGGCATAGCTCATGAGGGTCCTAACAGTCTCTTGGCTTAGCTGGGAACTCTGGGAGAAGGACTGGACACTGAGAAGAGAGAAGAGCAGTTGGCTGTGGAGGGATAGGCCAGCTAGGCAAGGCTGGGGTCCAGCCAACAGATAAAGGAGGGTCAGGCACCAGGATTTATTACCTCCATGTCAGTGTGCTCTTCTTCCACACACTGCCACTTAGAGCATATCTCCGTCGACGCCTGACCAGCCCTGAAGCCCCCAGCACATCAGGCAAGGAGCAGCGGGGCTTGTGCATGGTAGCTATTGTTATCCGGTCTGTGGGAGAGAGCAGGGGCATTGTCAGTAATGGGACAGTCTGTCTTCATCATGGTGCCAGCTAACCTCCTATGTGGGGAAACTGAGGCTCAGGTTAAAAAATTGGCTCAAGAAGGCTCCACAGTCAGGGTTTGAATCCAGACAGTCACTGTATAAACCAGCTCAGGTCAGGTCCTCTCTACCCAGCAGGAGGCACGTAGAGGCTCAAGCTGATCTCCTGTACCACTTTCTTGAGCCAGAGTGGGTGGACTCTTGAGAAAGGCATTCCAAAAGTGAAGTGAGATCCCCTTTCTTTTTGCATATGTGAGGGAGGGAGGTACAAGTATAGGTCCATGTGCGTGGGGATCAGAGGTCAACCTTGGGTGTAATCCTTAAAGTGTAATCCACCTTGGGTTTAGGTTGCTTCATTTTTTTTAATTTTTTGGTTGTTTTGCTTTGAGGCAGCATTTCTTACTCGGCCTAGAATGCCTCCCTTAGGCTAAACTGGCTGACCAGGGGCCCCAGTGAGTCCTAAGCACCTGCTATCTTTTCTTCCCCAGAACTGGGATTACAAGATCAACCCACCAGGCCCTTTCTTGCATGATATCTGAAGGTGAATTCAGGTCCTCATGCTTACAAGGCAAGCACTTTGCAACTGGGTCCTCTCCCCAGCTGGTCCTTTCTTTCTTTTGAGGCGAGAACACCAAAAAGCTGTGCCCTCCCCCAGAAGCTGCCATCTCTCCTAAGTCCTCATGGACACTGATCAAAGTTACCAGACTATCAGGGGCCACTGGTCCCCTATCGCTAGCTGGCCATTCCTTCTTAGGTTAAATCTACCTACAAACCCCTTTTCCAGCTGTGCCCCATTCCTGGAAGTCATATCATCTTCAAATTGAGGTCAAACAACACCTCCTTTGTAGAGATAACAAACAATAACCAGGAACAAAGATAGGGACCCCACATTCTATTCTAGATTATTTGAGAATGAACAGGGCAGGGAGGAAGAAAAAAATCTTCCCTGTAGGTGTGCAGATTCTTCAAGCTCTTTCTGCCTCTCCATTTAATTCCACAAAGGAGCCTTCAGTTCTCCCTCCAAAATATACACCCTGAATTCAACTTCTGGCCTCATCCTTATCCTTACTCTGTAGCATCTGCAAATGGCTCCTTCCTGTTCTTCACAGTCCACACTCATTCTTCACTCCCACCACCACACAGAAGGAAAAAACAGAGCTGGGCACTATGGCATGGCACCTGTAATCCCATCTACTCAGTGAGGCTGAGACAGGAGGATCATATGTTCCAGATTAGCCTAAGCAACACAAAGAGGAACTCCCCCCCGCCCAAAAAAAAATAGAACAAAACAAATCCTGCAAGTCAGATGAAGTTGCTTCCCTCTTTTGAGCCCTCCCCAGTTTCTTATCATCTTTGGAACAAACACCTTTCAAGATCACCTGATCAGGTTCTTGCCTAAGCCCCTGAGCCTGCCTTTCACTTCAGGCAAACAAACTTGTGCCTGCACAGAGCATTTGCATTTACTGAGACTTTCTTGCATGTTTTCCTGTGGCTGTGTCCTTCCATTTGTGGGCTCAGATCATAAACTCAAAATGACATCTTTCAGAGTAGCCTGCTCAGCTGGATGTAGTGAAGCAGTCCTGAAATCCCAGCACACACCGACTGAGGCCAGCCTGGGCTACATAGCTAGACCATCTTAACAAAAAAGGTAGCCTGCCTTAATCAAACTAGCTATTCGTATTTTATCTTCTTCAAAGCACCATTGTCTGAAATCATCTTGTATATTTACGTTCTTGATCTGTGTTTCTTTCTTCCTCAGAATGTCGGCTGAGAGCAGGGGCCATATCTGCTCTGTCCACTACTGCAACACTAGAAGTGAACATCATCTGGCTTGTGAGATTACCAGTACAAATTACTGAAATACGGTTGCAGGAAGACTCCAGGGTCTGGGCGGGGGCCTGAGACCAGCATCTTCACAGCTGCTGTGATTCAGGAGCTTCCTGTGGTTTTAAGACTGCTGCTTCGCGGTCAGGCTGGAGAAAGAGGCAGGGCTACAGCGGGTGGGGGCCCACCTACCCATCTCGCCTGTCTCAGGCAGCCCAGCAAATCTCTGCATGACTTTGATCGCATCCCGCAGCTTCTCAGGGCTCTGCAGCTGGGCTTGGGCAGGATCCGGCGGCGACAAGTAGCCGTAACGTGTCAGCCAGTCCTAGGTCATGGGAGGGGACCGATGAAACCATAAGAGGATGGGGCTCTCCTTTCCCATCACCATTCTGGAAGTTCTGCTCTCCAGGAAATCCAGACCTAGCGTCCCTAACCACGGATGGCTCCCCTGTCCTACACACTGCCAGGTCCCCACCCTCCAGCCCCGGGTTTGCCAGTCTTTCTATAGACTGAGCAGTTTAGGCTCTCGCTTCTAATCTGAGCTCCTCTCTAGATTTCTAAATCCCTGCCCCCAAAGTTCCAGAGAGATCCAGTAATCCAGGTCCCCATAGCCCAGCCCCAGTCATTCTTCTGGACATTTAGATTCACCTCCTTCCTCCAGATCCAGGAATCCGCCCAACCCCTTTCCTCTCCTAGCCTCCCTGTGATTTTGGGGGCCACCGAACCCCAGCTCACCACGCCAAGGCTCACGTCCTGCGCCCTGGGATTCCGAGCGCGCACTGGCGGGAAGAGAAGCGAGAGCAAAAGCAGCAGGAGCCGGAGACCCAGCCAGAGACCAAGAGCCCACGGCCGCATGGCGCGCTCAGCCTGGACAGCCGGGACAGTTGGAGGGGTCCAGACGCGGGTCACGATGGAGGACTTGGGGAGCAGGCCAGGGGTCCGGCGCGGATCGAGGGACCCAACTCCAGGTAGTAAAGGCCGGCCGGAGAGATCCAGGGTCCTGGTAGGCACGGCAGGGCCACAGCAGCGGCAGCCGAGGGTCCCGGTGAGGTTAAGGGTGCTGGGAGCGTGGAGTGGGCCCAGGAGCAGGCAGAGGTCTGGTGAAGTGGTTCAGTACGGTGGCTTCTTGTGTCCCGGGCCAGGTGCTGTCCCCTCCCGGGCGCTGCGCCAACTGTGCCCCTCTCCGTCCTCAAGTGAAAAGCCGCGTGGGGCGGGGCGCACCCGACGAGCACCAAGGGCGCGGCCAGGGAAGTAGTCCGCTGTCCAGCGCGAAGGGGCGGGCCAGGAGGGAAGCGAGGACCCTCCCGCGAGCTCTTCAAAGCTCCGGCGGTGGAGCAAGCCCACTGATGAATCCTCAGGCTTCTCCCACCGCCTCCATCCTCAAGTTTCTCTTCCCAGATCAGTGCTCTAGCGGGACTCCCGGGCAGGGCTCGCTTCTGCTTCCTCAAGACCCGCCGGGGGAAGGGCGGCGGCGCTCCCCTCCCCCACGCTCAGCCGCCCAGCCCCGAGACCCCAGGCCACCGGCAGTCTGAGCGCCTGGGGGATTTCCGGGCAGCAGGAGACTGGGAAGGAAACTCCCTTTCCCCGCGAGGGCCCTGCGGGGACTAGCTGTGGCTGTCCCTTTATTGTTCCAACCCACCTAGCTGCGCGCGGCTCGGCTCTGGCACCCCGGGGCTGCCACCTCTAGATCCCAGACTCAGGGGCTCTTCCCACCCCACGCTTTTTCTCCAGGCACTGGGCATTTAGACTCAAAACCTCCCGAAAGAAGTTTGAACCTCTTCGCTGTGCCAGCCCTGGGAGACAGTAGAAGGGAGGAGATCCCAAGGGCGAGGGGCTACGACCTGGGGACCAAGGGCCTCCTTTGGACTGGGAGGAATCCAGCCGCAGGAGGCCAAGTGGAGAATGACCGAGGCATCAAGCTGCAGGAAGACCTCTGTGGAGAAGTAGGAGAGGAAGGGGGCGGAGCGTGTTAGATTGTTCGGGAGCAGCCAGAGGAGGCAGCTGCTGGGGGATCCATCTGCATTTTAGACTAAATAAATAGTGTTCAGGACAAGCAAGGCACAGATGCAAACTAAAACATTTGTATCCTGTATTCCTTTGCAAAGCTGTAGACAAATACCACAGATGGATGGCTTAAGCGGAAATTTATTTTCTCACAATTCTAGAAGATTCAGTCACCAGCAAAGATGGTTTCCCCTGAGGTCTCTGGGCTCCAGCCCCAAGGTATTCTCGAACTTTCGTCAGTTTGATGAAAAATAGTGGATTTGCTATGTAATGAATCATTCCCTCAAAACACTTTAAAGATTTTATTTATTATTACTGTGTGTATGACTGGAGGGGGGTATTCACATGTCATGGTGCATGTATGGAGATCACAGGACAACTTTGTGGAGTTGATTATCTCCTTCCACATTTACATGGACTCTAAGGATCAAACTCAGATCTTCAGGATTCTGCAGCAAGCTCTTTACCCGGTGAGCCATCTTGTTGGCTTCTGTTCACTTGTTTTCTTTATTGTCTTTTATTTTATGTGTGTGAGTATATTACCTGCATGTGTGTAAATGTGTAAGTGCACCTGTTTGGTGCAGTGCCTGTGGAGGGCAGAGGAGGGCGTTGGATCCCCTGGAACTGGAGTTACAGCTGGTTGTCAGCTGCTATGTGGGTGCTGGGAATTGAACCCAATTCCTCTGCAAGAGCAGCCAGTGCTCTTAACCACTGAGCCTTCTCCCTGGCTCCCCCTGTTTTGTTTTTGAAGATTGAATCTCACTCTAGCCTATACGTCGCTAGCCTCACACCATAGCAATATTCCTGCCTCTATCTCTGGAAGTCATGATTACAAGTGTGTGCTGTTAGAATTCAGAATGAAAAGACAATGTGGTAAGAAGTAGAAACTGACCTCAACAGATGCAGGTAGTTTTATTAGCTTTGAATGGCAAGCAACCTTCCCTCAGGAATGGAGGTTGTGCATCGGGCTTGGAGGAAGTGTGGGCTACAAGGTGGAATCTGGGAAGAAAAGATCGGGTGTTTTGATAGGGGAACCAGGTATCTTTTGCAAGGGGATTGGTAAAGACACCAATAAGGAACCACATGTCTTTTGATGAGGAACCAGATGTCTAGGCTAGAGGTTGTGTGTTCTGAGATCAATGTATCTCTCTCATGGAGTGGGGAGGCAGAGTGGGCAGATGGTCCCTTTGTTTGGTCATTTGTCAGGCTGATTTTCCTTCATATGCCAGTGCACCCATCAAGAAGGGCTTTTATTGTGCTTAGGAGTTGAGACTGGGGTGATGGTCCTTTGGAATTAGCCAGAGTTTTCCAGGTTTAAATTTCTCTCCAGTGTAAGCATTAAGGTCTCAGCTTGCCCAGATGTGAGCAAAGAGCCAGATGGAGGCAAAGAACATGGGCACTGGGCAGCACACCTCTAATGCCAACACTTGTAAGTAGAGGCAGGAGGATCAAAAGCTCAAGGTCACCTTCAGCTACAAACAAGTTTGAAGTCAGCCAAGATACATTAGATCCTTTCTCCAAAATGGAACGATCAGGGCTTAGGGGCTTAGGCTATAGCTCAGTTTGTAGCATGCTTGCCTAGCCTACATGAAGCCCTGGACATGATGGTGCTTACCCGTAATCCCAAAATTCAAGAGGTGGAAGCAAAAGGATCAGAAGTTCAAGGTCGTCCTTAGCTATATAGTAAGGTGTGTCTGGGATACAGAAAATCATTCTGCCTCAAAAACAAGCACACAAACAATAAAACCGAATGGAGCCAGGTTTGGTGGCACACACCTTTGGTCCTAGCACTTGAGAGGCAGAGGCAGGAGGATCTCTGAGAGATGAAGGCCAGCCTGTTCTACATAGACAGTTCTAGGCCAGCTGGAATTGCAGGGAGAATTTGTCCAAATAAATAAATAAAATAATAAAACAATGGAGTTGGAAACTTTATTGCAGGGTGCAAATAGTGGAAACTTGTGCTTGGGAACCAGTTTGCAGGCAATATCGAACAGAGTTGAAGAGGCTAGCCACCATGGAGGTTTTAAAAGATGGCTGTAAATTCCTTGCCACTTAACAGGTGCCATCTGATCTTCTCTCCATCCTAAACTGATCCAGCTAGCCAGCCCAGATACCAGGTATGGGTCTGGAGAAGCCTTCTGTTGAATTAACCCCAGCACAACCTGCCTGATGAAGTTCATCAAGAACCACCCAGCAGAACCCATCCAATCCTCACAACTGTGAGAGATTTTTTTCTTTTTTAATGTTGATCTAGAAGTGTAGCTCTCTGTATGTGAAAGGCCTTGGTTCCATTCCCACTACATGGGAAAAAAAGGTGTTGTCTTAAGCATCTAGGTTGTAGGGTGGTTATTATGCAGCAAGAGCTCCCTGGAACCCCTCCACCCATTAACTCCACCCTTATGTATATGGAAGACTGAAACCTCTCCCACATGTCCATGGAGATGTGCACTAAACATTGTTTTTGTTTTATTTTTGACACAGGGTCTGATGTATCTCAGGCTGGGCTCAAATTCACTGGGTGGCTAATCCTTTTGCTTCCACCTCTCAAGTGCTGTGATTATAGACTTGTGTTAGCATGTCTGGTTTTATGTAGTACTGGAGATAGATAGAACCCAGGATCTAGTACAATCTAGATAAGCAACTCTTCTGAGCCAGGCCTAAATATATTTGCTATACTGAAAATATGAAGAACCTAGCACTGAGGAGGCAGAGGCAGACAGATCTCTTTGTGAGTCTGAAGCAGAGTTCCAGGCCAGCTAAAGAACATAATGAAGCCCTGAAAGAAAGAAAGAAAGAAAGAAAGAAAGAAAGAGAGAGAAAGAGAGAGAGAGGGAGGGAGAGAGGAAGGGGCAGAGGGAGGGAGGAAGCTAGAGAAGGAGAGAGGGAGGGAGGGAGGGAGGGAGGGAGGAAGGAAGGAAGGAAGGAAGGAAGGAAGGAAGGAAGGAAGGAAGGAAGGAAAAAAAGAAAATATAAAGAAAGCCAAATCGTTGAATGATAGGAGGTTGGAGATATAAACTGGGGCTTAAACATTGGCTGTAATACCTCTCAGCTATTAATAGCCACATACTATGTCCAAATGCATCATTCTGAATCTGTCTCAGGCACATTTTGGGGACAGAGATGTGGTGCTTCACTGGTAGAGTGCTTGCCTAACATGTACAAGACCCTGGGTTCTGTCTCCAACACTACCAAAAAAGAAAGAGAAAGAAAAACAACAGCAAAAACATTTTAAGAAATGTGAATGTCCTAAAGACACAGGAGATGATAAGGGTACTGTTTTAGTTAAGAGATTAAACTGGGGGCTGAAGAGATGGCTCAGCCGTTAAGAGCATTGGCTGCTCTTGCACAGGACTTGGGTTCAAAACCTAGCACCCACATGGAGGCTAACAACTGTCCGTAACTCCAGTTCCAGGAGATCCAGTGCCCTCTTCTGCCCTCTGAAAGCACTGCACAACAGCAATGCACTTACATGCAGGCAATACACACGTACACCTAAAAAGAAGTAAATCCAAAAAGAGAGATTAAAGTGAAGCTAAATGTGATATGTGATCCTTGATTAGACTGTAGATCAAAAAGGAATCATTTTAGACCAAACGTGGTGGTACACACTTAATCCCAGCATTCAGGAGGCAGAGACAGGCAGATCTCTGTGAGTTCTAGGCCAGCCAGGGATACATAGTGAGAGTCTGTTTCAAAAACCAAAAATCAGGGCCTGGGGAGATGACTCAGCAGTTAAGAGCAAGCACTAACTGCTCATGAAAAGGACTTGAGTTTAGGTCCAAGCACCTACATGGTAGCTAACAACCATCTGTAACTAGTTCCAGGGGATCCAATGCACTGCTTCTGGCCTTCATGGGTATTGCATGACACAGGTGCACTTACACACATGTATACTCATACACATAATATAAAATAAACAAAATATTTTCTAAAAAGAAAAAAAGCCAGCCTAGTCTACACAGAAAGTTCCAGGCCACTGGGGCTACAGGGAGACCCTGTCTCAAAACAGACCAAAAAGAAAAGAAAGAAAGAAAAAGAAAGTAGTAGTTATCTTTATTTTTTCATGCTGGGGATCAAACCTAGATCCTTGCCAGATGTAGTGTCTAACATTTAAAATCCCAACACTCAGGAGGTTGAGACAGAATGACTGCCAAGAGTTTGAGGCCTGCCTGGTCTATATAGTAGGGTCTGGGTCAGCCTGGGCTATAGTGTGAAAAACCTGTCTCAAAAGAAAAGCTGGGTATGATGGCACATGCCTTTGATCCCAGCATTCAGAAGGGTATAGCTCAGGGACAGAGAGCTTGCCAAGCATGCTGGATGCTTTTGTTTTCCTTTTCTTTCCTTGTTTTAAAAAGGGTTTCTTTGTAGCCCCGGCTAGTCAGGCAGGCTGGCTTCCATCTCAGAGAGATCTGCCTGCCTCCAGAAGTATGCGGTTACATGGGGTCTGTGGAGGTTGGAAGACAACTTACAGGAGTTGATTGTCTCCTTCCACTATGTGGATCCTAGGAATTGAACTCCAATAATTAGACTTAACGGCAGTGGTCTTCACTTGTGCAATCTCACAAGTTGCTCTCTCTGAAGTACATTTAGCTCTGCAGAGATAATGCTAGGTTGGTGAGAACCAGGAAGGCACTGGGCAATTCTATGCCTCACTGTGCCTGGAACTAGAACAGGGAAAGAAAATCCTGAAAAGCAGAGGCAAAATCTTGAAAATCACATACACCCAGAGGACAGCTTCAAAGAGCTTTATCTTTTCTTTTATTAAATTTATTTATTTATATTTATGTGTGTGTGTGTGTGTGTGTGTGCACTTGAGTGCAGGTACTCAAGCAGGCCAGAGTTGCTGGATTCCCTGGAGCTGGAGAGGGAGTTGTGAGTTGTGAGCACTGAACACTGGTCTGCTGTAAGAGCTCTTAACCACTGAGCAATCTCTCCAGCCCCTCTTTAATTTGTTCTCCCCCCCACCCCCACTTTCTTTTTCTTTCTCCTTCCCAGGCCAGACTTGGTCTTGAGCTTCTGATCTTCCTGCCTCCGCCTCCCAAGTGTTGAGATTACAGGATGTGCCGCCATACCCAGTTTTCTAAGAAGTGGGAGAGTATGTCTGCTAAAGAGAAAGAAAATGTTGATGACATAAGAGAAGTGAAAAGGCCCATTATGAAAGAGAAATGAAAACCTATTTCTCCTAAGGGGGAAATGAAAACGGATCTGAGTGCACTCCAAGAGGGTTATTTTTTTCAGACACAGTCTCATGTAGACCAGGCTGACCTTGAACTACTAATCCTCCTGCTTCTACCTCCCAAGTGCTAGGATAAAGGGCTATGCCACCATACCTGGTTTACGTGGAATCTAGAGCCTTGTGATGCTAGGCAATCACTTTAGCAACTAAGCTACATTCTCAGTCCCTTTTTAAAAATTTCTTGAGACAAAGTTTCACAATGTAGCCCAGGTTGGCCTGGAACTTACTATGTAGCGCAAACTTCCACCTTCAGGGTGCTGGGATTACAAGTCAAAACCACAACATCTGGTTTCCATTGGCTTTCTTCTGTTCTGAATGTTGCCAAAAATCAAAGGAGAAGCTAAGCCTGATGGTATTAGCCTGTAATCTTAGCACTTGGGAGGTTGAGGCAGAATAATCAAGAGTTGGAGGCCAACCTGGGCTACATAGTGAGACACTGTCCCAAAATATTTTTTTGAAGAGGGCTGGGAATATTGGCTCAGCAGTAGAGCACTTACCTACCATGTATGAGACCCTGAGTTCATTTCTCAGTACAGGGCAAAAGAATAAACAAACAACAACAACAAAAAAAAAACTGCCGAACTGAAGAAAATACAGGAATACGGGAAAAGGATATTGCTGCCAACTGAATTAAAGAAAACTGTGGTGCAGGGAAAAAGGAAGGGAGAAAGCAGGAGTTGGGCAAGAAACCAAGACTGAAAAGAGCAAGAAGGCGAGGAAGATGAATAAGTTGGTTTTATCAAAACCTTTCTCTAAACATCTCTCTTTCTTTCCCCCCAGTGTTTTCTAGACTGAGTCTCACTAGCCCAGGATGAGCTAGAACTTCCTTTATATATCAAGCTGGCCTTGAACTCAAGGCAATCTTTCTGAAATCTTGAGTTCAGTTGCCTGAGTACGGACGTTAGAGGCATAGAAAAAATTCACATCTAAAGAAAAGAAAGAAAGAAAGAAATACAAGCTTGTGTAAGGCTGTTTGTTTTAGGTTTAGAGCCAAGGTCTTGCTATGTAGTCCAGGCCAACCTCAAACTCACCATTCTCCTGCCTCAGCCTCTCAGGTGCTGGGATGATAGGTGTGTGCCGACATACCAGGCTTAGTATTAATATGGGGACAATACTCCTTTCATCTCAACTGTCTCCGTAGGAAATTATATGAAACAATTGTTTTAACTAAATACTACCCTGCAATTGCATAAAACAAGGCAACTGGGGCTAGAGAGATGACTCAGTGGTTATGAGCATTGACTGCTCTTGCAGAGGACCTGGTTGGATCCCAGCACCCATGTGGTGGCTAACAACTGTCCATAACTTCAGTTCCGGGGGATCCAACACCCTCTTCTGACCTCCATGGGCATTGCAAGACACAGATGTACTTACATGCAGGCAATACATTCCTACACATAAATAAAAATAATAGAAAAAAATTTAAAACATGACAGCTATTTTGTTGGCATTTTGAATGCTTTTAAGTTAATATATTTTATGTTGAAAAAAATCAAGTTGTTGAACAGTTCATTCAATATGAAATATTTTATACAAAGGCTTTAAGTGTTCCTAACTATCTGCTCATTGTTCATAGATTTCATATATATCATAAAAACCTGGAGGCATGTGATTTCCAACCAAGCTCTTCCTGCATGGTTGCCTGTGTGGAATCCAGGGCAGGCCTTCTGGCTTCTAGATGCCCAGATTGGCCAAGGCACTGTGAGATCTGGAAGCCGTACTTTCCTTCCACCCCTAGTCAAGTCATGGTTTACAGGGGGCTAGCCACATGGACAGGTGGAAAGGATGGGCCCTGAGGCTGGGCATGTGCCGGAGTCGCCAGGGAGCGCACTTAGGGGCCCCACTGAGGAGCATGTGAGGGCTGCCAGGTAATCCTGCATTTATTTTTCTTTTCTTTTCTTTTTGATACAGGATCTTACTATGTAGCCTTGGCTATGTAGACCAGGCTGGCCTCAAACTTACAAAGATCCACCTGCCTCTGTCTCCTGAATGCTGGAATTAAAGGTATGTGCCACCATGCTCAGCCCATCCCTCACATCTTATCTAGACAGGTCTCAGCTCTCTAGGACCTCCCTTGGGTCACTTTGCTCCTACTGCCCATCTTCTTCTGGATCAGTACGGGAAAGGGGTTAGTGCTGGGAGGCTCCACTTGTGGGGTGGCCCACAGCTGGGTCCAGAACTGGGGACTGGACTCAAATGTCCAAGAAATTTTAGCACTTGGTGGGCTAGAGAGATGGCTCAGTGGTTAAAAGTACTGAATGTTCTTCCAGTGGACCTGGGTTAGATCCCAGCACCAACACGCTGGCTAAGTACTGTCTGCAACTCCAGTGCCAGGGGATCTGATTCCCTCTTCTGACCTCTGCAGGCACTGCACACACATACTGTACTTATATACATGCAAAATACTCATAAAACAAAAATAAAAATAATCAATTAAAAAATCTTAAAAAGGATGTTGAGGCAAGAGGACCGAGAGTCCAGGGCCAGCATGGACTACATAGGAAGACACCACCTAAAAAACGTCCTTGGGGCTGGAGAGATGGCTCAGCAGTTAAGAGCACGGGCTGCTCTTCTAGAGGATCTGGGTTTGATTCCCAGTACTCACATGGTGGCTAACAATTGTCTGTATCTCCAGTCCCAGGGGATCTGATGCCCTCTTCTGACCTTCGTGGGCATTGCATGACACAGGTGCACTTACATCCATGCAGGCAATACACTCATACACACAAAATAAAAATAAAAATTAAAATTAAAAACAAAAAAAATCCAGGACTGGAGAGGTGACTCAGTGGTTAAGAATACTCACTGGCTGCTCTTGCAGAGGACCTTGGTTTGGTTCCCAGCACCCACATGGTGGCTAACAACCATGTGTAACTCCAGTTCCAGTGGATTCAACACCCTCTTCAGGCGTCTGTGGGCGCTGCATGCATGGGTGCATTTACACTCATACGCATTAAATAAACAAATAAATAATCCAAAGAATATCTGGAATTCAGTACCAGACAAGCTGGAATGAGGGTCTGCATCCACTGACAATTGATTTTATCTCTTCCAATTGGGTTCCTCACTTATGACTGGGATGACCTCATAGGTTTGTCCTAGGGGTGGAAAATAATATAGCACACACAGGTGAGTCACCAAATGCAGGTCTTCACCCTTATTGAATTCTCACACTCATGCAAGCTAGGAACTGTTGTTGCCACTATTTACAGATGAAGAAACTGAGGGCCAAAAGGATTAGTCAGATGAACAGCACAGGCACACACACACACATCTGGCCAATGGCCAAGCTGGAATTAGAACTGAAGCCATGTGATGTTAGCACCCATGAACCAAGCTCATTTGCTCTATTGTTTTATTGGTTTGTTTCTAGTTTATAGGTCCACACCCCCTCCCACCGCCTGGGTGTGCAATGAGCCTTCTAGGAGGAGAGCCCTGGCTTTCTCATCTGATGAGCTCAGCCCCTGCCTGATAGGAGAGGCTTAGCCAAGGTGGGCTGAGTGTGGTGTGCCAGGTGGGATCCAAGTCACTGGGAACTCTTAGCTGAACTTTCCAAGTCTTCAGCTCTCCAAAGCCCCCTATGGCCTATGGGTGCTGTGCATATAAATGACATCTTTGTAAGGCCAAGAGGCTCTCTAGCTCCCTTGCAAAGACTGCCTCCACTTCCTTCTGGTAGGAAGTCATGACCCAGTCCCAGGACCCAGGAGTCCCAGCCCCTGAACCACCTCTCTGAGGTGTCCATTTTCCCATAAGTTAAGAGTCCCAACTTCCACTCTTCCTCCTATTTTTCTAGATACCAGATACCTAAGCCTCCAAACACTCAAGACTCAGGAGTCTTGAGCCTCAGCCAGACATGTACAGATCTAGATAATACTAGTTAGCTGGGAAAGCTGATCACGGGGCTAGGGATGTAGCTCAGTAGTAGAGCTTAATATATAATGTATAATATATAAAATTATACACATCTTTCTACTTCACACTCAGGTGATGTCATGGCAACAGCTTCAAATCATCTAGGAGCGAGTATTTACACCACAGAAATTGGCAAATGCACTAAGTTTGGGCTTGTGTTTTCCCCAGAGAGCCTGTTGTTAAATATTTACCAGCATACTACTTTCCCAGACCTCTATTTGTCCTGTTCATCAGGTCAGGATTCTATCCTGTGTCCCAAGGAGCCCTGGTGCCTGAAGAGAATCATGACAAGCCACAGGGCCACAGTGGCTGGGATCCCACTTCATGGACTGTTCCCAGGTCTCTTGCCTTGGTTCCTCTCCTTCCATACCACAGTCATTGACCTGACTGGAACACAGGACTACAGAACACAGGAACTGAGGCCCCCATATTTGGAGCCACCTGGACTGAGATGTGCTTAGGGAGAAGCCACTGAAGTTGCCCAGACATCACTGACTTGTTTGCAATATGTAATGTTTAAAGACTAAAATACCAAGACTCTGTTACATAGTAAGTTTGAGGCCAGCCTGAGATACATGAAGACTCTCCCCTCACTCCAAATATACTAACATTACACTTCCACTGTCCACAGCCAACTTTTGCCCATGGAACCCCAAACAAAGCAGGTGATCTCCCTGAACCTCAGCTTGCTCCTCTGTGAAATGGAGTGTTAGTAGCTGCTGCTTCCTTAAGATGTTATAAAGGTAAACAAGTTGTTCCTATAAAAGAGCTTACTGGAGGGTTTAACATGTTATCATTACTGATAATTTCCTGTTCCACAGGGAAATCATAAAGAGTAAAAAGGTGACCTCTATGTTGAACCAATGGTCTGCACACAGTAGGTGCTCAATTAAGGCTCCCAGTGGGAGCAAGATGGGCCATCGCCTCAGAGGGTGGCTGCAACTTTCCTTTGACCTAGCCATTCCCACCACCAGGGGGCGTTACGGTCCCTCCCGCTGCACCGCCCCCTCACCTGTACGAGCCGTGCACCTGGCGCCGCCTCCGGAAGAGAGCACCGGGACCGCGGGACCGCGAAGGGAGCCCGGTGGTGACAGGTGAGAGCCTAAGGGGCGCCGAGGGGGGCACACCCGAGCCTAGTGGGGAAGGACCGCGTCGACGGGGAGGGTGAGGGAAGCGGAGGGGAACCGGGATACTGGCAGGAACGAAAGCGGTGGCTGGGCATTGGATTCCCGAGGCTGAGGTCGAGGAACCCCGGGTCTGGCTCTGGAGTTGTTGGGCTGGGACTTCAGTAACACCTGGGATCCGCCAGCGGAGCAGCAGATCTGGCAAGGAGAGGGGGACAGGTGCACGCGCGCTCCAGGTGGTAGGGGCGGGACCCTCGCAGGGGCTGACTTGGAGAAGCCGAGGTGCCTGGCCTGAGCTCCTGAGCTCCGGAGCCCCGGTCCCCGGGCGGCCCTGGTAGGGCTCAGGACTCCCATTCCCAGGGGCGGGCCGGGAAGTAAACAGAAACCCGCAGTGGCGGCGGCGGCGCACTGGCCGGCACAACCTGTTACCTCGCCCTGCCCTGGGCCCAGTGCCAGGGCCCTGGGAAACCAGGGGTCTGGGAGCGCGGACTCTGAGTCTGGAGACAGAGTCACGAATGCTTGCTAAAGACCTGGGAATCCAGGCAGGAGGATACTAAGGATGGCAACCAAGTCGGCCAGACTGAAACAAGTCTAAAACACCTGTGTCCTAAGAGTAGGAGAGCCGGGGTATCGGAAGACGAGGACTAGGGATTTGGCTTTTTGGAAAGAGAAGGAGCTGGATTCCCGCGGCAAAGGGGTCAGGGTCAGGACACCTAGGTTCCCAAGGGTGAGAGCCCTGCGTTCTGGGGAGAAAGAGCTGGTTTTATCCTTGCATGCTAAGCCCCTATGAACCGGAGTTCTCGAATTGGTGCCCAGATAATGAGGGGCTAGAAGCTAAATGGCCCACTTTGGAAAGGGCAGAAGGGTCTGTCAGTGGAGTGGCCTGTGTCACCAGACCACAGGAACAAAGCTTTTTAGAGGCAGAGAATATGTGGCAGAGGTGGAAGGCAAGGTGACGGATTTCAGTCTGCTTCCTGCCTCAGTCTACCCTGGGGACATTAACGGGGCTGGGTCGCCAACTTGGATCATTAACCCTTGGTAGCCTAGGGAGGCCCTGGCTTCAGGATTGGGAAAGTTCAAGGGTTCACCAGCAGGGGGCGAGCTCTGGGCTGTCGCCGGGTAACAAGTCCCTTAACAACCTGTCCCCATAGATGCTGCATGTGCCATGAGCTCCCCAGGTGGGCCAGGCTTCCCCCCTGGGCTCATCTCAGGGGGCACCTCTCCTAGTGGAGACGAAGGCTTCTTCCCCTTCGTACTGGAGCGGCGGGATTCATTTTTGGGAGGAGGCCCAGGGCCAGAAGAGCCAGAGGACCTGGCCCTGCAGCTGCAGCAGAAGGAAAAGGACCTGCTGCTGGCCGCAGAACTCGGCAAGATGCTTCTGGAGCGCAATGAGGAGCTGCGCCGTCAGTTAGAGACACTGAGCGCCCAGCACTTGGAGCATGAAGAAGTGAGCTGGCCTCCGGGGCAAACAGAGGGCAGGCAGGTCTGGGGTCGACAGGGCTGGGAGTCAGGAGAGGAGATGGGAGCATGAGCACGGCAGGTGACCAGGGGAGAACAAGAGGGGCAGAATAGTGCGGCTGGAACCATTCTGGGCGAGGAAACCAGTGATAGTGAACCCCGTAGTGTCAGCACTCTGAGACTGAAATGGGAGGAGCTGCAGTTTGAGGCCAGCTTGGGCTGTATAACAAGACCTTGTCTTAAGAGAAAAAGAAAGAAAACATACACACACAGACATGCACACACACACACACATATAAAATATTTAAATTATTTATTTAATTTTATGTGTAGGAGAGTTTTGCCTGCATGCATGTAAGAGCACCTTATGCGCACGATGCTTACTGAGGCCAGAAGAAGGCATCAGATCCCCTGGACTTGGAATTACATGCAGTTGTTAGTCACCAAGTGGGTAATGGGAACTGAACCCAGGTCCTCTGCAAGAGCAACCTGTGCTTAACTGCTGAGCCAGCTTTCCAGCCCTACATATAAATTTTTTAAAAATTAAATGTAAATAAAAAGAAAGTGGGCTCGGGATGTAACTCAATCGGTAGAATGCTTGCCTAGCATACACAAAGTCCTCAGTCTGATCCCCAGCACCACATAAAACTAGGAAGGGTGGGCCATGCTTGACACTCCAGCACTTGGAAAGTAGTGGCAGGAGGTCAGAAGTTCAAGGTCATGCTTGGCTACCTATTGAGTTTGAATCCATCTTGAGCTACATGAGACCCTAAAAAGGAAGAAAGAAAAAAAACCCAAACAGTTCTAGACTGTAGGTATAGCTCTGTAGTAAAGTATTTGCATAGTGAATGCAAAACCCTGAGATCAATTCCCAGCACTGTAATCAATCAGTGAATCATTAATCCCAGCATCTGAAGGTAAAGGCAGGTGGAATCTCTGTGAAATCCAGGTAGCGTGGTCTACATAGCAAATTCTAGACCTGCTAGGGCTGCAGAGAGACCCTGTCTCAAAACAACAATAACAACAAAATCAATCAATCAATAAGCGATCTAAGGACAAATCAAGACCTGAGTTTAGATCCCGCCTGGGTGTGTGACCTCAGGCAAGCTGTGGCCTTCTCTAGAGCTAAGTCTAGCTCTTGAGCAGTAGTTCCAGCCACTGCGGCCACTGCCAGCCTGCACCCAGTTAAGAGCTCCCTATATATCATCTCTGTGCATTAGTTTTTCTTTGTTTTTGAGACAGGGTCTCACTATGTAGCATTGGCTAGACTGGAACTTGCTATGTAGACAGGTTAGCCTAGAACTCATAGAGATTCACCTGCTTCTGTTCCTGAGCATTGGGATTAAAGGTATGTGCCACCATGCTTGGCTCTGTTCATTCTTGTCCTATCCTGTGAAATAGGATCTGTTCTTCCATCTGTCCAGGCTCCTGTCATCCTCATTTTCACCTTGGAGTTCATATCTAGACCTCTCAACACTCTCCTGTACCCACATTGCAGATCTGGATCCCTACTCTGAGCTGACCCAGGTAGCCAACTGCTGTGCACCTTTTCCCCAGGCATCTTAGCATCATCTGCACATCAATGGTGCTCTCCTCACACACCTGTAAGCCTTGTTGAATCTTCTGCACCAGGTTCCAAGTCTGTCCCCCACAACCCCAAGTCCCATCCTCTCTGCAGTCCCAGCATCTCCACCCCGGACTCTTCAGGCAGTCCCTCACTGGCCTTGGCATCTCTGGACTCTGGTAGCATGAATGCCAGAGAATGCGATCAGATCATTTTCTTCCCGGCCCAGCAGCTCCCAGGGGCTTCCCACCCAGAGAGCTGCTGGCCTCCCTGTCTCAGTGACACCAACCTTTCTCTGACAGGGAGGGCCTTTTTCAGTTCCTCGAGTGTCTCAAGCCTGCTCCCTTAGGGCCTTTGTACTTGCTGTTCCTTTTCCCAGACAGGGTTTTGCTATGTAGAATTGGCCTTGGATTCCCCATTCTGCAGCCTCAGCCTCCGGAATGCTGAGATCACAAATGTGTGCCACCACTCCTGGTTTGCATTTGTTATCCCTTCTGCAGTCTTCTTTCTGGTTGGCTTCTCTTGTCCTGCAGGACTCAATGCAAACATCACTATGCGCACCCTCCCCCTTGGGAAAACCTCTCCACACTTTTACTGCTCCTCCTCCTCAGTGTTTCTCACTTCCCTGAGTTTATTCATAGCCCTCCCTGTCTCTCTGAAATTGTCTGATTCAGGGGTTGAAGGACAGAGGGGTAGGGCTTGAAGATATTAAAGAGACTTGTAGGTATTGAAAGGACTTGTCCAGGGGCTGAAAAGATGGTTCAGTGTTGAAGAGTGCTTACTATTCTTGTTGAGGACCTAGGTTCAGTTCACAGCACCCACATAGCAGCTCACAGTGACCTGTAACTCCAGTTCTAGGGATCTGATGTCTTCTGGCCTCCACGAGCACTGAACTCACATGGCGCACACAAACTCAAACAGGCACACTCACATACACATAATTTAAAAAATAAATGTTTTCCTAAAACGGGTATAGTGCTGGAGAGATGGCTCAGAGCCTTAAGGCATCTGCCACCAAGCCTGACTACCTGAATTCAGCCTCGGGTCCATATGTTAGAGAAAAAGACTCAACTCCCTGATCACCACACAAGCCATGGCATTCATATATACACATCCACAAAATGAATGAATAAATAAATAAATAAATATTACACGCCTTTAATCTCAGCACTTTGAGACAGAGGCAGGTGGATCTCTGTGAGATCAAGGCCAGACTGGTCTGTATAGAGTTCCAGGCCAGCTGTGGCTACAGGGAGACTCTGTTTCAAAAAGACACACACACAAACTTATAAAAAGTGAAACTAGCTGATAAGATGGTTGATGGTTAAGAGTACTTGCCGCTCTAGCAGAGAACTGGGTTTAATTTCCAGCAGCCTTATGGAAGCTCACAACTGCCTGTAACTCTAGTTGTAGGAGTTATGATGCCATCTTCTGGGTTTTCATGGGCACCAGGTACTAGGCATGCATGTGGTGCACGCAGGCACTCACATATAAAATAAATCTTTTAAAAAAAGAACGAAACATGTCCAAACCACATAGCAGCAGAAATGAGAACTGGCAATTGGGACCCCAAACCTTCCCGGAGCTATACTGCCCTGGCAGTATTTGAGAAGGAGTTTGGCTGCAGAGATTGCCAGCCCGCCTCCACTAGTTTACTGCCTCCTAGGTTGGACGAAGCTTTTAATTTCTCTGAGCCTGTTTCCTCCTCTGAGGATGTTGACGCTTCTCCCTCTAGTGGAAGAAATGAGGTTATGCAGGTAGACCTGGCAGGAAGACCTGCTAATAATTGTAGCAACTATGGTCATGGTCACCTGGCCCAGCCCCTCCTGCTTTGAGGGCTCTAAGACAGTGTCCCCCCAACCTGTCTGCTCCCCATGCTAAGCACCTGGGTGTGTCAAACTTGTCCCACCTGGTCAGACAGGTTTGGGGGCCGGCAGGTAGAGGGTGGAGCCGGTAGTGGAGGGACGGCCCAGGACTAATTAGAAGGAGATGAGAAGAGGGGCCGGACCAGGCTGGCCTGCAGAGCCCCCAGGACACCGCGGCGGGTGAGGCCATGGGCCGGGGCTTAAATTCTACCAGACTCAGGCGCCAAAAACGACGCTTGAGACTTCGAGCTCAGAAGCCCAGGCAGCAGCCAGAAGTGAGTGGGCATCAGAGCTGGGGTTCCAAACCCTGTCCAGTGTCGGCCCTCTTGTCTGGTCTGGAACCTTCTCTAGCTCTCTCTCTCTCTCTCTGCCTCTTCCTGTCTTCTCTGGGCCCTCTCACAGACGCTCTGGGTGTCCATCCCTCCATCCTGGTCTCTTGAGTCTGCTCAGTCTTTATGTGGTCCTGTCTTCCCCCTTCCCACAGCGGCTGCAGCAGGAGAACCATGAGCTCCGCCGGGGCCTGGCAGCCAGAGATGCTGAGTGGGAGGCCAGAGCTGTGGAGCTGGAGGGAGACGTGGAGGCCCTGCGCGCACAGCTGGGAGAACAGCGGTCAGAGCAGCAGGACAGTGGGCGAGAGCGGGCCAGAGCCCTCAGCGAACTCAGCGAGCAAAACCTCCGGCTCAGCCAGCAGCTAGCCCAGGTGGGATTTCCTGGCCCCTGGAGAGGTGGGGGCTGACTCACGGGGCCTCAGTGGGGGCAGGGTGATAAGCCGGCTGGCTTGGTGTTGGGCCCAGAGAGAGCAAATGACTCCCTCACCCCAGGCCTCCAGAACTGAGCAGGAACTACAGCGGGAGCTGGATGCTCTTCGGGGACAGTGTCAGACGCAGGCTCTGGCTGGGGCAGAGCTGAGGGCACAGCTGGAGAGTCTGCAGGCAGAGGTGAGCGGCAGACTACCTGGGGTTGGTTCACACCTTCCCAACATCCCCCACACTCCAGCCTGTGCCCTAACTCTGATACCTGTCCCCAGAACCAAATGCTGCAGAGCCGCCGGCAAGACCTGGAGGCCCAGATCCAAAGTCTACGTGAGGAAGTGGACAAGGGCCAGGGCAGGCTTCAGATCACCCATGAGGAGTTGCTGCTGCTTCATCGGGAGCGGAAAGAGCACGGTCTCGAGGTGACCCAAGGGGCCAGAGAGGAGAGCAGTTGGTTGCTGGGCCAGAAGAACAAAAACATACTGAGGGCAAGTGGGAGCCATGGAAGAGTACTGAACAGGGGAAGTGTACTCTTAAAATGCATCAGAGCCTGGCAGCTGAGAGATCAGAGTTGAGGTGGGGCTGAGGCCAAAAGTGCCCGGCCAGGACTAGTCTGGGACTGTAGAGATGGTCAAAAAGAGGACAGTCTGAGCTCAGATAGTTTGGCTTCTTGGCTTTTTGTTTTAACCCTGGCTATATAGATCATGCTGGTCTTGAACTCCAACTGCCTCTGTCTCCCAAGCACTGGTATTAAAGGTATGTGTCATCACACCTGGCTTTGGTTTAGCCTTTTAATTTGTTTTATAGGTTTCCATATAGTTCCAGCTGGCCTGGAACTCATTATGTAGAACATCCTGGCCTCAGTCTGAGATCTTGCCTCTGCGTCCTGAGTACTAAGATTAAAGACACCACCATGCAGGGCTAGTTTAACTTCTTATCCCTGTATGTATCCCTTCTTACTATTGTAAGGTGTCCAGTTTGTTTCCCCATTTGTGAGATGGGACAGTAATACCTCAAAGGACTCTGGTGAGTGTGAGGCTTAGGAAGAAGGATCTAGATCAAAGCAAACTCTAGATCAAAGCAATTAGTAAGAGAGAGAAGAGGGGATGTGCTCTGTGAGGTGCCCTGATGGGGCAGGACCTGGCGGTGGGTGTACCAGGTGTGCCCTTCTTTATAAATGAGGAAATTGGTATCTGTGGAAGGAAGATGCATGCTCCAGACTGCCCTGTGATCCAGGAACAGTGGTAGTCCCCTGGAGTGAGGAAGTGCATGGCGGCTGGGCCCTCAGGCCCTCTCTGGGCCTGCCTCAGACTTCCGATGACAGCTCAATCTGTCTCACCTGCAGCTAGAACGAGCGCGTTTTGAGGCTGGAGAGGCGCTGAGCACACTGCGGAGGCTGCAGCGAAGGGTCTTGGAACTGGAGGAGGAGTCTCACCTCCAAGACGCTGAAGTGTCAGGCGCCTCATTGCAGGCGGAGCTCGCCCACAGCCTTGATGGTGACCAGGATGCCAGTGAGTGTAAAGATACCCAGGTGAGCAGGCAGCCCACCCACCAGCTCTCCCACTGGAGTCATCAGCAAGGAGTACAGGCTCTACCTCTTTACCCATGAGTTTCCATGCAGCCCTGATCAATTCCTTTGACCTACAGACCATCCTGCCCCCAGTGACCCAAGAGGAGTTCAGTCCCCAGGATTCAGTCCAGGAGGAGAGTCTGGAGCCCCCCAAGAAGCGAGCATCCCTGAGTCCACTGGAGATTCTGGAGGAGAAGGAAGCAGAAGTGGCCAGGCTACAGGATGAGGTACGAGGGGAACATGGTACTGGATGCAGTTTGCAGTTGGTTCTTCCCTAACTCCTCTGCCGGCCCACTAAGCTGGAATTTCCTCCTCAGTGAACTTGCACCCATGCGTCCAGTGCTTCCAGGAAGCCTTTAGGGACTGCATCCTACTCCCAAGGCTCCCCTGAATCTTTTCTGCTGCAGACTCACCCCGTGTCCCCCCTTGTAGCCCTGCTCTGCCCCACCCTCCACTGGCCTAGGGGACTCAGAAGAATCTGGAACACAGGCTTGTAGTTGCTTGCAGTGTTTGCAGAGAAAGTGAAGGAGGATGGGGAGGGCAGGGCAGCCTACAAGGCTCTTGTGCTGGGTCTACTGCCTGGTCCCTCCTTGGTCCCAGATCACGCTGCAGCGGACAGAGCTAGAGACTCTTCGGGGTGAGCTGCAAAGGCAGAAGGAGCTGAGGGAGCAGGACAATCCCAAAGAAGCCCTGAGCAGTGCGCTTTCAGACCGGGACGAGGCAGTGAACAAGTGAGCCTGACATCCACTACTTTCACTGTGGGGCGACAGGTCCCCAGGGTAGGCTGGTCCTTGTGGGTACGAATTCCACTTCCGTTATAAGAGCAAAATATTCTCCATCCTGACAGAGGCATCAGCCACAGTCCAGGGGCTGCCTATCCCACACTGGTGCCTTGAGCTCTCAGTCCCTCAGACCTGTTCTTTCCTCACCCCTCCTGCCCACAGGGCCCTGAAGCTGTCCCTGGAACTCGGTCGCGTTTCGATGGAACGGGACTCCCTGTCCAGGGAGCTACTGCGAGCCATCCATCAGAAGGTGGCACTGACTCAGGAGCTCGAGGCTTGGCAGGTGAGAAGGCGGGTCCTGCACAAGACAGGTGGACCAACAAGGCCTGAGTCAGTGACCCGCCCTTCCGCCTCACCTCCTACAGGAGGACATGCAGGTGGTGATTGGACAGCAACTGCGCTCCCAGCGCCAGAAAGAGCTGAGTGAGGCTGCCGCCACTCGCCGCACCACTGCTCGCTTTTCTCTGCGTCTGGGATCTGGGCAGACTGGAGGCTTCCTCAGCAATCTCTTCCGAAGGACCTGAGGGCCGGGCTGTGGAAGCTACCTTTCTCCGCTCGAGTCCACTTCCATTTTTAGGGTCAATGGGGCTACAGGGTCTGAGTGACTGGTGCCCTCCTTGCCCCAGGAGACTGGACAGGGGCTCTCTGGGAGCTGGGGCCAGCTTTGGGGCAGAAGTACCAGGTGGGTGGCAGGGGCAGAGCTGTTTATTTTTCAAATCTATATAGTCTATCTTTTCTAAGCACCAGGCCTCTGCCCTATCCCACAAGGGTGGGACGGGTATTTATGGAAGGATCCCGCAGAGTAATATATAAAGCACTACACCTACTTGTTCTCCATTCTTGGGGAGGAACTGCAAACAGAAAAAGCCTGAAACTTTATTTTTGGGAAAAAAATTTTAAAAAGGAGTGCGGTGCCTCACAAATAGGAACCCTAGCATTCTGGAGGCTGAGGCAGGAGAACTGCTCACACAAGCTAAGCTGGGCCACATAGTGAGTTCCAGGCCAACCTGGGCTCCAGTATGAGACTCTGTCTCAAAATAAAAACAAAGGAAAAACCTACTCCTAACCCCTGAGATGGAAGGTCATTGATGTCAGAAGGACAGAGAAAAGGCTCTATAGCCGAGGTTGGTGAAGACATCCACTCGACAGCTGTTGCCTGCAGCAGTCAGGACCTGGAGGATGAAAAGGTCATGATTGACCCGTCCACCTCACAGGTCTCCTAAGATCCCATATCCCTTACATGACCCACCTTGCACTCTGGGGCTGCTGGCTGCTGGTTGAGGCTGAGGCTGAGCAGCCCTGGGGAGGAGCCAGGCACCTGAGCCTTAAGCTCCCCACTCAATTGCCAGTGGTTGACATAGCAACCCTGGCCAGCCGACAGAATCTGTGGAGGATAGGGAAGGGGTGGAGGGAGTCAGGGCTAGAAAGAGGCAGTGGACAGGGTGTCAGAACCAAGACAAAGGGCCTCACCAAGTCCTGGTAAAAGGTGACATGCTTCTGTGGTGCCCGAATGGGGAAGACAGTGGTGGGTGTGGAGGATCGGAGGTGCCAGAGAGTGAGGGCCGGGCCCCCTCCACAGACCTGGACAGAAACATAGGGGTCCCCAGTCACTATGAGCCATGGGCTTTCATCTGCCACCCTACCCAACACTCCACCTGTCTCACCATCCAGTCCGAGTCAGTGGCCAAGCATCCAATCCAGCGCCCGTTGTGAGGCCTTGAGCACTCCTGGAAGGGAAGAGGGAAGAGATAAGACAGTGGAGGACAGAGAAGTGGGGGAACAAAGAGAATGGTCACACCCTCACCTCATGCTTATAGACTTCAACAGTCTGAACCTCTTTGGCTGTGCGGAGATCTGTGAGGGAAAAAGCCAGGATGGCTCTTGGTGAGTCACACATCCTTCTCCCACAGACTCCCCAGTCCCCTTCACCACTATTTCACCCTCTAATTACCCTTGTCCTTACCCCAAAGCCGCACAGCTCCGTCCTCCCCACCAGACAGCACCTCAGGGCTTCGTTCCCGAAGTGCCAGGCAATGGATATAATCTGTGTGGCCCCGAAGGGCCCTCTGTAGGGAAAGTGGCATGCTCGTAAGGAGATCCAGGACGTGTGCTACCCCCGGCCCAGATTTACTTGGGTTCTAGGCTCCTACTCACTGTGAAGGTCCCAGTTTCCAAGTCCATTGAGTGCAGCTGACAATCTCCCCCAGCCAGAATAAGGGAATTCTCCTAGGGAGAAAGGTAGGACAGGGTTTGAAGTCACTGTCAACCAGGACAGGGAGAGGGTGAAAGTGCAATAGTCTACAATGGTCACAAAGAATTCAGACCTTGGGGACAAGCAGCAAGGCATTGATCTCAGGCACTTCCAGGCTGGTCCTAGGAGGAGGAAGGGAGCGATCAGAATCCCAGAGGTGACTCCCTGACCTTGCATGCCCTCCAGCCACAAGTTCCTAGCTCACCTGTATGGAGGCTGCCGACGCCACAGTTCCTTACAGCCCTTGTTGAGAAATATTGCAGAAAATACTTCATGAACCCAAAGGTTCTGTCTAAGTAGGGAAGCCTAGCCCTTCCCCAGGCTCCAGGCTCCTTACCTTCTTGAGTATCTCTGCCCAAAGCCAGCCCTTCACCTCTCCATCCCCAGCACTGAGCAGATGACGATCTGTGGAGACCATGCTATAGACAGGCCCGTCGTGGGCTAAAAGGGAAACAACCTCAGTGAACCAACTGTGCCTCCTTCTCCACCCTGAGGTCTCCTGAACCAAACTCAACAGCTATACCCACCATGGAAGGTCACCATGGGTTTCTTGCTTTCTTCTTTGGCCTCTGAACTCAAGGCAGCAGACAAACTGAAAGAGAGAGGTGGAAAAGAGCCAGGGGTCAGAGTATGGTGCATGATTCCAGGAAGGCCCACGTGCTAAGTGCCAGGAGTCATGCGTGGTGAGGATCAGGGTAGGGTACCTGAAGATGGCAATCTGCCCATAATTGTTGCCAGCTGCCAGGAACTTCCCACAGGGTGAGACACTCTGGGAGAAGACAGTCATGTGCAGTCGCTGCAGAGCCAGAAACACTTCAGCCTGTGGGGAGGGGAAGATGAAGCCAGTCTGAGAGGACCTTCTCCCACAGACTCCTTCTTGCCTCCTCTGCCCTGACTTCTCAGCCCTATTTTGAGCTGGCCACCCCGACAGGCTCCTCTTCATGCAGGGGTAGTTAGTTCCAGGAAGAGGGTGAGAAAGATAATTGGGGCATGATGCCTACCTAGAACTTTGAACAAACAACAAGCCTCTCCTATCAGCTTAACAGACAGATGGCACTCATAGGAAGCTCTGTCATGATTAGGTAGGCTAATATATAGTACAGAGCTTTGCAGCAAGGTGTGGTAGTGGCAGGACCATAATCCCAGCACTTTGGAGGTAGAGGCAGGACGATCAGGAGGTCATCCTTGGCTCAGCTACATAGTAAGTTCGAAGGCCAGCCTGGGCTATATCAGTCTCTCTTTCTTTCTCTCTCTCTCACGCACACAGAGGCTGGGACTGTAACTGAATTGGTAAAGTACTTGGTTAGCATGCACCAAGTCTCAGGTGTAATCTCCAGCACTGCACACTGCATAAACCAGGTATTGTGGCACACACCTGTAGCCTGTAATTCCAGCACTGATATGGAGGTAGGAAGAACAGAAGTTCAAGGTCATCCCTCACTAAATGACAGATTCCAGGCCAGCCTGAGATATACCAGACCCTGTCTCAAAAAAATAAGTAGCTCACAGTATAACTCAATGGTAGTACAAGAGCTTTGGTGGTGCTGTTCTTAATATTTGTTTTTATTATCTTTCATTATCTGTGTGAGCACAGGTGTCCGAGGAGGCCAGAGTGACAATCCCCTGGAGTTAGGCATTATTCGTGGTTGTGAGCCACCCCACTTGGGTGTTGGGAACCAAACCGGGGTCCTCTGCAAGAGCAGTACAGGCTCTTTCCAGTTGAGCCATGTCTTCAGGCCCTAGAGCTCATTTTTACTCAAGGTCCTGTGTCTGATCCCTAGTCACTGTGGCACACCACCATCACCTGTAATCTCAACACTCAGGAAGTGGAGGCAGGAGAAACACAAATTCAAGGTCATCCTCCTCTACATAACAAGTTTGAAACCAGCCTAGGATGTATGAAACAATGTTTAAAAAACTAAGTGGCTCTTGGGCTAAGAGTGCAACTCAATGATAGGGCACCTTCTACCCACGCCCAGCGCACACTCAAGACCTGGGTTTGATTCCTAGCACCGAAAAATAAAGCTCATGCTCAATTATAATGCATTAAATTTTCTAAAGAGTGGCTCTATTGTTCGACAGGGTGGCGCACGCCTTTAATCCCAGCCCTCAGAAGGCAGAGGCAGGCGAATCTCTCTGTGAGTTCGAGGTCAGCCTGGTCTACATAGTGACTTCCAGGCCAGCTGGAACTACAGGAAGACCAAAAAGAAAAAAAAAGTGTCTCTATTATCCAACACAGAAAAATTTATTGACATCTACTTCCTATTCTCTGAATTTCATATTAGACTCCGAGATTCTCAGGGATTATTCTATCAGGGGTCAGAGTCCGAGTCCCACAAACCAACCACGCACATCAGGTCTCCTGGAGCACTCCTTGTACATCGGATCAGTGTTCAACTACAAACCCCAGAAGGCACTGTGAATGCTATTCACCTGATCGAGCGGCACCGCTAGCGGCGTAGCGTGTTCCATTTCCAGAACTACAGTTCCCAGGGTGCTCCACGCGCGACACAGCCTCGCTACTCCGGACGTGTTTGAGAACTCTCCTCCTGGCGGCCCAACACCTCAGCACTGCCCGCTGGTTCAGAACTAAAGCGGCAGGTTTGTGCTTCCTTGGACTCCCAAAACCGAGGAAAGCTCCGCGAAGCAACTCTACGCTGAGAAGTGGTGTCAGTGGCTGTGCTGCTCTACCGGATCCCCTCCCCCACTCCGCCGACCAATCCCGCCTTCTAACCACGCGCCGCTCGTCTCCCGCGCCTGCGTAGAATATCTCCAGTGCGCACGCCGGTGGCCACGCCCCTCGCGTTGTGCCACGCCCTCAAAGGCTCCGCCCTTGCCGCCTGAATCCCACCCCTCTATCTGCAGGACCCCGAACCCTAATGATCCTGCAACAGCCCCTGGAGCGAGGCCACCCAGGTCGGGCCCCACGCGACCCACGGGCCACCTCCGGGGCGACTAGAGGCCTGGACGCCAGGTGGGTATGAGGTCCCGGGTGGGCCCTACTAATGAGTGCTTTGGCCGGGGGACTCCAAAGCTGATCTGCAGGATGATCCTGGAGCGATAAGGGAAGGGGAGACGGTGCGGCAAAAGGCCGTGCGTGGGGTTTGTACCAAGGCTCTGCTGAGGCTGGGAAGCCAAGGTCGAGATTTCTGAGGTCAGCTGGTGGACCGCCTGGGAGAGGGAGGTGGCTGACACGACACAGACAAAACTGACTCGGGGAGCTCCTGGCTTACTCTGCAGGCTCAGGTGGGCAGATCTTCGGTAAGGGGCAGTGTGGATTTGCATGGCTCTTTTTCCCAGCTCCCTTCTCCAAAGGACCTGTACCCATGAGCACCAAGAGGCCCCTGGAGGAGCAGTGACTGGGGATCCGATGGGACTCCTACTAAGATGTCACCTCTTGTCCTCATGAATTTACTTCCCCTATGAATATCACTGCTTCCTATCCCTCCATCTTTTTCCAGGGAGCCCTTGCACAAGCAGTTCCTGTCGGAGGAGAACATGGCCACCCACTTCTCTCGACTCAGCCTACATAACGACCACCCTTACTGCAGCCCCCCCATGACTTTCCCTCAAGTCCTGCCACCACTCAGGTAGGCACCTCCATTGGCAGGGCTTCTAGCAGATCATTTTCGTCCTCATAACAATCTTCATGCTCTGCCTCATCATGCTATTTTTAGCTTCTAGCCAACTTATGTGCTGTTTCCCATCTTTGGCTCCTGGGGACCTAGACTCGGTAGGAGGTGGCTCTGCCAGAACAGCTCTCTGCCCCATGCCTTGACTGTCCGTTTCTTCTTCCAGGAACCCTTGCTCAGAGTTGCTTCTCTGGCGCTATCCTGGGAGCCTGATCCCTGAGGCCCTCAGACTGCTGAGGCTGGGGGATGCTCCCAGCCCCTACTACCCTGCAACCCCAACTGAGGACATCATGGAGCTCTGAGTGCTGGGGCCAGTGACCCCTCCCGCCTTGTTACCGACTACATAGAAGACAGCAAACCCCAAGAAGGAATGAGGTCCTCCTCTAAACCAGGTGTCTGGGCACCAGGACCTTCCCCTCAGAGGGGGACTCTGAGCTCAGTAGAGCCCTGGGATGGGAGGGGCAGCAGCCTGGGAAGGGAAGGAATCACCCCATTAGTGAATAAAGATTTCTGAGCAGCTGAAGGTTTTCAGGCCTTTGGGGAGGGTGGGAGGCTGGATGCTAGGGGTTTCTCCTCAAAATCTTCCCTGGAAAACGGTGAGGGCAAGCCAAGTCCTGGCAGGCTGGGCTCCAGGCATTGAGAATGTGTGAGTCAGAGCCTCACCCCCGCCCCCGCGGGGGCGAGGGGCCGACTGACTCACTCCCTCCCTTCAGCTCTGGGGAGACAAGCTGGCAATCAGGCCATATTCCAAACCATTTAAAGTTAAAGATTCTTTTATTAATAAATTCTCCCTCCCCTCCAACTTTCTCCCCAAAATAAATATGTGTCCCCCCCTTTGGGGACTAGGGGGGATGTCTAATATGTTAGGGCCAGCCCTCCCAGAGGGCCAGCCCCCTAGTGTTAAGAACAGGTCCCTAACCCCAATAGGCTGAAACCCAGGATAGTTGAATTTCAGTCCAAATGAGTGAATGGGATCTAGTGTTGTGTCTGCCTCTCAAGTCAGCCAGACCTTCTGGACTTAGGGCGGGAGGCCCCTTTGTGCAAATGCTGCAGTTTCTTAGTCATTTCGAGTTGCCTTGTGAGCCAGAATGAGAGCCTCATGCTGGCATTTCTATCTTGGAGCAAGAGACAAGGCAACCAGACAACATGGAGGGCTCCCCTGAACCCTGGGCCCAGTCCTTGGAAGTGAATCACCACCTCACCCCACCCCTGTGTGGTTGGAAGACTCTGGCTTGGTTGTGTCTGGAAAGCCAGGCTGACTCCAGAATGAATGAATGAACGTTGAGTGGGCACCAGCGCGGGTGCTCGTCACTGGATCAGTGCCACACCTGGACAGCCCTCTCCACCAGTCTCCTCTATGGGGGCTGCAAGATAAGAGGTGGGGTCGTCAAGAGCAGGGGACATGTGGAGAATGATGGGGGATGTGGAAGGAGTGAGGGTGCGGAGTTCACTTACTGGTAAACTTTTCTCTCCTGCGGCATCGTCTCCAGACCAGGAAACCAGAAAGCAGGGCCAGCACTAGGGCCAGGCTCAGAGCGCCCCCCAGGATGGGCCAAAGCAGCCGGAAGGGGGCAGGAGGTGCCGCAGAGCCTAGAACCAGGCTTCAAGTCAAACCCCGCCCTTGAGGCACCAGTATGTTCCCAACGGGGTCTCAGACTTAGCCCATATCCTGGTAGATGCCCCTTCCTCAGTCAGTTTTCCCTGATTATCTAGAGCCGAAGTCCTTTCCGCCCAAGCAACCCTCTCCCCACTTCTGGGGTTCACTTGCCACCAGTCCCGCCCCCTACTCACATCCCAAACAGAAGTCGCTGTGTGGTCGCGCCGGACAGGATGCACAGTCCATACACTTGTCCAAGTCCGCGCTCCAGGAGCTGCCGCTAGAACAGGGGGCGGTGCCTGGGGAGGGGGCCGCAGGTCAGAGGCTGGGGGCGGGGTGCGGCTATTCTGGGGGCTGAGGTCAGGGTCAGTCGGCTCGAATATCGTGAGTCACCGGCGCCCTCCCCCCTCCCCCCTCCCCGCATTCCTCACAGGTGACCGCACCGCCTGACCGAGACGCAGCAGTGCGTTGGGCGGGGGGGCTAGCGCGGGACAAGAGGGGAGTAGTTCCCCACAACCCCCTCCGTCAGCGGGTGACTCACTCCTGGGCACCGGGCCCGACCCCAGTCCCTCCCCCCGCATAGCTGGGCACTGAAGTCACCGGATGGAAGGGGGCACCTCACATGGTATAGAGGGCAAAGACCCCTGAGTCCCCTCTGAGACTCAGATCCCGGAGGCCGGGCAGACCCCATACAAACCACGATGAGGGCGTGCCCCCTTCCCAGACCAAACATCCGGCTCCTCAAACTTAACTTTCTCTACTTCTGGTTCGGACTTTTGAACCGAAGACCCCACACCCCAACTGGACAGGTAGAGAAACTGAGGTCCAGCCTGTGAATGATGCTTGGATTGGAATGGGACCTTTTCCACGGAGACCACGCTGTCTGAAGACCACCTGATCCTAGATCTCAACGTCCGCCCTGTCCCCCGGTTTCATCAGATCCTCTAGGCACCCAAATCCGGTCCTTGACCCGGAGTCTGAGGCTCCCCAGACTCTGCATACCTGGTGCCTGCTCCCCGGCCGCTGTGCGCATCAGCACCAGTCCGAATCCCAGCATGAGGAGCTGGGGCAAAGGCCGCCGCCAGCTGGGAGCCATGGTGGTGCGTCCCGCGGCAGCCGCGTCTGCTACCCGCAGCCCGGGGGCCAAGTCTCAGGACTACTGCCCCGCCCCCGCCCCCGCCTTCCGGGGCGGAGCCTTAGCCTCCGCCTGCCCGGGCATCCGCTCAGTGCTCTGCTTCGTCTTGCCAAGCGCAACCCGCTAAGTTCATTCATTCATTCAACAAACCGTCCCAGCTAACGTCCAAACCGAGTAAGGACATCTACTCAGTCCGGCCCTCCCACCACTTCAGTCTGGAGGGTGTGGGGCAGGAAGAATCATCTATAAGACATAATTGCATAATTGCTTTTTATTCACTTCTTAGCTACTTTCTCTCTTTTCTTTCTCTCTCTCTCTCTCTTTCTTTCTTTCTTGCTTGCTTGCTTGCTTTCATTATTGTGCGGTACTGGAGATGGAACCCAGAGCCTGGCACATACTAGGCAAGCTCTCTACCACTGAGCCATCCACATAGCCTTTATGTTCACTTCCTTTGTTTGATTCTCGGTTTTGTTTTGTTTTGTTTTGTTTTGTTTGAGGCGGGTCACCTCATGTATGCCAGGTTTGCCTCGAACTCGAAATAATTATGCCTCAACTCCCCAAGTACTGGGATTGCATGCGGGCGCCACCATGCAGGTTTTTCTGTGTTGTTTTTTGTTTGTCTTTTGAAACAGTCTTCTCACAAAGTTCGCGCGGGTCTGGATCCCTCGAATCTCCGATCTCAGCCTCTCGGGTGGCTGGTATACAAAGTAACAAATATTAAAGGAGCGCGGTTGCTTCTTTCTTGAGAGACTCAGGGGTATAACGAAAACAGCTTAAAGACCTGGTGAGATGGCTCAGCGGGTAAAGGTACCAGCTGCCAAGCCTGACTACCTGAGTTCGGTCCCCATGCCACACAGGGTGGAAGAAAAGGACCAACTTCTGCAAACTGTCATCTGACCTCCACACGCGTTCTGTGGGACGAACACAAACACACACAAAAAAAATTTTAAGTAATATACTTTTAAATTTGTACATTAGGACTTACATAGTAAGACGCAGACTTATCTCCACCTCACAAAGTAAGAAACTGAGACTAGGAATTCCGGGTCGCAGCCCTAGCAAGTCAGGAAGGGTCTATATACCCACCGAGTTACAGGTGCGGCCACCTGAATCTGGAGCGCCTCCGGGACTGGAGAAGCACGCCCGCAGCCGGTTCCGCAGGGGTCTCTGCCCCTCCCCGAGGGAGGTGACCCTGTGACGTCATTGTGCCTTTAAGACCCCCGCCTCGGCCCTCATCCCCATACTCGACCTGGGAATCTCTGTGGTCCCTTTCGCAGGTGAGCCTGGGGCAAGTGTTCGAATTGCGGGTAGGGAGATACGCCTCGTCGAGCGGCGCGCACGGGACGTGGCAGGGTGAGTGCGGGCGCGCGTGGAGACCGAGCTGCGATCCTGGTAGTGGCCGCATGGGTCCGCGAGTCCCTAGGTAGGGGGTTGCACCGAACCCCCCGAGGGGATCAGGTCTTTCTACAGTTCCAGAAAGGTTAGACGCCCCTCCCCCTCCCTCGGGACAAAGGCACCGAAACCCCGCGCGCCCTTCCCCCACCTGCCTGGCTTCTTTGGGGCGGGGCTCCCCTCCCCCTCACCTGCAGGAGCGGACCCAGCTGCCCGCGCCGCCATTAAGCCCCTCCTGGGCGCGCTGTCCCTGGCTTCGGTCGCCAGACGGGTCCGCGTGGCCGTGTAGACCGGGGCACCCCCGGTCAGAGCTGAGGACTCGGTAAGTGGAAAAGAAAGAAGGGAGAGTATCCCTCGAGGTCATGAGCTCGGTTTCCAGGGTGAGACTGCAAATTAGGGAAGTTGGAAGGGGCCCACGCCAATCAGGTGGGAGCGGTGTAGAAGGACTGCGGGTAATGGGGAGCCGCAGCACCGAACAGAACAGAACTGATTCCCCGGGTGCCAACAACGTGAGACTGGGAAGTGAAGGACACAGGTGCAACCTGGGTGGTGGTGGAGGAGGTGGCTTACGGAAGGCACTGGGGTCTGAACTTTAGCTTCTTAGGAAAGCTGTGTCCTAAGAGGAAAAGCAGCATGGCCTTTGGTCTAAAATTCGCAATACTTCAAGCCTTTAGGGTATGCTCCGTGACCAACAGAGGTGGAAGGTAGAGTGGGTACCTAAAGAAAGGAGCTGCTTTTGGGTAAAAGAGTTTGTTTTGCTCTCTCGACTCCTGCCCCTCCAATTTGGGGTGCGCTCAGCCTGGAAGGGCCTCAGGCTACTCCCTGGGATTATGAGAAGGTAACTGTAGAAGGTGAGGAAAGAGCTAGGCCTGGGATTCCACTAATATCCACCTGAAGTGGAACCTGCAACTAAGTTAGGAGGAGTTTGGGCCTTGGGTTACCGGAGGAAGTTTGAAATCTCATTTGAGTGTTGAATGACCACTCAGAACCCACACTGGACATTTCACCCCCTCTGGGTCACTTTGTTCCCCTGATAAAATGTACTGGAGGGGCTAGAGATGTAGCTCAGGTGGTAGAGTGCCTGCCCCACATGCATGAAGCCCTGAGTTCAATCACCAGGCCTGCATTAACTGGGTGTGGTGGTACATGCCTGTCATCCCTGCACTCAGAGAGCTGGAGACTGGAGGCTCAGAAGTTCAAAATCAGACTCAGCTACAGAGGGAGTTCCAATCCAGCCTGGGCTACTTAAGTCCCTGTCTCAATAAAAATAAAATGTACTGGAAAGCATCTATCATTGTGGAATGGCTTGTGCATCAGCTTGTCATTTGTACCCAAATAGCCCATAATTTCATGCTTAACCTGTCACATGACTAAGCAAGAATCAAATGGTTATTTTGCCAATGACCCAGGGAATATGTCCTCCACATTGTGTGACATAGTAGTCAATTATAGGGTACTTGGTGCTAGTGTCACAGCTGGCATGACAGGGTGTCTGAGCCTGCCACCTCTTAACATTTCTGTTTCTGTCCTCTATGACACACAGCCCCCTCGACCTTGCCATGGCCTCTGCAGGTCTACAAATCCTGGGGATCATCCTGACCTTGCTGGGCTGGGTTAATGCTTTGGTGTCCTGTGCCCTGCCCATGTGGAAGGTGACTGCCTTCATTGGCAACAGCATCGTCGTGGCCCAGACAGTGTGGGAGGGGCTTTGGATGTCCTGTGTGGTACAGAGCACTGGCCAGATGCAGTGCAAGGTGTACGACTCGCTGCTGGCATTGCCCCAGGACCTACAGGCTGCAAGAGCCCTCTCTGTCATCACCCTCCTGGTTGTCCTGCTTGGTCTGCTGGTCTACCTCGCTGGAGCTAAGTGCACTACCTGTGTAGATGACAAGGTTTCTAAGGCTCGCCTGGTACTCACCTCTGGCATCATCTTCATCATCTCAGGAATCCTGACCCTCATACCTGTCTGCTGGACCGCCAACTCCATCATCCAGGACTTCTACAACCCCTTGGTGGCTGAAGCCCAAAAGCGGGAGCTGGGAGCCTCCCTCTACCTGGGCTGGGCAGCCTCAGGCCTTTTGCTGCTGGGTGGGGGGCTGTTGTGCTGTTCCTGCTCCCCTGGAGGGCCCCGGGGACCTGGCCATTACATGGCCCGCTATTCTACATCTGCCCCACATTCAGTCTCTCATGGGCCCTCTGAATACCCTACCAAGAATTATGTATGATGCCCATTGGGGAGTGAGGCTTTACTGGCCAGGGAATCCTAAGCCCCTGAGTGGATGCCTCATAGCTTTGGGATTGGTATTGTTTTGTTTCTTGGTTTTTGTTTTCTCAGTACTGGCTGTTTCTCAGTACCAAATGTGAGCCCCACACACATTTGGTAGGCGGACACTACCATTGAGCTATAAGATACTAAACCCTGCCCCTGGGGTTGGTGCCTTCATCTTGCGTTCGTGATCAGGGTCTCATGTAGGTAGCTCTGGCTGGCCTCCTAACTCTGGTTTTCCTCCCTCAACCTTAGTGCTGGAATTACAGGTGTGTGCTACCACACCTGCCTCTTATCTTCTGTTTTGGTTTTTGTTTTTAGTCTGGAGAAGGGCAGTCTTTTCAATCCTTGTGATAACAGTCAAGATCTGACCGGTCCCACTCCCGCTCTGCTGGTGGCATTTCTCACCTTTAGATAAAGATGCTGGAGGAGTAAATCTTGAGGTTCTGTTTTTTTCACTCTTGAGCATCTGCTATGGCACCTGTGTGAACGCTGCTTGTGATTCTGGCCTTTGAGATCACAAGATTGCCTGTCCCAAGAGATCCTGCTGCTGTTGGGGGGTTGGACTTCCTTAAATTTGCAGAAACAGACACACCCCTTCCTGGTCAGACCTTTCCTCCCAGCCCTGAAAGGGCAGGTGATAAGTTAACCAAAGAACTGTCCACTCCAAGCCTACTGACTTTTGACCCAGTATCCCATTTCCAAGGTTACCATGTCCTGTCCTGGAGTCCGTTCCCTGCTGTGCTGGATTCTCTAACCTTGCACACTTTTGCTCTTTCCCTGTTCACACAATGTTTTACTAAATAAAACATGATGTGCTTTTGATGTGCTTTTGATGTTGCTGGGGGCTGGGTGTCCAATTTAGCTGAGGGTATGTGTGGTATAGGTCCATAATCCCTTGTCTCTGCCCCATGGCCTGAGCCAGTTACCCACTGGATAGAACCAGCAGCCACTTAGGGAAGCCTTTCACAGATGAGTGGAAGACAAATTACGAATGTTCTTTTATTCCCGACTTTTGGGTAGAAGGTGAGGGGGCAGGGCTGCTTGGATGGACTGAGGTGGTGGTTGGGCTAGACTAGACCAGCGCTAGAATTGGGAGGCTATTGTCCACACCTTATTCTGAAGGCTGGAAGAGAGAAGCCCAAATTCCCTGGGCAAGGGTGATTTCTGAGGAAGAGAAGAGTAAAAAATGTAGAAATTCTAAGGGAGGTAGGGATGAGCCAGGGTACCCAACAGCTCAGGCTCTTTCTCAAGATTGCAACCACTGAAGAGGGCCAGGTCTAACAGCAGAAATAGACTTCCGTGAGACACAGGGCAGGGAAGGATTGGTTACTGAAGCAAAGGTTGTAGCCCAGTGCCTGGGCATAAAGCAGAGACAATGCTGAAGGTTCATGCTCCTGGGCGAAGCCTCGGCCTCACACATAGTCCCTCTTATCCAGTCCCGATGCACCTGAGCGGGAAGGGATGGAGTAGCCCAGCCTAGGTCCACGAGGCTGCTCGAAATGGGAAGGGGGACAGGTGCAGCAGAGGAGTCCCCCACCCAGCATGAGCAGTGCCGCGGCTGCCCAGCCCAGGTAGAGGGAGGCCCCCAGCTCCCTCTTGAGGGCCTCAGCCACCAGTGGGTTATAGAAGTCTTGGATGATGGCATGGGCTGTCCAGCAAACGGGGATGAGCACCAGGATGCCCGAGAGAAGGAGGAGAACTCCCGCGGTAAGCACAATTCGAGCCTTGGCACCTTCATCCTCCACACATGTGGTACACTGGGCACCCGTGATGGCCACCAGCAAGCCCAGCAAGGCCAGCAGAAGAGCGATGACACAGAGGGCTCTAGCAGCTTGCAGGTCCTGGGGTAGCGCCAACAGGGAGTCATACACCTTGCACTGCATCTGGCCCGTGCTCTGCACCACGCAGGACATCCACAGCCCCTCCCACACCACTTGGGCCACCACGATACTGTTGCCTATGAAAGCAGTCACCTTCCACAGCGGTAGGGCACAGGACACTAGGGTTCCAAGCCATCCCAGCACAGCCAGGGTCATGCCAAGGAGTTCAAGGCCAGTTGAGGCCATCTGGCCCTCAGTTGGGTCTTTTCAGTTCTCGGACAGACTGATTCACTCAGAGCAGGGTTGGAAGAATGGGGATAAGGGGTTCTCAGCGCTCAGTAGAAAGGGGATCTGTGGCCCCTCAGTCCAAAACAGTCCTTACATCCGTGGGCCTCTCACACGTCTGATACTCACTGAATACAAACAAGTCTTTAGGTCTTGTTCAGCAGGATGTCTTGTGTTCCCTTGGGAGCCTGTTGATCATTACAGCCCCTCAGACTTGTTGTGGGCTTGGTGCAGCCTCCTCCCTCTCGGTTAGCCGCCGGAGTCCTCACAGCTCAAGTCTTCTCTCAGCTGGCATACAGATCTTCTCAAAACATGAACCCAGATGCCACCTGGGGCGTCTGAGGGCGCTGGCTGCAGGCGGGGTTTTAAGGACCAGAGAGGGGAGGAGCCTAGCTAAGGGCCTGGAGGTGGTGATTGGAGAGCAGAGTCAGTGTAACGGGGAAAGGGGGTAGGAGTGTGTGGGATGGGAGCCCTAAGGGCGGGGTACCCAGACCAAGGAGAGACAAGGGACAAAGAACATCCCTGCATGTGACAAACAAAGGGCAACCGAATGGAAAAGACAAGCCAAGCTGAGGAAAGGGACTGGGGAAGCAATTTAGAGGCTTGGGGCAGAGAAATGAGGCTCGAGCTGGATGCCCCTTCTTTTGCTGCTCCCCTAATCTACTCTGTGATGGTAAAGCACACATGCTTCCTCTCCCATTATCCATTACTGTACCCCACCCTTCCAGGACTCTCAGGAATCCGATATGTCTCCAGTTTCAGCTCAGTGGCCCAGGCAGCTCCCAGGGGAGGGGCCCCGCCTGCACAGTTTCCCAGGCAACAAGGGCCTGGCATCCAGCTCAGGTGGCATCACCTAGGCAATGGCCTAGAAAACTACTCCCCCATACACACACCTCTCAGCTCAGGTGTGCCTGTTCCACCCCCTGCTGCCGAAACTAGGGGACTGAGCTGAGCTGCTGAAGGTCTCTAGCGGCCTGGTGAAAACTATACTGTTTCGGAAATGGGGAGGGGAGGAAAGGGCCCCAGACAAGAAGGGGACAATGGGGACCCTGGCAAGGGTGTTCTTCTCCATAGTTGCATGAATAGCCAACCAGGCCTAACTAAGATGTGTCACAGGTGGGCAAGGGGGTGAGGCCCAAAGGACTGAAATGTCCCTAAGCCAGCCTGCCGCCCTTCGATTCCACATAAAAGACCAAGAGAGCTGCTGACTTCCTACACAGGGTGCTACCTGATGTCAGTTTAAATTCTGATCCTACTAAGAAAGATCATGGAAGGCCAAACTTCTTAATCTCCTTGGGCCAAAGACCCATTTGGGAAAATTTAAAGGGCATGCATTCCCCATGGGAACATAGTCCCGTAAACTTGTGCATATTTTTCAGAGGTCATGCAATTCATGAACTCCCTCAAATCCCTTCCTGAAGGTTAAGAGCTCCCAAGGAGTATTATTTAAAAATAAATAAATAAAGGTCAGGCCATAGTTAATCCATGCACTCTAGAGGCAGAGGCAAGTGGATCTCTGAGTTCCAGGCTAGCCTGGTCTATTAGAGAGTTCCAGACCAGGCAGAGCTACATAGTGAGACCCTGCCTCAAAAACAGAGAGAAAAAAAAAAAAAGGGTGGTGGCACACACCTTTAATCCCAACACTTGGGAAGCAGAGGATAGATCTCTGTCAGCTTGGTCTACAAAGCAAGTTCTAAGCTAGCTGTGGTACAGAGAGACCCTGTTTCAAAAAAAAAAAAAAAAAAGAAAACCAAACAAAAGCAGAAAAAAAAAAAAAAAAGACACCCAGTGTCAACTTCTGGCCACCACATGCACAAGCACACATCTGTGTTCACACACAGGCCCATATAAATAGACAGGCAAGGTGGCTCATGCCTGTAATCCCAGACACTGAGGCAAAAGTAGGATCCCCAAGAGTTCAAGGCCAACCTGGACTACAAAGGGAGATTCGAAAAACAAAACAAGGAAGGGTGGGGGCTCATGACTCACTGTTTAAGAGAACTTGCTACTCTTGCAGAGAATCCAGGTTCAGTTCCTAGTACTCACATCCTCCAGTAGCTCATGACCAGTTGTCTCTAATTCTAGGTGGGCGGCGGGGGGGCGGGGAGTCTGGCACCCTCCCTCCTCTGGCCTCCTAGGCACCTGCACACATTTGTTGCACATACATACATTCAAGAGCACACACACACACACACAAAATAACTTTTTTAAAAAAGAAAAAGGAGTAGGCGTGAGCAAAGTTCATGATATACATGTATGAAAATGTCATTGTGACACTGGTATTTTGGACAAAAAGACATGCTCATAAAAAGGGAGACTAGAGATGTGACACAGGTAGAGTACTTGCCTAACATATGCCAGGACCTTGGTTCCATACCCAGCACTGAAAGTCCCGAGTGGGCATGGAAAATCCTTCCATTCACTTTTTCAAAAGGGAATCCTTGAAGGTGCAGGGCAGGACAGCCTCTCCTTCTAAAGCAAATACTAATGGCAGCAGGATTGGGAGGCAGACACACACAGAGGTGTCTATACACACACACACACACACACACACACACACGGTTGGGGCATTAGGTGCTTCTCTACCGTGTTTTTAGGACTTTATAAAGGATTCTTTTTCGTGTGTGTGTGTGTAGGTCAGAGGACACTTTGCATGATTTAGTTCTCTCCTTCCATGTGGTGCATGGGGATGGAACTCCAGTCTTCAGACTTGGCCACAAGCACCTTTATTTGCTGAGCCATTTCAATGCCCCATATTTATAAAGGATTCTAGCATCAAGAACTGTTTGGGATTAGCATCACTTCCAGGTACAGGTTTTAGCACTTTCTGGAAGAGATGTTCTCATCAGATTACAAAGGGATCTGGGACTCCCAAAAGAGAACCTCCTCTACCCCACCCACCCCCACAAAAAATAGACTGAGACCAGTGCCAGTCACCTGAACTGAGTGGTCTCATCCCACCACTCACCCACACAATCTCTTCCCACTGGATGGGGCTTCTCAGATCCCAGAGTACATGGAGTTCTTTTTCTTTTTAAGTTGATAGACTCTTAACCATGTCGGTCCACAATATCAGGTAGTCAGGCCTGGGGGGAAGCACCTTTACCAACTGAAGGCCCAAGGAGATCTCTTACACAGTTTCAGGGTCAGGGTTAAGAGACTGTGCAGGTCAGTGGGCAGCTCTAGCCCTCCGGTGATGGGGTCAGGTTTGTCCAGCTCATCCAGCTCTTGTATGGATTTCATAGGTGGTATAAGGGGATGGCTGACAGGAAGGGCAAATAGCAGCCAGCTCGTCTGGGGGCTCCTTCTAAAAAGCCTTCCAGGGGCCTCCAGGAATCTGGCCACACAGGTTTGGGCAGGTGTCACAGGCAGCCACAAGCTTGGGCTTCTAAAAGGGGCCACTAACCCCACCCTCTGCAGTCCTAGCTGTAGGGCTTTTTCCTTCCCTAGACCCAGAGACAGCCCACCTTTGTCCTTGGTTTTTGGTGGCAAACTAATCCTAGTTGGCTCCAAGATATTCCAAGTTTGAGGACTAAATTTGAGGAAACTGGGAGAGTTGGTTAACCTACAGGAGATTTTGCCCAGTTATCTTACCAGTTCCCAGACAATGCTAGACCCCTTGACGTGGGCAGGTGCAGTCGCACACAACCTCGTAAAGGTAAGCATTATCTTGAGTGGGGACAAAGTAGTCCCCAGTTCCTCTGTGGCCCCAAAGTTCACCACTTTCAACACAGAAGCAGAGTGGGAAGTACCCTCACTGCCAGCCACCCACCCACCATAGGGAAGTGTATGCTGCAGATAGGGACACATCCCCAGGGACCAATCTTGGCTTCTCTGGACCTCCAGTGGCCTAGGCAGCAAGTCTCCCCTGTTCTAAGATAAGGCAAAGTTCCACTCAGGTCTGAGAGAGAATAGGTGTGGGGAAGAACCCCAGACCTCGAGGAGGCTGGAGAGGAAACTGGGGACTGAACCCTGAGGGGCTCTCAAAGCCAGCTTGGCTACAGGAACCTGCTTACCATACTTGGGAGGGCCCTCAGCCCACCTAAGGCCTTATTGGGTAGCCCTCTATTAGGTACCTGACCACAGTTATGTCCAGGAAGGGTTAAAATAGAGACCTAGGTAGGCTGGAATGTTATACCATTGATATGGAGAGGTGGAGCCCCACTGAGCAGTTACCATCTCAAAGGCACTTTAACAGTCCTCCAGAATCCCCTACATCACCCCCCCCCAAATTGCTGCAGACTGAGATGGGGGAGGGGAAATTTCCCCAATGCCCACCTCTGAGCGGAAACTCAGACCCCCTCTCCCTCCTCCAGTCCAGTCTCATCACAGAATAACTAAATAATGTTCTTTGTTCCCACTCTGAGTACATCAGGGGCTTGGAGGCTCAGGAGGGCAGCAGAAACCTGAGCTCACCTTTCCAAATTGGGGTTGAAGAGAGTTAACTTGCTCTCTTCAGAGGGGAAAGTGGCTTGATAACTGTGGAAGGTAAGAATGCTCAGGCTACATCCCCCATTGTCTCCAAAGCCTGAAGGGGCCTGTCAGGCTTTACAGGTAGAGAAGCCAGTCCCTTGGCTCCTGAACCTTTAATGAGCACAAAGTAAACCTGTAGGCCCTGAAATTTTCAACAACTCACTATGCAATTGCTATAGGCAGGAAACAAGCCCAGAGGGCTAAGGAAGCTAGGCCACACACAGCAAATAGAGAAGCAGAGGCCTTTCCTTCCAAGCCTGCTCTCTCAGTAGGTCAGGCAGGCAGCAGGGCAGCTCCTCTCCCCTGCTCAGTCTCCCGTACACCCTCCCTCCAGGACCCTCCCAGCCCTCCATTTACTCCTAGCCTGGACAGAACTGTGTTTTTTGTTGTTGTTTTTTTTTTTTTTAGCCCTGACTGGCCGGGAATTCACTATGTATAGTAGGTTGGCCTCAAATTCCTTCCAAGAAGGTTGGAATGAGAGACCTACACCACCACACCCTGCTGGGAAGTTACTTTTCATCTTGGGTTTACTCTCACTGTGTGAGGGTCCTGGGGTGAAAAGCACCCTTTGCCTCCACAGGCAACAGACAAAAGCCTCTCTGGACTATAAAGGGAGAGGAACTACCCCACCTACCTCCAGCACACTTTCCTGGGCAAGCCCCCCACACTTTGGAGACCATTATGAGGACTGACTCAGGCAAAAGTATTCTGTCAAGCGCTTAAAGGCAGTTTCATTTGTACACCTGGACGGACACCACCGACAAGGTAACAATTAACTTTATTATCAGTTCTGATCAGCTTTCAGCCTCAGCAGTCACAGCTCTCTAGCTTGGAGGGCGGGGCTCCTGTCTGTGTTGTCTTTAAGAGGACACTTTCACTGTACCTCCAGACACTGTCTGCTTCTTAGCAAGAGGAGGAAATCTACACAACATAAAGCAAAGTGGGAGGCAGCAAGTCACCAGGGTGGGAACCAGGGTGGAAAAGAAGCCATAATTCAGAAAAGCAAAAAAGCAGTCACTTCAAAAAATAGGCACATTGTTTTTGTTTTTTTTCTTCCTGTACCAGTGCTAGCATGTTGGCTCTTGCCTAAGGGCTCCCAAAGCATTCAAAGCTCTAGGGCAGTGAAGGACAGGGCCTAGAACACAGTATGTTCTGGAAAGACAGGTAAGGAGGTAGGCTGGACCCAAAGGGAGAGAGGACATGGTCTGAGCCAGGTGTGGTGGCGCAACCCTTCAATTCTAAGTACTTGAGCAGCAGAAACAGGAAGACTCTAAGGTAAGGCTAGCTTGAACTAGGGATCTAGCCTGTATGGACTGAATGGTGACCCCACAAAGATACGTGGAACTTGGGAATGTGACTTCATGTGAAAAAAAGTCTTTACAAATGTGATTAAATGATCTCAATATGAGGCCAATTTGGATTCAGGACAGGCTTATATGTAACGACAGATGTCCTTAGACGTTAGAAGAGGCAAAAATCTTTCCCTAGCACCCAAGGAAGCACAAGGTCCTGAACAAGACAGAAAGCAAGATAAGAGGCTATGGGAAAGCTGCTGTTCACATTGCCAAACCTTAATTTTAGAGTTCTGGCCACTAGCACTGTAAGAGAACACATTCCTATTGTTCCAGGCCACTCAGTTGGTGTAATTTGTTATTTTGGTCACAGGAACCTAATACACTAATTGCTCCTCTTACTGATGGGACCTGGGCTCTCAGAGGTCCTCCAAGGTCAAGGCTGGCTTCCTGATACCACTCCTGAGTGGCTGAAGAGGTCCATCATCCACTTGGTTACCTGAGCCCAGGCCACCTGTGGAACAAAGAGAACTTTATATTAAGTTGTACTGGCTGCACAGAAACCAGCTGTGGGGGTGGAAAGCCTGTAAGACTAGGGAGAAGAGTTTCCACTCAGGACTCAGGAGAGCTCTCCTCTCCTCATGGGGATGACTTCACAGCCCTTGCATGTGATCCTCCTGCCCAGTATTGATTGTCCATCAACACCACTTGGGGGTAGAGGGACCCCTGGATCTATTTCAGTTGAAAGTTTGACTCAAGACTTGTGAGTTTCTGGAGGTAAGTGTGGAAGGTCTTAACACTCACATCCTGGTGTGCTACTCTGTACACTGGCCTGAAGCATCTTAGAAATTTGTTTTCTGTCTGGTGTGCTGTCTCCTGCCCACTGATCTCAGCATTCACAGGAGACTGAGACAGGAAAATCGAAATCACTGAATGAGTTCAAGGCCAGCCAGTGCTATTTAGCAAAGTGGCCCTGTGTCAAAAACCCAAAACAAACAAAAGAACTAAACTTTTGTTTCCAGATCTGGGGTTGCTTCTCATGCGCACGCCCTGTGGGTAGATCTGCTGTCCCTTAGCAACAGCTAGTTTATCAGTACTTAGATGAGTTACTTTCTCAAATAACCTAGAGCAGGAGATGGAATGGGGGTGGGGGGATTCTGTTTTGAGACAGAGCCTTTAACTCATGATCTTCCTGCTTCAGTACCTTAACGTTGGGATTATAGGTGTGGGCCACCAACAATGGCTGAAATCCCTAATCTTAAACTGACTACCAGGTTTATTTCTTCCTCTCGGAAGCCTGGCTGCTGTCGGGGCACTCTTCTCCCGAACGTGCCATAAACAAGGCAGGGACTCACCCGCCTGCAGCCCTGCGCAACCGGACAGTTAACACGGCGGCGACAGACAGAAGCAAGGCGGCGGCGGCGGGGGAAAGGCAGGCCAGGGCTCCCGGGGCACCGGCGGCGACAGCAGGGTAAAGGGCGAAGGCCGTGCGGGCAGCGGCGGCAGCGGCTGCAGGGGCGGTTCGGCAAGCAGCGTCGGCCGGCCACGCGCGCCCACGGGCCCTGGGGTGGCGGCGAGCGCGGCCTCCGGCAGCGGCGGCAGCGGCAGGTGCGCGGGCAGCGACGCGGGCGCGGGCAGGCGGGGCAGGTCCTGCAGGGCGAGCGCGGCGGCGGGCGGCGCGGGCACGTAGGCCTCGGGCGGCAGCTCGGGCAGTACCAGGTGGGCGCCGGGGCCCCAGGGCGCCAGAAGCTCAGGGCGCTGCGGGAGCGCAGGCAGCGGCGGCAGCTCGGCCAGGGCGAGCGCCGAGGGCGGCGGCGGTCGTGAAGTCAAGTCCGGAGGCAGCCCCGGCAGCGGCGGGTGCGGCAAGGACGTTGCGGGCGGCGGGGTGGGCGGCAGGGATGCGCGGGCCCGGCCCGGCCGAGAGTGCACGCGGGTGCGGGCGAGCCGCGGGTGCGAGCGGGAGCGTGGCCACCGTGCCGCCAGCTTGGAAGTTGTCGTCACCCCAGGGCCTGGCGGGCACGGCTAGCCACAGTCTGGGCCCCGGGCTCTGGCCACGAGCCGCGCTGTGGCCGGGCCAGCCAATTGGAGTGGCCTGCCGCGCGCCCCAGCCAATCAGGAAACGGTGCGCGTGCTTCTCCTATCAGTTACCCAATGGAAAACCTCAAAGAGCTTCATCACGTTCGTCTCCCTCATCCCAACCAATCACCGTGTCCCGTAGTGGCACAGTCGCCTCCCACTATCTTTGAGACTTAGTGGTGCTTACGCGCCCTGCGCGCCCCCACCTGGTTGGATGATATTAGAGGCTGCTGCATCCTCTGGACTGCTAAGCTGCACCTGGCATCAACAAGCTGCTCAAGATAGCCCTCGCACTCGTGATGTGATCCTCCTGCCTGCCTCCACCTCCTGGGTGCTAGGATTGCAGACCTGTGTGTCCACGGCCGGCTCATTCCAGTAAAAGAAAGGGGTATCATTATTCAAAAACAAAGTTTTGGACCAATGAGATGACTCAGCGTGTAAAGATGCTTGCGGCCAAGGCTACCGACCTGAGTTAGATCCTGGGGAACCCACCTAATGGAAGGAGAACACTGTCTCCAGCTAGTTGTCCTCTGACCGCCGCACCCGTGGCAGGAAAAAAGAAATGAAGAGAGGGAAGAGAGAAGGAGGAAGGACCCCAAAATATTCAAAAGTCAAGTTTTGGGTGGAGAATATAGTGCTTCCCTCGCATGCTTTTATTCCTGGAACCCATCCTCAGTACCACATGAACCAGGTGTTATGCCTGTAATACCAGAACTTGGGAAAAGAGAGATGGAGACCGGAAGATCAGAAAAAAATCAAGTAAGTATCTCAACTAAGTACCAGAGTTCAAGATCAGCCTAAGCTAGATGAGATTCTGGAAAAGGGGAGAGAGGAAGAGGGAGAGGGAAAGAGAGAACCATTGGTGGCCATATACAGCATCTCAAAGTTCCTAAAGTTTGTGAATGACAAATATGTGAGACTCTAACAAAGAAGAAAAAAATTGCTCCGGCATGATAGCGCACACATTTGACCCCAGCACTTGGAAGGCAGAGGCAGATGGATCTCTGTGAGTTCCAGGCCAGCTGGTGCTACAGGGAGACCCTGTCTCAAAACAAGACAAGAAAAAAGAAAAAAAAATCACGTGTGATGGCTCAGACCTGTAATCCAGGCATTTGAGATGTGGAGGCAATAGGATCAGGAGTTCGAGGCCAGTCTTGGCTATATAGCAAGTTTGAGGCTACTCTGGGCTTTGTCTCAAAAAAAATACAGAAACCAAATCAAACAAACAACAATAAAAGGAATAGAAAGAAAGGGGCCGATCACTTTAAAATTGAAGTATAGGAAATCTATAAATTCTATAAAACAGAATAATATCAGAATGATTCTGGGTAACAATGTGAATAGGGCTGGGGGTGTGGTAAGTGCTAACGTGTTTGAGGCAGGATTCCACTTCCACTCACCTCACTGAGACTGTGAATGGTGGCCATTGGGAACAGCTAGTGTTGGTTCACAATCCTATTCTCCAGTAAAGAAAAAAGCCTTGTAATTTGGTACACATTGTGAGACGAGGAGGAAGTATGTGGTGGTGGGGGGTAATTATTTGAGGTCAGTGTTCAATTGTACAACTTCAATTTGAACTCTTTCTTGAAGGACTATGTGTCCATATTTGCAAGCCCAAGAGGAGGAAATAAAGTGATAGTATCATGAGCTGACACAGGATGAAGACGAGTGACTGACTCTTAAAAAGGTTCAGAAGCATTCTGCAATCAGTAGAATGCTGACCTATTCATTTCCAAGAACCCTTGAGTGCTTATGAAGATGTTGTTTTTGAGATTTGTGCCTCTGCTCCATTTAGATCAAGAGACTCAAGCAGAAGATATTTGTAATTGAGAGGATTTTTTTATTTAACTGGTTTTTGGTTCTAGAACCTGATTCCACAGCCTTGCACTCTCTGACTGAGCTATATTCCAGGCCCTGGTGTTTGTAATTGCTTAAGATAGTAAATTTAGTTGACCAAGTTTGTAAGCCAGTCTAAAATTCTAATTTGTAATCTAATTGGGCATTAATCGAAGAATGTGAAAGTTAATTTTATATCCAAATTATTAGTGATATTTGACTGTATCTGGAAGGAACATGAGATTTTTGAGCCTGGCTAATTCTACCACTTGAGAAAAGGAGGTAGGAAGGTCTGGAGTTCAAGGCTAGCCTCAGCTGTATGACAATTTGGAGGCCAGTGTGGATTACACGAACTGTCTCAGAAACCAGACATAAACCAGGACCAGTAAGATGTTTTGGCGGGTAGAAGTGCTTGGCATACAAGCCCAACAGATGACCTGCATTTAAGCCTTGGAACCTACAGTATAAGGAGAGAACCAACTCTGAAAAGTTGTCCCCTGACCTCCACATTCTGGCAGTGATATGCATGCACCCACCCTCCACACACATCATACACACACAATAATAACAAATTTAAATTAAATAACAAAAAAGAATATGAGGTTCTTCAATAATTTTATTTTTTAAGATAGGGTCTCACTATGTAGCCTAGGCTCGGCCTTGATCTCTCAGTTCTCTTACCTCAGCTTCCACTAGGACACAGGTATGAGCCATCCTACTCCACTTCTTTAATCACTTTAATGAATGGATTATAAACAAAACACAATTTATAGTGTTCTGCATGGTAAAAGCTCCCTGAGTCCTAGACCTCAGTACCTCAGAATGTGCTCTTATTTGGAAGTAGGTCGTTTTCAGTCCTGGGTATCAAACCCACGGTATTGAGCATGCTAGACAAGTTCTATACCACTGAACTACATCCCTAGCCAAAAGCCCCCTAAGTTGGACATGCTTTCCCCACTAGACTGTTACCAAGTGAAACTGCTCCCTGAAGACAGGGGTCAAGTCAGTTTCATTGTCATATTATCTTCCATCTGGAGCACAGCCCCTGGCACAGAAGTATGTTGCACTTTGGTGAATGAATGAGGGAGCATATGAGGTGCTGTGAGCTGTACCACCTTCATCAAAGTCAGTACTTCTTTATGGCACATAGAGGCAAGCAGGGAATTGTATGGCTTTTATTAACACTTCAGCCCAGAGGAACTCCCAGGCTGGGCAGTGCCCCAGGTAAGTCCCAAGATACGTCCTTCTGTGCACCTTCTGACCAGTGTGTAGCACAGTCTCTCAGGACGGGAAGAGGACAGGCTCTGTGCTCAACATTTCCCAGAAGCGCAGTGGCCTGGAAAGAGGCAGAATAGAGTCTAGGGAGGGACAAGGCACTGGTGAGGTCTCTGAAGTCATCTCCAGCAGTCCCTGGGCCTAGGAGCTTGCTATCCTTGCAAAGGAGTGGGGACACCTGGAGGGATGACAGTGGTGACTCCCAGGTCTTACCTCTATAACCATTTCCCAGCTGGCCATTGGTGTCTGTCTTCAGCTCAGGACTCCCTACAACACAGATGACAAACCAAGAGGCGACTGGGTCACCAGGGTGCTTCTGCCCACCCAGCTCCTTCACCCCAGGCCCATGAAGATGCCGGCTCACCAAAACGCTCTGGGCCCAGCTCTGGTCTCAGCTGCCCATTGCTCCCTGGGATAGAGGAAGGATAGCTGAGCTGCACAGCCCAACTTTCCCACCCAAAACAGCATTCAGAATAAATTCAGGGCCTTCCCCTTAACCTTATCTATTCTTTTCTTTTTTAAAAAATTTTTATCTATTTTTATTTTATGTGTATGAGTGTTTTTCCTGCATGTATGTGCACCCATTTCATGCAGTGCTTGCAGAGGCCAAAAGAGGGTGTCTTATCCCCTGGATCTGAAGTTAAGGGCTCTTGTTAGCCACCATATGGGCGCTAGGAAACAAACCTGGGTCTTCTGCAGGAGCAGCCAGCACTCCTAACCCTGGAACCATCTCTTCAGCCCCGGCCTTATCTTTTCTTACTCAATCTCTCCTGTCCCATCAAGCCATTCCCTCAGCTATGCGGGTGCTCCCTCCATCCCCACATCCATGTGGGCTGGGTCTGGACTCAGGGCCCTGACGTCACCCAGTCACCCCTACCCACACTCATTCATATAATCCATTACCTGTCTGGCTCCCAAGCCTTGAATATCCATATCCTGGCTTCATGCCAGTCCCCCAAGGCTTGCGGGCCAGCCAGGGGGAGCCTTGCAGGGCCCCAGCCTGACCTGCCGGAGGAGAGCTGGTATGAGTGCCCATCCCCCAGAACTGGGCACTCAGGAGGCCCCAGTCAAAGGACTTTGGAACCCCCTTTCCCCATCCTTGCTGGGTCAAGTCTTACCATCTCTCTCAAGGGCTGGAGCTGCTGCTTTAGGGTATACAAGGGCCTCATCCTCATGTCCTGCAAAAGATCAATTATTACTTCCAGCTGCCTGGCCATGTTCCATCCTCTCCTTCACTGTATTTGGTCCCCAGTGTCCAACTCACCATTCCTAAAACCACTGGCCACTGGAAACCCTGGAGGATGAAAGAGAAGATTAGAGGTGGAGGTGATGCCGAGTCTAGCCTCCCCACCCCAGCCTCTTTCCCACCCCTGTACCTGGCTGTGGATAGGTCTCTGGGAAGATTCCAGCTTCCAGAACTCCATTCCCATAATGGAAACCTTCATGATAGATTGGATCGGGGAGGGAAGGGAAGGAGCAGGGTGACTGGATGACCAGCTCTCCACAAGGAGAGTCTAAGACTGGCTCAGATCTCAGAGGCAGAGTCTAGCCTAGCCTAGTGGTACAGGTCTCTGATTGCAGCTACTTGAGAGGTTGAGGCAGGAGCAGCAGAAGCTCAAGGCCTGCCTGGACTATACAGCAAGATTCTGTCTCAAAACAGAAAGGGAAAAGATGCCGAGATGGCCGAATGGGCAAAGTGCCTGCTGCCCATAAGCCTGATGAACTAAGTTTGATCTGTGGAACCTAAATAAAGGTGAAAAGAGAGAATTGATTCCATAAAATTGTCCCCTAACCTCCAGATGCACCCCATGCACATGTACCCCCCAGAATAATACATTTTTTTAAAATAGAAAATTGAGGCTGGAGAGATGGCTCAGTGATTAAGAGCACTTTGCAGAGGATCTTGGTTCTAATTCCAGCACCCACATGGCAGCTAATAACCATTCATAACTCCAGTTCCAGAATATCCAATGCCCCCTTCTTCCTCTGTAGGCACTGCATGACACAGGTGCACTGACATACATGCAGGCATAACACTCATATGCATAAAATAAAGTAAAAACAAACAATTAGAAAGCAAAAAGAGAGCTGGAGTATCTGGCTGCTTCCACCTGGATCACTCTTTTACCCGCCTCATCTAACCTCGTGTAACTTTCCTGCCACCACCTCCAGGCAGCCTTCCCTGACTTCCTTTCTGAACAATTTCTAAAGATGCTTTCTTCTCATGTGCTTTTAGCTATTACTCTTCCCTTACCCAAGGCAGGATCACAACTAGCAATGGCCACCTTTGGGTAGCCAAGTGGGTGTTGGGTGAGTAAAGAGTGGGGCAGAGACAGACACACAGAGAAGTGCTGGCCATGAGATCGATTCCAACTTGAGCCCAGATGGGCACCTACGAGGGCTCACCAACTTTCTGCAGCTTGAAGCCATCACGGAAGCCTGCGGGAGAGGAGACTGTGGGTTAAGAGATGACTCTGGCCATTGCTTTCCCTCTTCCTGGGGATGGAAGACAGAAAGGGATAGGGGGAGGGAAGGGGAAGGAAGGAGGGAGGGGAACAGCTTTCTCACCTAATTCTGTTTCTGCTCCATAGCCATTGGAGGGCTGGTAACCTGTGAGGAAGGCAGAGTCAGCAATGAGGCGTGGAGACTTTGCTGACCCTCTTGGGGCCAATGGAACTAAGGGAATCTGAGGAAAAAGCAGAAGCTGATCCTATGTACATGGAAAAGAACCAGAGGAAGAACTTAGAGAAAGCAGCAAGAGACATTGAGGGTAAACTATAGGAGGGTCGACGTGACCTTAGGGTGGTACCCGGACAGCTGAGGCAGCTGGGGAGTAAGCATGATGGAAGGGCTGATACCTCTGAGGCAGGGACAGAGCAGTGGGGGTTCGGCCCTCTGAGATCCAGGGCTTGGGGATAGACAGACTCACACCTGCTTTCTGAGGCTTCCGTCCCCACTGGATGGCCGGGGTTGGTGCTAGGAAGCCAGGGGGAGCAGTAGTGAGCCCAGCACGGACCTTTCTGGACTTCAGCATCCGGACAGCAGGATATGGGGCCAGTCCCAGCCCTCCCAGAACCACATGCCTCCTGACACCCCCAGCCCTGGCTGCACACTGACCTGGAAATCTGCCATTCTTCCCTGAGGGTGGGGGCTGGGATTTTAGTCTCCCGCCTCCTTTGCCTGAAGGGACCCCTGGAGTGGGAAGCCTGGGGAGGAGCGGTGGACTGACTCCCCCATTGCAGGGACCTGGATGACAGAGGGAGACAGAGGAGAGGCTGACTCCAGGCAGCTGCCCACACTGCCACCTGGAGGAAGCCACGGTTTGCAGTTGCTTCCAGGGCATGCTCAGCATTCCCAGGGATGTGGACCAGGTGTGAGCCAGCCTAGCTTCTGTGTGTCACACTGTTTACAGGGGGATAAGGTGGACCAGACAGGCAAGAGGTTGTCCTCACCCACCCTTTCCTCCCAGCCACACCCCTTGTCCCTCTGGTTTGAGTGTTTACCTGGCCGGGCTGCCATCCCATTTCCATTGCTGTATCCTTGAGAAGAAAAGCAGGAAGTGAGGGGTAGGCTAGGTTGGGGTCTGCAGGAGATGAAGGGGGGGAGCAGGACAGAGGTAGAGGGGTCTCTCACCTGTTTTTGGAGGTTTTGCACCCCCTCCCAAGCCTGGGGAAGACAGGGAGGCCTAGTCACAAATACACACCCTTCCCTAAGAGTGAACCTTCTGTTCTTTCTCTTCCTCCAGCATGTACCTGGTGGGAGCCCCAGCTCATTCCCTGGCATGTACCCTGGGAAGACAGCAGGCTGTAAGAACAGGGGCTGACATGGGGCCAGGGGCATCTGGGAAGGCAATAAAAGGGACACAGAGGGCCTCGCCTGGCTTTGGAGGTTTCCCACCCCCTCCCAGGCCTGAGGAGAGATGAACAGAACATGAAGGACAGGCAGACCCACCTTGACTCTACCCGTCCCAGGGCTAGTTCTGCCTGTGGCACCCTCTTCCCCCTTCCTTGATCCTCACCTGGCTGGGGCCCTTGTCCCAGGAAGGCTCCATTTCTGTACCCTGTGGAGACAAAGTGGGGTTACCTCTCCTCCACAGGCCTCTCTAATCCCTGGCTTCTGGCCCTCAGTGCTCACCCCTCCCTTTCCAAGTCCATGGCTGATGGGAACCATAAGATCTGGGGGGACAAAGAGAGATGAAGGACTCTGGCAATGGCCCAGGGTGGGGGTGGGGGAGGTGGGAGGAGCCTCAGACAGCACAGAGCTCTACCCTTCCAACCCGCTCCCCACCCCCGCATAGCTCTGCGGAGCTGGAAACAGAAAGTGAGCAGGAGGAAAGAACTAAACTTAGGGAGGAGGGGCCTTTGGCCTCCTTCAGAGTTAGGCCAGAAACTAGACTCCCTTAGCCTGTCCCTGGCAGGTTGATGGGGAAGGTGATAGGAAAGCTGGACACAAACTCCCTCACCTGGCTGCACTGCAGGCCCAGTCCCACTCCTAAATCCTGGAGATACAGAGGAAGGAGGGCATCAGTGAAGGGAGGAGTGCTCAGAGGGCTGGGGAGTAGGCAGAGAGCAGGGCTAAGGCTGGGCTCACCCGGCTTCTGGGGCTTCATGCTCCCTCCATAGCCTGGAGGAAATACACGGAGCAGGTGAGGAATGATAGGTTCCTTGCCTCTGGGCCTCCCCAGAAGCCTGGCCCTGCCCCTACCTGGTGTATTGCCATTTTGAGCAGCAGCGCCTGCGGGAAGATGAGGGAGATCTTGAATATGGGCTGTTGGGGAAGAGGCCAGGATGGGGAGTCCCTTCAATGTTCCTGTCCTCTTCCCCATGACTGCCAGTGTCCTTACAGACTTCCTTCCGTTTAGGAACTAAGGGCTGGCCTCAGAGTAGGCATAGACAATCCCCCAACCCCAATGTGCTTAGAGACCAAGGGTGGGTGATAAGGACAGAGATGGAGAAAAAGGACACAAGTTGTCCTCACCTGGCTTCTGAGGCTTCCCTAAACCTGGCAAGAGACAGAGAGGGGCTAGCTGGAGTTAAATCAGGGAACCCCCTCAGCCTATCCTCCTGATATCTATCTCCAGCCTTTCTACCTACCTGCTCCATCTTCCAACTCCCCAAGACCCATTCCCAGAAATCTGTACCTGTCTGGAGACCCAGTCCATTTCCATTGCCATATCCTAGGGAGAGAAAAGGGTTGGGGGCTCAGGAAAGACTAGAGGGAGGCTCTTCCCTCCCTGGCCCCCTGGTTCCCTAGCTCAGAGGGCTTTACACGCTTCCCAACCCTGTGAAGGGAGACACAAATACTAAGCCCCAGGCTAGATCTGCATGCCATTCAAGCAGGCTCTACCTTCATGGTTCCTGCCCTCACCCTTTAAGAGGTTTGGCCCTGCCCTACGGTCCTCACCTGGCTGGACTCCTGTTCCAGGGAAGACCCCAGCTCCTAGCCCATTCCCATATCCTGAAGAGAGATGGAGGGAAGGAGGCATGGTGGGGGTGCTTATGGCTTCAGGGGTGCATAGTCAGGGGGGTGGAACCAAAGTAAGAAGACTCACCTGGCTTCTGGGGCTTCCTACCCACTCCAAAACCTTCAGGAGACATGCACACCAGGTAAACTCTACGAATATCATCTCGAAGTCTCCAGTCCCTCCCGGTCCCTACCCCTACCTGTTCCAAATCCATTCTGGGCTGTCGGGCCTGTGTGGAGAAGAAGGTGGGATTTAGAGTTCAGCTAAGATGGAAATGAAGGTCTCTAGAACTAGAGTCCTGGAGGCCTCCTCCCAGCAGCCCCTCAGTTTTGTACCAATTTTGCCTCTCTGAGGCCTAAGAGGGGAGCACAGAAGGACCCCCTAGATGTGGGTCCTGAAGGTCCCCATCTCACCTGGCTGGGCTCTTAGACCATTCCCATTCCCGAACCCTGGGGGGACAAGTGGAAGAGGAGGTAAGAGGCAGGAAGGAGCTCTGAACTTGAACTTTGATGGAGACAGAACCACTGGCAGGAGTGAGACTCACTTGCCTTCTGGGGCTTTCACACACACACCCAAAAGCCTGAGGGGGAAATGGGGACCAGATGAGGACCCCCAGGACTACCTCTCTCAGAACCCTAACATCCTGACTCCAGCCTCTCCCAGTTCCCTGATACCTGCTTCATAGCCATTCTGATCTGGGGTACCTGTGTTGACAGGAGGGATGAGCGAGGAGCAAAAAGCGCACAGTTAGTTCTGCCAGAAACCAGGGACCCTGAGAACTCCGCCAACCCTCCTCCTCATTCAGCAGCTCTGCCCTCCAAAGCCTAGGAGGAGAGCAGAGGCTGGAGGCATGCAGACTCCACCCACCACCATCACCTGGCTACACTCCCAGCCCCAGTGCATTCCTGCATCCTGGAAGCACAGAAGGATGTGAAAATAAGGGAAGGGGAGTTCAGGACTGAGGGGACACGCCTCACCTGGCTTCTGGGGCTTCACACCTCCATAACCTGGAGGAAATAGAGGGAAGCAAGGTAAGGGACTTGGGGTTCCCATTTAGAGGCTTCCCTAGGAGCCCCGCCCTGCCTCCACCTGGTCTGTGACCATTATGAGGTTCAGAGCCCAGTGAAGAGAAAGAAAGAAGCTCTGAAGATCCAGCCCTGTTTCTAGAACTGCCCAAAGCCTGAAGCTCTCCCTCCAGCCACCCACCTCACAGCTATGCATGAACCTTAAGGGGGATGATTCTGTGTGGCTGTGGGCTCTCTCCTAAAACCTTTCTTGTTTTCCTTTCCCATCCTGAGATACAGTAGCCTCTGAGTGTCGAAACCCATAGTGCTTTTGACACTGTAGACTGTTACCCTGCCTGAGCCTCTGCTGCCCCCAGATTCGGGGATCTGGCAATCCCTCACTCTCTGTCCTGCCCCTCTTATGTCCTCTGCTGCTTCTCAGTCTCCTTTCAGGTTCTAGAAGGTGACAGTTCCTGTCTTCTACAATGGGCCTTTACTACCTTCTTGGGCCCAGCTCTCTAAAGCTACCTGGGTCCTTCCTTGGGTGTTTCAACCAGCCAAAAAGTGGTCTCCATCAACACTAGCTCCTGCCTCCCTGGTCCCTGAGCCATTTCTAGAGCCTGCATCCTCTTCCTGTGGACCTCTTTTACTTTCTTTCAAGCCTCCACCAATTTTGAATGGCTTCTACTCCCTCTGTCTTAGAATGCTCGAGGCGGCTCTCATTATCAGCCTTGGTACCATGCTTTGTACTATCTACACATACTGTGCACCCTGGGCTCTGGGAGGGCCAGGATTCAGTCCCTGGGTACCTAGAACAGGTATGGTCTGGTCCATGGACTGTTTTGTTAAATGAGTGTTTGCTGTGTGAGGCTAAGTTGGAAGATAAGTAGGTGAGTCTCACTTGATTTCTGGGATCTTAGTTATCCCCAAGGCCTGGAGAACAAGAGAGACCGATAGGCCCCCACATTAGTACTCCAGGGTTGCTCACAAAACCATAGGTTCTTACCTGGCTGGGCTCCAGCTCCTGGGAAGGCCCCAGCCCTCAGCCCATTTCTATTCCCAAGTCCTGGGAGACAGTGAAAGGAAATGAAGGGAGATTAGGAACCTGAGTGGAATGTAGGCATAAAAACAAGGGCCTCACCTGGTTTCTGGGGTTTTCTGACTCCTCCAAAGCCTGAAAGAGACATGAGCAGCTCACGTGCCCTCATCTCCAGGCTGGCTTCCCTCAAGGAATTCAGTCCTGAGCTCCCTACCTCAGTTTCTATCCTCTTTTTACCTGCTCCAAAGCCATTCTGAACTGCAGGACCTGATCAGGGAAGAGGTAGGACACACAGGAAATACAGACGTGCCAAGGTGCAAATGAGGCTGGGCTGGTCAGTTCCTGGTTCTATCAGCCCTGCTCATGGACCTGTTCTCTCACTCTTTGAAACCCCTCCGATTTGACCTTTAAGTTCCTTTTCTTTGGGTTTTTTTGTTTGCTTTTTGTTGGCTTGTTTTTTAGACACGGTCTCTTGTAGTCCAGGCTTGCCTCGAACTCACTATTGGCTGAGGATGACCCTGAATGCTTGATCCTCCTGTCTCCACCTCTCAAGTGCTAGGATTTTAGACTTGTGCCACCATGCCCTGTTTTTTTTTTTTTGCAACTGGGTTTTGCTTTGCAGCTCCAGCTGGCCTGGAACTCACTATGTCCCCCAAGCTGGCCTGAAACTCTTGATCCTCCTGCCTTTGTCTGCAGGAGTTTTGATTCTTAGCTGTGGGTAAGCTCATCAGCCTGGATATAGTTGAGCTTGAGCAGCATGGTGTCCATAGGACTCAATCAGGCCTGGCTCAGGAATGCACTTGGGAGACTGATTAAAGAGTGACCTGCTAAAAGCTTGAGCTACTAGGTCCCAGTGTGGGGGCTCAGACTTGACATCTCTCTCAATGCACTCACCTGGCTAGACCCCCAGGCCATTTCCATTGCCAAATCCTACAGGGAAAGGTGGGTGTGAGCAGGGGTTTTGAGGAGGGCTTAGGTATTAAATAAGATCACAGGTGGGTAGGGGCAGAACCAAGACAAGGGGAAGAGCTGGTCCCTGCTCACCTGGTTTCTGGGTCTTCATGCTAGCTCCAAAGCCTGGGGGAAGACCCAGGAAGACTGACCCCACCCACCCCCCATTGTCTTACCAGAAATCAACTTTACTTTCTTTATTTCTTTATTTCGGCACTGGAGATTAACTTTAAGGCCTCACACATGCTGGGGGAGTGCTTTACCACTAAACTATATATCCAGTCTTTTGTTTTTAACCTTTGTTTTAAAATTTTTATTATTTTGGTTTTGGAAATATATATTATATAGTGCTAGCTGGCCTGAAAGTCACTATGAAGCTAATCTTAACTCAAGGATCCACCTGCTTCTGCCTTCTGTGTGCTGAAATCAAAGGTATGTGCCATCATGCCTATTTTAATATTTTTTAAAATTATTTGATGTTTTTAATACACATATATGGAATGAATTGGTTATTTTCACCCCATTACCTTCTTTTATCTCTCCTTCATTATTTATTTAAGATTTCATTTATTATTTTTTATGTATGTGAATATTTTGCCTGAAAGTGTGTAAGTGCATCATGTGTGTGCAGTACCCTTGGAGGTCAGAAGAGGGAATCAGATCCCAGGTAAGTAGAGTTAGAGATGACTAACTCACCATGTAGGTTCTGGGAATTGAACCTGGGTCCTTTATAAGAGCAGCAAGTGCTCTTAACCACTGAGTTATATCTCCAGCCCGTATTTATTTATTTTTTGAGACAAGGTCTTACATAGGCCAGGATGACTTTGAGCTCCCTATGAACCTAAGATAACCTTGAACTCCTGGTCCTCCTGCCTCTATCTCTCAAATGCTGGGATTAGAGGTACAAATCACCAAGCCTAAGATTAAACCAGGACTTCACGTGTGCTAGGCAAGCATTTCAGCCAGTGAACTACATCACCAGCCCCTACTTTTTATTTTTGAGACAGGGTCTCCCTAAGTTTTCTAGTCTGGTCTTCAGTTCTCTAAGTAGCCAGGCAGACCTTGAACTTCCTGATTGCCCTCTTTCAGCCCCCCAAAGTAGCTTGGATTACAGGCTTGCACCACCAGGCCTGGCTCCAGAAATCAACTTTCTGCCCTCCCAGTCCCTGACTTTTCCTAGATGCTCCCTCACCCTCGCCGCTATGTCCCCAGGAGCCCTGACCTGGTTGAGCTCCAACTCTTGGGAAGGCCCAGGCTCCTCTTCCATTCCCATTGCTAAACCCTGCGAGACAGATCAGGAGGGACTTAAGGGAAGGCCAGGCCAGGTAGGGTGGGAGTGGGCTGGACAAGGACATTAGGACAGGCAGGCCCCACCTGACTTTGGAAGTTTCACACCCCGTCCGATGCCTGAGAAGGAAATAGAGACCATGTAAGGAATACTGAACTCCCCAGGACCCCAACCCTCTCACATGCCCCAGCTTCTCCGCCCTTCCTCTACCTGCTCCATGGCCATTTTGAAGTGCAGGGGCTGTCGGGGAGAGAGGCAGAGGCTGCAGCCAGGCCAATGTGAGGCTAGGCCACGGTGTTCTGGACCACTCCCATGATTTCCCAACCAAAGACCACCAGCAGTTCTCTCAGGGAGCATGCTCAGAAAGCAAACTAGACCTTTCTGGAGACCACTTCTCAAACCATATGTCTGGTAGGCAATGAAAGGACCCATCTTTGGGAGATAACATAGTGACAAAGATGGGGACTGGGAGATTTGGGACCTAGAGATGACAACCAAGCTGTCAATATTGCTTCATAGTGGGGAGAAAAGATGACAGAACAGGAGACAGACAAGGGGCAGGTCTTCCTCTCACCTGATTTCTGAGGTGCCATTGCCCCTCCCAGACCTGAGAGAGACAAAAGTAGTTGACATCAGACCCTATCCTGAGATTAAAGGTGGGCTGTGAGCTCTCTCCACTCCTCCCTTCAGGCCCTGTCTCAATCACTCTCACCTGGCAGGCTTCCCACCCAAGGAAAAGTACTGATACCTAAGCCATTTCTGCCATTAAATCCTGGGGAGAGGGTGGTAGGCTACGGGTAGGCACATTTGAGGGAAACAGGTAGAAATGTGCAATGATGGAACCAAGACATGGGCAGGCAGGATCTCCAGGCACCTGAGTAGATGGGGAGCTGAGCCTTGCCCTTCCCCAAAATCCACCTCTCCCCTCCTGGTCCCAGGGACCTTACCTGGCTGAGCTCCCACCCCTGGGAATGTTCCAGCTCCTAGCCCAGCTCCATGTCCTGGAACAGTACCAGTGAAAAGAATAAAGAGGGATCAGGGCTCCAGAGAGAGAGCTCAGTCTCTAGAGGGGTTTGGGGGCTTCACATTCCTCCAAAGCCTAGAGAATGAGATGAGATAGATGAGGGGACCCCTAGGGGCCAAGTCTCCTTCCCAGGCTCTTTACTCCATATCCATTCTGAGCTGAGGGGCCTAAGGACATGATTGGGGCCCAACTGAGGTGACCACAACAGCAAGACTCTTTGTTCTCCTCTCCCCAAACCTGACACCAGAGGCTATCTGTGGTCTTTCCGGCCCACCTTTCCTAAGTCTACAGTTTTGTCTCCCTGAGGCCTAGGAGAGTTAATCAGGTGACTGTCACCACATGCCCAATCAGGCAAACTCAGTGCGGCTCCCACCCCCCAATCTTCCTATACTTCACCTGGCTGGGCTGCAGCACTTGGAAAAGCTCCTGTGTCCTGCCCATTGCCATGGGCAAAACCTGCAGAGACAAGGCAGGGAGTCAGAGAGGGACAGGGGAGACCACAAAGGTGGGGAGGAACGGGAGCATCTGAGGAAGGCTCACCTGGCTTTGGAGGTTTCACACCCCCTCCAACACCTGAGAAAGAGATGAGGGTCAGCTGAGGGTCTCAGAACTCCCCCATCCCAAGGACATCCTCAGAATCTGGTTCTCAGCTCTCCATGGCAGCCCCATTTCTACCTGCTCCATAGCCATTCTGAACTGAAGGACCTCTAAGGAGAGAGAGATCTGAGCTGGGGAGGTGTGGGGTCCCAGCTGAGGTGGGGGCATAGGAGCCCTGGACTCCTGCCTGGGTCCAAGCCAGAAATCAACAATCCTAAGTCTCCCTGACCCCCATCACTCTTTGGTTCTTGACTGGGAGGTGAGAGAGGACACCCAAAATGCCACCTCCACAGGATTCACCTGGCTGGGTTTCCGGCCTGTTGTTTCCATTCCCAAATCCTGGAGAGACACAGATGGAGGTTAGGGGTATGAGAGAGAGATAAGGAGACAAACAGCTGGACTGGGGAAGGGCTCACCTGGCTTCTGAGGTTTAGCATTCCCTCCAAAGCCTGGGGGAGAGACTAAAAGCGGGTGAGTGACCCAGGAGCCCAGGCTGAGGGAACCACCCACTGGACCTTCCCACCTTCTGGGCTTCTGTTCAGATCTGAGGACATGGATGAGTGGGTGTGGCATCCCTCCTTCCTTATCCCTAGTGCCCAGTGAACCCAGGGGACATACTGGGTCAGCCTGGTCTGTCTCCCTCCCTCCATCCCTCCATCCCTCCTCTCCCTCCCTCCCTGTTTGTTGGGAAGGGGAGGGAACCATAGGGTATTACACTATAGCAACCTGGAAATCACCATGACTTGAACTCTTAAACTCTGAGTTCGGGGATTACAGGTGCGACCCACTCACTCAGCTGCCCCGTTTCTGAAATGTCTGCTTACTTCCATCAGCTTTCCCTGCTGCTCTCCTGCCCTCCCTTACAGGAGAGAGACCAAAGTGACCCGCCCCTTAGTCCTCAAGCTCTCACTTTAACACACCTGCTCCCAGTCCACCTGGGGGGGGGGGGCTGTAGCCTAGAGGGAAAATGAGTTTAATTTAGGGGACCAGAAGGACAGGCGTCTCTGGGCCACTCTGACCACCCCCAGACAATTTTACCTGATATATAGCCATTTGGGCTTCCGAAGCCTGTGGAGTTGGGGAGAATGAGATTAATTTAGGAGGGAGCCAGGAAGTCTAAATGAGGAGGCCCTCTTGTAGCAGGAGGGGGTAGGCCTAGAGTCGGGGGAGCAGTCTGGCAGTCGGGGACTGAAACATGGGTGGCTGGTATGGAGAAAGGTGCCCAAGCTGTGCCCCTAGATATCTGGGGGTCAGAGCCCTACTTTGTCCTCCTCTTTACTTATGTATATACAGCGTCCTCTCCAGTCTCAGTTCTGAGGGTCTTTGATTCTTTCCTTTCATGAAAATCCCCTTCCCCTCTTTATCCTCTTTCCTCACAACTCAGAGCTCAGAGAAAGGGATCCTTCGTCCCATCCTTAGAACCACAAGCCCTTTCATGACACCCAACCCCACCTCCCACAGCCCCTCAGCCCTCTAGCTCACTAGTCCTCACTCCTGTCCCACCTTGATACTCTGCATTTTTGCTGCCAGAACCTCTCTTCTCTCTCCTGTCACAGCCTGCCTTCCCTTCTAGACCAGCTCCAGGCCCTCCTCCAGGGGCCCCATGTTCTAAAGAATAAAATTCTCAACTTTTCCAAGAGTATGAATATCTGAGCTCCCTACCCTTGAGCAGACATTGATAATGCCGCCTCCTGGGAAAACAGGGAGGGGACCCAACCTCTCCTGGGCTTCACATCCGGAACATTCCCCAGAGAGCTCCCAGCCCGATGGCGTGGCAGAGATATGCCCTCCCATAATGCCAGTGTCCAGAAGGCTACTTACCTTTCCCTGCGTTAGGAGGGAGTGCGGGCAGTCCTAGGGGAAGCAAAAGGCACTATTCAGGGTCGGGACCCCAGAGACTGACCCAGACACCTACCTCCTGTGTCCCTAAAACCTTCCTCATCTGAATTCTCTGTTATCCCAGACTCCCCACACCCCCAATTCTCCTTTTTTCTCTCACTCTGGAACTCAGGAATTTTTTTTAAGATGGGTTTACGTAACCCAGGCTGACCTCAGACTCATTTGTAGTCATGTAGTCAAGGATGACCTTGAACTTCTGATTGTTCTGTGCCACCTACCAGGTTCTGGGATTAAGAGAAGTGTGCTGTCATGCCCAGTTTGTGTGGGATTGAGTCCTGGATTTGTACATGCTAGGCAAGCACTCTACCAACTGAGCTCTATCCCCAGCCCTGGAACCTGGGCATCTCACTCATGTTCTAATAAAATCTCAGCCCCAGTCAGCTTCCCAAGACCTCCCCAGCATCCCACCCTCACCGCCTTGCAGGGTCTCAGAAGTCAGGCACAGCAGGAAGAGGGCCACAGAAAAGACCCAAGTGCCCATGATGCTGGGGGAGTGGGAGGGCTCTGCACCCTTTGGACCTTTAAACAGCTCTTCAAGGAGGGGCCCTCACTCAGGCCCCCAGCTGTGAGGAACAGAGATTCTGCTTGCAGACTCCAGGAGACCAGTCCCCTAGCCCCCCTACAGCAGGGCAGGAGTCTAGTCCCCTGGACCTCTCCTCTCATCCATCATTGGTGCTGACAGCTGGGTTAACTGCTCCCCTCTACCCCCAGTCTCCTCCACCCGTCAGTGACTCTGGTCCTGGCGCCAGGCCGGGAGATTCAGATGTCCCCCCAGCAGCTGCTGAGAAGCAGGCACTTTAGGCCCAACCCAAACACAGCTGTGGAAAAGGTGGGAGAAGGGCCAGAAACATGGGTATGGCTGGCACAGAGTCCCTGAAAGTGTTACTGTGTTGCTGAGACAGCTACAGGGCAAGTGGAAGATGTGACAGTGTATCAGAAACTGTCTGACAAGCAGCTGTACCTATCAGCGATAGCCTGCTGTCCTGTCTGATCCCTCCATGGATTACTAGAAACAGTCCTTTGGTCCCCAGCTGAGGATTGGCTTGCCAGAGGGGACCTCAGCCTCCAACCCCAGGTCCAGGCTCCTCCGCCTTCCATTAGGGACAGTGACACCCAGAGATGGGATATCTGTTTTCTGCTGTTGTACCTCTATTTTATACATGCACTGACTCTAACTTTAGAGATCAACTCAGAGTCTACTACTTATGATGGATGGGGCTGGCTATGAGGGTACCTGGGGACTTGAAGCACTTTTCTTCCCTAGGGGCTGAGAAGTTGAACCTGGATCTAGGCTCCTTGTAGGGGCTTGGCAGAGAGTTGATAGGAGAGGCCTGGGATAAGCCAGGGTGGGGTCTGGCTGGCAGAAGGCCCCACTCCTTCCAAAGTGAGTCTGTAGACCCTGCTAAGCTGGTCAAGGATGGCATTGATTCAGCCCTCAGTCCTTGGACCCAAGTCCAGAAAGCTCCACACCCTGTCTGCCTGCTGGCTTTTCCTCTGCCCAGCCAGTCCTCCTGGAGCCTCTAGATGAGGAGGCCACTCATCAAGGCTAGGGTAGAGGTCTGGAGAGTCACTGCAAGGAAGGGACAATGGGGACTTCTTGACATGAGGCTCCTGAACCCACCACACTTCCAAGCCCAGTCCAGGTGCTAGCAGACTGCAAACTAGTAATCAGCACCCCTCATTCACAGATCAGTCACAGCACTGAGCCGTCCTGCAGAGGGAGCAGTTCACCACACTCAGGGCCCCCTTGCATCCCGAGCCGCACACTGCTAATGCTGTCTCCCGGCCTGTGCTTGTACCTATAGATACACACACAGAAAAACGCCTCTGATATCCCTCAAAGACCTACCTTTGTGCAAGATCCCTTTGCTGATTTCAGGGCTCCTCACCCCAGCACCTCAGCATGGCAGCACCCAGCAGGCCCAACTCCTTTCATGCCTGGAGTCTAGGAGCCTGGACCTTTTACTAGTCACTGGGAGGGACCCAGGAGTAGCCTCTGGCCCCAACCACGCCATAAAAGCTCAGGACAACTGAAATATAGATTTCCTGCCAGGCTACCTGCTCCGCCCCATGGCCACAGGCCACTGTTCCCTGGTCTCCACAGAGGCCCCTCTCTGGTGGTTAGCAGACAGGGTGCTGAGTTGGCCAAGGACCATTTGACAGTCATTTCTCCTTTCTGAGGCTTGGTACTTTCCTTTGAAGTGATGACAGGAAGAGTCCCTTGGGCAGGGCTATTGAAAATTCTCCTTGTTTTCAGGTGGGGACACAGAGGCAGAGAGGGGAAGGCAAGTGGCCTAGATGGTTTAACTCCGAAGTGGTGGGGCTGAGGTCTGATCCCAACCAGTCCAGGAGGTCCAGGGTCCTCTCTCCTGCTCTCTTGGCCATCTCCATGCTTTTGGGAAGGGTGCAGGCCTAGTTACATCAGTCTGCTTTAGGCCTGGAACAGCTGAGGGCCCCCTAAGCAGTGCCAGACACACAGGACTCACTCTCAGGGTGCCAGAGAGACAGGCAGGGAGACTCCAAGGGGCCACATGGTAGTACATGCTGAATGCTTGGCTAGCACCAGGCTGCTAGGGAGCTGGCATGAGCTTGTAGAAAATGCCAGCCAGCCTGGGTGCTTGAGCCAGCTTGATGGCTGCTCAGAGCCTACACTATCACCACTCCTATCCCCAACATAGCCAGTCCCCTCTGCTCAGGTCCAGCTCCACCCAGGCAGTCTAAGCACACAGACTTGGGAGTTGGAAGAACCCCTGATAGAGACTTAGTCTGGGCAACCAGGCACCCTGATCTGAAGGGGACATAGCCCAGTCTCTAAACAGAAGAGTGACTTAGAGGGGCTAGAGCAGGAACCAAGCGCAAGGAGACAGCTGGGCCACTGGAAGTGCATGACTGTGCCCCACAAAGTACATTACCTAAAATGGCACAGTCTGTGTCAAAGGATTCCTTTTCAGTTGTTTGACCCTGCAGCACCTGCGAGGGTGAGAATTCAGGATGACAGCTGGAGGGGCAGCCAGGCGCCTGTGGGCAGACACCTCCTGTACCAGCAGCTGTGCTGATGGCCCCTCAGCTGCCCCTTCCACTCTCCCTGTCAGAAGCTCTTTAGGCCAGATCTGAGCTTTGGCTTTCCTCTGACTGCCTTTCAGATGCCTTCCCAGACATTCCCCCAGGCACTCATAACTGGCAAAGCTGACCTCTACTCCCACCCACCTGCCAGCTTATTAGAATCTTATGCAAACTTGAAATATGATATACACAGAGAAGCACACACAAGACAGAAATATACACCATAACAGATCCTTTAAAAACAATATATAACAGATACTTATAAACACAATGCAGCCCAAATAGAACACAGCCAGTCCCCATCATCCATCGTCCATCATCCTTTCCTTAGGATCTCCACAGAAGCGTTCATCATCCTTTTCTTAGGATCTCCACAGAAGCGTCCATTATCCTTTCCTTAGTATTTCCACTGTTCCACTGGAGGTCGTCATTTTCTCTTCGCCTTTCTTGACACTTCATTCTTTCTGAGGTCCTGTTCTGGAAAGATGAGGGCACCTTCCTGAGTCTGGAAGGTGTAGGGAGCGCTAAGGTGCTGTTGCAGTGAGATGACACACGGGGGCGCGCGCGACTCTGGCCTGGATTCCCGGGTGGGGCCTCCGGAATCCAGCTCCTGCAAGGTTTGGGAAATCCGTATGCAAGAAAATCCTGGTCTTGACTCCTGTGGGAGCACGCCTCTGTTTCTGAGACCCCAGTGGATGGGGGCCCTTGAGTCCTGACTTCAACCAGCAACTCACCGTCTTGACTGATGCAACCCGCGGATCTAATCCATACGAAACGCTAAAGCAGCTAACCCCAGCTCAGTCCTTTCTGAAGAGGTGGACAGCACTGCTACTCAGAGTATATTTTTCGCTTCCTAAATAAAACTTTTCCTTGCTGGCCTGTTGTGTCCATTTAGAAATTCTTTCATCGATGAGACCCAGAACTTGGCAGAAAAAAGGCCCAATATTTAGGGTAGTAGTCTCGAGATTAGAGACATACATCATTGTACTGTTTTTAACTTAAGCTGTTTTAATTTAATTATTTGAATCATAATGAATCAGACTTTGAGGAATGGGCACTTGGAAGGGAGCCTGTCCAGAAACAGGGTTGGCAGAAGTTGCAGCTGGGGAGGGACCCGTCTGGGGTCCTGAGCAAGGGCCAGCTTGAGTCACAGGGGCCCTGGCTGCCAGAGATGCTAATGCAGCAGAAGGGTGCTTGGAGGTGTGCTGCACCCCAGCTCTTGGCCTTGGGCCTAACCGGGGCCTGGCCCTCCCACAGTGCTGCTTCAGGAGACTGAAGCATTTTAGGGAGATTGGCTGTGAAGCATGACTGTCTATTTCTCGATTAAAACGATAAAGGTCCCCTTCGTGAAGAAACAAGCTCCATCCCAGGTTTGTTCTGTATAGGCCCTCTGCTAAGCGCTTTAAAAGGATCATCCTAGGTTCATCTGCTCCACTTTTACAAGAGAGACTAATCTGAGGCTTGGAAAAGCCCAGTATATACCCAAGGTCGTTAGGCCAGGAAGGGGCTCAGGGGGATCTGCGCTGAGCACAAGGATCAAACTAAAGGAAGGGGAAAGTTCACAAAGAGGTTCCAACTTCCTGGAAGTGGTGACATTTTGTGGCTCCCAAAGCCCTGCGCTTGGGAGGGGAGGCTTGTCTGTTTAGCTCCCTACTGCAACCATCAGCTGAGGAGGAAGAAGTGTGTGAAAAAAAAGAAAAAGAAAAAAGAGTACGTGTGACAGAATACTTAGCCCTCCAGGAATTCCTGTCCAGTCTAGAGTGACCACTCCCTGGGTTTATGCCTCTTGAGTGCACCTCCACGGCTGCCCCTTTTATGGATGCGAGAATTAAGGCAGCCCAGGGAGGAAAGCCGGTGCTGGGACCAAGGTTTGGAGATCGACAGACATCCCGAGAACTGGGCGGGACGGTCCAAGGGTCTCTCCTACTCAGTAGGGAGAGGAGTTCAGCCAACGCACCCGAATAGGGGCGCCTGCGCAGCGAGAGGACACAGGCTCGGCGCCAGGCGCGTAGGCGGCGAAGACGCAGGACGTGGGGTGGAGCCAGTGTCCGCGCCCCTGACGGGCAGCACCGGGCGGGGCGGGGCCGCGGGCGGGCCTGGGCGGAGCCTCGAGGCCGGTTTGGAATTTTTGGCGCGAGCTGGCTCCGCGCGCGTTCACGGGCCGTTCCCTTCTCAGTGAGTGCTTCGCTCGGGTACCCAGAGGCGCCGCTGCCGGACCCGGCCTCCGTGAGGCCGCCCGGGGCCTCCGACGAGCCGGAACCAAGCTCCGCAGGGCCCCGCCCCGCCGCCTCAGGTAAGCCCGCACCCGGGTGAGGGCTCCGGCGCCCCCAACCTTCCGCTCCCGGAGCCCTTGCTCCGCGCTCCCGGGCCACGCCGCGCCGCGCCCCTGACGGCCGAGCCTCCTCCTGCTGCGGCCGGCCTCTCCCTGCGGCAGCCCCATCCCTCCCTGCCGTCCCGGGCCACCGGGCCCCTGGGCCCTCGGGGACTCCGGGCCACCTCTGCCCGCCCCGCCCCGCCCCGCCCACTCCGCGCGCGGCTTATTGTTTTCTGTAATGAAGCTGAGATTCTGACAGGAATTGTCTGAATCTGCAAATCAGTTTGGAGAGATTGGAAAAGGGTTTGTTTTCTGCTGGAGACTGAACCAAGTGCCTGTGTATATTAGGCAAAGGCTCTACTATGAGCTATACCCCAGCTCACAATTTGAAAACTATTGTCATTAACATGTCTTCCCATTTATTTAGGCCTTTAGTTGTGTGTGTGTGTGTGTGTGTGTGTGTGTGCATGCATGCATGTGTGTGTTCTTTTTGTTTTGGTAGTAGGTATCAAACCCAGGACCTATCATGTGCCAGGGAGATGACCTAACATTGAGCTATATCTCCAGGCTCACCTCTTTTTCTTTCTTCTTTTCTTCTTTATTATTTTCTTCCTCGTTTTGAGACAAGGTCTGTATATGTAACTTAGCCTGACCTCAACTTGTGACTCTCTTGCCTCGACCTCCTGAGACTGGAATTATAGGGGTGCACCACCATGTCCACCCCCACTCTCCTTTTAACAGTTAGCTCACAACAAAAACCTAAAATCTTCATTCACTTTAAAAGATTATTTAGTTATTATTATTATTGAGGGGAGGGGTGTGCCATGACACGTGTGGAAGTCAGAGGACAACTTTGTGGAGTCAGTCTCTCCTTCCATCTTTATGTAGGTTCCAGGGATCAAACCAAGGTTGTCAGGCTTGCATGACAAGCACTTTTACCTCCTGAGCCATCTCAAAGTTTCCTAGTTTTTGTTTCTTTGAGATAGGGTTTCATGCAACCCAGGATGACCTTGAATTCTGTGTGACTTTGAACTCATGATCTCTTGCCTCTGCCTCCCAAGTACTGAGATTGTAGATGCAACTCACTGCCCAGCTCCATTCACTTTTTTTTCCCTGTTTATTTATGTTTATTTATTTTTGGCAGCATTTTCAGGGATGAACTTCCCCATACTGTTTCAAAGTCGGGTTTTCCTGGGGGAAAGCCTCTACCCCAAATCTCTAAATTGTGCTGTGGAGCTGGGGTAGGGACTGGGGCCCTCCCCACTTCCTGGTCCAGCTGCCTGAAGAGCAGAGTGCTGAGCAAGACAAAGGCCTCTGGCATTCCCTATTTGCCTCTCCCAGTGTGGCATCCTCTTCCTATGAATGAGCTGAGGTTTGGGCCATGGGCTCCTTAAACTGTTGGCCCAGATGTACAGCCTCCATCTTTTCAGTGGGGCAGGAGGGAGAGGATCGTCCCTGGCCAATCAGCAAGAATCTGGCCTCTGTGGAGTTGGCAGGAGACAGGAATACTGAGAACCTGCTCTTCTAGGCAGATACCTTAACTTTGAAAGGGAGCTGAGAGGAGCAGGAGCCCCATCATCTGGATATCACCCACAGTATGGTAGGCTTGTAGGTTCTATCTGCTCTCCATGTTCTTACCAAGATCTGCTAGGTTTTCTTGTGTAAATGTTTTTTCATTTGCTGTACCTTAGCACCACATCCAGACACTTAAGATGTGAACAGTTTTCATGTGTTCTGTCTGTGGCTGAGGAAAGGCCCACAGGGCTCCCCATGTGGACATTCTGCAAGTGAATCAGTTCTGGCTCACAACTCTGAAAATAAAACGAAGGAAGAAAGAAACTTTTGGAACTTTAAGGTTTTTTTATTTTGTTTTGTTCGTTCTATTCAGAATTGGAGGTAAGGGATGGTGCTGATAGTTCATTTCAGGATCTTGGGAAAGGTTACAGAGAGGAAGGCTGAATGGGCAGTTCACTATGGAACTACCTAGTTTTTAATTTCTCTGCTGGGCTGTGAGACCCTCAGGGACAGGTCCTACCTTCATATTTATGCCACCTTCAAAATGCAAGATGGCACAATGTGCTAGTATATGACTGCCAGCCTTTTGCTTTCTCTGCAGGCACTTGAGGCCCTCACAATCTTCATGTGGAAAGCAGAACGTTTGTGTGGCAAAGAAGTAGCTCTCTTGAGGGTCACAGGACCAAGCACTGTTTGAGTAACACACTGTTCTGTGCTTAGCCTCCATCTCTGCACCCTGGGCCTCTTGCATTTACCATGTCTCTGCCCACCGAGGGCACCCCACCGCCCCTGAGTGGCACCCCCATCCCAGTTCCAGCCTACTTCCGACATGCAGAACCTGGTTTCTCTCTGAAAAGGCCCAGGGGGCTCAGCAGGAGCCTCCCACCTCGGCCCCCCACCAAAGGCAGCATCCCTGTCAGCCGTCTCTTCCCTCCTCGGACCCCGGGCTGGCACCAGCCACAGCCTCGGAGGGTGTCATTCCTGGATGAGGCCTCAGAGACCCTGCAGAGTCCTCGGTATGACCCAAGCCGGCCAGAATCCTTCTTCCAGCAGAACTTCCAGAGGCTCAGCCGCCTGGGCCATGGCTCCTATGGAGAAGTGTTCAAGGTAAATGAGGGGATATCTGAGGACACTGTTGCCTCTTTCCTCTCTCTCGGTGGGACAGTGTCCTACACACTCTTCTCTCCTTTGTCCTATGACAACCTGCCTCTCCTGGGCTGATAGCCAACACCCTTTCCTCCCCACTGCAGGCACCTCCCAGAGCTGCCTCACGCACATTGGCCCCTTGTCCAGAACCTGGCACAGCCTACAGCAGTTCCCTGCTGCCATCTTTCTGCCTGGAGCTAGCTGTGCTGAAGTCCTTGGCTAGTTTTTTCTGGCCTAGAGCTGGCCCCATTGACTACCCTACACCCTGGGCTGGCAGACTCAAAAGCTATACCCACTGCCCTGTTCTATTTCTTAAAATGCATTTTCCAGTTATTTACATTTTCTCTAAAATGGTACCTTTGTCTTGCACAGGAACTGTCTGAAGGCAATTTTAGTTAAAATGCAGGCAGCACAACCTTGGATCAGCTCTCCTCTTTAGAGGAAGCTTGGGCATGACAAAGCACACTGAGCCTGTTGTTCTGGAACCAGACTTTTCTCTTAGCACTGGGCCCTGATTAGAGTGCACGGGTATGCCCCATCTCCTCCCGTGCCGGATCTCCAATACACCACCCTTCAGTGGATATTTGTCCAGTTTTGCTGTTGCTTCATGCAGAGGTCTAAGACTAATATGCCCTTCCCTACATATGTCAATCTTAACAGCATCTGCTGGTTGTCCCTCTATCTTGCCTCTGGGCACCACTTCCCTTGCAGGTGCGCTCCAAGGAAGATGGCCGGCTCTATGCAGTTAAGCGCTCCATATCGCCATTCCGAGGCCCCAAGGACCGGGCCCGCAAGCTGGCTGAGGTAGGCGGCCACGAGAAAGTGGGGCAGCACCCACACTGCGTTAGGCTGGAGCGCGCCTGGGAGGAGGGCGGCATCCTGTACCTGCAGACAGAGCTCTGTGGCCCCAGCCTGCAACAGCACTGTGAAGCCTGGGGGGCCAGCCTACCAGAGGCCCAGGTCTGGGGCTACCTGCGGGACACTCTCCTGGCTCTGGCCCACCTGCATGGCCAAGGCCTGGTTCACCTTGATGTCAAGCCTGCCAACATCTTCTTGGGGCCCCGTGGCCGCTGCAAGCTGGGTGACTTTGGGCTGCTGGTGGAGCTGGGTTCAACTGGAGCTGGTGAGGCCCAGGAGGGAGATCCCCGATACATGGCTCCAGAGCTGCTACAAGGCTTCTACGGGACAGCAGCAGATGTGTTCAGGTGAGGCTGAGACATGGCAAGGTCATGGTGAGATGTAGGAGGATCTTCTTGGGGGTGGTCAGAAGATAGAGGGACTGCCCAACAGAGGAGTTCCATCCTGGCACTAAGGGTAGGAAACCATTCAGACCTGGGAGGTGTTGCCCCTGCCCACTAGCCAAGGGGTCTCCAGAGTAAACAGCAAATACTCTGGGGCCCCTTTACATAACAGATTAACTGTCTCCTTGCAGCTCTGTGGCTGTGCTCTATCACAGAGAGAGTAGGGAGCTGCAAGGTCAAGGGACCTGTTGAGACCAGAGTTAACTTCTGGGACTGGACTCAGGCACTGGGTTCTGAGCCTACACTGGCAACCATTGCCCTGTCTCCAACAATTGTATCTGATAATCTCTACCGAATGATAATGTTAATCCTAGTAACCATGGAAACCAAAGTGCATGTCAGTGGGGTTTTTGGAGGATACCCCCAGTGCAGCATGTTGACTGCTTGAATGTGGGATCAGTACTTCACAAGGTCCTCATCTTGACTGGGGTTCACTGGCTCCCCAGGGGCCTTCCCAGAGCTCCTCATCCCTTTCTCCCTACCCCCCCTGGTTTATGGTGGAAGAGGGTAGACCTTTCCCACCTTCTAAGAGGGTGTGTGGGACTGGGGTCTATGTTGCAAGGCTAACTCTGCCGTTTCTGTCCCCATGCCCTGTCCCTCCCAGTCTGGGTCTCACCATCTTGGAAGTGGCCTGCAACATGGAGCTGCCCCATGGTGGGGAGGGCTGGCAGCAGCTGCGCCAGGGCTACTTGCCCCCTGAGTTCACTGCTGGTGAGTAGGGTGGCAGGGGCACCATTGGGCTGAGGACCCAGTCAGTGCCCTGGACCCTGATGTGGCCCTGCTTTATGGTCAGGTCTGTCTCCTGAGCTGCGCTCTGTCCTCATCATGATGCTGGAGCCTGACCCTCAGCTGCGGGCCACAGCTGAGTCCCTTTTAGCCCTGCCCATGCTAAGACAGCCACGTCCCTGGAGTGTCTTGTGGTACATGGCTGCAGAAGCCCTGAGTAGAGGTTGGGCCCTGTGGCAGGTAAGTCTTCATGGTGCCAGGCTCCTCACCTGCTCCTTACTCAGGGGACTTATGGGGCCTCCTGCATCTCCCTCTTGAACTCACTCTATAATGAGTTGTCCTTTAACTCATCCTCTCACCTCAGCCTCCTCAGTGCTACAGTTATAGCCATCAGGCTTGGACTCTGAGGCTCTCTCTCTCTTAGGCCCTGCTTACCCTGCTATGTTGGCTCTGGCACAGCCTGGCTCACCCTGCCAGCTGGCTGCAGCCTCCAGGCCCTCCAGCCACACCACCTGGCTCTCCACCTTGCAGCCCGCCCCTGGACAGCAGCCTCTCCAGCAGCTGGGAAGATGACAGCATAGGGTGTGTGAGAGAGTCCAGGACTCACGAAGAGGGGTGGGTAACAGCACTGTGCCCAATGCCACATGGAAGGAGGCCCAGGCCCCATGGGCTGGTAAATGGGCATCTGTTACACCCAGGGGACAAGGAGTGTTGGATGTGGCTCATTCTATGTGTGTCAGAAGCTGCAGCTCTAGCCACTAGTGCAGGGCTACAGCCCCCACCTTAGTTGAGGCTGCTGCTGCTCAGGGCCAAGGCACTGTCTTCCCCTGGATTAATGCCTCCCAGAATGTGGTAAGCCTCTATTCCAAGAGGACTCCTTTGGTCCCAGGTATCTGGTGGCCAAATAAGAGGGTATAATTAAGAAACTGCTGCACAGGAACGCCACATGCTCTCAGGGTTCCCTGCCTTTCTAGTACTGTTCCCCTCATTCTGAAGGCTCTTTGGATCACAGAGCAAGTATCAGAAAAGTGACACTTCATTTGCCAAATGGTCACTTGACATCCAGCTCAGTAGAAGCTCTTATGTTCAGAGAAAGGACAGAGATGGCTTTGAACATGGTCAGATGGGAGGGAGGACTTGAAGGTTGTCAGAATGTACTGTGTTTATTATTCCAACTATATCCCCATCTCTTCACCAGGCAGAGGGGCCTGGAACCAAGTGTAGGGTCAGAGCTGGTTGTGTCCTACACTTCCCAACCCTCAATAGCCTGCTTGTTTCTTGTAGGCCCTCTCTCTCCCCAGAGGCCATCCTAGCCCGGGTCACTAGGAGAACCTCTACTCCTCAGGGCAGGTATATACCAAGGTAAGGAGGCCAGCAAGCCTGGGGCTGGGCACAGCTGGCTTTGAGATCATGTTACTCCTTTTTCCTCCCTCCCAGAAGGAATGCCTTGGACCTAACTGACATGGATTCAGAGCCTCCTCGGGGTCCCTGCCCCTCATTTGAGCCTCGGAACCTCCTCAGCCTGTTTGAGGACTCGCTAGACCCGGCCTGAGCTACAAGCCTAGCCTTGGTGCTTTTAACTTCTTACCCCTTTGCCCACGTCTCTCCCTGGAAACTTCTGTGTCTAATAAATTGTGTTGGATCTTGGGAGCATTCAAGATTGCTCATGTGGCAACATAGTGCTTCTTGTCCTTTTATTGATATCATCCAGGGTCTTGGGCCCTGGGATGATCTGACTGTAAGGTGGGAGCCTGCTACAGAGTAGCCTTAGGGCCAGCAGGCTGGAGCCACACACTGTGTGAAGATTTCCTGAGCAGACATGTCTCTGGTGGGCAGGTCAAACAGTCAAACCATGGCACTGAAGGCGGGCCCTTTAGCTCAGGGGTGGACTGGGTCCACCATTGCACATCTGTGCCTGCTGCCCGGGAAAAGCAGTTGCTCCCCTTGAGTTTCTTAGCCAGATGTAGAAGCAAGGCCAGTGCCGACTTGGTCCTGAGAGAAGGGCCTGGTCCCACTGCCATGCACCCTGACTCATCTTTTGAATAGGAAGGTCAAAATTCTAGCTGCTGAGAGTGCTGGCATGCAGAGCAGAAAGATGGAGGTCAGGAAGCAGGAGCAGAAAGGCTAGTCCAAGAATCCGGAGATGCCTTGTGAGAGCAGCAAGATGGGGGTGATGACTGGGCTAGCAAGCGTAGGAAACTGGCAGGACTTGACTTTCAGACGTGACGCCAGAGACTCTCTGGTCCAACCCTCACAGGTCAAGCTGGATAAATTGAGACCTAAAGAAGGAACTGTTTCCTTCTAGCTGTCAGTGGAATAGTATCATGGAAGAAAGATGTCAGGGAGGGGAAGTTGGATTTGAAGGCCTGGGTGCAAGAAGTTAATCCACTAGTTAAAATGAAGAGAGGCAGGCTTCTGGCTGGGAAGTCCCATGTGCTGGCTCTTCCAGGGAACCAGCCCCTTGCAGACCAGCAGAAAGAAGGAATGTGGTGGTATTGGTCCCAAGAGGCGGTGGGCAGGCTGGTTTGGCAGACAGGAAGCAGCTCAGTCTGGGGGACAGGCGTGGTGGGCAGCCCAGAGCAGGTCAGGTACAACACCCGCATGTAGCTGGAGAATGGAGCCCACGCTGAGCAGGTGCATGATCTGGTGGGAGTTGCCCCAGTAGTCAAAGCGGCCAGGCCCCCAGCGCTCTGGTAGGCGGGCTACATTCACCAGCCCTCCAAGCAATGCCAGCGCATCCATGCGCAGGTAGCAGGGCAAGGAGCCTGGAGCCCCTGAGCCCAGCCCCATTCCACGAGCCCCAAACACCAGCAGACGGGCCCCAGCTTGCCAACCAAAGGCTCGAAGCCGGGCACTGGTGGAGGGAGCAGTGAGGGCTCTCCAGCCAGCCACACCTGACAGTGCAGTGTAGCCCACCAGGGCAGCTGGTCGCAGCCAGGGCCTACAAGCCAGAGTGCAGTGGATGATGGGCAGGGCCCCTGCAGAAAGAATGGAGAAGGCACATCAGTCCAAACCAGCCTGATCTTCCCAACCCAGGGCTCCCACCAGCAGTCTTTGCCTCTACATTCTTGGGGCCCTGGCTCACCAAGGGTATTGACGAGGCAAACTCCACACATATCCAGGGCAAGGAGCCGGGTATACACAGGACTGCCTCCTTGGTGGCACATGAAGAGGTGATATAGTACAGAGGCTGCAGGGGGGACCAGACAGGCCACACAGTGGGTACCTCCCAGCCAGCCATCCTTGCCCAGCTGACCCCAGGGCATGGTCATTGGCACTAGCACCAGGAAGCCCAGAAGGGCCAGCCCTAGAAGAAAGGAAGATTTATCCATCAGATATGTTCAGCTAAAGGAAAAGTAACATCCAAAAAGGAACCATTTGGGGTGGACAAGATGGCTCAGTAGGTAAAGGCACTTGCTGCCAAGCATGCCAACCTGAGTTTGACCCCAGGATTCCGCAAGGTGGAAGTAGAGAACCAACTCCTTCAAGTTGTCTTCTGGCCTCCACATGCATGCCTTGGCATGTGTGCACCCACACAATAAGGAAATGTAAACAATTTTAAAACAAGGAATCAGTCTAGTGAAAACCCAGGAAGGAGCAAGGCAGAGCTTATTGCAGCTGCTGTTCAGGACAGAGGCAAGTCTTGGGCTACAGACTTTCAGAAAGTGGTTTCTGTCATGCTCACTGCAATTCTAGACCATGAACAGCACTTTGCAGGCAAAGTAACAGGCTTAGAGTAACCTGCCCCAGCTAAGCTCAGCAAGTAGGCAAAGGATGGAGAATGAGCCAGGGCAGCCTAACTCCCAAGCTGTCCTCCCTGCTGAAACCAGCTTCTTGCCACAGAGGAGGCCAGACCAAGTCTGCCTGTCCTGGGGTGTCAGCATAAGTCTCCAGTGGCATGACCTCAGCTTGAGTTCTGAGTAGGACAGGAGGGACATACCAGCTTTGAGGACTACTGAGTTTTATCAAGAATCCAGACAAATGGAGGCTTTGGGCCTTTTTGTTTTCCATAAAGGAAGGCTAGGCAGGAGAAAGCAAAGCAAGAATGAAGGGAAGAGGCTGAAAGGAGCTTATCCCATCTCCACCAGGGGTCCGGCCAGGAGTTCTATTCTTTCCAGCACAGGCCCTTGGAGATTCCCACCCTTCCTCAGACAGTTGGCATTGTCCTCACAGAGGACAAATGCAGGCATCAGCTCATTCTTGCTGGGGTCTGATGGCATAATACATCCCCACTCCTTTACCTCCCCTCCCATCCCCCCCAGGCCCTGCCTATTAGGGAAAAGCCCAAGACTAACCCAGCTGGCTTCTCCCAGAAGCTGGGGCAGCTCAAGGACGGGGCAGGGCTGTGTCAGCAGAGCTCTACAGGCCTACGGAGGAGGGGCCGGCCCTGGGGTGGGGGGTGCGGTACCGCCACAAGGCGGAGCCCCACCGTAGGGCTAGGAGCGGGAATCTGGAGTAGGGGCTTAGGCTGGGGCGGGGGCGGGGCGGACTTCTCTTCTCAGGCCCCTCCCTGGCCTGTGAACACACGCTGGCAGGAGAGGGTGCTAGGACGCTGGTATTACTAAGGGGTTTGACACCAGGATCCTTACCCCTAGAGCTCAACGGGATTAAACGGGCCTAGTCCTCCCGCTCTGCTCCCCTCTCCTGCTCTGGGGCCCTGCTGGGAAAACAGAAGTTGGCAATGAGGTTCTGGACAATGGCAGCTTTGTCACCGCGGCTCCCGTCCCAGCCAAGGCAGGGACAGCTTGGGACTTGGTCTCAGGGCGGCCGCCGAGTGTGGGATGCGTGAAGCTGGGCGCGGTTCACCTACCGTGCGTGTAGATGTTGCCCAGCTCGTTGTGCAGGTAGAAGAGGCTGCGCAGGCAGCCGGAGCCGCTGCTGGCCGGCCGGTAGCCAGTCAACACGAACTTATTGAACTGCAGGTGCGGTGGCGAGCTGGCCCAGTCCAGCAGGCGCGGCCCGGCCAGGAACGCCATGGCCTCACGCACCGAGGGCGGCCGCCTCCTGCCACAGGGCTTCCTCTTCAGTGAGGCCGCATCCGGGGAAGCTCGTCCCGGGTCTTCTCTTCGCAGCCCGGTAGCCCTGCCCAGGGTCAGCGGAGGGTCCCAGCCCGCTCTCCTCCAGCGCTGCGCACGCGCGAGCCCGACGCCCTCGCGCGGGAGAGGAAGCTGGCAACCCCGGTACGGAGCGCAGTGCGGCCGACTGCACCGTGGCAGACGCACCGCGCGGGGAGCTCACGGTGGCCGACGAGGCGGGCGGCCGGTCGCCTCGCCGCAGCCCGGAGGACGGGCGCGGCCGGACGCCGGAGGGGACGCCAGGCTCCACCCCGGTTCCTCGCCCCCGCCACCCTGCCAGTGTTTCGCGCGCTGGGTTCCTGACGTTAACATTGCCAGGACCAATGGGCGCTGCGAGCGGGGAGCCTCCGCCCCGAGACTGCCCAGGCCTTCCTTCTCTTCCTAACGTGATATATGCCGTTCCAGCCTTCTTTGCATGGAGTGATTGTGGGCTTGGGACTAGGCGTTTTGGGTTGGGCAGCCTCCACTACAGTGACCTGGCATCTCTCGTCCACCGACATTTAGCTCCCCGACTTTCTGAGAGACCCCTAGGTCTCTGCACTTTTGGGCACCCACCTCCAATAAACTACCCCGCTACCCAATCTTCACCCCCTCACCCCGCATCCCCTCCGTCACTGCCCCACAAGTCAGACTCTGTCCAAGGTGCTGCTAGCTCGGGCCTCTTCGGACAGGTCCAGCTGAGTACCAGCGCGCACCCACTTTGTAGGTATCTCTCCACTGGCCTGGGACCCAAGTCTCGGAGATGTGTGCCGTCCCTTCCGTCCAGGCTTCCCCAAGGTTAGGTTTGATCCAGTTCACTCCCTATTATCGCTCACAAGACACACCCTCGGCCCTGCCCGGGACAAGGTGGCAGCCCGGGGGTTCGGGGGTGAGCAGAGAATAGGGGAGGAAGGGCGGCTCCGGGGCTGTCAACTCTAGTAGAGACTCAGAAGGCGCTACTTCCGCTTAATTCTACCCACAACCAGCTTCCACCTCTTCTTTCACAGAACACGGATCTCCAGCCTCTGCCTTTTCTACGTTCCAAAAAGCCTCAACCAAACACCCTGTGAAACGCCTGTCATTTGCATGGAAACTTGCAACCCTTTCCTACACCATCATTAGCATAGCTCCTCCCTTACGCAAGGACTTGCTGACACCTGTACCAAAATAAGCCCTTTATTTTAAGTCTATAGTGGGTCTTTAAACCACTTTTGCTGACCTCTGACCTTTCATTGAGGGCAGGAGTTCAGGGTTAACCCAAGAGGGGCTCAAGGAACCCTGAAACCAGACAACACCCCTTACATCAAACTCCACGGGTTAGGGTGTTGGATTCCTCTTGCCCTTTGGTTTTGATCATTTAGACTCCAAAGGTCAGGCCAAGTTCCCACAATAGCACCGGATGCTTCCTGTCCGATCTCTGATCACCCCGAGATGACCAGAGACTGAGCTGCTTTTAAAGGAGCCCAAGGCCTCGCGAGGTAGGGTGCCACATAACATCTCAGGTGTCCATCTTGCAAGCAGAAGGTGCGTTGAACCCCAGATGTCCAGGGTCAGAGAGCAGAGATGAGCGAGCGCAAGGAGCTCTGGCTGGAGGCACTCAAGGGCCGGTACCCCGCGGCAGGACCCTCAGTTTGAGGGTCCCCTGGGGGATAGGGCACGGCGACCCCTCGGGGCCGGCGGTACCACACAGCCCAGCTTCTCCCGGGGCCCCGGGAAGGTCCCAAGGCCAGAGGCCCTTTTCCTGGAGCCAGCAGACAGCTCCTAGAGAGGGAGCAGACGTCAGCTGGACCCAGACCCAGTTCTGCCTCCAGCATCCTGCTCTGCCTACAAACCCAGGTGCAATTCTCCCAAGCTCTAGCCCCTCTCAATACCCCCACGAGTCCCATCCCAGCTTTGCTCTCTTCTTGGGTTCCAGCTCCCCACCAGAGCCCCCGCACCCTGGGACATAAGGCATGAGGCACCCAATGTGGGGTCTGCCCTCAGGCCCTGCCCCAGCGCCCGCACCGTCGGCGCAGCAAACGCAGCAGGGACAGCAGCAGCAGCAGCAGCACAGAGACGGCCGTCACACTGGAGAAGACCCGGGCTGCGGACACAGAGGTGCGGTGAAGACAGGCCTCGGAGGGGCCGCTCCCTGATTCTCCCCCATCTTGTACGCCTGCCTCACCCCCTATCGCAGCCCGTGCAGATCCGGGCTTCGGGCTGCAGCTCGCGTTCGCCCCATCAGGGTTCTCTGCAGGGGTCTCGACCGAGCCCTTAGTGGTCATACGGTCCTCCACTGCGTCCTTTAGCCCTGTGGAAAGGAGTGTGAGGCAAGGTGGCGGTGGTGAGTGGTGCTGGGCAGACTCGGGTCGGAGGCCTAGGCGGGGCTCACCGCGGTAGGAGAGCGCAAAGCCCTGTGCATGGCCCCGCGCATCACTGTGAAAGGTGAGCAGCAGCGCAGCAGCGCGCAAGCGCAACGGCCCGGGTGGCGGTGGGTGGGTGCCGTCGAAGGCCAGAAGCAGGTAGTTGGATGCAGCATCGCGTAGCTCCAGCCGGTCTCGCGAATCGGCCAACTCGAAGAGGCGGAAGGTGAGTTCCAGTGCGGCGCCAGTCTGGCCAAGCACCCAGCTACAGTTCCGGTCTGGCCCATACTCATCCGGAAAATCCGGGGAGTAGATGACACCCTGAGGTGCCGTCCAGTTTCCTTGGCATGAGCCCACAGACACTGCGGGCAGGGCAGGAGGTCAAGACCCAGTGGCCAGTGGTGCTCTTCCCTCTCCAGGAAGCCCTCATTCCTACTCCATATACACCACTTAATTTCTTTCAATAAGCCTCATCTTTGGACAGGTCTCTAATCATGCGCAGGATGCACCCGGAGGTTCAGCCTCCTCTGCTCTACAGATCTTGTCCTCAATCTCAGTCTCCCCATCTTGCCCCCACTCGGTCCTATTAAGGGATAGCACATCAAGTCCCACTCAGATTCGACTCCTCATTCTGGCCTGCATCTCACCTTCATAGACGCCCAGTCGTCCATCACCGCCGCACAACTGGCCTGGGTGGCCAAAACAGATCTGGTCACAGTCGGTGGCAGGGGCTGGACGTCCCCGGGCCAGGTCACTTTCAGAGCCACAGAAGCAGGCATAACCAGCCTCCACACCGGCCAGCTGGGAGCACAGACTGGGTGACCCCAAAGGCAGGGATGGTGGATATGGGTGGAGTGGTGGGGTTGGAAGTGGGGATTGGTGAGGTTCAGTGTCAAGTTTTGGCATCCGTGATGGGAGCTGAGTAGGGTCCTGAGGTCAAAAGGTAGGGATCACTGGTTTGGGCCCACAAGCAGTACCTGGTAGCCCTTCATGCGGCAGAAGCGAAGGCAGACCTGGACTGTAAGCTTTGTGGAGGTGCCACTCGGGCCACTGAGAGCTGGAGGCACCCCAGAATCCATGAAGCAGCCCAGGTACCCAGGCACTGTGGAGACAGCAGAGTCAGGCTCCCATCTCTGGAAGTGATCCTCCCCAGAGGGTTCTGGGTCCACTCACTGTGACAGGTGGGGATGTCACAGTAGCGCCAGTAGATGCCTTCTTCTGTCTCTGCCACATAGCACCATGGCTGCACGTCACCATCTGGGTTCCTGTGGATTGGGAGGGAGGTGGTCAGGACCCCACCATCTACTGGTGGTCCATACAGTGAGCACCAAGGCTGTGTTAAAGGCCATACTCCTCTGTCGGCACACATTCTATTTTTCTCCACCTGTTTCTGGACTGAGGGGACAGAAGTCATTCATTACAGGAGCCTTGACTATTGTTCTTAGAGGCCTGCCTGTATTAAGACTTCACCTCATGTGAGAACTTCCCTGGCCTTATCAATGGATCTCCTTACTTCTTTCTCAAAACCCTTTAAAGAAATGCAAGTGGTGAACCCGAAGCTTTGTGGTTCAGCAGAGAAGGGACTCTTTCTCAGTTTCTGATTGATGCTCCAGATGGCAGCTGTGGCTCTAAACCCCTCCTCATGGATAAGAGATGCTACTCAAAGAAGCCTGTCCTATCTTTCCAGGGTATCCATCCAACCATATCCTGCCCCAAGGGGCTCCTTGAGGGCATTGGCCTAATCCTTTCTTTCCTGACCCTGACCAGAGACTTTGCAAAGTCGGACTCCTTTAATGACAAGATTTTTCCGAGTCTACCCCCGCCCCTCGTTCCAAGTGCGAGATAGGCCCCTCCCCTAGGTCTTCCGGAAGGTGGTGTCCGAGCTACGCCCCGCCTTGAGGCCTCGCGTTCTGCCACCACGCGTCCAGCCACCGCCCGAAGCACAGGCTCGGCTCCTCACCTGCAGAAGTTGTGCGCACCCAGCCCCCAGCGACCCTGGGGATCGCTGGCGCTGCTGTAGCTGTGCTGCTGCGTCTGGTCCCAGAAGAGACACGGGCGTCCGGCCCCTCGCGGACCGGTGTAGTTCTGGTGGCCGCGGTAATCAGCGCCATTCACCTGGAAGCATTCGGACAAGCCTGCCCGACAACCGCGGGACCTGGAGAGGTCTGAACGCCCATGGGACCTCCTCACCCCTAGACACTCAACTCTTGCCTGGGTCCCCAGCCAGTACCCCTAGTTCCCATTCCCGAGGAGGTCCCAGACTGCTCAGTTGCCCCAGCCACCTGCTTTGCTGCCTCCTCATCGTTGGGGCCCCACCTGGACGCAGAGGCACAAGAAGGAGCTACGACTTTGGCCTGGCCGTCGTGCCTGACTCACCTGGACTGTGCAGCCTCCCGGCTGAGGCCCCGTGGGGCGGCAGCAGTGGGAAGGAGAGAAGGAGGAGGCCCTGTAGAGCCAGTGTTCCCATCTCCCCCAACCAGAGAGAGGTCTCTTTGGCTGGGACACGGCCAGGGATGCCCCCGAGCTCTCTCTGGGGTCTCCCAAACGACCTGAGGTTGGGGGGCGTTGTCTTCTGATCGTCTGGCCTGGTGTTGCTCTGGGCGGCGCCGCCGGTTTTGGACCAGGGGGAAGTTATCTCCCCCTGGTCTCTGACCCTAGAAGGTGCCTCCCACCACTGTCCCTACTTGGTGGGAGGGTGTTCTGGGGGCGGTATCTGGCTGAAGTGTAGTCTCAGGCTCTGCTTCCCAGCCTTGAGTGGTGCCTGAGCCTCCACACCGACCTTCTCAGACTACGTCTCCCACTCTGGGTCTCCCTTGCCCCAATCTCTAACGCGCAGCCTCCTGCCCCGCTTGTGTCCCTCTGCGGGTCCCTCCCCTCTTGGTCCCACCCTCCCCCCCTAGGGAAGACTGGAAGCCCCGCCCGGGACTGGAGCGCAGGGAGCAGGTCCAGACGCCTCCCACGCCTCCTCCCTGGGACCCCCAGCGTCCCAGCAGGTCTCCCCACCCCTTCCTTTTCCTCCTCCTAGGATCGGTGTGGGTTCTCGAGAGTAAAGAGAGGAACAAGCCAGGCTAGCAAACCTCTAGAGGACCCTAAAAGGAGAAATACAAGACTCTCTTCCCGAGGACACAGACACCCTCGTTCAAGCGCACACGGGCTCTCATTCAATCACCCATTCACTGTAGGATGCTCACACGCACATCTTCTCCGGGTCCTCACGCTCTTCCCTCCCTAGGTCCCGCCGAGGCTAGCTTAAAGATGGACGTGCCACTCCCTGCCCTTGCGAGACAGGCAGAAATCGTGGACGTTCAGTGCGCGACAGGCAGGGGCAGCTGGTGTCTGGGGGAGGAAAGCAGCTGCGCCCCGGGGTCCAGCCCGCCCCCTTCCCCTCTCCCATTCCCTCCCCTCCCTAGGACCCCAGCCCAGGCTTTGCGGAGCCTGGCCTTGGAATTCCCCCAGCAATGCCCCCCACCTGGCAGGGGAGGGGGAGGGGAGCAGGCCCAGGCAGGCGTGGGGGGAAATTCCCCGCCCCCTCCCCCTGAGCTCAACTCCTCGGAGTTCTCTGATCTCCCAGCACCGCCTGCCCGCTGCCCCCAGGGCTTGGGGGGAGGCCAGCGCAGGTGCGTGGGAGGGCGGGGGCGGGGGGCCAGGAGAGGGAGATGGGGCGTTCCTGTACGACCACGCCCTGCCCAGACCCCTTGCCCATCAGACGGGCCTTCATTAGGCCCCTGTATGCCTTGGACCCAGGCTGACCTGACCCAGCTCTGCCAGTCCTGAGCTCCAGACACCTACCCGGAAGCAGATGGACGGAGAAGCAAGATGGATACACAGGGAGAAGCCAAGGAGTGCAAGGCAGGGATTTGAGATGGGCCGGTGGGAAGCTCCAGTCAGCGCCCAGGCCCAGGCTCTTGGAGGCATGTCACTAGAACTGAGGGGTTTTCTAAGGAGATGGGCTTGCTGAAGTTGTAAGCTAGTGAGGAGTGCCTTTCTTCCAAGCTCTCTCAATGGCCAGGCTGAACTGGGAGTCTGACCTCAGGCACTGATCCCATCAGAGCTCTCCAGACCCCTAACAAGGGAGCCCCCAGTCGACCTATGTGTCTTGAGCCTCCCTTCTCTTTGATGCCTGAGAGCTAGAAGAAGCTGGGGGCTCTGTAGCCTGGCTCCTGCATGCAGAGAATGTGAGGGTCAGTCTGGTGGAGGAAGAGGTGAGGTAAGGAACTGGGATGATCAGGACTTCACATGCAGAGCAGGAATCACGGCAGAATTGGCTGAGGAACCGCCCCTCCCTGGCAGGACTGTGGGTCTAAAACACCAGCCACACTGTGGGGTAGGTCTGCCCAGTCCTGTCTCCCGCAAAGGGGAAAAGAGGGAGGTAGGTGGTGCTCAGTAACTAGTCTGGGGACACTTAGATGGAGGTAAGTGGGAAGAGTGTCCATGCCACAAACTCCAGTCAGGGTGGCTTGTGAAACCTTCGAGAAGAAAGGCCTCATGCCCTGCAGCCCCCATTTCCCCAGCATTCCACATTCAGCACCATGCAAGCAGCAGCCTGTCGGTCTTCCCAAGGCCCCAGGGGAGCATTTGCATCTCCCCATTCTGCGGACCCAGGGACTGGGGCTCAGCAGCCCTTGGCAACTATGGGCTCACTAGCTATTAAGTGTGGGAGCCCAGCTTCCAGCATGATGTGATCCAGGTGATGGGCACTGAAGCTGTCCCCAACCACACCACTTCTTTGGGGTGCTCTGACTCCATAGAGCCATCTGGATATGGAGACACCAGTCATGGCCCCATCCCTCTTCTACCCGGTTCCTTCCCAGGTTTCTCTAAGCAGAAGTGCCCTGGCTGACCTGGAACTTGCTATAGAGACCAGGCTGGTCTTGAATTCATAGGATACACCTGGCTCTGCCTCAAGAGTGCTGGGACTACAGGTGTGCACCACCATACCCGCTAGTTGTGATCAGAAGTCCCACTGCTGCATTCTACACCCCTGCTGAGGGCTGATATCCTGGAGCAGTCTCCCCAGTAGCTCTTTTCACAGTGTTGAGGCACTGGGGAAGGAGTCATCCTAGGGTTACCAGTGCCTAAGGACTGGACCCTGGTGGACTTAGAATGCAGTCTTGGCCTGGCACTTCCTTGAGGAATAGGTGTGTAGGCACAGACCTACCACGTGAGGGCAGTAGAGAGATAATAACAGAAGACTTAGGCATGGTGGCAGAGAAGTGTCCTGAGGCTGAGTGGCCTTTGCCCTTCCTTCCTTTGAGGTATATGATGTCTGATTTTTCCAGTTCAGCATGAGAGGTGAACAGGTGGAGACACTGGGGGGCGTTGTCCTAGGATATCGAGGGGCAGGCTCAGTACAGAGGCAGGTGTGCACATACGCTCAGATCATCTCTTCCTGGGAGTCCATCAGAGCAAGGGTGGATCCCAGAATGGAGTTAGGGTGCAGGAGGCCCCAAAGCTTCGGTTATGACATTCCCTTGTCTCTAATGGTGATGCTGATACTCCAGGTCACCTTCATTGGCACACGGTTCTTTGTGCACACCTCTGCATCTAAATTTCCCTTCCCTACCTCACCCTCACCCCAGCATCTGGTCTCCTTATTCCAGGTCCATGGCCTTTCTCACCTCTGGAAAACCGTATTTGCCTCTTGATGAATTGCATCTCCCCTGCATCTTCCTTCACTTGGCTACAGCTCATAAGTGAGACCTTGTGTGGGTGCTTTGCTGCTTTGAATCTCAAGAGCCTACCATGACCCTCCCACAACTTCCTGAGCCACCTAGCTCTTCTGTCTCCGTCATCACATAGGGAACTGGGTGAGGATGGGGAACGGTGTATGCTTGGTGTATTTGGGAGGATGTGTGATCCAGGCCACGTCACGTCCACGATAATAGAAACTGCTACTGGGTTAAGAGCTCTGGTCACAATTGGGCAGGGCTGGGAGTTGCTCAGATGTGTAACACCCATTTGACTTTGTCCATCTTTGTGATTCAACAAGTTTCTTGCATGTTCTGGGCCTTAGTTTCCCTACCAGGATGCCACAAAATGCCCACAGCTGGGGAAATGGGTGCCCAACAGTGTGGTCCAGCAGCTTGGCCCTGCTGAAGGAGGCACAGAGAGTAGCAACCAGTGCTGGTTATATCCAGCACCAGCCTCCAGGGGCCTCTGAAAGACTGCATTTCTTGAGAACTCTCATGATTTATAGTAAATTGATGTTGCTGGCTAACCCTGAGGGTGGAGTCTGCTTGTCTGCCAAGCCCATGAAATTCTTCTGCAAGGCCAGGGAGGGGCCCTGAGTAAGGGCAGCAACAGAGCTGAGGCTATTAGGTCAAGCTTGCTTTTCACTGTCCTTCCCTCTCAGGAGGCCTGGGAATGGTTTCACTTTCGAAGGATGAGATAGTTTGACAGAAAAGCCCTGTTTGGTCATTTGCAATCAGACTAAGCCTAGAAGTGCTACAGTGACTGTGCTGAAGGAGCCTGGGGTGTGAGGGCTTCTGGGAGGGAGAAGACTAAGAGCCTAGAAGCCCAACAGGTGGGAAGCCAACCATGGCCTGGTTCCAGAGTCCTCTGGTTTGGAGCCGAAAGGTGAGAGCCTCACCCCACTCAGCTTCCTTTCTTGTCTTCCCAGACCCCTCACTCTGTCTCATCTTTTCTCAGGAAGATGCTGATACTGACTGGGGGCTTCAAATGCCTTTGGGGGTCCCCATTGCTGCAGGAGTCCTGGCCTTCCTTGCCCTCCTGGCTTTGGTCTGTCATTGTCTCAAAGAGGTACCTTCTCTCTCCCTACCCCATGCCTCTGCTGTAGCCACCTCCCGACTCCTCCTCACAACTCTGTCTGTGCCCAGGTCTGGAAGTCCAAGCTGAGGCTGTGCTGTGCAGGCTGGAGCTGCCTTCATCCTGGGAAGAGCCTGCAGCTTGTCTCCATCCACAGTCCAGATGAGGGCCAGCTGGGAATCCATTCTGCAGAGCCTAGTGGCCCCCAATTGCTTTCCCCCACTGTCCCCCCGAGGGTCCCAAAGGCACCTTCAGCTTTGAGTATGAAGAGGACCCCTCCCCCATGCTTCAGAGAAGGTTGTAGTATCTATCAAGTATCCAGCCAGTATTTGAAAAAATGTCTAGTAATGTGAATAAGTGACTGAATCCCTGAGGGGAGGGCAATGTGATGTCAGTGTTGAGGGGTGGATTCTTGTCCCATGGATGTCAGGCACGAGAGAAGGGATACCTTAGTACAAGGGACTCTATACCCTGGCCTATGACAATGAAGCTTTTTTTTCCTGAAACCACCCTGAAGCAGAGGTTCTGTTACCCTTTCCCATGGGAGAAAGGTTCAGTTTCCCTCTCCCAAAGGAGAGCCATAATCTGGGGCCTAGAGTCTTTAAGGGTGGCTGGTGAACTGCATAGCAGGCAGAGGGAAACTGCACCTGGCCTACTTCCATCCCCCAGGAGCCTTCCATCACTGCTTAGGCAGACCTCTCGGAGCTGAGGACCAGGCTGGCTCCTTCGCAGGATCACAGGGAATCAACCTCACTCCTTGCAGCCCCTGAGCCTTCCTATTCTCAATCTAGGTAACACAGAAGTCAGGACCTACTGGAGCACATCTAGGATCCCTGGCTGTGAGCACTACCCTAGGGTGGCTTCTGGGCCAGGGCACTGCTGTGGCCCTGCCCCCTTGCCTACCTTCCTAAACCCAGGACTACTGTGACTTGAGCTCCTAAGAATCCTAGAACCATTTGGTCATTTTCCTGGGCTTCCAGGAAAGGGCAGTACGTTGGGGGTTACAGCAGATAGAATTCAAAAGTGGGCCCAAGATTCCTGCCCCCGAAGGTCTGCAGACCCATGAGCCAGTCCCCTCGAGTGTGAATGGAACTGTGCGTACACTGATGCTCTTCTCTGATTAGGTCGTGATATGTGGCAATGGCGGAGGGATTGAGGCTGATGTAATTAAGGTCTCAAATTAATTGAATTGTCTTAGTTAAGAGATGGGGCGAGGAACAGTTGCATGCTGGTGGTCTTCGTTAATTTGGCAAGCTGAGTCAGCACAATCCCTTTGAAGACAAAAGATCAAGGCTAGCTTGGGTAGCAAAGTAAGGCCCTGCCTCACCCCTAACCCCTGCTCTTGACAGGGTCTGCTGTAGCCCAAGCTGGCCTGGAACTTGCCATGTAGTCCCAGCTAGTGTCAAATTTAAGATCCTCCTACCTCAGCTTCCTGACTGTTGGTACTATGCACATCTAGTTTGAGACCTAATACTCAAAAAAAAAAGGGGGGGGGTGTGGTATGATGAACCTAGATAGCCTGGCTTGGTCAGTGAACTCTCCAGAGTCTAAATTCTGCCTTTAGCTACATGAGCTTTGGAAAGGACATCAAGCTACAGATGAGCCCCCAGCTCCAGCTTCCACCTTAATTATAGCCTTGTGAGACCCTGGGCGGAGGATTTTGTTCAGTGCTCCTAGAATCCTGGTTCACCCAAACTATGAGATAATAAATGGGAGTTTTCAGTTGTTACTGGTGATTTTTCCCAAAGCAATAATAAATGCTGGAAAGGAAAGAGTGGCAGACTTGAGGGTAGTGAGGGGCTAGACCCTGGTGAGGTATAGTAATGCCCAGAGCTACAAGGAGAGCCTACTCAGTCCCTAAGCCCTTTTTGGCAGAGGCCTCCACCAGCATTGTGCCCATGATGGCTATACCTTTCTGTAGTCAAGTGGGTAACACTGGGCCTATTATAGCCCTTTACCTGTGACTTCAGAATGGGGACCAGAAGACTGGTCACCCTGATAGACTGGCCATCTTCTTCTAACCTTCCAGAACAGGAGGCTGTAGGATGAGGCAAGCGGAGGAAGGCCTGAAGACCTCTGTAGACATCCTTGAGTACAATTCTTGTTTCTGGTCCTTAAACTAGGTAATCATACCTGACATACACGACCAGGAAAATGCTCCAGGGCAGGTGCTGCGGCGTGTCTGCATTTTAGAAAGGGATAGACTGTCGAGGAGGGTCTTGAAGACAGAAGTGTACGTCAAAGCTGCTGCTATCACAGGGTGAGTAGCTGGGGCCTCAGCAGAATCAGAAGCAGAGAGACAGGGATGTATGTTAAAATACAGGGAGCCAGAAGCAGGCAGATCTCTGTGAGACTAAGGCCAGTATGGTCTACATAGCAAGCTTCAGGCCAGCTGGAGCCACAGAGACCCTGTATATATATAATGTATATAACCCACTGCGTTTTCTTTTTTTTAATCCTCTTTCTACCTAGTGCCATTATGCCCAGCTTTTTACATGGGTGCTGGGAACCTGAACTTGGGTCCTGATGCTTATACAGCAAGCACTTTACCAACTAAGCCATCTTCTCAGCCCCTGGACTACCTTTTTGACTGGAGGCAGATCTTAGGTGGGGGCCCTGGGTGGCCAGTAGTCAGGGTCAGGAAATGGGACAAGGTGAAAAGTGGAGTTACTTGTCCAGAAGGTAGCTAGGGCCTGAAGATGCAAACCTGGACTTTGGCGGCCCCTTCCACTTTGGGATCACCCTAGCTCGTGTGAGTGAGTTCACGGAGGATTCAGGCTGAGGGATAGTAGTACATAGCCCACTCCTCAGGGCCCTTCCCTGTGTCTAAGAACAGACCCCTCAACATGCCCTCCAGAGGCCCCCCCTTTACAGTCTTGGTCTAGGCCAAGTGATCTTCATTGCTTAGGAGCTGCCAATCAAACCCACTGCTTCTCCATAGACTGTGTGTGGCTTTGTGGTGGATACATACTGTTGCAAAGGGGGTGTGCACACAGAAGCTCTGCCCTCATGATACTAAAACAGGGTTTGTTGAGGGAAGTAGATGAGCAGAAGCCAATGGGCGGCATCAGGCTATTACTGTGTCACGGGGTGGCTGCTCCTACGTGCTGGATGAGAGGAGCCTGTAGCTCTGCTATGAAAGGGCAGGAACAACTCTGTCCCTTTTGTAGCTTGCAGGAAGTTCTGTACCTAGGGTGGCTCACTTAGTTCTGTTAAGTTCCTCAACAGAAGAGGTGCGCCTCCCTGCCATCTAACTCTCCTTGTACATGGGGCGACACCATGTGGGCAACCCACGGTAGTGCAGCTGCCACCAGAGTGACATCTGGTGACACCCTGATGACATCTGGGCTGGCTCCCACTGCCAGGAACTACACCTGCCGAAAGAACTGTGGACACAGGTTTAGTTTAATTTGGGGAACAACACAGGAAGCAAAATCTAGCTGGAGGTGTAGCAAGCGAAGCCTCAGGTCTGGCCTGCTGTGTCTTGACTGGAGGCTGGCTGTGCCCTAGCAGGTAGCAAGTGGCTTAGAGACCAGGAAGACCCTAACACCTGTCCATAAAAGATCCCCAAAAGCCTGGTGTGGCTTGCACTGTCTTCAGAGGATGGCAAGAGCCTCCTACACACGCCTTGGCTAGGATGACTTCATTTTACTGAATTTGATGGAGCTCACCATACCCTACAAAGTCCTCTGCAAAGCTGCATGCTCTAAAAGCAGTTGGATGCTGAGGCTCAGAGCAGCAAAGAGGGATCAGATCAAGGAATTTCAGTCCAGACAGACGTCTCCACAGCTTTTCAAGAAGGAGGCAGCAGCATGGCACAGGTCTGCAAGCCAGCCACCAGCTCCAGGTTCTATTTTTGGCCAACACAAGACACCATCCAAGGTCCAAGCACTCCTCCTGGAAGACCTCTGAGGAACTATGGAGGCTATCAATGCTTTGTGAGAGAATGAAAGTTTTTGGCAAGCAAATATAAGTGGCCGGGAGATGCCTGCATGGACGGGAAGTGTCTGTGGTGTCAGCTGCTCCTCTCTTGCTTCGGAGACTTGCTTGCAAGTCTCATCTCACTGAGACTTGCTGTCCAGCTTTAGATTTTTGATTTTCCTGATGACAGAGAAACATGTATCATTACAAAGGCTTATTTGTGGTGGGGGAAAAAAGTCAATAAAGGATTCTTGGAAAGATAAGCATTGGTGAGACCATTTTTACATAAACATACATGTCGATGTCTTTAAACCCAGGCCTTCATGCATACCAAGCAAGTGCTCCATCTGGGAGCTGCAGTCCTAGTTCTCAGTTTAGTTCTTTTTAGCTGTGCTGGGGACTGAAACCAGGATTTTGTGCATGCTAAGCCGGTGCTCTTCCATTCAGCTGCACCTCAGCCTAAGGCTGTTTTTTTCGTTTTGTTTTGTCTTGTTTCTGGCCCTTTCCCATTGAGCCACACCTCCCATCCTGAGACAGTTTGATTTTTGTTTTTAAGATTTATTTTTAGGAGCAGGAGAAATGGCTCAGTGGTTAAGAGTACTTGCTGTTCTTCCACAGGATCCAGGTTAGATTCTTAGCACCCATATGGCAGCTAACAACTGCCATAACTCCAGTTCCAAGGGATCCAACACCGTCTTCTGGCCTCAACGGGCATTGCATGACACAGGTGCACTTACTGACCTGCAGGCAAATACTCACACACATAAAATAAAAATATTTAAAAGATTTTTATTTTTTATTTGTGTGCACTCGTGTGTGTGTGTGATGTGTGTGCAGATGACCCCCAGGAGCTGGGGTTACAAGTGATAAAGCCATCCAATGTGAGTACTGGAAACTGAACTTGGGTCTTCTGGAAGAGCACACCATGTTCTTAACTATTGATCCACTGTCCAACCCCTGTTCTTTTTTTGACTGGGTCTCATTAAGATAGCCAAGATTGGCTTGGAACTGACCAGATAGCCTAGGCTAGCTTGAACTAGTGATCTCCTTGCTTTAGCCTCCCAAGCAATAGGACTACAGGCATATGTTCTTTTTTTTGTCAGAAAAGATAAAATGCCTAAAGTTCAGCTGTTCTTGGAGACGTCTGAAAGCCAGCAGACTTGTGGGTAATTGTCTTAGTTATCTTAACACACTGGCACAAATCATCCCAGGACAGCTTTTGGGGATCAAAATTATAAGAGTGGTAGGATTAGGTGGTTCCAACTCATCATGAAGGTGAGGAAATGCTGTTACCAGGACCACAGTCATCTGAAGGCTTAAGATGGGCTAGAGAATCCACTTCCAAGGTAATATCTGATAGAATGTGTGAATAACAGAGGAACCATATGCTTCATTAAGGAAGCCATAAAGTCGGGAATCCCTTAGAGTACTCAACTGGTCCTAAATTGGCAGCCTGTCCTTGCTCAAGTCTTATCAACTGGTCACTCCCTGGACTAAGGGAGACTGTTTGTGGAGCCAAGTTGTCTCTTTTAGTGTCTTGAAATATCTGCCTGCCAATCCTGAGAAAATAATCTTAAAGAAGGCCTTCAATCATCCTAAGGACAGGAGACCCTGGCACCTGGTTAACACCTCCAGCTGTGTTTAGTGGCTTTCACATAAAAACTCAAGGCCTCTTCCCCTACTTGCAGATACTTTCTTCTCTGTGGAGGAGCATCTGTCCTCACCATGTTATTACTTTGAATAAAAAGGAACATTCCTTCCTGTGGCAGGTCTGGCTCTGGTTCTTACTTCTTAACTCTAAACTCTTTTTCTCCTGTCCAAAAATCTAACAACCTCTTGCTCTAATTTCTTCTTCAGTCAGTTTTTGTAGCTTATAGTCTCCCTAAGAACTTTGTTGTGCTGCTAGGAATTGAATCCAGGGCCTCTTGCATCCCAAGCAGGTATTCTACCTCTGAACCATGCCCCAGCCTCTCTCTCCAGGAATTAATTAAACGAGTTACCGAATTTGTTGTCATAGTGATAGATGCTGTTTGTAGTATCATCCTATGATTTTTTTTTGTTATTTTATTAAAAAATTTTTTTGAGACAGTCTCACTATAGCCATTGCTGGCCTACAACTTGCTATGTAGAGCAGGCTAGCCTTGAACTCACAGAAATTTGCCCTGCCTCTGCCTCCTGAGTGCTGGGATTAAAGGTATGTGCCACCATGCCTGGTTTATTATTTTTATTTATTTATGTGTGTGTGTGTGTGTGTGTGTGTGTGTGTGTGTGTGCGCCATGTGGGTGAAGGTGCTAGAAAAGGCCAGAAAAAGGCAATGGATCCCCTGGAGCTACAGTTTACAAGTAGTTGTGACCCTCATGACATGGGTGCTGGAATCTGAACTCAGGTTTTTTGTTAGAGCAGCCAGTGCTTTTAACGACTGGGCCATCTCTCCAGCCCTGCAGCTATAAATGTTCTTTTAAGCACTGCTTTTGCTGTGTCCCCTAAGTTTTGGTACATTGTGTTTATTTTCATTCATTTCCAAGTATTTTCCCATTTCCCTTGTGATATCTTCTTTGGTTTGTTATTTTTTCATAGCGTTCTTTAATTTCTACATACTTGTAAGTTCCCCAATTTCTTGGTCACAGCTCTCTATCATTCCATTATAGAGAAGCACTCTGTATGCTGATTTTAACCTTTGAACTGTGTAGAGATTTGTTTCATAGCCTAGATGCTGTCTACCTTGGACAGAATCTCCTGAGTACTTAGGAGAACAGGGCTCTGCAGCTGTTGGGGAGCTTCCTTGCTCTCTTGATCACCTACTTTGTGGGGGGGACACTGCCATGTCTGAGGATACTCAAGCGGGCCTAAGACAAATGAACCTTGGAAATGGACCCTCTAGGCCTTCATGAGCCCTCAATTTCATAAGACCATGAGTCAGAACCACCCAGCACAATCACACCTATAATTTTGATCCACCAAAGTTTTTTAGATCCTATGAGTGGGTCTTCAGTCCTTGTCATCACAAGAATTGGGAATACACTAGACACCAAGGAAGAGATGCTCTACAGTGCCAAAATTCCTGAAGTCCCTACTTTTTTGTTGTTTTATTTGTTTTTTAGAGTGCTAGAGATAGAACCCAAGGTTTGCATATGGTAGGCAAGTGCTCTACCACTGAGTTATACCCCAAGCCTAGCCTGAGCCACAGAGTAAGAGCTTATCTTAAAAAAACAAACAAAAAACTAAAAGGGGGGATAGGGTAGGGATGCATCATAATTAGTCGAGCAATTAGTTAGCATGCATGAAATCCCCTGGGTTTGATCCCTAGCATTACATAAACTGGATGTGGTGGCACACATCTGTAATCCGAGCACTTGTAAGGTGGAGGCAGGAGAATCAGAAAGGATCAAAGTCATTCTCAGCTACACAGTGAGTCTGAGGTCAACTTGGACTATATGAGACTATCTCAAAATAACCAACCAAACAAACAAAAAATTGGTTTTATATTTGTTTACATGAAAGGAGCTAGTTTTCTTTTTAAACAGTTTTTAAAAATTATTTTCTTTTACATGTAGAGTGCTATGGCTGCATGTATGCAAGTACATTGGTGTTATGCAATTCCTAAAGAGGACAGAAGAGGGCATCAGATCCCCTGGAACTGGAATTACAGACAGTTGTTAGCCACCATGTGGGTGCTGGGAATCAAACCCAGGTCTTCTGCAAGAGCAGCCCATGCTTTTAACCACTGAGCCATCTCTCTAGCCTCTGGAGCTAATTTCCATTTTTCAATTCAATCAAATTATTTGCAAACTTTATGTCTGTTGTGTATGTACATGAACACTCAAATATTACTGCATCCTTCTGGGGATAGTCTATATTTTCCAGCACATTTTTCAAGAGAGATAACAACCAATAAAGTGTTGAGCTGTCTTAGAATATAAGGGGAGGGGAGAGCTAGAATGGGAGCTGGTTCTAAGGACTGGGCAGGTGTAGGTATGGTTTTATGTCATGGGGAAGCATCTGATAGAAATGAGAGGCCAAAGTTCTGGAAAGGCAGAAGCTAAAAGCACAAAGTATATACCTGGACTTCTTCTGGGCTGAATTGGGGAGCCTCTCTCGCTGCCTCAGGGCCTCCAGGCTGGCTAGGTCAGGTGGGTGGCAGTGGCTCCGCATCACCATGACCCGTCGGCCCTGGGTGATGGCACGGCTGCGGCAGCCCAGCCGGGCCTGGTCCCGGCACATCCAGTACACTTTCTCACCAGCAGCCTTCTCCTTCCTGTATAGGAAGGACTCATACACCAGGAACCGGCCCCCAAGAGATGTCCGCAGGAATTCTAGGGGCTGCAATGGCTCTGGGGGGAGGAGTCACACTGTGAGGAGACCATTGGAATCCAGCCCTTGGCAACAGGGGGCTGAGCCTTTCCCTGCCAAATGTAATCACAAAGGGACCCACTTCTGATCCCTGTATCCACTTGTTTGACTGCACCTTGGACCCTAGAGACTGATGCTCAGCCCATAGCCTTGATGTTCTCTAGTGCAGACTGGCTTTCCTTTTCAGCAGCTCCAGTGCTGCCTGGTGAGGCTGAATGTGCAGTGGGCTGTCCCGGGAGCTCTATTGGAGGCCTCACCTGACCACAAATTCCATGTTTGCTGCAGGTCCTCCAGGGCAGATGGGGGTCCTTGCTGGAGGGTTTGCAGCTCATCTGATCTGTGCAACGGGGGCCTGCTAGTTCTTTGTCCACCCAACCCCTCCACTAGCTGGCCACAAAGCCAATTCTCAAGCTTTTAAGTAGCTGAACTGAAAGGTCAGAGATACTTGGGGTTTGCCAGGGATAACATGAGAACAAAAGCCAGGCAGAACAGTTCCAGGGAGAAGACAGGAGGAAGACAAGAAGCCCAGGTGATGGAGGGTCCCTAGGTCCCAGACATAGTCATAGGTGCTATGCACTTCCCCTAACTACCAGTCATGCTACCCCTGACCCACTATCCCCACTTTTTCTTTGGGCTTGAGTTAGTGTCTCTCAGTAAGAGCCAATTGCATGGTAAAATTAGTGCTTTAATCACAGAGCCCAGAAAGGGCTGGGGTACCACAAGGCAATGGGGAGACCCAGCCTCTGCCCACTCTCCCTCCACATACCTGGGCCTTCCCAGTGGGTCAGATTGGGGAAGTTCTCCCGCTGCCTCAGGGCTTCTAGGCCACCCATATCAGGTGGATGGCAGTGCCTACGCATGACCATCACCCGCTGGCCCTGTGTGATGGCACGGCTGCGACAGCCCATGCGTGCCTGGTCCCGGCAAGTCCAGTACACCTTATCACCAGCTGCCTTCTCCCGCCGGTAGAGGAAAGACTCATACACCAGGAAGCTGCCCCCTAGTGGTGTCTTCAGGAACTCTGGGCCTTCTGCAAAGAAGCAGGAGAGAAGTCAGGGAAGGGGACATGGAACCTGGGTGTAAGAGGGAGTGGAAGGTGTTCCTTTTTCAGAGTCAAGAACCATGGATCTTGGAGAGATCACATCTCCTACTTCATACCTTCCCCCTGCTCAGTGAGGAGGCCCTATATTCACAAACCCCACTGTGTCCTCAGCTGCCAGGATCTGTCCTGAGGCTAGAGACTGGCCAGAACAGATCCTGCAGGGAGAGTCCACCATCATGATGCCACAGGAAGGTGGCATCATCATGTTTGCTCACCTATGCTGTGTACCCAGCAGACAGGCACATATGTATCTGTTCAATCTGATGAGTGAATTGGGACAAAGCAGCTCAGAGCTGAAGGAGAGAGGGTGAATCATGAGCCCAAAGTCTGTGTATGAGAGGGTCACTCCCCTGAGTGCTAAGCTGAGAGCTGCAGCAGTAAGAAAAGCCTGGAGGCAAGCCTGGCCCTGCCCTAGGGACTCCCTCATTCTGTCCAGGTATAGGGACTGCACAGAGGGTGAGGGCTGAGGTGGTATCTGCTTCTAGAACACTTAGAAAAAGGTGGGGAAGAAGGGCAGGTAGAAGATGGAGGCCAAGGAGGTAAGAGGACACGTGTGGAGTAGAGCAGTACAGCCCTGGGGACAGAGGGACAGACTGCCAATAGGAAAGGGGACTAAGATTTGTGCTGGTAGGGATGGCCCACCTACTTCCACACTGGATTAAAATGTTTGCGAGGTAGTAAAAATGGCTCAGTGCACAAGGTCAGAGAAATAGCCAGCCAGTAAGCCAAGACACCAACAGAATGAGCCCATGCAGAGGAGCAGAAAGATGTCAAGGGAAGGACAAGAGAATAACTCAGCCAAGGGCTGTAGCGATGGATCAGTGTTTAGGAGGGCTGGCTGTTGTTGCAGAGGACCCAGGTTCGATTGCCAGCACCCACATGGAAACTAATGACTATACATAGCTCCAGTTCCAGGGGAATTTGACACCCTCTTCTGAGGCTAAGAACTAGAAGTACCAAGGCTACAAAGGTCCATATACACAAAGAGCAAGGAGACAAGGTGGGAGGTGGTCCAGTGAGTGAGACACAAGAAGAAAGGGGGCAGAAGTCTGTGTTCACACTGACACCCATTTTCCTATCTAAGACCCAGAACTCGAGCCTCTAGCTCTACAGAGACAAAATCAGGTCCTGTATACAGAGTAGGTAGAGTCTGCCTTCAATCTGAACAGGCCTGGGTGGTCACTGCATAAGCTGAAGCTGGAGGGCAGAGTACCTACGCAGGCAGGAGGAGGCAGGGTGCCTCAGCCTGGGTGCAGTGCTGAGGGCAGAAACTTAAATAGAAGGGTGAGAACACAAAACTAGGAAATCTGTAAAAGTATTCAAAAAAGGCTGGAGTCATGCCAGGAGGATCAATGTCTGCATAACAGGAGCCATAGATGCAGAGATACAAAAGGTCACTATATTGAAGGACACAAATTATGGTATAAAAAGGCCCCTGATGACCCTACAAGCTGGGCACACCAGGGACACACAGAAGACTCTAAGTCTTCAAGAGGAATCTGGTCACATATAAAGGGACAGACACCAGAAAATCATGCTATTTCCAAACAGACTCAGTCACTGTGGAGGGTCATTGTATATCCTGGCACTCATACATAACCATACTGTCCAGCAAGTGTGTGGGAAGATTACCAACAGCTTTAGATAGGTAGGATCTCAAATGGGTCCTCCCAGGTCACTGCCTTAGGAATGAGCAGAGAGACCTTCTGAACAACAAGGAAACTGAAATATAAATTAATAGCAATAGAAATACATTTTAACATATGGGGAAGCAAATGCTTAAAGTGGGGATGTGAGAGGTTGGGGATAAGGGTGCAGCCTGGCACCTGTCACCTCCTGGCATCTCCCTATTTATAATGGTATCATGGAAATTGGACTAAAAAGGGAGCCAGGAGGATAAAATATTTCCCAAATCTGTGATAACTACAGGGCCAAAAGGTGACAAAGATAACTCCAAACACTTAGCACGAGGAGACTGGCAAATGTGGGCTGGGGAATGGACTGCTGGCCAACTCAGAAGGCTGGATATAATGCTCTCCTCAGACAGACACCAGACTCTGCTGGGCAGCCAGACAGGCACAGCTGGGACACCGGTGTTCAAGTGCTTGATGGACAAAGCTAGAGAGAGAGAGAGGTTTGGCTCTTTTAGTTACCAGACTCTAAGGCAGGTTTGTTACCCCTTGCTTATACTGTACAGATAAGGACGTGACCTCACACACTCAGTACCACTTACTGGAAACTTAAAATAACAGAGAGAGGGAGCCTGGGCTTCTCAGGTTTCAGGGCAAGAGGGATCGGCTCTGAGGGCAGGTGAGGAGGGACCTACGCTCGCAGTTGGCTGAGTGTGTGAGACAGAAAAGAGAGGGGCCAGGAGGACTGATTTCTAGAATGTTTACAGAATGAATGAGGGCAGGACATGCGTGGGCGAGTAGAGAAACCTGTGGGTCTCCCTTGGTACCTGGGTTGTCCCACTGAGTGGGGCCAGGGCGTTTCTCCCGCTGCCTCAGAGTCTCCAATCCTAATAAGTCAGGCGGGTGACAGTGGCCACGCATCACAGTCACCTGCTTGCCCTGAGTGATGGCTCGGCTACGACAGCCCATGCGTGCCTGATCCCGGCAAGTCCAGTAAACCTTCTCACCAGCTGCCTTTTCCCGCCTATAGAGGAAGGACTCGTACACCAGGAAGCTGCCCCCTAGAGGCGTCCTCAGGAACTCAGGGCCTCCTGTAGGGTATAGGAGAGGCAGTCAGGTGATGGGGGCAGAGGAGGCAGATTGAGCATATAGGGAGGGGTTGGCTAGGCAAGCTGGGTCACTCCCACCTCCTAGGATATCAGGAAGCCAGACTGAGCCTGGCCAGCTCTGGCTACTCGTCTCCAAATATGAAGACTTACTGGGGTCTACATCCTGGTCCTCCTCCTCAGGGGATCCCTGCGAGGCTTCAGGATGCTCCTTTGCTTGCTTTCTGGACCGGGACCTGGTAAGAGTTAAGGTTCCACGCCCCCTGCGGTAAAACAGACTGTCCACCCCCTGGAGCAGTGTATCCTCACAGTCATCACTGTCGTCCAAGTCCCCAGCACCAATCCGCCTTGCCTGTATCTTCTTTATGGTCTTCTCCTGCTGTCTCCGGGCCTTCAGGCCCTCCATGTCAGGCGCGTGGCAGTGGCTGCGCATCACTGTCACCCGCTGGCCCTGCGTGATGGCACGGCTACGACAGCCGTGTACTGCGTGCTCCCGGCAGGTCCAGTACACCTTGCTCCCCACGGTCTTCTCCCGCTTGTAGAGGAAGGACTGGTGCACCAGGAAGGTGCCCCCATAGCACGTCTTCAGGAACTCCAGGGGCCGATATCGTACTAGAGGAAGGACCCAGGATAGTCACACCAAGGGCAGGAGCCCAGTCGATTCCCATCAAGCTACCCGGCAGCCACCCAGGAGGAACTGGGGATCCTACTCCAGATCAGTGAGGACAGTTCAGCTCACCAAATCACACTACACTGGGAAGGGGTCAGACTCAGCAAGCTGTGTCCTGGGCTACTCTTGGCCTTATTTTTCTAGGGTTTGTTTTTTTAAAAAAGTTGTTTTTTGGTCTTTTTGAGACAGAATCTCCCTGTAGCCCTATCTGGCCTGGAACTTGCTATGAAGACCAGGCTTACCTTGAACTTACAGAGAGATCTGCCTGCCTCTGCCTCTTGAGCACTGGGATTAAAGGCATGTGCCACCATGTCCCGCCTTGTTTAAAAAATTTTTTTTTTTTTTTTTTTGCAGTACAGAGGACTGAATCTAGGGCCTCAAACATGCTAGGCAAGTACTGTATCACTGAGAATCACTCCCTTGTTGCTTTTGGAATAATACAGGCACACACTCAAATAGTCTTAACAGATGTACCCTGAATAAGAAGCCTTCCACCCTGCCCCACAAGGCATTCAGCCTCCTAGAAGTCAAGCCTACCTTCTAGTTGCTAGTAATAAAAAACAACCCTAAATCGGGCGTGGTGATGCATGCCTTTAATCTCAGCACTCTGGAGGCAGAGGCAGGTAGATATCTGCGAGTTCAAGCCCAGGCTGGTTCCAGGTCAGGGGCTATAGGGAGACCCTGTCTCAAAATGACAACCCACTCCCTGCTCCCCAAAAACCCCAAAACAAAAAACAACCCTAAGAACTCACACTGCCTCTCACCTAGCTAAGCAGGCTTTCCTAGAAGCCCCACAACAGTCTAGACTGTCATAACTCCTCAGGAATAAGCTCCTGAGACCTCAGAATATATGTGAATTTTCTGAGGCTCCAGGCCTCCATCTACAAGGCTAGAATTTAAACTTGAGACCCCAAACCCAAGCTTTGTCCCTGGGAACCCTGACCAAATTTAAAAAACTGGAATTGCTGAAGCCTGCACATTAAAGGGTAGGTTTCTGGGCCTTGCTTTCAGGCCTTGCTGAATTGGAAAATTCTGGAAGGCTCTGGGATCACCAGATTTTAGTACTGTCCATCCTATAGGCTTAATGATAACTGGGACCAAAAATATTTTATTGGATTTTTTCAAGACAGGGTCTTGCTATGTAGCCCTGGCTGGTTTGGAATTTGTAATGCAGATTAGGTTGGCCTTGAACTCACAGAGATCAGCTTGTCTTGCCTTCTTGAGTACTAGGACTAAAGGCATGTACCACCATACCCAGCCCACATTTCTATTTTTTTATTTTGAGCACATTTTAAGAAATCATTTGAGACCCCACATTTTTATTTGGACATAAAAGGACCTGAGGGTTCCCTTCCTGCCCCAACTTGGGCATGTACTCACTCACTCCAGGTGTGGGGCGTTTCTTGGGAGGCAAGCACTGCAATGCCAGGGCTCGGTACCCCTCGTCTTCCTCTGGAGTTTCATTGCTTTCCTGGGATGTGGGCTCTGGCTCCACAGGGTACAGCCATAGGCTCACCCCATCTTCTTGGCCTTCAGAGCCCTCAGGCAGGTCTGAACCAGGTAGCTTCTCCTTCTGGCGCCGGGACTCCAGGCCCTCCTCATCAGGTGGATGACAGTGATCCCGCATCACTGTGACTCGCAGGCCACGTGTGATGGCCCGCCCCCGGCAGCCCAGCTCTGAATGCTGGCGGCATTTCCAATACACCTTGTCCCCGACAGCCTTCTCCTGCTTGTACAGGAATGACTTGTGCACCAGGAGGCGGCCCCCAAATGGGGTCCTCAGGAACTCCAAAGGCTGGGGGACAGCTGGGAGCATAAGAAGGGCTGGTTATCTTCCCTAGGGTAAGGGTCAAGGCCAGAAGCCTGGGTGAGTGGGTCCTAGAAGAGGGTAGGGTCCTTTGGGCAGAATGCCTTCTCAGGCTCCAGCTACCAGGCAAGAAGCCCAGGTTCTACAAGCTGCTTTTATGGCGGGGAGGAATTCTGTACATTGCTGCAGTTCCCATGGGCTTGGGAAGGACCTGGTTCCTGGGACACACGGAAGAAATCACATGACTAGTACCCTAGCCTGGGTCAGGATGTGCTTAAGACTAGGAGGCTCAACTGAAAGGGCAATAGGTACCCAAGGACCCTGCTGGAAATAGGGTACACAAGCCCACAGAGGGCCTGGGCCAGGGAATCTCACCTGCATCCACCCTGCTGCGTTTCCGATGGATTATCCGCCCCTGCTTCTTGGTTGGCAAGGTCTGGGGGGTGCTGGATACAGTGGCCGGGTCAGACATCTCCAGGGACATGACGCCAGTCGGCTTGGATCCCCCCTTACCCTTTGCCAGGACCAGACTGGAAAACTCTTGGGGCTTCCTGGCCCCATGAGATGGTTCCTGGCCAGCCTTTACACTTGCACCCTCCTGCTCGCTGGGCTCAGGCAGGGGCATCTTGGAACTGGCCCTCAGGCCACTCAATCCTCTGGTAGATGGGTCTCTCCTCCCCTTCTTTCTCTTCCTCCCTGGCAAGAACTTGGGAGTCCAAAGACTCTCCTAAGAGAGGAGCCAAGGCAGTTAATGGAGGAGGCCTATGGGTCTGGGGTACTAGCAATGGATCTGGGATGGATCTTGGGGATGAAGGAGCTTCTTCAGGGCCCTGGGTTGAGAGGCTGCAGAGATGTGGTATAACTGGGGCCCTAGGCTTGTACTTCCACTCTGCTGGGTCTTCTCCGGGTAGGCCCATCCAAACCTTCCCTTATATCAGTACCTTGGATAGTAAGTGCCTCTCCAGTGTTGGTGACTAATATACTAGTAACTGAGTTTCTACCTGAGAAGCCACATCTGTGCCCAGCTCAAATCCTCTCCAGTCTGTGTTACAAGATGATCATTCTTCTTGACTCGGCTTACAGGTAAGGACACAGAGGAGACTGACAGGCCTGAGAATGGAGTCTGGAAGTTGAAACACACTGTATCTACTCAAATGCCTGGGGGCCTACCTGGGCTTTCTCTGACCCTGTGCATTTCACCTTGATGCTGGACACCTGTCTCAAGGAATACAAGCCAATGAATGCTAGCACTTTGCACAGCAGAAAGTTGAAGCCTGACCCTGGAAAGCAGGATCTTCGGGGCTCACTAGGTCCATCCTATGACCTAATCGGAAGGCCTTAGGAAAGCAGTAACTTTGTACCTGCTGTTCCTGGGGCTGCTTTGGGTGGAAAAGTGGGCTAGTCTTTGTCCTTCTGGGACAAAACAGCAGTGTATGGTTGGTGAGGTGTTTCCCATATATCAGTAAGAGCCACTAAACAAGACTAGCACCCCAGACATATTTAGCTTCTTTTTAAAATTTTTTTGGTTTGGGGGACAGGGTCTCATTATGTAGCCCTGGCTAACCTTGAACTTGCTATGTAGACCAGGCTAGCCTTGAATTCACAGAGATCTGCCTGCCTCTACCTCCCAAGTGCTGGGAGTGTGTACCAAATGCTTGTCAGGGTCAGAAGATGGGTGGGATTCCCTGGATCCTGCCATGTAGGTGCTGGAAAGCAAACCCAGATCCTCTACAAGAACCGTAAGTGTCCTTAACTGCTGAGTCATCTCTCCTACTCACTTTTAGTTTCTTTACTGGAGAACTGTGACCCCACCACAAATTCTACGGGTTAAATGTCTTTTGGTCTCCCACTTATGCTCCACAGATCCCTGGTTTGGGGGCCCATAGTCAGCTCCCCAAAGGCTGGTTTATCTCTGGGTTCCAGCAGGATAGCCGAGGCTGAAGGTTGGAGGAGCGCTGAGTCCCTAGTTCTAGTTGATGCTATCTGCTGACTAGAGTCAGAGCAGCAGTCACCAGATCGGGAGGGGAAATTCTAAGTTAGAAAAAAAGGTGGACAGCCTAGTCCTGCCCCAAAGGAGCTATGGACTGCTCCTCCCCTGGGTTACCAGGGACCTGGAAGAACCTGGGAACTAAGGCAAAGACCCTTTGGGCACTTCCTTAGCAAGAAATCCCAAAGTCCTGTCTACCAGATGTCCCACCCCTCAGCTCCCAAGTTCCCTGGATCCTGGAATGAATGGATCTAGGATGAGGGTCCTAGCCTCAAGCATCCTCCAGTCCTTCATGCCTCCACCCTCTGAACTCAGGAAAATGCATCCCACCAGGTTTCCTGTCTTTGGCCTGCACCCGCAGAGGCATTTCACCCCAAGAACCAAGTTGGGCAGTCCTCTCAACAGGGCCAGGGTCCCCTACCTCCTCCAGGCTGGTGGCTTTTCCCTTAGTCAAGGTTGGTATGACAGAAGAAATCCTTGCATTCCCAGAGAGCTGCACCACAAGTTTGAAAACAGATATTTGAGCCTCTCAATAAAAGTTTCTGTTCATCAGGCTCCTAAGACCTATCACCCCCAAAGATACTGAAAAGCTCCCATATAACAGAAGGCCTCTATGGGAAGGCTGGTTCCTGTGATTGACTATGTAGATTTGAGGGATTGGTCCCACTCTCCCACTCTTATCCATTAAAAGGCTTGAGGTACTTAGCCTGCATGATGACCTCAAGTCCCCCTATTCAAGTATGCAGACAGTCAGGGGTGGCGAGTCACTCTGTTAGCGACTGAACCTAGCAAATCCTAGAACTCCAGAGTGCCATCACACACAAACACTGAATCCAATGTTCTTATGTAAAAGGGTAAAAATATTAAGAATAAGGGCAGCAAAGGAGAATTCGGAATACAAAACACCAATAACATAAGCCAGACACGAAAGTACAAAGACTGCATGAGTGTGTCATATGAGGCTGCAGAGACAGAAAGAAACACGGTGGGTGCCAGGGCTGAAGAGGGAAAACAAGGGCTTAGCAGCGTTCAATGAGGATGGTGGTGGCCCAGTGCATGTATGCCAGCGAGGCAGGCATTTAAAAATGGGAAAGATGGTAAATTCAAAGCTTTTTTTTTTATACAGGGTCTCACTGTGTAGACTAGGCTGGCTGGGAACTCATAGAGATTTGCCTGCCTCTGCCTCTTGAGTGCTAAGGTTAAAGGCATGTGCCACTATACCCAACAGAAGAACCATCTGTAATGTCTTATTTCCATGACCTCATGGGAGCACACACACATTTGCTCCTAATTTGAAGGGCAAGTTTCTCGCCTGGCTGTGGTGGCACACACCTCTACTATCAGCATTTGGGAGATGGAGGCAGGAGGATCAGTTCAAGACTAGCTCTGGGTTATATAACTGTCTCAGAACAACAATAAAACAAACAGGCAAGTTTCTCTGTCACAGCTTCTTGTTCCTCCACAGCTCCTTGCTACGCAGACCCTTCCTCCACCTTCACATTCGGTTCTCCAAACCTCTCTTCCTATCCATTTGTATCACTATGATACTTCAGATATGAATAAAAAAATAAATAAAAACTCAAGTCCTCCTCCTCATAGCCACCCAAGTTTGAAAAAAAAAAAAAGCCCACACTCCTTCCTTCTCAGAGGGATCCCATCCTCCAGTCAGACCCTGAGGCAGAACTGGAGCTGGGTGGCCACTCTACCATGCTTGCTCTCCCTCAGAAACACATGCCTTTGAGGAAAGAAGTCCTCCACGTGAAAGGATGTACCATAGAAAATGGCCTGTCTTTAGGGTGGAGAGATGGTTCGGTAGTTAAGAGCACTTACTGCTCTGGAAGGGGACTGCAGTTTGGGTCTCAGAAACCATGCTGGGTGATTCACAACCACCTGTAATTCCAGTCCCAGGGGATCCAATGCTTTCTTCTGGAATCTGAGCGTACCAGGCACAAAAATGGTGCATATACAGACATGCAGACACAGTCACTTAAAATCAACTTAAAAAAAAATAAACAAAAAGTTTAATATGTTGACATTCAGGTTGATGGTGATGTCGGGGGATTCTTTGTACAATTCCCAGTTTAAATTTTTTAATTGTGTGTGTTCATATATGTTTGTGTATAAGTGTGGGCATGTGTGCTACACCGTGTGTATGTGGAGGTCCAATATCATGGGTATCAGTCCTCACTTTCCCCCTCACTTGTTGTTTTTATTTTTATTTTATACACGAGCATTTTTGCCTGCATGTATGCAGAAGCCAGAAAAAGGCTTCGGATTGCCTGGAACTGGAGTCAAGGAGTCACTAGCCACCATGTAGGTGCTGGAAACTGACCCAGGTTTCAGTGCAAGAAAAAGCAGCTCTTAACCACTAAGCCACCTCTCCAGCCACCATAGGTTTTTCGTTGTTGTTGTTGTTTCTTTGTTTTCAGACAGTCTCCCTATAGCCCTAGTTGCCTGGAACTCACTATGTAGACTAGGTTGGCCTTGCTCTCAGACACCTACTTGCCTTTGCCTGCAGTGTGCCACCATGCCCAGACTATCTTTCTCCTTATTTGAGGCAGGGTCTCTTACTCACTACTGTGAAGGGAATGGTAGGCTAGTACCACCTTCCATCTAACCATAGGAAGCCGATGTTACAGATACTGACAGCACCTCTGGTCTTACATGGGTTCTCAGGATCCAGATTCCAATCCCCATGCTTGTATGGCAGGTACTTTATCCTCTGAATCAAAGGCCCAGCCCTCTTTCAGTTAAAAAACAATTAAATTACATTTTAATTATTATACTTACTGTGTACATACATGCAGATGTGTTTGTGCTATAGCCTTATGTGGAGGTCAGAGGACCTTGCAGGAGTTGGTTCTCTGGCATCATCAGGTGGGTGCTGGGCACTGAATCAGGTTGTGAGGCTTGACAGCAAGTACCTTTTACTGGATAAGTCATCTCACTGGCTCATCAGTTGTTTTTGTTTGTTTTGTTTTTGTAGTTTTGTTTGAGATAGGGTCTCACCATGTAGCCCTGGCTGATCTAAAATTCATTATGTGGACCAGGCTGGTCTCAAACACAATGAGTCGCTTACCTCTGCCTCCCTAGTGCTTGGATTAAGGTGTTCGCCACCATGCACAGCCTCCACCAGTTTTTTTAAAGGCTAAAGTTAATACAAAATAAAAGGTTTCTGAAATCCAGTTTCAAACTTATGGAACTAAAGAGTAAGACTCCTGACATCCTTCTCTGGTTTCTCCATGTGTACATGGAGGTATACACAATCATACACACATACATCTATACACACATATACACCCTCCCCAAACACCACACACATACAAAGTGTCGAACAAGATACTGTAAGTGAAATTCTCCCATAAACATAAACCATTACATAAGACCACAAGTTCTTTGCCCAGGCTGTGAGGTCTTGAACAGTAGAGGAGAGAGCAAGGAGGATCCTGATATTTAAAAAGCCTCCTCAGCTGGGTACACACCTATAATCTCAGCTATTAGAGAGGCTGAGACAGGAGGTTCACTTGTATTGAGGAGCTCAAGACTGCTAAACACCATAGCAAGAACTTGTCTCAAAAGAAAAAGAAATTAATCGCAGCACTTGGGAAGCAGAGGTAGGCAGATTTCTGTGAGATAGAGGCCAGCAAGAACACAACCTTCTGCATGATTTCAATGGCTCCTCCCTTAATAGCCCTCTTCATCAATGAGCCATCAAATTAAGAGGTGCACTTTGTATGGCTCATAATCCCTGTGATTACACGTACAGACTGCATATGATGCTGTTCACCTTCCTCAGATTACATGTCCATACCATATGTGCACAGCATCATTCTTGAGACAAGTTGAAGGTGGAAACAATCCTCTGAAAGATTAGTATTTCCTACACTAAAGTGGGGCTTCAGCACCACTAGCCTTCTAGATCAGATCCTGCTTCACCATGGGGGTGGTGGCATACTGCTCTCTGTAGGATGTTTAGCAGTACTCCTGGCCTCTGTGTACTAGAGATCACTATCAGTCCTTTCCCCTAAGCCACTGTATTTTATTTTATGTTAATTTAAAAATATTTTATTATTTTTATTTTTATGTATATGAGTATATTGCTTGCATTTGTATAAGTGCACCCATGTCATGCAATGCCTGTGGAGATCATAAGATGGTGTTGAATTCCCCTGGAACTGGAGTTATAGATGGTTGTTAGCCACAATGTGAGTGCAGGGAACTGAACCCAGGTCCTCTGCAAGAGCAGTCAGTGCTCTTAACTGCTGAGCCATCTCTCCAGCCCCAAATTTAATTTTTTTGAGGCATGGTCTCACTATGTAGCCTAGGTTGGCCTTGAACTCACAGAGAAGAGATTAGCCTGCCTCTGCCCCTCCAAATGCTAGGATTAAGAGAATATGCCACTATACCCCATACCCCAAGTTATTATGGCACCAATACGGCTGGCTGTCCTCTGGGGTGGGGGTGGGGCTCTCGGGTTGCTGCCCCTAAGCAGTTTAGAAATACAGAGGCTGCAGAAATTGTAGGGAGTGGGAGCCTGAGCACAATATTCCCTGTTGTGGTCTGTATCATGGATGCCACTCCAAAGGCCCATAGCAGCACTGCTGAGAGGTAGTAAAATCTTTAGGGAAAATTATTAGGTCACTTGGGGGAGGGTATGCTCTCAAGGGGTACACCAGGACCTCAACCCCTTCTTCTCTTTTTAAAAAATTCATTACTTTTATTTTATGTATATGAATGTTATTGCCTGCATGTATGTAAGTGCACCTGTGACATGCAATGCTCACTGAGGTCAGAAGAGGGTGTCAGATCCCCTGGAATTGGAGTTACCAACAGTTGTTAACTACCATGTGGATGCCGGAACTTGAACTGGGGTCCTCTGTAAGAACAACCACTACTCTTAACCACTGAGCTGTCTTTCCAGACCTTCTTCTCACTTGCTTCTTAGCCATGAGGTGAGCAGCTTGCTCCATTATTTGCCCCTGGCTACTGCTACCCAGCACTCCCACTGCAAAGAAAAAGGTTCTCTTTCCTCACCCTGGTGCTGAGGATTAATCTTAGGGCCTTGTGCTTTAGGCAAGTGCTCTACCACTGAAGTCTTTTGTTATAGATATGGAAAGCTTGGGGGCCTGGAGAGATGGATGGGTGGGGAGAACTTGTGCAGACATAAAGACTTGAGCTCAGACACTGGCACCCGCATAAAGAGCCAGGTCAGGCTGCAAGCCTGGAATCACAGCGCTGTGGGAAGTAGATAGCAGGACAGCCAGCGCTTGCTGGCCTCCACCACTCCTTCAGATTCAGTGAGAGACCCTGTCTCAAAGGAATAAAGTAGAGAATGGTAGGGCAGGATGCCTGATGTTTTCCTCTGGCCTCTACCTGTATGTACACAAGCACCCAAATACACACATCCATGGGCGCGCGCGTGCACACACACACACACACACACACACACACACACACACACACACAGAGGATATGGAAACCTGATTAATATATTCCCCAAATATCCTAGGTCAGAATCTTGGCTAGCCTCACTTCTTCACCCAGCCTGATGAAACCTCACTCCCTGTGAATGTAATCACACCTATCTTCCATCTGCTTTCTTGTCAAGGACTTCCTCACTGCCTCCTCTTCAGTCCCCACAGTGCTCTTGAGCATGTGGCCACTTCAATTCTCCCCAAGAACACTAAGAAATTAGTCTTCTTAAAGCTTAAGCTTTCTCACCCTTCCCCAGCAAAAGTCATCTCCACCTGCATAGCTTAGCATATCATCAGCTCTGCCTTAAGATGCTCCCTTAGCCCCAACCTTACACAGGTTTTCCCACAAGTTAGACTAGTGACACTTGGAAGAGGAATGAGATAAACCTAATTTAATTACAGAAGAAAACCTAAATCAAGCCCCAGCAATGGTATGGGCCCTGAAAAGTAAAACTATCTTTAAAAAAACAAAACAAAACAAAACAAAAACAACAACAAAAAACTTCTATCTGATGGTGGTAATGCCGCATAGTCCAAGTGCAAGGAGAAAAGGAGGGTTTAAAGTTGTCAGATAAACTAGGTCTTGAATCAATGGGTTAGCAATGGAACGGAATGGAATGGAATGGAATGAATTAGAACAGTCTGAACAGATCTGCGTCATGTGAGCCAGGCAAGCGGCTCTCTTTAAACTTGTGGTTCACGAATCTACCCTCAAGCAGAGAATACATACGCAAAACGTAATTCTCAGTCTAGGCTGAGTCACAAAGTTTGAAAGCCAAAACGGCATTCTGTAGTCAGAAGCGGAAGGAGGGTAACAAACGACAAAAAGTGCAAGGTCACTGGGACCTGCGGCCGCAAGCATGGGCTGCGTCCTCGGTCGCGGCCGGGTGGACGCGCATTGGGAGCGGTGGACACGGCCGGTGGGTAGAGCGAATGTGGGGTCCCCGATCTGAGGGTGTCAGGCTCGGTCCAGGGGTTGGGTGGGTGGATGGAAGGACAGAGGGAGAAACGAGGCGCATCGCGGGTGGCTGACAGGGAGGCGGCGCGAGTCCGGGGTGCAGAGCCTGGGCCCCTCCCCAGCACCAGCCGGAGCCTCGAGGCAGCCAGACACCGCGTCGCTCCTCTGGCCAGGACCCTCCCGCCCGCTGAGGCCCGTCCTCACCGACGGCAGCCGGCCCTTCCTCTCCGGTGCCAGAGCCGCGGCAGTCCCTGGCGTTGGCCTCCGCAACCACGGGCGACGGCCTAGCAGCCCCGGCCTCTCCACTCGACACGACCCCGCAGCACCCGCTCCCGCCGCCAACTGCCCCCTGGGCAGTAAGCCCGTGCCCGCGCGCGCGCGCCCGCGGATAGCCGGCTCGGAACGCCCCAGAGGCTCCTATCGAGCATGCGTAGCAGCGCCGCGGAGCCGCTCCAGGAGTTATGGCTACATCTCCGGGTCTTCCCTGGGTGGTGCCAAGCGGACGTTCCGACCAATCGGCGTTCGGGGGCGGGCTCATCAATCGCGAAGGAGACCGGCCCGACCCAGGATTGGGCAATGGCAGCCGAGGGCGGGGCGAGACGACTGCAAAATTTGTGGCTGGGGTTGTGGACCTGGCGTCTCCTCGCTAGGGGAGAAGCAGGCGGCCAGGATTGCGATCCCCAGGAACCTTCTTTGGAATTTGACTTGGCAGTTTTTGAAGTGGGAACCTTGACTTAAATGCATCCTTACGCCGATCACCTTTCGGAACTTGATTTTATTAAAAATGTTTTTTTATTTTTAAAGTATGAGTGTATTGCCTGCACGTAGGTAGGTGCACCTGTATCATCCAATGCCCTCGGAGGTCATAAAAAGGCGTCAGATTCTCTGGAACTGGAGTTATGTATGTGTTGGGATTCGAACCCGGGTCCTCTACAAGAGCAGCCAGTGCTTTTAACTGCTGAGTCATCTTTTCAGCTTTCCATCTGTCTTAAAGTTTATGTAGCATTTTGAAGACTTTAAATGACTCACAAGTCCAGTCTGGGACAATTTGAGATTCAAAATAAATAATGATAGTAACAGAGCTAGACGTGGTAGGGCACAAATGAAATGGAGACAGGAGGATCAGGAGTTCAAGGCTATCCTCAGCTACATATCTAGTGTGAAGCCAGTTTAGGTTACATGAGACCCTGTCTTAAACAAAGAAAACAAACAAAAAAAGGCAGTTTGGTCAGACAGGTATATCCACGCCAGTAATCTCAGAGACTTGGGAGGTAGATGAAAAATGATCAGGAGTTCAAGACCCCAAGAAACTCTGTCTCAAAAAATAAAATTTTGCCAGGTGTGGTGGTGCATGCATTTAATCTCAGCACTCAGGAGGCAGAGGCAGGCAAATCTTGAGATCAAGGCCAGCTTGGTCTAGAGAATGTAGGCCAGCAGGGGCTAGAGGGAGACCCTGTCTCAAAAGGACCCTAAATAAATACATAAATAAAATAAAGCTTTTAGCTGGGCTTGATGACCCACATCTTTGAGCCCAGCAACCGACAGGCAAGCGTATCTCTGTGGCTTCAAGGCTAGGCCTTTCTACACAGCAAATTCCAGGCTAGCTAGAGCTACTACATAGTGAGACCATGTCTCAAAAAAAAGAACCGAGCGTGATGGTTTGCACACCTGTAATTCAGGAAGCAGAAACAGAATTGCTTGGGTGGGGAGGACTACTCCACTTTCTGCTCTTTTCTGCCATAGTAGAGTTCTAACACTGGCAGGCTTAGGCACTTGCTACACCTTCCCACGTCCTGCCTTCTCCTGTCAGGGCTTGATCTCCTCCACTCAACCTTCACTCCTTCCTGAGTCTACACTGTGAAAACAGGAACCCAAGTAGACAGAGAGAACCCTTCCCTGTTAATAAGCTTATATGGTGTCAGGCAGCAGGGGCGCAACCATGAAGCAACAGACTTAGTACACCATAATGGATTCCCCCACTGAGGAGTGAATTTAGGGACTACACATGCTTAACAAGCACACTACCAGAAATCTGTATTCCCAGCACCTTGCTCACCTGTCACTACCTCTCCCCTTAAAAGTATTTTAGACAGGATATCGAGAAATTGCCCCAGGTTGGCCTTGAACTCTGTAACTCAGGCAGACTTCGAACTTGTGATCTTGCCTCATCTTCCTGAGTAGCTGAGATTTCAGGCTTTGGCCCCAGGCCCAGGTAAGGTAAGGTGTATAGAATCTTAGATGCTCTTGCCCGATGGACGTTCTTTCAGCGGGTGGTGAGAAGGATGGATCTCACTCTCCCTATAATCAGCCATCTCAGGGTCAGGAATGAGGCCCACTCCGTCGCCACTGTCCCCAGCCCCCCAAGAAGCCACCCAGTGCCTGATCCTTAAAGAACCTGTGTGTCTGGAGGTCTGCAGTTTGGTCTGAGATTGGTATTCCAGGACTGTCCTCCAGGAGGCGCTCACCACCCGGGTTCCGCAGAGTAGCCCAAGCAACAGCGCACTGAGCGCCAAACCGTCTGAGCCCTCACCCCTCCTATCTTGAGTCATTCTCCTCCGGCTTTCTGGTTTTCTTTTGTGTGTTTGTGCACACGTATGGAGGCCAGAGATCAGCATCAGGTGTTTTCCTTAATTGCTCTCCATCTCTTTTGAACCTCGGTCTCTCACTGAACCTGAAGCTGGCTGATTTGACTACACTGCATGACCAACAAGCCCCAGGGATCCTTCTGTCTCTCAGAATGGGATTACAGGCATGCAGCACAGGGTCCAGCTTTTTTTTTTTTTTTTTTAATATGGATGCTGGGAATCAAACTCAGTCCTCATGCCTGAGCAGCAAGCACTTTACCAAACCTAGCCATCTCCCAAGCCCTGAGCCTTCTTATCAGCTGACAAAATCAGACAACCAAGTGAGAAAGCACAGTGAACTCTATTTAAACAGAATCAGAGCAAAAGAACCTTACAAGTTCCAGGCTTAGAACAGAATATCAATTCTATAAACAACAACCTTGTAAAAGCAATATAGCAAAATGGCAGGAGAGCATGTGCCAAGCATCTGTTTCAGAGGCAGACAATAAACAGTTAACGATTAATTTTGAAAACATGTTCAAAGCTCAGGGCCTCTACATCCTACATTCAAAAAAATAAAAAAAAATTAAGGCTTTTTGTGCCCAGAGGTGGTTTTCAAAGAATAAGGACCCACAAGTGAAAGGACTGGAGGCCAAAGCCTTTTCCCTTGAGGGTCTCTGACTTGGGGGTTGGAGGTGGAAAGCAGCTGTATTTTCCTGCATCTCCCCTCCCAGACTGGAGACAGGTTCAAGTTGTGTGTGTATGACCTCCTGTAGCCCCAAAGGTCTGGGAAGAACATGAGGGGCTGCCTTGTTACTTGTTAGGATCCTGGGCAGATCCTTGACAAGTGTCACACCCCTCCCTCGGTGGTGACTGCAGGCCCCGGAGCAACAACAATCTGAGGGCTTCTTGTCAAGAAAAAAGTCAGGCTATCCTGGGTCTAGAGCAGGCGCTCTCAGTGTCCCCTTTCAGACTAAGGACAGCATGAAGGCGAAACCTTGGGAACCATTCCTACTTATGTCAACAGCTGGTTTTCCAAGCTGAAAGGGTCCCAATTATGAGGTCAGGGGTTGGAGGTCTCAAGAGAGACTCCATCTGGTCTGATGGCCTAGGCTAGGCAAGTGTGGGGTAGGAAGTAAAGTTGGGGAGGAGGTCTCAGTGGTGGTAGGATGCCTAAGGACCCAGAATCCCACCCATGGTGGGAAGTAGTGTACAGCTTCTTTTATTCTCTCTCTCTCTTTTTCTTGCTTACAATAGTAACTTATGCAGCAAGTACATGCTGCAGCCACTGCCAAGGTTATGGAGAAGCGCTGGACACCTCAGGGAAGACAGCAGTCTCTTCCCCAGGACCTTCAGGAGCCACTCCTGCATCTGGAAAAGAAATAGGCAGGTCAGGCTGGTAGCAAAGAAAAGTGGGTTGGGAAAGGCTGGCCCTGGGCTTCCTTGTGGTCTACTGAGAGATGAGAAGCACCCTGGCCCTGCCTTCTCCAGGGAGAGCATCAGATAGCTTTATTAGCTGACTTTGAGAAGTAACTGCCATTCTAGGGACACTGTTTCTAAAAACCACCAAGGTCACAAAAGCTGCTAAAGTTATTTCCAGGTAACAGCTGAGCAGGAGGAAGCTACTGCATCCCCACTGCCTGGCCTGGGGTAGGGCAGAGGCAGGGTAGTCTGTGTGGTGACAGAGGGCAGGAGGAGGTGGCATGTGTGAGAGGTTGTCCACTGACCATGAGTGCCTGCTTCGTGCAGCCCTACAGGGCACCACCCTTCCTTTCTATTTCACATGGAGAAGTGAATTTTGTCCCAGTTCTTACAGAAGTCATCAGGCTGTAGAGCCATAACTTATGCAAGCAGCAAGCCAATATCTCTCATGAGAGGGTCCCTCAAAATGTCTCCACCCCGCCAGCTCTGTGGGAAGAACAGGCCTCCAGCTAGACCCCACCCCCCTGTCTGCAGTAACAATCCCTCTGAGCCCAGTCTCCTACAGGTTCTGGGGACTCTACCCTCTACCTGTGTGATAGCAGGAATCAGGTGGACAAGGAGAGGTACTCAGAGTAGGACTGACTGTTAGAGGTACTCACAGAGAAAGCTGGCATGCCAAGATCCTCCTTTATGCTATTGCTACAGCAGGGAATGGGATGCTTGAGGGTCCTTATGGTCCCCCAGGAACTCCAGAATTATAGCCAGGGACACTTCATCTTATGTGTCTTGGGGTCTCAGTCCACGGGGAACAGTGAAACTCTGATCCCCTATGATCTTAGGTTACCCCACCAAATTTCCATCAATGAGGCAGGGTCCCTTGCCCAACCAAGCTAACTGACAGAGACCCAGGAGCCCCCTCCCCTTTTTCATGCCTGGCTGCCAGACTGAGTACCTGGCTGATCCCTAGGGGTACCACCTGTGGAGAGGCAGTAAATGCAAGTCCAGGACTTTGACTTGTCTTGTTCCCACCTTCTGGGGTACAGCAGTGTGCCTGGAGTAGTCTGCTTTTAGTTAGGAAGAAACCCAGCCTATTTCTCTCCTTCCACAATTGGGTCCCCTAAATTTCCATCCAAAAGGCATAACCAAGTTCCAAAATCTCCTGCCCTGAACCTAGAGGTTGGGGGTGGGTTGCTTCAGACTACACAGATACAATCACCCTTATAGGCAAAATCATAGAGGGACAACATAAACGACAGAAATGTTCACAGAGCACAGAAATGAGCATAGTATGTACAATGTACAAATGCACAAGTATATATACACACACAGATGTAGCAGGACATCTAGATATTAGGGAACTTCCAGCTCCAGGAAGCTGTCTTGGGCTCTCCCTTGGCCTCTGGGTGCTGCTGGCCTAGGGATCTCCTCCCAACTCTAGTGACTTTGGGAACTATGTGTTCAGACAAATGGATCAGCCCCCAGCTCATCCCAGGACCTTGACTTCTCCACCTATATCCTGTGGCCACCAACCCACCTCACTCTCCTGCTTCAGTCCACAGCTACCCCCACACTGGGCACCCTGGGCTTGCTATTCACCCCTCTGCTCTCTGGGTGCTCAGAGGATACCCACAAGCCCTACTCTGCTTGCTCCCAGCCAATCTTTCTGCTGCCTGTCACTTCGATGCTCCAGAAAAGTCTGAAGTAACCATGGGTCTTGGGAACTTGCGGTGGGGCCAGCCTAGCTGAATGTAGAAAAAAATCTGTTGCCACTATCGCTCTACCCACCCAGTCATAACTTTGCCATCTCTGAGGTAGGGACAGAGCCAGGGTCTCCTGTTATCCCATCACTGTAAAATGAGAGGTCACTGAACTTTGCCCAGTAAGCTCTTCTCTGTTTATCATCCTGCAGTCACTGAGGCTGCTCCCTGGCTGCCTCCCCATGGGACCCTGTGTTGTCCTGAGGAGATTTCAGTGTTCGAGAGGCTGGGGTGGAAAAGCCAGGGGGAAGGGTCCCCACAGCTCCTGGAGAAGCAGCACATGACTTCTCCCTCCCAACCTATGGCAGGGCCCTGTCCTGGTGGCCCCAAGTCCCAGGGACCAGTGAGCCCAGCTGCTGCTCAAGTGACTGAAGAAATAAGGTGTTTTTGTACTGGCGATGAATTGCTTGTAGAACATGTGGAAGGGGGTCCACGAAGCCCAGGCCTTTGGAGACACCCATTTGCAGCCAAGACCTTGAGAATGATTAGCAGCCTCCAGTGTGAAGCATATGGGCAACAGGCTCACCTCAACCTCAAATACTCTTGTGATGGAGCAAAGCATGCAGGCCAAGTAGAAAGGACAGCCTTAGAGGGGCAAGGCCACCTGGCAAGACTGTGAGGGACTAAGTCAGGTCCCAGGTTTCTCAAGTAACCTAGCCAGCACCTATAAGCCCTGTGCTCTCTACCTCTATATATGCTCAGAGAAGAGGCAAAGAGAGCAGTCGGGGGTCCTTAGAGCAAGAGCCAGATGCCTATGGAAGTTCTGAAACCCCAGCTATCCTTGAGAGGGGCAGCACTGGCTCCCAGAGCCTCACCCAGGTCCAACTTGCTGCGCTTCTGCTCAGGCTCTTGAGGGGCTGCCTCAATGGCCCGTTGAGCCTCAGGATGGGTCTTGAGAAGAGCCTTGGCCAGGGTGGCAGGGCCTGGCACCCCCAAGGACATGATGCAGTGCACTCCTTTGCGCTTAGCCCCAGCCACTTTGGCGCTGTCTTTGGAGGCTGTCAGCAGGACCAGTTTGGAGAATTTTCTGGGCTTCTTGGGGGCTGCTGGGACCACATCTGTGCCAGGCTGAGGAGACGGCTCCTGGCCGGCCTTCATGCTCTCACCCTCCTGCTTGCCAGGCTCAGGCAAGGGCATCGTAGGACTGATGGCCTGGCCCTCAAGACACGCTCAGCCCTGACAGTTGGGTCTCTCCTTTTTCTCCTCCTCCCTGGCCAGGAACTTGGGAGTCCAGGGGCTCCGTCCTAAGGGAGGAGGCAAAGCAGTCAGTGGAGGAGGCCAGGGAGGCTGGGGCACTAGCAAATAAATCTGGGATGCACCCTGGAGTGATGGTAAGAATGAGTGATTTTATCTTTCACTAATCTTCTACTGTCTTCTCAATGTCTACGAACTCACTTTGGGAATGTATTTGATATTTAAAAGGATAAGATATATCTTTTCACAAGGTAATTTTTTCTATTAGTTCATTACTCAGAGGAAAAGGGTCTCCTGTGCAACATAAATGTCAGAAAAGAAAATACAGATGAGGGGCTGGAGAGATGGCTCAGTGGTTAAGGGCAATGGCTGTTCTTGCAAAAGAACCAGGTTCGAATCCCAACACCCACATGACAGCTAACAACCATCTATAACTCCAGTTCCAGGGGATCTGACACCTTCTTCTGTCTTCTGAGGTACTGCATGACACAGGTGCACTTACATGCAAGCATAACATTCATATACATAAAATTTTTTTTTAAAGCATAGAATTCTTAAAAAAGAAAAGTACAGATGATAAGCTGTAGCTCAGTTGTAGTGTTCAAGTTTACCATGCATGAGGCCCTGAGTTGGATCCCCTGAACTTCAAAAAAGTTAAAATACTAAGTAAATAAGATGAATACAAACCATATTAAAATCCAGCATATTAAAATCCTAGTTTTAGGGTGGTGCCATAAGTCAGAGGCACAACACTTGCCTAATGTTCAGGAGGTCCTGAGTTCAATCCCCAGCACTGAAACAATCAAATAAACAAATCTGGTCTCAGATTTATATACAACAAAAGTAAACAAGGAAAAGGAACAACCTAGAGGGCTGGGGAGGTGGCTCAGTGGTAAAGCACAAGCACGACCACCTGAGTCCGGATCCCCAGCACCAATGTGTGAGAAGCCCTGTGTGGCAGCCTCTGTAAACGGCACTGGGAGGAGCGGGAGCCGAATCATGTGGATACCAGGAGATAGTTGGCCAGTCAGTCTAGCCAAATCAGGGAGCTCAAGTCTAGGTTCAGTGAGATACTATGTATCAAAAAGATACAAAGTGGAGAGAGATAGAAAAAATATTCAAAATCAACTTCTGACTTGTACATGTATAGATACAGACACACACACACACACACACACACGCACGCACACGCACACGCACTCACAAAGAGTGACCCAGAAACCTCCTGGATGGAATGATGAGACACAGGCAACCTGTCCCTCTGGCCTTCCTGCCTATGTCCAGCATAAAGCAATAAAACAATCTAACATCAGGAATGAGATTTGACATCAATCTTGACCTTCATTACTGGAACCCAATGACCTCCTCCCCAAGTATTACTATCATCCCACTGTGCTCTTGGGAGGGTGACCTTGGGCACTTATCAGAATAGCCCAATACCACACAGCTGGTGAAATCCAGGACTTGAACCCAGGCCCACTGGTCCAAAGCCAATTACTGTAAGAAAAGTCAGCTATAAAGAAAACGCCTCCACAGAGTGGAGTGGTCAGAATTATAACCCAAAGAATTAAAAAAATACCCACAAGCCCACACTGACAAAAATGATTGAATGAAAAGGTTGGAGAGATGGTTCAGTGATTTAGAGGGCATATTTTTCTTGTAGAAGACCCTAGTTCAGTTTCTAACACTCATGTCTGGAGGTTCACAACTGTCTGTACTTTTATCTCCAAGGGATCCAATGCCCTCTTTTGGCTTCTGTGGAATAAATAACTGAATAAATAATGGAGAAGGGACAAGTTTTTCTTCTTAAGAAAAATTCTAGGGCTAGAGATATAACTCTATTGGTAGAGTGCCTGCCTATCATACAGGAAATTGAGGGTTTAATCCTCAGAACCACATAAACTGTCCATGGTGGCACATGCCTGTAATCTCAGCATTTGGGAAATGACAGAGGCAAGGAGGGTCATGATTTAAGGTCACCCTTGGCCACAGAGTTCAAGGCCAGGCTGGCTAAATGAGACCCTATCTCAAACAGAATTCCAAAGAGTATATGTAGACACTTCCCCTCCCTGAGGTGGATCTTAAGGACTCTTCCTTGTCACTTAGTGGCTCATTCCTGAGGAGAGAGGAATAGTAAAAATGTTACTACAGTGGAGACACCTGTCAGACACCATACTCCAGGTGATCAAAGCCAACATTTGCGACGAGTCACACTGATATCAGGTGCTGGTGCGATGCCTCACTAAGACACTTCAAGTCCATGAGACCTGAAGACATCTCATAAAGTCCAACATTATGGGATGGTCTACAAAATGCCTGGCTAGTACTCTTCAAAACTGCTAACACTGCAAGGCATAGTGGTACCCGTATTCTGGAATGCACTCAAATTGATTTAAGGTTTGTTTGTTCGTTTGTTTATTTATTTATTTATTTGTGTCTGTGTTTGCGTGAGTGAATGTCACATGTCATATATGTACAGATGCCCTTATAGGCCAGAAGAGGGCATCAGATCCCCTGAAGCTGGAGTTATAGATGATTATAAACTGCCTCTGGGGCTGGGCACTCAACTTAGGTCCTCCACAAGAACAGTAAGCACTCTTAATGGCTGAGCCATCTTCCCAGCCTATCTTCTCAAATTGTAATGTCCAGGAACTTACCTTTTTGTGTAGGAACATATTTAACATTTAAAAAGACAAGATATGCAGGGTGTGGTGGCATATGCCTTTAATTCACTGGGAGGCAGAGGTAGGCAGATCTCTGTTTGAGGCCAGTCTGGTCTACACAGTAAGTTCAAGATCAGCTGGGGATACAGGAACACCCTGACTCAAAAAGACTAATAAATAAATAAATAGACAAGATACATTTACTCAGCCAGGCATGGTGGTGCATATTTTTAATCCCAGCACTTGGGAGGCAGAGGAAGACGGATCTCTATGAGATCATGGCCAGCCTGGTCTACATAGTGAGTTCCAGGCCAGTTGGGGCTACAGGGAGACACCATCTCAAAAAAGATCAAAAAAAAAAAAAAAGATACATTTATTCACAAGGCAATTTTATCATTAGTCTATTACACAGAGAAAAAAAGATCTTCGATGAGACCTCTCACATGAGAAGCCGAGGCCTAGGCAACATGAGAACCTGTCTCAAATAAATAATCCAAATCAGGTGTGGTGGTTCATACCTACAATCCCAGTACTCAAGAGATGGAGGCAAGAGGACACTGCTATGAGTTCTAGGCCAGCCTAGGCTACAAAGTGAGATACTGTCACAACAAAAGGGGCGAGAAACAAAAAACATGATTCAGTGTTACACAAGCCTGAGGACCTGAGTTTGAAGTCCCACCACCCATGAAAAAGCTGGGCATGGCCATACATGCTTGAAACCCCAGCTTGGGGAGTGGAGATAAATATTCAGATCCCAGAAATGGATGGACAGCCAGTTTAGCCAAAATGGTTAGCTTCAGGTTCAATGAGAGACTTTTTCTCAAGGAAATAAGGCAGAAAGAGATAGGGAAAGACACCCAACATCCTCCTCTGGCCACCACATGTGCACAAAAGGCATGTGCACATGCACCCTCCATACCATACCCACACAAAACCCCTCAAACTACTCCCCCAAGGTGAAGCGGGAGTTGGTGTAGTCCAGTAGAGAGCCTGCCTAGCATATTTCATCCCAAAATGGATGAGATGACCTGGCAGTTTAAGAGCACATTCTGTTCTTCCAGAGGTCCTGAGTTTAGTTCCTAGCTGGGGTCAGTGGATGAGATGGAAGATCACCAGCCACTTCAGGTTACTTTTACCTCTAAGAGGTGTTTTTCTCCTAAAGTCTCAGGAAGAAATACAGCCCTGATGACACCCTGATTTTAACCCATGGACACTGAATGTCAGATTTTTGGCTTCCATTATGTAAGATAATACAGTTTTCAGGGCCTGAAACTGTCTAGTATCTTGCTGGGATCAACAGAATTACCTTAATATAGATGAGAATGAAGTATCACTGTCCCAAAGTGAGAGGACAGACCCCTTACCCTCTGAGTTGGTTTCATCTGTGTAATAGGAACAGGGGTGAATTGAGGGGGGAACTGAAGGGTGAACAACAGGTGAAGGGTAAGCTCTTTGCTCCCATGGTCTGTGTTCAGCACAAACATGGCAGACTGTGAATGAATTACCTAGGAGATGATGTGACACTTGGGTCTTCAGGCCATATCCTCACAGGGAGACTGAAGGAAAATTGCAGTGACTCCCTCTCGAAAGGTCAAAAAGTGTATAATATGCAGAATAGAGCAGAGCTTCCTCAACGTGGGGGTGTTTCAATTAGGGTACCTTCCCCTAATAACTGCGGCTCAAAATGGCATTTTCCACCACCTTTGCCCAACAGGACTGGTCCTGAGCCTAAAAGGCCACCGAATCTCTGCTCCCCTTCCACCAATGCCACCGCCAAGCCTCTGGAGGTCTCCCCATAGACCCCAGCCCTCAGACTTCCAACACCGTCATAAGGCAAGGTCCCCCGAGGACAGAAAGGTGCGAGGAGACTGCAGCAGTGCAGGATGGACGTGCACTGGGCGGGGTGGACACAACCAGGGAAGGTGGGCGAATGTGGGGGTCTCCGATTTGGAGGTGTTCACGATCGGACCAGGGGTCGGGTGGGTTAGCGGAAGGAAAGCAGGGAAAAAGAGAGGTACATCGCGGGTGGCCGAAAAGAAGGCAGCCCGACACGCGAGTGCAGAGACCGGGACCCCTCCCCAGCACTAGTCCCGGGGCGGCCGGGCCGAGCGTCGCTCCGAAGGCCGGGACCCTCCCGCCCGCTGGGGCCCGTCCTCACCGACGGCAGCGAGCCCTCCCTCTCCGACGACGGAGCCGCGGCGGGTCCCTCTGGCTCAGTGCTTGGGGCCCCCGCCTCGGCTCCCGCCGTCACCTCAAGCTGGGGTCACGGGGCGAGCATGCGCAGCAGGGCCGCAGGGACCCATTCCTTGAACAATTCCTCTTCTCCGCATTTTCCCCTCGCAGAGGCGAGCTGACGGCTAGGCCAATCGGCGTGAGGGGAGGAGCCGTTATCCACGAAGCGGGCGGGCCAGTAGGACTCCCGCATCTCCGGGACTTGCAACCTGGATTTCGGAGTGGGTGGTAGATGGGGATAGTTTACCAAGGTCTCCCCACTCACCCTCCCCAGTATTTGACTCCGATTTCCTAAGAAAGAATCTTGGGCATTCCTGCGTGCACAGCATCCCTTCCTGCCTGCATAGCAGCCCTTGCCATTAGTCTGGTCGTCGCCCATTGGTCCAGCCCTTACCGTTAGTCCAGCCTTCGCCCATTGTTCTAGCCGTTGCCTGAGGCACTCTTTATTGTCCTCAGCCACCTTGTGCTTTGGAAACTGGGAAAGCTGGGTCTATGCTTTCTTTCTGTATTTTGAATGTGCGCGCCGTCTCCTCCTGACACCCAACTCCCATCTGCGGAAAGGCTCTCCCCTCCCTTTACTTCTTCGGGGGTCCTTGTTCCGCAGATCCTTGGGTTCCACCCTCCTTTCCGGTTCCTTCACTCCCTGGCCCTATCCTTTCTCCTGAGTCATGTCATTTCCTGGGCATTCTTCTATAACTCAAAGGCCTTCATGAATTGATTGCGTCATCTACTAATTAATCATAATCCATTAGTTGTTTCTAAATTTATTCTGTTATAAATATCTTTATATATAAATCTCTGGTGTCAAGTTCCTTGTCTCAAAAGAATAAAACAGGCCGGGCACAGTGGCTCAAGCCTTTAATCCCAGAACTTGGGAGGCAGAGGCAGGCAGATCTCCTAAGGTGCAGGTCATCTAGGGCTGCATAGTGATACCCTGTGCAAAAACAAAACAAGGGGGGTGGGTCGCCAGATGGCTCAGCTGGTAAAATACTTGTCGCCAACCTTGGAGACCCATAAAGGTGGAAGGAGAGAACCAACTCCACAAAATTACCCTCTAATCGCCACAGGCATGCCCACAACCACACATAATAATTAAAACACACATACATATACTTGAAAAAAAAAAGTATCCAGATACAGTAGTGCATGACTGTAATCCAGAGACAGAAGGATCAAGAGTTCAAGGCCAGCTTTGGCTAAACAGGAAACTGTTCTAGGAAAAGTAAAGAAAATAAATATATATGGTAATGTCTGTGAAGCCTTTGAACTCAGCATCCTGCCTCAGTGGTGCCAGTGGTCAGGGTCTGGGTCCAGTGTTAACACGTTCTTGGCTTCTTTATTGTTGCTGTTTTTGAGACAGGGTCTCACTCTGCAACCCTAGCTACATAATTCATTATGTTGATCAGGCTAGCCTCAGATTCCCAGATGTCCACCTGCCTCTACCTCCTGAGTGTTGGGATTGAAGCTATGCACCATCGTGCCCAGTAATTTTTGGCTTCTTATTAGAGTTGAAATACCCTCATACAGATTTGTAAATGTAGCAAGGAAACTTTATTTAAAGCAAAATGATCAAACAGGTCAGATACAGTGTCAAGTGTGATAGTGGGCCACATGAGTGGTGCTTCCTTTTATGAGGCTCAGAGGTTACTAAGGGAGGAGCTTGGGTGTTTTTTTTTGTTTTGTTTTGTTTTATGTGTTTTACCTGTATGTATGTTAAGTGCACCTCATGTGTGCAATGGCCATATAGGCCAGAAGAGGGCATCTGATTCCCCAAAACTGGAACTGTGGTGGTTGTTAGCTTCCATGTGGGTGTTGGGAACCAAACCTAGGTCCTCTGTGACAACAGTAAGTGCTCTTAAGTATTAAGCCATTTCTCCAGTCCCAAGTTTTTTTTTAATTTATTATTTTTATTTTTGTTTCATGTATATGAGTATAATGCCTGTTGTAGATAGCTGCACTTGTGTCATGTGCAAATGCTTGCAGAGGTCAGAAAAGGGAATTGAATCCCCTGGAACTGGAGTTACAGATGGTTGTTATTTGCCACATGGGTGCTGGGAATCAAACCTGGTCCTCTGTAAGAGCTGCCTGTGCTCTTAACCACTAAGCCATCTCTCCATCCCCAAGTTTCTTTTTTTTTTACACTCATGCACATAAAATAAAAATAAAAATAAAGATTAAAAAATACTTTATGTGTATGAGTGTCTTGCCTGCATGTAAGTGTACTGTGTACATGCAGTGCCTGTATAGGCCAGAAGAAGGTGTTGGGTCCACCAAAACTGGAGTTACAAATGGTGGTGAGCTGCCATGTGGGTGCTGAAAGCCAAACCCAGGACCTCTGTAAGAATAGCAAAAGCTCTCAACCGCTGAGCCATTTCTCCAGTCCCAACATACAGAATTTTAAATGGAGAAATTAAAATAAATATTTATTAAAAATAGAATGATTAGCTAGGTGTGATGGCCAGTGCCTATAATCCCAGTATTCTGATACCCATCAGGCTAAGGAAAGAGGATTGAGTCTAGCCTGGACTATTAAAGAGCTTGTCCCTTAAAAACAAACAAATGGGTACGGTAGCATAATCCTGTCATCCCAGCATTTAGAAGATGGAGGCAGGAGGATCAAGAGTCCAAGGCCAGCCTGGGCTGTGTGAGATCCTGTCTCAAACAAACAAACAAACAAAAATAATCTTGGCATTAAAAATGTAGAAGTAGAGCTCGGGGTGGTGGCATATGCCTTTAGTCCTAGCACTGGGGAGGCAGACGCAGGTGGATTTCTGTGAGATTAGACCAGCCTGGTCCACATAACAAAGTTCCATGCTCTCTGGGGCTATAGGGAGACCCTGTCTTAAAAACAAACAAAAAATAGAGAAATAGAGGCAAAGATAGAGAGATGGATCACTGCCTAAGAGTATTTTCTGTTCTTGCAGAGGATCAGAGTTCTATTCCCAGCACCTACATCAAGTGGCTTACAACTGCTTGCAATTCCAGCTCCAAGATATCTGACAACTTTTTCTGGTTTCCATGGACACCTATACACACATGTCCATGTGCATACACTACACATAAGTAAATATAAAAGATAACTCTTCCAGAGAGAGACAGAGACAGAGACAGACAGACAGAAGGATAAAGAGGAGTTCGAGTGGAGCCTTGCCATCATAGAGAGTTTCAAGATCAGAATGGGCAACAAGAGATCTTATCCAAAAATCCCCAAAGGAAATAAAACAAAAAACAATGTGTGTTCCCAAGAACAGAGATGTAGCTCTGTGGTAGAACAATCCCCATCTTTAACAAAGTGCTGAAACCAACACCAAATAAACAAATGAACAAACTGGTTGCAAAACACCTGTCTCTGTTCCAGCATGGTAATTTTCAAAGCATGAATACCTGTCCACTGATGCACCTTCAGGCTGAAGTCTTTGGTCTTGCATGGCCTCCTCACTTCCTGTTCCAGAAAAGAAACTGCCCACCAGGCTTTGGGCTCACCCCTTTCTTAGCAGAGCCCCAACCACTGTTCTTTGCAGGAACCCAGGCATGAAACACCCATCAGGTATCTACTAGAGGAGATTTGGACATCCGGGGAGGGCTGAGCAAGGTGAGTGACACCTCCAGGAGATAGATCCTGAAAAGCAGGATTCCCCATCACCAACCCCAGGTGAGTACTCTTTCTCTGTGGAAGTCAAATGTTGTCACTATGTCAGCCACCTGGAACAGGAATCTGGCACTTCCATCTCCCTTCGCAATGTCGCCAGTGCCAGAATTCACTGAGGCAGAGCAGGCTTGCACAGAACAAGGTACCTGGAATGAGATTATTATTTCCAGGTGAGAAGCAAGGCATGCCAGAACCCACCCCAAGGCTCAGGGAAGTGCCAGGGTAGATGGAGTCTCCATTCTGTATCCTTTACTTGCACCGCTAAGAGACTCTGAAAAGCAGCTACACTGGGTTCTCTACCTCAGTGGCCACAGGATACAGTGGCCAATGCTCGGAAAGACAGCCTGTTTTGGAGAGAGGGGCACAGCCCAGGCCGCCAAGGAGCTCTGCTAAAGTTACATCCCTGAGGAGGGGCAGGAACAAGGCCTGGCATTCAGCCATCTCCTGCCTATTGCAGAACACTGTCCTCAGAACATAATAACCATTGCCATCTTGAACTCTGTCCATGACAGACCCCAAGATCAGACCTGTTGATTCCCTCATAGAAACCCCTCCTTTCTCTACCTCCCTAACAGCATTATGTAATTCCTCCCCAGCTGTACATGGTCTTGTGGTCTCAGAAAGAATACAGGCTACGGAAGGTTAACGGAAGGGGAGAATGTCATTTATGCAGCTATTGGGAAGTCACAATCCATTTTGGAGTGAGATTTTTTTTGTGCTGAAGCTGTTTGGGGGTCACACATGCTCCTGTAACTCCTCATTCATGCTTCGTAAATAAGCCGAATAAGCTCGTTGATCTGCCGAACTGGACTGTGGAGGGTGGAATTGTTACTTTGTTATGTCATTGGTGGCCATCTGGGGTGAGTAAACTTTATTTTGCATCTCCTCAGAAAAGTTCACATAACACTGTGTCTCAGGTCACTGTCCTCCTAACATTCTGCCATGACTCTCGGGTCTCCAAGCAAGGTACCAGTGAAAACTGATCTGGTCCAAGGTCATTCACACAACTGACCACATAGTGGGAGTCATTGCTACCTGACTTCACAGGGGCCCAAGAGAGTAACTCCTGCCATCTCCTTTCAGGACAAGGGTGGCAGGAAAGGGAAATCTCAGGAATCCCATCTCAGTATTTCAGAGGCTGGGCTGGCTTTCCAGGCTGAGGGAGCCCAACTGTGAGGCGTGAGCATTGGAGGCCCAGAAGGGGACCACCAGGTCAGATGTCCCAGACAGCTCTGTGAAGGGAAAGACTGTTTGAGGGCTGCTGGGGAAAAACTACCCAGAGTGATGGGGATGGAGCCAGGTCTCCAAAAACCCAGAATCTTGGAATCCATAGCCTGATAGTAGGAAAAATGTACACAGTAAACAATCATTGTGTTTCATGATTGGCTTTTGTCCAAAAATTTAGCTTGTTTAGAATCAAAATTTTGAAATGTGTACATGTTATAGCCCCAAATACTCCTGTGAGGCAGGCCTTCACTGCAGGTGCTGAGACAGGTTTTACATCAGATTATTCTTTGTCCTGGTACTTCATTGTTGAGAGCTGTCCATCCTGGTGTTATTCTCTGCATGGACGGTAATGCCAATGCATGGATGGTAATGCCAATGAGAACAGTCATGACCAATAGGCCCCTCACAAACCATACTGTATGTCCAGAGCATGACACAGTTAGACTCACTGCAGATACTGCCTTGATGAAAAATCCAGGTGATGTCAGTGATTCTGTGGCTGTGGTGGGACACCTTAAGACTGATCATAGCTATGCCATGCCCCAGCTAAACCTGGTAGTTAAAGCTAGAAGCAGTTAACTCAAAGTGTGGGAATGGAAAAGCCTGACCCAGCTGCACCAAGGCGTGGTTGAGAACAGGTCTGCATGCATGTGCTTACTCCTGCTAACTGTAGATTCATGGCTTCTGTCCTTTCCACTTGGCTTGCTCTTGCAGAATAGACAGTGCTAGGGAAGTTTTCTGCTAAGCTTGGGAACTTAAACTTTTTTATCCCAGATGTGTTTTTTTGTTGTTGTTTTTCTGTATAAAAGCTTACCCTGAGAAAGGCTGGGCACTGTGCTGGGGATCAACTGCCCAGTAAGACTGGCAATACTTTGTATCTGAGTGGTCTTCTCTGGTGAAATACCTCACAACATGACCACTGCAGACATTGTGAGCATCAAGGGTACTGTGCCCACAGTATATTGGAGCAGGGACCCTGGAGATGGACCCTCCCCATCTCACTTCAGTGGGAGGAACAAACACCCAGTCGGAACCGCCTCCTCCCTCTCCAATGACCACCTGGTAGGCAATCACAGGGTAGCGACTTGCCCTCTGAGCACAGCTTCCTACAAGTCTGGAAACCCGATTGTCCACTTCTGGCTGACAGGACTGAGTGGACATGGGGAGGCACTCCTTAGGGAAGTGCAGGAGAATGTGGCGGAGGTCTCAGGCAAGGGTCCAATGCCCGTCCCATCCTTCCTTCTGTGAGGGTCTTTGGAGGTACTAGAGTATACAAATTGTGGGAAACTGCCCAAAGATGGGACTCCAACTATGCACCTATGGGGAAATTGTTATTCATGTTCAGGTGAGACTTCCTGGTGGTGTGGCTGTTTCAGAGTCACCATTGCTCCTATAAGTAGCCATCACACATGCTCAAATAAACTCATTGGTTTGCCAAAATGGACTTTGGTAGAATTACGCTTTAGTCTATTTGGTGTCCTTTAGCGAAGGAGGGAGCAGGCATTAAATTCTCCCCTGGAAAGAGTTTATGCTAGAGCTCAGGAGAAAGCAGCTGAGTCCCCACCACTCCCAGAGGTTCCCAGGGTCTTTCTTCATCCAAGATTTGTCCAGCCGTCTGGGGACGTGATCACGGTCCTGCACCGTATTGAGGTCCTGGTGACTGTTCTTGGTCATCCTTGCTGCTGGAGAAGAGGGAACTTTGATTCTCACCACAAAGATGGACAGAGTGAAGGAAGACATCTTTTCAGTGGGGGACACTCAACCCTCTGGAAGGAGAGTGGTTGTCACATTTAGCCTTCATCCCCCCCGCTTTTTTTCCCTTTGGTCTTTTTGAGACAGGGTCTCCCTGTATTCCCAGCTGGACTAGAACTCACTATATAGACCAGGCTGGCCTTGAATGCACAGAGATCTGCCTGCCTTTCCCTCCCAAGTGCTGGGATTAAAGGTGTGTACTATCATGCCTGGCTCATTCCCTTTCTTGGGGATCCCTGGAGTCCCAGACCATAGCAGGTCCCAACCTCACCAAGGTCCACAGTAGACACCTAGGCACTAAGGTGTCGCCACTCTCCATGTGTTTAAGGAGTACTGCCTTGATCACAGCTTCCTGTAGAATCAGAATTCGCCTCCCGTACCCATCAGGACCATGGGCTGTGGATACTGACTCCTAGTCTCCCCAGTCCTGCCTGGGTCCTGTCCATCGACCTGAAGTGGTCTGGGTGGTCACCACGGATCCCTGTCAGTTCCTCCCCTAGACCTTTCTCTCAGCCCCATCCTGTGGCTTTCTGAAAGCTCTGACAGAGAAGGCAGCTGCAGAAGATTGCAGCTGAGGGAGGAGGGGCTGTCCTAATAGGGCTTCAGCTGGCAGTGAGCTGACTGGGCCACAACTGCTGTGCTGTCCTGTTCAAGCCCCTGTGGCCTATGAAAGGATCTTGCTTCCTTTGGCATCCTGCCTCCTCAGCCTTCTGTTTCTTGTTCTCTTTCTCACCTAGGAATGCAGGCTGTCTACTACGAGGTTCCAGGACCCCTTCTTAGCTCCTGCACCTAGCACCCAGACCTGTGGCCTCAGGCAACACCCACTACAACTGCTTCTAGTCCTCTTAAGGTCCCCTCTGCTGACCAGGCTCCTGACTCCCACAGATCCTGAGGCATACACGGGGTTCTGAGAACCTATGGTAGGCTGAGCCTGAGAGGCCTGACCTTGGGTAGGAGACAGAGTGGTTGGGGGTTGGGTCAAAGTGAGGCAGGTGAAGAGAAAGGAGCAGCCTAGCCTTCAACCTGTTCTCTCTTACTTTGTCCCCAGACCACCTTCTTCAGCCCTAAAGTCTTAGGCTGACTTGGGGCTGACCCTTACCCAGAGACCCCTGCTACCGGTTCTCAAAGGAAGATCTGATTCTCATTTCCTATATCCACCTAGGCCTCCCCTTGGTAGAGAACCTTCTCCAAACTCAACCTCCCCAGGCTAAGCTCCTCCCTACTCCCAGTAATGTACCATCTGTAGTAGTCCACTCTGGGGGTCGGTTCCCTCTGGCTACCCCCTTTCAGGTATCCCACTCTCACCTTGACAAGAGGAAAGCTCAGCTCCGTTGCAGTGGGTTCTGGTTCTGTCACCAGACATTGAAAATGAAAGGCTAGTGGGAACTCCCCACCCATTTCCCTTTCCTGAAAATGGTTCACTAAAACAAAATGTTTTCCTCTGAAGACGGGTCAGCTTTGAGCTGGCCTCTGAAGTTCACTTGAATGAGCTTTTATTTTTATTTGCTCTGAGATAAAAGCTGGTCATCCAACTGATCCTGGCTTCTGAAGCTGGGCATCGTGGTGCATACCCTGGAGGTAAATGCAGGCCATCTCTGTGAGTTCAAAGCCAGCCTGGTATACATAACAAATTCCAAGCCAGCTGGAGCTACATAGTGAGAAACAATCTTAGAAAAACAAAATGAAAAGCCCAAACCTCTACCCAATAATCCTCCTTGAGGGTGAGGATGGTATAGATGGCGGCAGGGCGATGGAGACAAAGCCCAGAGCACAGGGACAGTGCCAAAGCAACTGGAGTGAGGGCCGAGACCCCATCTTTACCAGTGAGAATTTAAGAGGCTTCTGTGTAAACAGACCTGTACATGAGGAGCTCTCCAGCCTCACTTCATCCTCGTAATAACCCCTGGAAAGGCCCTTTTGGTCAGAAGAGCTTTACCCTGGCAGGTCAGAGCTGGGAACCCCCAGGGCTTGGAGGCTTCCTGGAAGACGTGGGAGTTGTGCCTTGGAGGACAGTGCAGTGTCCAGGCTTGTGCTGGAGATAGATCCCAGTGGAACACAGGGGTGGAGCCTAGGCCTGGCTTCCCAGGGGTCCTGATAAGGGTAGCAGAAACAGGCAACTTCTGTGCCTTGCAGGGTATATTAGTGAGGGGAGGCATCAGGACTCAGGGAGGCCCAGTAATCTGGTTTAGGCTGCACCATCAGAAACCAGTGTTGGCTCTTGAGAGGGGTGACAGCCTGTCAACCAGGAGACCAGAGATGGAGGCTGATTGCGGAGAGTTGGCCAGCCTGACAGCTTGCATGGAAGGTTCCTTCTCAGGAGCCAGGGGTCAATCACATTCACTTCCGAACTCACTGTAAGGCACAGTATGCAGCATACTGCTCCTGGCCATTTCTCTCTCTGGCCATGCCTACCTAGGGCTTCCAGCCAGCCTATAGCACCACATGGAGCCGGGCATGGCAGGACTACAAGGGTGAGCTATGTATCTTGGCCAGACTTTCTTCTATTAAGCTATGTTCTCAATGTTTGTTGGTTTTCCTTTTTTTCCCCTTGTTAGTTTGAGATAGGGTCTCCCTAACTTACCTAGGCTGACTTTGAAATCTGGTTTCCCTGGCTTTACTTCCAGATGCTGGCACTACAGACTTGCAATACCATACTAGGCTTGTTATGGAACTCTATGTAGACTAGGCTAGCCGGGAACTCTTTATTTTCCTGCTTCAGCCTCACAGGTCCTGAGATTATAGGCATGGCTTTAGTGTTTTTTATTTCTTTGATTTTTGAGACAGGGTCTCACTGTGCAGCCCTCCTGGCCTGGATCTCACAGAAATTCTCACCTGTCCCTGCTTCCTGAGTGCCTTTACTAGCCTCCTCTTAGGTAGGAGGCCAAGGCAAGATGATCACAAGTTCAGGGCCAGAACTGACCAATTAGTGAGACCCCCATGTCAAAATGAAAAGTACAAAAAGTAGATTGTGCTGGGCATGGTAGTGCAGACTTTATTGCTAGCACTTGGAAGGCAGTAGCTGTTCTCTATGAGATCAAAGCCAGCCTAGCCTCCATATCAAGTTCCAGACCAGCTGGGGCTCCAGGGAGAGGCTGTATCAAAAAAAGAAAGTGGATTGTGCATAGTGAGATGGCTCAGATGTAAAGATATTGTCTAAGCAAACATGACAACCTGAGTTTGATTCCTAGGATCAATGTAAAGGGGGAAGGAGAAAACTGACTCCACAAAGTAGGTACACACACACACACACACACACACACACACACACACATCATATACATATGAAAATAATAAAAATTTAAAAATTAAAATATTCCCAGCACTGAGGAGTCTGAGGCAGGAGGGTTAGGGGTTCAAGGCCAGTTTTGGGTACGTAGTGACTTTGAGGCAAGCCTGGGCTATGTGAAACCCTGTGACAAAAAACAAAAAGAAACCAAAGGGTCTCGAGACGTAGCTCAGAGATGAAGCACTTTCCCTAGCTTGTGTCAGTACCTGAGTTCAACCCTCAGTGCTCAAAAAAAGAACAAAACCTCTCAAACTCTCAGAAACCTCACATCTCAGAGAACATCCATTTCCAAAGAAAAAAATATAGGAGAGGAGAGAGCATTAGATAGGCATGTGCCATCCTGTCTTGCTCTTCCTTCCTCTTTATTTTTTTGTGGCGTGTGTGTGAATGTAAGTGGAGGTCAGAGGTCAACCCGAGGTGTCACTCCTCATGTACTATCCACCTTGTTGTTTATTTGAAGAAATTCTTTTACTTTTTTAAAATATGTGTGGGCAAGCCAAGATCAGAGGACAACTTGTGGGTCAGTTATTTCCCTCTACCATGTGGGATTCCAGAATTTAACTCTGGTTTGGCAGCAGATACCTTTGCCCACTGAACCATCTTGCTGGCCCAGTCTCTTACTGGGATCTGAGGCTTGCTGATTAGGCTAGGCTGGCTGCTGATTAGGCTAGGCTGGCTGGCTATTTAGGAATCTGTCTATTTCTACCTACTCAAATGCTGAGGTTATATACTCACACCACCACATCTGGCTTTTTATGTGGGTTCTGAGGATTGAACTTAGGTCCCCTGTTTGCGAAGCAAGCACTTTACTGACCGAGCTGTCTGCCCAGCTCCCTTCTCCATCTCATAAGACACCAGTCACTGAATTTAGGGCCTGACCTAAATTCACGATGGTGTCTTTTCAAGACCCTTAATTATATATATTTATATATAAATTATGTCTGCAAAACCTGTTATCTCAACCAGACTGCATGTCTGGGTGGACATCACATTTGGGTAATGTGATTATCTATGACACGAAATTTCAAATTAAAATTGAAAAATCATTTTGAAGGCTGGAGGGGAAGGCTTCACTCAGGACCAGTGTGTGTGTGAACAGTGGCAGTTGAGAGCAATACGTCACCCTGAGAGCAGCCTTCTGGCCTCCATGACAGTATGGTCCATCCAGATAGAACTTACAAGAATATTTGAGGAGAAGTTGATGCATCACATTTGATATATATTCATATTTTTAAAAATTATTTTATGTGTATGAGTGTTATGCCTGTATGTATATGACTGCACCTGGGTTGTGCAGTGCCCACAGAGGACAGAAAAGAGTGTCGGATCCTCTGGAACCGGAGTTACTAATGGGATGGCTGTTAGCTGCCATGTGAGTGCTGGGAACCGAACCTAGGTCCTCTGCAAGAACAGCTGTTAGATTTTAGGAGAGGAGAAAAGGAATGGAGTTTAGAGTTAAGAAATAAGAACAGGAGCCAGACTTGCAATAGGCAAGAAATGTGTCTGTTTATTTATAGAACCCAGCGAAGGGGAGAAGCCTTCCCTCAGGGCATCTCCAACTAAGGGCAGAGGCCTTGAGTTTTTATATGAAAATTACTAAATACAGTTGCAGACGTTAACTCCATGTCAGGGTCCAGTGTCCTTGGGTGTTTTTCCAGACAGGGCAGGCAGCTATCTTAAGGCACTAAAGGAGACAGGTTGGCTCCATACACAGTCTCCCTCAGTCCAGGGAATGACCAGTTGATAAGGCTTGAACAAGGCCAACCTGCCCATTTAGAGCAGGGGATTTATGATTTTATGGCTTCCTTAATGAAGCTTATGGTTCATCTGCTAGTTACACATTCTGTTAGTAGCCAGTACTCTTAACCACTGAGCTGTCTCTCCAGCCCCAACGGGTCATATTTAAAGCAGTTTTTATTTATTATTATTGTGTGTTTGTATGATTGTGTGGGTGAGTGGGTATGCATGTGCCATAGCATGTGTGTGTACAGGTCAGAGGGCAATTTTGTGCTGTTAGTTCTCTCCCACCTAATGTGGATTCTGGGTATTGAATTCAGGTCATTAAGCTTGTACAGCAGACTATCAACTGAGCCATCTTTCTGGCACCTCACAGTTCATATATATTGCTAAAAGATAAGACTTTAATTTTTTTTGTCTTTTGGAGACAGAGTCCCCCTGTAGCTCTAGCTGACCTGGAACTTGCTATGTAGACCAGAGATCTACCTGCCTCTGCCTCCCAAGTTCTGGGATTAAAGGCATGCACATGCCCGGCTATGTGCTCTTAAATGAATCATCTCTCTGGCCCCTGTAATGTATTTTTAAAATATTTAATATTTTATGTTTTCTGTACAGAGGGTTGTGTATATGCTGCACATGTGTATATGGGTGTACACGTGTGTGAACAGGTGGATATCAAGGGTTTTCTTTGCACTCTGTTCATCTTAACTTTTACTTTTAATTTACATTTATTTCTTTATTTACCGTGGGTTTGGGTGCTTGTGCATACTACATGCAGGTGTGAGGGTGAGAGAATAAGTTGTGGGAGTTGGCAATCTGCTTCCACAATGTGGGTCTCAGAATCAGATTCAGGTGGTCAGGCTTGCAGCAACGCAGTATGTATGTATGGGAAGCCATCGCCATCCCACTCGACCCTCCTTTTTATTTTTATTTTTTATTCTTAAAAAGCCAGGTATGGTGGTCGATGCCTTTAATCCCAGAGCTAGGGTGGTAGAGGCAGGCAGATTTCTCTTTGTGTTCAAGGACAGCTTCAGGGTCTTATAGCAAGTTCCACGTGAGCTGAGACTACTTGCTCAAGCCTTTTTGAGACCCTGCCTCAAAAAGATACAGACACAGACACACAGACATGGGGATACACACACACACACACACACACACACACACACGCACACACACACACAAGAAAGACAGGGTCATGGGCTGGGGCAGTAAACAGTAATAGTTGGAGAGATGGCTCAGCAGTTAAGAGCACTGGTTGCTCTTGTAGAGGACTAGGTTTGATTCCCAGTACCCACACGGAGGCACATGGTACACTTACATACATGCAGGCAAAATATTAATACACATAAAATAAAATGAATAGCTTTAAAAAAATTTTTTTAAAGCTAGCCATTTGTTATCAGCCTGGTCTGCATAGCTTGTCCCAGGCTAGCTAGATCTACACAGTAAGACCTTGTCTCAAAAAACCAAACCAACCAAACAAAAACCCTCCCCGACAAAAAGGAAAAGAAATAGAAAAAGACTTGTGTGTGGTGATGCGTGCCTTTATTCCCAGCACTCAGGAGGCCGAGGCAGATGGATCTCTGTTAGGTTGAGGCCTACTTGGTCTACACAGTGCATTCCAAGCCAGTTAGCTACATGGTAAGACTTTCTCTCAGAAAAAAAAAGAAAAAGAAAAAGAAAAATATATCCTCACAAAACCTGGCATACAATGTTCATAGCATGCCTTTAGTCTGAGCACTCGGGAGACAGAGACAGTGAATCTCTGTGAGATCAAGGCCAGCCTGGTCTATATTGCAAACTCCAGACCAGCTGGAGCTACAGCCCAGCCGGTCTCAAAAGACCAAAAAAAAAAAAAAGTTATAAATTTTATATGATAAAATTCTGTTCTAAAAATTTTTAGATGTGGACAAAACTATAAAAGCTTAAAATCAAGTTGCAAAAGATTTAACCTGTGTAAGATTTATGGATAATGTAGCTTAAGGATAATATATATTAATTTCTTTTAAAATGTTTTATTTTATTTTTTATTTTATGTATATGAGTGTATTGCCTGAATGTAAGTGCACCCATGTCATGCAATGTTGGAGGATGTCAGAGAAGGGCATTAGATTCCCTGGAACAAGAGATAAGCCAGTCATTAGCCACTACGTAGGTGCTGGGAATCAGACTCTGGTCCTCTGCAAGAGCAACCAGTGCTCTTAACTGCTGAGAACATCTTTCCAGTCCCAAGGATGATATATATTTAAAAATTAAATTCCTGAGTTTATAGTTATGTACTTATGGCAATGGAAGACCTGGTTTAAGGGGAAAAAATTACCCCCTTAATGTGTATCTAGTTAAAATAACCACAAAATTGTCTCCTTAATGTACATCTAATTTTAAAAATTACTTGTGCTTTTTAATTTTGTTAGACTTTAACCACTTAGGAAACTGAGTTGTAACAAAATTTATTCAACAAAGCTTTAAAAAACTGTAAAAGAAAAACCCCAACTAGGTGTGGTGGCCCATCCCTTTAGTCTCAGCACTAGGAAGGCAGAGGCACGCAGATCTCTGAGATGACGGCCACTCTGGTCTACAAAGCAAATGCTAGGCCAGCTGGGGCTACAGGAAGACCCTGTCTCAACAAACAAACAAAATACCCAAACAGTATTTTGGCCATTGCTTTCCAAAATTGGCCAGAACCCAGGGGACAATGAAACCTCTCTGATAAGTCACCTGTCATCTATATCAAAGAGACCATGGGATCCCCAAGAGATTAAATTTTAACCAGTATGCATCCTACAAAAAGGGGAGTTGCTGATAACCTCATGCTATATGTCACAGTACAAAAGTTATAACTGTACAAGGGTCTACACTATTATGAAACAAATGTGTAAGGGATATGTAACTTGTCAAAGTGGAGTAAAGGGATAATGATAAAAACAAAAAACAAATAAACCAATCCCAGATGAGAGAACTCTGTTCTAGTTTGCTTCAATCACGGTGACAAAACACTCCCTACCACTACCAACTTGGGGAGGAAAGGGTTTATTTAGCCCAGGTCACAGTTCATCACTGAAGGAACCCAAGGTGGGAACTCAGGGCAGGAACCTGGAGGCAGGAGCCAAAGCACAGGCCATGGCGGAACGCTGCTTGCTGGCTTGCCCCCCTGGTCCATGCTCATCCTGCTTTCTTTAGAATAGAGAACAACCTGCCCAGGGGTGGTACTGCCTTCCACGTCACTCAGCAATCAAGAAAAGACCCCACAGACATGGCCACAGGCTAATCCACCAGAGGCAATTCCCTAATTGTGGTTCCCCCAACCCAGGTGTGTCAAGTTGACCCTAAAGCTACTCAGCACAACTTCCTAAACTAACAACCCTCCAAATGGACTACACAAAATTGGCTAAGATAAAAAAATGAAAGTATTTAGTAGTGATGAAGGCTTTCCCCCCTTAGCTCCTACTACAGATAATGTAATTAAAATGAATTTAAAGTAAGTTGTCCCATGATTTTGTCTTGTGAACCATATATGTAGACTATATCAGGTGGTAGTATCATACCTCATGGCACCTACCTGGAAAAAAACCTCTCTGTCTCTCCATCTCTGTGCCTCTGTCTATATATATCATTAATCTTCTACTTAAAACAAGATTATACTGGACTAAGTGTCTACCTATAACTTTACTTAAGATTAAAATAACTCTAAAAGAAATATGGGCATGATGGGTCCACAGATCTTCTCACCATGGAAACTAAAAAGCCATTTTTCAGAAGTTATGTGCTGTGCCTCTTCTCCACTTTGCTTTTGCTTTGGGTTTCCAATCTCTCCTTTCCTTTCCAGCTTGGGAAATAAATGCTGATAAAAGACTAAAAAGGGAAAACTTGAAAATTACTTTGGAGGGCTCCTTACTGGTGCTGTTAACTGCTGCAACTGCTGTTCCAGTAACTGAGAGAGGCTGGACCCACTGCATCTAAATAAAGACTGCTGACAGCAGCGCCCAGGAAAAGTAGACAATCTTGCCACCTGGAGATCTTTCAAAGTCAAGATTAAAGTTTTTAATCTGTTTATTTAAAAATATGGTCTGACCAGTTTAATGAATGTGTAGTCTTACCTTGTAAAAAAAGCTTAGGAGAACCAGAGAGAATTTTCTTGGATGGACAAATAATATATGTCCCAAGTTCTTCCCATGGTTCATCTAAAGAGCCTTTAATCCCAGCACTCAGGAGGCAGAGGTGAAAGCAGAGAGAGCTCTGCGAGATCAAGACCACTCTGGTCTATGTAGCTCGTTCCAGCCCAGATGGGGCTACATGGAGACCCTGTGTCAAAAGCAAAAACAAACAAAAAAACAAAACAAAAAAAGAAAAAGAATTCCTACATCTTATCATATTACTAATGTTTACCTTGATGCTATTTCTTAATTCTTAATGTAATTTGTTACATTTTAGTTTGTTTTCTCATCAACTCCTAAACCAAGATGGTGCTCTTTGACCCTGAGCTTCCAATATCAATGGGGGGATGTCAGGACACCCCCTGCAACAGAACAAAGAAAAAGAAAAGCAGCATGGTTTGTGCCTAAGTGCAGGTACACAATTTTGGCTGCCATGATCTTGTAACATGGAGCATCCAGTCAAGATATATGTGTTACCATATATGGGAGACAAAGAAACTAAAGTGTACATGGGGTATAAAAGGCTAAGCTTTTCTTTGTTCAGGGCCCTGCTTTAGAGAAATATAATGGGTCAGTGTACTCTACAATAAACTGCTTCCTATTTGTTTTACTTTTTGGGGTCCTGTTCTCTATTCTAGGCCTGCAATACTACAACTTGTTATGTACACCAGGCTGGTACTGAACTCACAGAAATATCCCTGTCTCTGTATCACAAGTGCTGAAGTTAAAGGTATATGTCATCACTTCTACCTTAATATTGCTTTGATTTGAAAACTTTACTGTGGATACATAAGGGAATTTATTGTATGGGAAATTCAAACCTTTTTCTCATGAGGTTGTCATGAGTATTTAATGCACAGATTCAAGTAAAGAATTTAGCAAAAAATTGTCCAGAAATTTAGAGTATGTCATTGGGAACTTGGTTAATAGGAAAAGGTTCTGTTTTAGTTACTTTTCTGTTGTGATAAAACACCATGACCAGGACAATTTATAGAAATAAGAGTTTATTTGGCTTAATGTTCTAGGTGGATAAGAGTCCATCATGGTGGAAGATATGACCACAAATGTGGCCAGAGCAGAAAGCTGAGTGCCCACATTTTCAAACAGGTAAAGGAAACAGAGCTACACACAGGAAATGGGAGGTGGCTATCTATTCTCAAAGCCCACCCCCAGTCATATGCTTCCTCCAGCATGGCCACACCTCCTAAAAGTTTCATGACTCTAAATAGCACCGCCAAATGAGGACCAAGTGTTCAAATACTTGGTACTTATGGAGGACATTCCCATTCAAACCACCAATGTCTCGAAGTTTTACCTTTAAAAAAATCACCACTGTACTTTTTCTGTTTATTTTTTGAGACAGAGTCTCCTTGTAGCCTCAGCTGGCCTGGAACTCCCTATGTAGACCAGGCTAACCTTGATCTGACAGAGATCCACCTCACTCTTCCTCATGAGTACTGGGATTAAAGGCCATGAACACCACATCCAGTTTTTTTTTCTGGATTTATTTTATTTTCTGTGTATGAGTGTTTTGCATACATGTAGGTGCACCTGTGTCATTCAGTGTCCACGGAGAGCAGAGGAGGGTGTAGGAACCCCTGGAACTGAAGTTATGTGGTAGCTGGGAACCCCTCTGCGGGTGCAGCTCTTAATTACTGAGCCACCCCACCCCTTTACTTTCAACCTCATACGAGTCTAGATTCAAGAAGACAAAAGCTTTGCCATCTTGCCATAATAATGCCAAAAGTGTACCCAGCTCTTCGTGTCTAGGGGTACAGAAGATTCAAAGATACACCCGTTCCGGGCGTTTGTGGCCTGGCACAGTGGCGCACACCTTTAACCCCAGCACTCGGAAGGCAGATCTCTGTGAGTTTACATACATGTCTGTGAGTTTAAGGCCTGGTCTACATAACGAGCTCTAGGCCAGTTGGGGCTACAAGGGGAGACCCTGTCTCAAAAAGACGGGGGAATGACGACCATGACATCGCATAACTGTTGGGCAAAGAAATGTAAACTCACATTCCTACATAGGCTCCTGCATTGCAGTTCTGAGTATATTCTTTTGTTGGCAAGTTAAAAAGAAACAAATCTAATTTCTCACATTCAAACTGCAAGTACCTTGGCACTCCATCTTCAACGAGATCTCGTGCCATCTGAGATTATCTTGAAGGCTAGCTTCCTATAATCTTGCTCGGGGGGAAGACCGTCTTTTTATCAGTCCCAGAAAAAGGGGCTTTTAAAAGTTAATGGGAGGAAGCTGGAGAAATGGCTCAGCAGTTTACAGAGTATTGTTGTTGCAGAGGACCAGATCCGGTTCCCAGGCCCGGATCGTATGCCTAACTCCAGCTCCAGAGGATCCAATGCCTCTAAATGGGCATCAGCACATACCGACATACACGCACAATTAAAAAAATGTTTTTAAATGAGCAATTAGCTGGGAGTGTAACTCAGTATTCGAGTATGTATGTATGTATGTAACCCTAGGATCAATTCCCAGACCCATGAAACCCAACACCCAGAAAGGAAATGGCATGGAAGTTAAATTTTTAAGGTGCTTGTTTCTCCTGACACATTCCCTCACATACATGTCTCAGACTGCAGGGGAAATCGCAACTCTGTCTAGTCTCTCTAGAAGGTAAACTTTTAATTGGTAGCCCGCCCCGCCTCAGCTCGGTCTGTGGAAGTGAAAACTGGACGCTACAGGCGCCTGGCTCCGGCTTTGCCTCCATGACCTGGGCCAGAAGCACGGCTCAAGTGGTTTCAGGCGTGCCCCGATGCTAGGCTCTGAAGCAACATCCCGGTGCAGAACGCCCGGTGTTGTACAGCCTCAGGGTCACTACAGAAACCCGTGGTCACAAAGACGCCAATCTGTTGGGCTCGAGCCATTGCCGCTCAACATGGACCGACAAAATGGCTGCCGTAGCAGGGGTGAGGTTATATACGGTTACAGTTTTTCTCGCCACAACTGAACTACAACTCCCAGAATGCTCTGCCCAGAGGAGGGATTCTGAGCTATTCTCGCGATCGCTGGTTTGGCACTGGACACAACCTTCCGCGCGCGGAAGGTTTCCAGCAGACGTTAAAAGATTCTCGGCGCTGTTCCGCGCTGCTCCGCCCTTCCCCGCACTGCCCGACGGAACTCAAGATTTTTCAGCAACGCCGCTGAACCTCCCTTAAGCCTAAAAACAAAAACAAACAAACAAAAAAACCCAAACTTCCCTGTGTAGCTCCAACGCCTGCGCACAAAGTCGAGAGACGCACTACGGCTCCCAGCGGGCTCTGCGGCGCGCGTGATTACGTGCTGACGCAGTTAGTCGTGCTGACGTGCAGCGCGGCCCAGGCGGGGTGCGAGTGGCGCAGTCGGAGCCCGCTGCGGCCCCTGAGGAAGCTAGGAGGCGTCGGCTGAGGCGGGCGGACCAGCGAGGCGGTGGCTTCAGACCCTGAGGGACTCGAGAACTCAAGTAGCGGCTGCGGCAGGACCTCTATTCCGAGTCGGCGGCCGGAGGCGGCGGCGGCGGGTGAGAGAGAGCGAGAGAACGAGCTAGCGAGAGAGAGAGAGAGCGAGCGAGCTGGTGGGGGAGGGGTGGGGCCCCCGGCCAGAGGCCAAAGCGCGCGGAGAACGGACCTGGCGGCCTTGCGCACGCGCGCTTGTCTTCTCAGCTCGCGCGTCAGCCCTCGCAGGCCTGTCTCCCCCCTCCCCCTCGGTTCCCCTCCCCCCTCTGCGGTTCCCGACGTGCGCGGCCTTGGATTCTTCCGCCCCTCCCCCCATGGCAATGGCGCGCGCGGCCGTCAGCATTCGGGTCCGCGCGCTTGGACGAGACCGGAGTCCTCGAGACTAGGCTCCTTGCCTCTCCTCCACCTGCGGCTGAGGAGGCCCTCACCCCCGCGGTAGCCCTTTTCAATCTTTGGAGTGGCAGGGAGGGGGCGGCCGCGGCCCGAAGCCGACCTCCCCGCCTCCCTCTGCTCTGTCCGGTTGACCGCGTCGTCAGTGTCTGTGTTGTCCCCTCCCCACCTGTGGTCCCGCCTCAGCTTAGCAGCGTGCCGCGCGCCCCCTCCCCCATCCTCAAGGCCGAAAATAGGCTCCGCGGCCCAGCCAGCTCTTGCAGGCCTGGAGCTCCGAGGTCCGGATTTAGACAATTCTGACTGGTTTTCCGCTGTGAAGGCTCGGTCAGTCAGTCCCTCAGTTTTAAAAAAAAACCCTCAAGCTGCTGAACGTATTCAGTCTGCGCGTCTAAGGTAGACCATGTGCTCCTTTTCTATGTCGTTTTTAAAGCATGTCCCACAAAATGCTCAAGTTAGGGGGGCTTTGAGCTTTTCGATGGGAAGAAAATTCTGGAGTCCTGGCCTGTTTTCAGCCATTACTCGGCACGAAATTCTTGGCTGGTGTTTCGTTTAATGTTCATTTAAGATGTCTTTGAGTCAGCTCGGGAGTCTGTTGCCGTCCGTCCTTTGTTGCCGTCTTAGGCCTTGTCCTGGGTTAGTATTTTAGTTTTGTGGGTCCCACAGTGCCTACTTAGCTAATACCGTACCTCAGCGCTGAGTTCGCAGTAATTATTTAAGGTCCTTTTCTGGAGACAATTGTCCTCTGGTTCCGTTTCTTTTCTTGAATATCTCGGAGTAAATTTCTCCGTTATAGTTGGATATTCTGACAATTTTCCTACACATTTTTTTTTTCTTGGCAGCTTGCTTTTTTCTCTATTTAACCTTGGATGACTTGGGACACCTAGTCTGGACTCAGGTGTAAGTTGCCTGGTTTTGGTAGTTGGTGTTTTTTTCCATTTAGAGTTGGCACTGCCTTGGATGTTGGGTGTAAACCCCTCCCCCCCCTTTTTAACGATTTCATAAAAGTTCTCTAAAATGTGACTAATAACTGTAAGCTTTCCTGCTCCAGGTAGGGAGTGGGGGAGTTTTGTGTGCAGTGGTGTGGAAGTGTGGGTGAATGCGTAGGTAGAAGAATTGCCAGAAGCCTTTTGCAAAGGAAGCAGAAATTAGGTGGGGTATTGGGGAAGCTATAAAAGCCCGAGATTCAGAGTAGGGAAGGATTGGTTTTAGAATTTTGAAGGTGGTTGGAAGAAATTCCTTAGACTGTAAAGTCCCCCCGCCCCCAAATTTACACTTGTCTTTCTTAGATTTAGCCTCTTCTGTCACTACATTACACTGGTGGGCTTAGAGTTAGTTTTCTTGGGTCAGTTATTGGGATTGGGTAGGACTCAGGCTTGAGGGTGGGATGGGCAGAAGTACATCTGGGTATTTTCTTTTTACTCATCTGCCCATTTTTTCTTCACTCTGGTGCCTTCAGGCATTTGTGTGCCTCTGGAATATTATAGATGCAACCTTCCCTTTATCCAGGTCCATCTCTTTTTCCATCTGCTAAATAACCTCTCCATTTTCCCTGGTTTTCTGTTTTTCTATGGTAATTTTCTCACACATACTTTGAGAACCTATCTTGGAGAAGATGTGTTAGAGAAAGAAATAGAACATATAGAGTAAGAGATGAGTTTAGAGAATGAGTAGTTAATCTAGTCAGAAAAACTAGGGTTTGGGGGCTCTTTAGCCATGCTGAGATGGAGGCAAGTTGAGAAGATAAAGCCTGGCAGCAGACCTAGAGTTAACTTTGGGAGAATATGAGAAGACTGGGAGGAAAAAAAAAAACAAGGAAGTGCCATAACAGGAGATTGATAGGGAAAGTCAGTAGTTGGACATTAATGTTAGTGAGGTATGGCGATTGGAGATTTTTAGGTACGTTTAGAGAAAGTGTAAGAACAGTTGGAACAGAAAAGGCTGGTTTGATGTGTTTAAATAAAGCATTGAGTTGAAAACAGGTAATGTTAAACTAAAGCTAGCCAGACTTTGAGGAGTTGCAAGTTGTGTGGTAAACCTTCTTGGGAAGGAAACTGAAGAGGTAAAATACCTCCAGTTGGTAGAAGTTATACATTCTTGGAAACAAAGAAATGGCGCCCTCTGCTTAGGTTAGGTATATATGTTTCTGTGGTTCATCCATGTTTCTGATACGCATGCTGACCTGTAGTTTGGGTGTGAGGACTGCATAGGGCACTTTGGTTGATGTTAACCAGCCAGTTTATTTAGTTATCCATTTTGTGTTTGTTAAAGTTAGTCTGAAATTTTTAGTTATTCTCTTGGAGGAGTCTTTGAAAATAGACTGTAAGCCTTTTGGTGCTTCTGTGTTATGTGTTGTGCCTTTTGGAGTGATTAGGTGTTAAGAGTGCTTGGTGAAGATGCCATTTGTGTATATTGTGGCCAAAGAAGAATAAACGGATAGTGTGGAGAGATTTGAGAGACATGAGATTCTTGTTTGCTTAAGGCAGAGAAAAGGAGATAAAGGTAAAAAGGAGGAATGATCGAGAATTTGGTGAAAGTACATTAGGAGAAAAGGCTTTTTCAAAAAATTAGACTTTGATTTGGTAGAAAGGATGAGATGTGGGGAGATTGAAAGAGGAGGTTTGTTAAGAGTGGAATGAGGAAGTATCGTTCTTGCTTATAGAAGATTCAGTGTGAGGCTAAGCATTGAACTAGGGACAAAGAGAGCAGTGATGTGGGAGATTATGTGGTAAATGGGTTAGTTTGGGGCCAGGGGCCTGACCCGTGTCTCCCCGCTCCCCCCCAGGAGCGGTGGTGCCCCCGGGCACAGGGCCATGTACAACGGGATCGGGCTGCCGACGCCCCGGGGCAGCGGCACCAACGGCTACGTCCAGCGCAACCTGTCCCTGGTGAGGGGCCGCCGGGGTGAGCGGCCTGACTACAAGGGAGAGGAGGAACTGCGGCGCCTGGAGGCTGCCCTGGTGAAGCGGCCTAATCCTGACATCCTGGACCACGAGCGCAAGCGGCGCGTGGAGCTGCGATGCCTCGAGCTGGAGGAGATGATGGAAGAGCAGGGGTGAGGGAATGGGTAGGGGAAAGCCACTCACTGAGTGAGTTCGGAGTTGGGTGTTAGGAGGGATGTATGGAAGAAACTTAGAGCTGATTAAAAGAGTCCTAAAAAGGAGTTGTAGGGGAGGAAGAAAATGAGCTGAAGAATTGAAGAGTTAAGGGACAGTGCAAGATGGGTGGTGAGGAAACTGTGTCTGGAGCATAACTAGTAGTAAGGGATCTGAATTATTTAGCTGAGTTTATGAAGGGAAGAGGGCCATCAAGGAACAAAAATGTGCTGTGTAGGATAGACAGGAATAGTAGCATTAGGAGGAAAGTTAGGTAGCCTTATAGTGTTGTCATTGGTAGGAAAGAGAAAGACAGGTGGTTTAGGGATTGAGGCCTTGGAAAGTGGCAGACAGATTGGAATTGGAAGAGTTCTCAAATAGAGGATATCATGGGCTTGGTAGGGAAGTGAAGTTTTGGAAAAGGAGCACATTCAGGTAGAAAATCGTTTAGAGCAGTGGTTTTCAAACTTGAGCAATGGTACCCCTTTTATACCTTCTTTTGGAATCCCAGGAAATAAAAGATCTATCCTTGTTGAAGTTGGAAAGGACCACTGGGAACTTGGCCAGCTAACTGTCCTCTTTTTGGCCCCTGAATTATAGCATGTTTAAAACCCACTGTTCTAGAGGACGTAGTGTAGAGAAGGAGAATGATAGGGAAAGATCAGAAAAACTTAAGGATCTTTCTGAGTGACAGTGAGTGAAAAGTTCTATGTGTGTATGGAGAAGGAAATGGAACCCCTTTGGGAATTAGGCACATAAAAATCTGGGAATGGGGAAAGTGTCCTGTTAGACTCTAACCTTGAAGGGCTTTGTCCTTCAGGTACGAGGAACAGCAAATTCAAGAGAAAGTGGCTACCTTTCGACTCATGTTGCTGGAGAAGGATGTGAACCCTGGGGGCAAGGAAGAAACCCCAGGGCAGAGGCCAGTGTGAGTGTTGAGATCTCTCTCTATTCCCTGGTCTCCATGCCATTTATGTTGCTGCAGTCCTATCTTCTTACCTAGGACTTGGTTTTGCCTTTATCTTTTCTATTCCATGGCTGTTGTGCTCCTGCTGATGATTATGTCTGAATTAGAGCTCTGTGTCTTGCTCCCTATATCCTTCAAATTTTGGCCCTTTTTTGTTTCCTTTAGGGTAACTGAGACCCATCAGTTGGCCGAATTGAATGAGAAGAAGAATGAGAGACTCCGTGCTGCCTTTGGCATTAGTGATTCCTATGTGGATGGCAGCTCTTTTGATCCTCAGCGTCGTGCTCGAGAAGCTAAACAGCCAGCTCCTGAGCCTCCCAAACCTTACAGGTATTCAAGGTCAAGAAACCAGAATCAGCTTCTCTTCTTGTTTCAAATTATTATTATTATTATTTTTTACCACACGGTCTCTCTGTAGCCCAAGCTGGCCTGCAATTTGCTATGTAGGTCAGGCTGGCTTTGATCTCGCTTACATGCCTGCTTCCCGACTGCTTGGAATAAAGGCCTGTGTCATCAGGCCCAGCTTTATTAATATCAATGGACTATTTTTCCTAAACTCTTCAGATTTTTTTGTTCTTTGGTTGAATTTTATTTTTTTTAAAAATTTATTTTATTTTATGTATATGAAATTATTGCCTGCTTGTATGTAAGTGCACCTGTTATGTGCAGTGCCCGAGGAGGTCAGAAGAGAGCATCACATCCCTAGGAACCAGAGTTATGCATGCCTAAAACTGAGACACATTAGGTATAAGACCACGTTGCTTTAAATTTATATTTTTTGAGCTGATTGTGGTGGCACACAGCTTTAATGCCAGTACTTTGTAGGTAGAGGTTGATGGATCTCTGTGAGTTCAGGGCCAAACTGATCTACATAGTGAGTTCCAGGCCAGCTGGGACTACAGGGAGATCCTATCTCAAAAAAAAAAGAAAGAAAGAGTAACTCCAGTTTCAGGGGACTCTCCTTTGACCTTTGTGGGTATCAAATGACACATGTGCACTTACTACCTGTACACAAAAAATATTTTTTAAAAACTTTACATATTTAAAAATATTTTATGTGTGAGTATATTGCTTGCATGTGGATAGGTGCACCTGTGTGGCAATGCTTAAAGAGGTCAGAAGAGGAGGTCAGATAGATCCCCTGGAACTGGAGTTAAGGATGGTTGTTAGCTGCCATGTAGGTTTTGGGAATGGAACTCAGGTCTTCTATAAGAACAGTCGGTGCTCCTAAGTGTTGAGCCATTTCTCCAGCCCCAAAATTTATATTTTTAAATTTACTTGTGAAGTGTTTTCTCTTTACACATGCACAAATAGGCATGTAGCAATTGTCTAGAGATGAAACAATCACCTTATCAGTGAGCTGTTGCAGGTATTTTATTTATTAGGTTGAAATGTTGTAAGGAAGTTTATCTTGGTACTTAGAATCTCTTCATCTTTTCCCAGCCTCGTTCGAGAGACCAGCAGTTCTCGTTCACCAACTCCAAAGCAAAAGAAGAAGAAAAAGAAGAAAGATAGAGGACGGTAAGTCATTTGGATGGTTAATCTAGAATCCAGAGGACCACTCTGGATGTTGACTTGACTCTAGAAACTGAGACTGTGTTCAGGATATAGAATTGTAAGAAAGTCAGGGGGAGCAGAGTTACTTTTTCAAATTTCAACTGAGTGGAGAAGTGTACAGAAATGGTTGAGTCTGTAGCCCTGTTAAAAAAGCTGACCTACAACATTTTGAATTTCATTTTAGGTTTGTTCATCTAATACATAGAAGTCAAGAAATAGGATATATAGGCTGTTGTTGCTGTTGGGATTATTCCAATGCTTTAGAAACAGTTTTGAGACTTGTAGATGAGAGAGCCAAGGGGAATGACTTGCTTCTGAACTCAATTTTAGCAGGTCAGAGAGCAGCTCTCCTCGGCGAGAGAGAAAGAAGAGCTCAAAGAAGAAGAAGCACAGGTATGAGGTTGGAGTACCTAGAATGACTTGAATCAGCTTGCGTTTAGGGGTAGATGTGGGCTTACGGTTTTCTTTTTTTTTAATTTTCATCAACAGGTCAGAATCTGAGTCCAAGAAACGGAAGCACAGGTAAGAGCTCTTTGGTTATTGGGGCAGGCATAGTGGCACATGGGAGTGGTGAGTTACTGCTTGGTAACCTTGCTTACTCTTTCTTTTTTGAAGTACAATCCTTTTACCTTCCTGTGATTAATAATACTTGGCCAGTTCTTGCCCTTTCACTTCACAGATATTACTGCAGCTAAAAAATCACATTTTCACAAAATTCCCTTATTTCCCAGGTCTCCTACTCCAAAGAGCAAACGTAAATCAAAGGATAAGAAGCGTAAGCGGTGAGTTTGAGAAATAAGTGCCCGTTACCTGCCCACACCTCCGAGCCCCCCTTTAGGAAGAGAGGGAAGCATCAGTTTTGTTCTTGACTGGTGGTTAAGGGTTGAGAAATGGGTATTTGTGGAGTGGGGAGGATACAAAAGCTAAAAAGTGAGTGGGTGAGATGGCTCAGAAAGTAAAAACAATTGTGGCCAAGCCCTAATACCTAAGTTCCATCTCTGGGGTTGATTGGCATGGTAGGAGAGTACCAACTCCTGCAGGTAGTCTTCCAACCTCTACATACGTGCATAAACACACCATCTTCCTCACACACAAATCAATGAAATTTAAAAAGAGACAAGTGCAGAGAATCCAGGGTAGGTATAACAGCCTCCTGAGCTTTGTGGTGGTCTTCTTCAGATCTAGAAGTACAACACCAGCTCCCAAGAGCCGCCGGGCTCATCGATCAACTTCTGCTGACTCTGCTTCCTCCTCTGATACCTCTCGTAGTCGGTAAGGGGTAGTCCAGGAGGAAGGGAGGGAGAGGGAATGAATGATGGGTTAATCAATTTAATATTTATTGAGCGCCCACGGTGTGCTAGGCGCTGCACAGACCATTCCGAAGACACGGTCCCTGCCCTCTAGGAGCTGACAGGCTAAAGCAACAGGATGGACAGACATAAACATTTCCCCTTGTCTTTTTTATTTTTATTTTTTATTTTTTTTGTTTGTTATGATGTATATGGACTACCAGAATAGGGGGGGAGGGGTTTGCTGGTGGTGTCTGGGGGAGGAAGGAATCCTTTCTCTGGCTTCCTTAATCTGGGAAGGCTTCCTGAAGGAGGTGGGCTCAGAGGTGAGTTGTGAATGAAGTGGGTAGGGAATGGCCTGGGTGGAGGGTTTGGGGATGCTGGAGGGAGGTGAATAAAAGGGGTAGAGGGAATAGGGATTGTATTAGCAAGAGATGAAACAAAAAGGATAGAATTTGCATTTCTGAAAATGACTTGAGTTTTGTGACCAAGAAGACTTCGGAAGAGGGTTGTACAGATAGGAAAGGTGATTGCAAGCTGGGGGGAGGGGGTTTACTGTTCTCCCTTGAGCTGATTTCCCCGTTCTCCCCTGCCCTCCAATAACTCACAGGTCTCGAAGTGCTGCTGCTAAAATCCATACAACTGCCTTGACTGGGCAAAGTCCTCCCCCTGCTTCAGGGCATCAAGGTGAGGGAGATGCGCCTTCTAGTGAACCAGGTACCACCAACATACAGCAGCCTAGAAGCCCAGAGCCCTCTACAAAGCAGCCTAGCAGCCCTTATGAAGGCAAAGATAAGAAGGAGGTATGTTCCTGAATTGGTAGATGTTTACTGGGTTACTAAGTATAGGTTTTAAAGGGGTAAGAATGTTCAGTAGAGTAGCTGGAGAGATAGGTCAGTGGTTAAGCACACTGGCTGCTTTTGCTGAGGACTTAGTTCAACTCCCGTAACCCACATGGCATCTAACAACTATGTTGTTTCAGAGGAATCCAGCACCCACTTCTGACCTCCAAGGACATTGCACAACACAGGAGCACTTGCACACATGCAGGCAATACTCAAACACAAAAAAATATTAAATATATTAAAAAGCAAGAATTGGGTAGGGTAAGGTAGCTTATTAAGAAAAAAAATCATGCGCTTTTGAGTTAGGATCTAAGAAGCAGGTAGGTTAGCCATGGCAGTTGGCAAGCGGTGGTAGAAGGCTGTGTATGTGTGTGGGTGGGGTATTCAGGAAACAGATTTTAATGTGAGAGCAGGCCTTGAAGGATTTTGGACAGCAGTATTCAAAGAGGGAAAAGTTACACTTTCTGAGCTAGAACTCGAAGTAGACAGGCTTCTGGTGTTGCCTGGCTGAAGCTCTATAAGCAGTTGCCAAGAAATGAATTCTTATTTTATACTCTTTCAGTTATCAATCCTTGTACACATAAGTAACTATTTTAGAGTTGTGAAGCCACCGAATTATGATCTTTATTAGGTTTTATATTAGGATGGAACAGAAGGGTTTTGTTTTATTGTTTGGTCTTTTTTGAGACAAGGTCTCCCTGTAGCCCTAGCTGACCTAGAATTCACTATGTAGACTAGGCTGGCCTTGAACTCATACAGATCTGTCTGCCTCTGCCTCCAGAGTGTTGGGATTAAAGGTGTGTGCCACCGTGTCCTGCTTTGGAACAGAAGGTTTTTAAGAATTACCCTTATTTTACAATGTTGTCTCTTTTTTTGTTTGTTATTGTGTGTTGGTCATGACTTACTAAATTTTTCAACTCTTTTTACCAATCTGAAAATATTAAGCCTGCCCACTTCTAAAGAAAAGAAAAGCATAGAAACTACATAAAATTTCTAAGGTGAACCAGTTTTTAGTTTGGAAAGTTATCTCTAAATGAGATGGAAAATAGAATTGAAATCAATAGAAATAATCTGGCCTTGGAAATACAGAGGGTACAAAACTGGAACTGCCTAGCCGGACCTTGGTAAAATTTATACTATTTGTATATGTGTTGAGGATGGTGGCATATGTGCCATCTTGTGTTTGGGCAATGGGGAATAAGAGACAATTTGTGGAGTCACTTCACACCTTTATGTGGGTTCTAGGGATTGAACTGTAGTTATCAGGGTTACATAGTAAGTACCTTCTTCCTGAGCTGTTTCACTAGCTATTGACTAATTTCTGAAAAATCTTTAATGTGTATGAGTGTATTGCTGCGTGTATATAAGTGTACTAGTGTCATGCAGTGCCTGAAGAGGTCAGAAGAGGGTATCTGATCCCCTGGAACTAGAGTTACAGTTGTTAACTGCTATTTGGGTGTTGGGATTTGAACTTAGGTCCTCAACAAGACCAGTCAGTGCTCTTAACTGTTAAGCCATCTCCATTTCCAGCTCATTTGTCAATATTTAACATGAATCATTCTCTTAAAATTGTGCCTTTGTTCATGCTATTTCTTTAATCTAATACAGTTAAGGGTATGGTTATTGCCACCAACTTTAGGAAACTACTTTCTCTTTCCATTTAAAAATGCTTTTTTTTGAGGGGTAGCGGTGTTCCAACACTCAACTATCTCCCAACAACAAAAAACTATATTCTCCAGATACTTTGTGATGGTATTTGACATTTTTATTTCTCTGAACTATGACTTGAGTTTTATTTATTTATTTTTGCTCTTTTTGAGACAGGGTTTCCCTGTAGCCCCAGCTGGCCTGGAATTCACTATGTAGACCAGGCTGGCTTGAAATCAGAGAGACCCACCTGCCTTTGCCTCCCGAGTGCTGGGATTAGAGGTGTGTGCCACTATGCTTGGCTTAGGTTTTTTTTGGGGGGGGGGGGACGACTTTAATTTTTAAAAATTACATTATTGCATGAATGCACATGTGGAGGACAGAGAAAAAGTTAGAGGAGTCAATTCTCTCCTGCCATGTGGATCCCAGGGATTGAATTTGGGTTGTCAGGCTTGGCAGTAAGTGCATTTACCCACTGAGCCATCTTGCCTGGTCTCCTCCTATGCTTTCTGTTACATGATGTCTAGATATTGAGTGTGGCTATAAGCAGGAAAAGGATCAATTGGTATAAAGAGGTGTGTAAAAAAATTTTTTTTGTCAGAAATTATTGGGATCTTAGGGGTGATAGCAAATTAGTGGTGTTTATTCCTATCCCCACTTTTCTCTTTTACTCTTAGAAATCTGGAGCTCGTCCTAGCCCCTCTCCGGAAAGGAGCAGCACAGGCCCAGAACCACCTGTTCCCACTCCGCTCCTTGTTGAGCAACATGGCAACTCCCCACAACCCCTCACAACAATCCCATCCTGTCAGGAGCCAGTTAATCCCCCATCTGAGGCCTCCCCAACCCAAGGTCGTTCACCACCTAAGTCTCCTGAGAAACCTCCCCAGTCATCTTCCTCAGAGAGCTGCCCTCCATCCCCACAGCCTTCCAAAATTTCTCGACATGCCAGCTCCTCTCCTGAAAGTCCCAAACCCACACCAGCTCCTGGGGTTCGCCAGGAGATTTCTTCTTCTCCTACATCTAAGAATCGCTCACATGGCCGAGCTAAGAGAGATAAATCACATTCTCATACCCCATCACGAAGGACAGGGAGATCCCGTAGCCCTGTAGCTAAGAGGGGACGATCTCGGTCTAGGACCCCTACCAAGAGAGGGCATTCTAGATCCCGGTCCCCTCAGTGGCGTAGGTCCAGGTCTGCACAGAGATGGGGAAAATCTAGAAGCCCCCAGCGGCGTGGCAGGTCTAGGTCTCCTCAGCGACCAGGCTGGTCCAGGAGCAGAAACAACCAGAGAAGAGGCAGGTCTAGGTCTGTGAGACGAGGCAGGTCACACTCTAGATCTCCAGCCACTAGGGGTAGATCTCGTTCTAGAACACCAGCTCGAAGGGGTAGGTCCCGCTCTAGAACTCCTGCCAGGCGGAGATCACGATCCAGAACACCTGCTAGGCGTAGGTCTCGCTCCAGAACACCAGCCCGAAGGGGCAGGTCTCGGTCAAGAACACCTGCTAGGCGCAGATCTAGGACCCGATCACCAGTACGAAGGAGGTCTCGTAGTAGATCTCAGGCCAGGAGAAGTGGCAGGTCACGTTCTAGAACTCCAGCCAGAAGAGGGAGATCAAGGTCTAGAACACCAGCTAGAAGAGGGAGGTCCAGGTCTAGAACACCAACCAGAAGAGGGAGGTCCAGGTCTAGAACGCCAGCCAGAAGAGGGAGGTCCAGGTCTAGAACGCCAGCTAGGCGAAGATCTCGCAGTAGAAGTCTAGTTAGACGTGGAAGATCTCACTCTAGAACACCACAAAGAAGAGGGCGATCTGGCTCATCATCTGAGCGGAAGAACAAATCAAGAACATCTCAAAGGAGGAGCAGATCCAACTCAAGCCCAGAAATGAAGAAATCTCATGTTTCCTCAAGGCGAAGTCGGTCTCTTTCCTCACCAAGATCCAAAGCAAAATCTTGTTTGTCTTTGAGGCGAAGTCTTTCAGGTTCCTCTCCGTGTCCTAAACAAAAGTCACTGACACCACCAAGGCGGAGTCGTTCTGGTTCTTCACCATCTAAACAGAAATCTAAAACACCACCAAGACAGAATCGTTCAAGTTCATCTCCTCATCCTAAAGTAAAATCTGGCACGCCACCAAGACAAGGGTCTGTAACAGGCATGCATGCAAATGAACAATCTACAACACCACAGAGACATAGCCGTTCGGAATCGTCACCAGATCCTGAGGTGAAATCTAGGACCCCCTCAAGACAGAGCTGCTCTGGGTCTTCTCCTCGATTGAAATCTAACACACCTCCAAGACAGAGCCCATCTAGATCGTCATCTCCCCAAACCAAAGTGAAGGCAATATCACCAAGACAAAGAAGCCATTCTGGCTCCTCTTCTCCAAGTCCTGGTAGAATGATATCAAGAACACCGTCAAGACGAAGCAGATCAACATCTCCTTGCTCCAAGGTAGAATCTAGATTGTTGCCAAGACACAGCCGGAGTTCTAGATCTTCCTCACCAGACACTAAAGTGGAACCGGGAACACCACCAAGACACAGTCAGTCAGGGGCTGCTTCACCATACCCCAAAGCAAAGCTCCAGACCTCACCAGGGCAAAGTCTTTCTGGATCAAAGTCACCATGTCCCCAGGAGAAGTCTAAAGATTCACCAGCAGAAATCTCTGAATCTTCCTCCCTCTGTCTAGGAGTAACATCCAGCACATCACCAGGAGAGAGTTGTTTTGGCTCTTCATCTCTGCTACAGAAAGGACAATCTCAAATTTCACCAGATCCCAGATCGGATACTTCAAGTCCAGAAGTGAGACAGACTCACTTGGAATCTCCTTCTCTGCAGAGCACATCTCAGACATCTCCTAAGGGTGGCCTATCCGGGTCGTCTTCTCCAATCACTGAACTGGCACCCAGATCACCAAGAGGACAAGACAGTGAATTGTTAACAGATACAACGCTGAAATCAGGAATGTCTCCTGAGCAGAGCAAGACTAAGTCTGACTCTTCTCTATGTCCTTCAGTAGACAGTAAATCTCTGTTGGTACAAAGCAGATTGGAACCTTCTGAATCAAAAGAGAAAATAGGTTTACCTCAAGAGGATCAAACATCATCTAGACCAAGAGACAAATGTAGTCCTATTCATGATAAGCCTGAGTCTTCAGTACTGAAAGACATACCTAGAGCACCATTAAAGGAAAGTGAAGCTGGGTCACCTCCAGACACACGAGACCAAAATAGTTCCCTACCTAACTCAAGCCAAGATGAAGAATTAATGGAAGTAGAGAAATCTGAACAAACTTCAAACCAAGTTATGCCCAATTTATCTCCAGAACTTAAAGAAATAACTGAAAGTAACTTTGAGTCATCTCCTGAAATAGAAGAAAGGCCTGCTGTATTATCTGCTCTTGATCAAAGCCAGTCAGAACCTTCAAAAGCAGTAGAAATCCCTGCAGTGGTTTCATGTTGGGGTGGACCACATATTTCTCCAGAACATAAAGAACTGTCTCATTCTCCCCCAGGGGAGACTAGCTTTGAATCATCTTTAGAAATTAGAAACTCAGGCCCTGTCACAGAATTAAATACTGATTTTTCTCCTGAGGTTAAAGATTTGAATGGACCTTTCCTTAATCAAATGGAGACTGATGGATCTTTAGACTTGAAAGAACAGTCAACAAGGTCCTCTAGGCGCAGCAGTTCTGAGTTATCCCCAGAAGTAGTGGAAAAGGCAGGAATATTTTCAAGTCAGAGTGTGTCTTCACCTGTACTTGAGGCTGTACCCAGAACATCCTCAAGGGAAAGAAGTAGTTCTGCATCTTCTCCTGAACTGAAAGATGGTTTACCCAGAACTCCATCAAGGAGAAGCCGGTCTGGGTCTTCTCCAGGACTTAGAGATGGATCTGGGACTCCTTCTAGGCATAGCCTGTCTGGGTCCTCTCCTGGGATGAAAGATGTGCCTAGAACCCCATCCAGGGGCCGAAGTGAATGTGACTCTTCTCCTGAACCAAAAGCATTGCCTCAGACTCCCAGGGCACAAAGTTGTTCTCCATCATCCCCAGAACTTAATAATAAGTGTCTCACTCCTCAGAGAGAGAGAAGTGGATCAGAGTCATCAGTTGAACAGAAAACTGGGGGAAGGATACCTCTTGGGCAAAGAAGTCGATCTGGGTCTTCCCAAGAGCTTGATGGGAAACCAGGTGCATCTCCTCGGGAAAGAAGTGAGTCAGATTCTTCTCCAGATTCTAAAGTCAAGCCTCGAACCCCACTTAGGCAGAGGAGTCACTCTGGATCATCTCCAGAGATTGAGAGCAAATCTCGGCCCTCTCCCCAGTCAGGCTCATCTCCTGAAGTGAAAGATAAGCCAAGAGTACTGTCAAGAGCTCAGAGTGGTACTGATTCTTCTCCTGAACCCAAAGTACTTGCCCCTCGCACCCTACCCAGACGAAGCAGATCAGGTTCATCAAGCAAAGATAGAGGCCCTTCTCCTGAAGGAAGTAGTAGTTCTGAATCCTCTCCAGAGCACCCACCCAAATCCAGAACTGTGCGAAGAGGCTCCAGGTCCTCAGTGGAGCCAAAGACAAAGTCACGCACACCACCTCGACGTCGCAGCTCTCGATCATCTCCTGAGTTAACCAGGAAGGCCAGAGTATCCCGTAGAAGCCGATCTGCCTCTTCATCACCAGAAACTCGCTCCAGAACTCCACCGAGACGGCGAAGAAGTCCCTCAGTGTCTTCCCCAGAGCCAACTGAAAAGTCAAGGTCTTCACGGCGGCGGCGCTCAGTTTCATCTTCACGTACAAAGACAACCTCGAGGAGAGGCAGGTCTCCTTCACCAAAACCTCGTGGACTCCAGAGGTCCCGTTCCCGCTCACGGAGAGAGAAAACAAGAACAACCAGGCGCAGAGATAGGTCTGGATCTTCTCAATCAACATCCCGAAGAAGACAGAGGAGCCGATCTAGGTCTCGGGTCACTCGTAGGCGGAGAGGTGGCTCTGGTTATCATTCAAGGTCACCTACCAGACAGGAGAGTTCCCGAACCTCCTCTCGACGTAGAAGAGGCCGCTCTCGCACACCTTTGACCAGTCGGAAGCGATCTCGATCTCGTACGTCGCCGGCCCCATGGAAGCGCTCTAGATCTCGAGCCTCACCAGCCACTCACCGGCGATCCAGATCTAGAACACCCCTAATCAGCCGACGAAGGTCCAGGTCTCGAACCTCACCAGTGAGTCGAAGACGGTCAAGGTCTAGAACATCTGTAAATCGGCGAAGGTCACGATCAAGAGCATCCCCAGTAAGTCGAAGGCGATCCAGGTCCAGAACACCACCAGTAACTCGCCGTCGTTCAAGGTCCAGGACACCAACAACCCGCCGTCGTTCCCGTTCTAGAACTCCTCCAGTGACTCGCAGGAGGTCCAGATCTAGGACTCCACCAGTGACTAGGAGGCGATCTCGAAGTAGAACTTCCCCTATCACTCGCAGAAGATCAAGATCCAGAACATCCCCAGTCACTCGGAGGAGATCACGATCTCGCACATCTCCAGTCACTCGAAGACGATCCCGCTCTCGAACTTCTCCAGTGACACGCCGCCGGTCAAGGTCCCGAAGTCCTCCAGCTATTCGGAGACGCTCAAGGTCTCGAACACCTCTGTTGCCACGCAAGCGTTCTCGAAGTAGATCCCCACTTGCTATTCGCCGCCGCTCAAGATCTCGTACTCCTCGAGCAGCTCGAGGAGGCAAACGGTCATTAACCAGGTCTCCTCCAGCCATCCGTAGGCGTTCTGCATCTGGAAGTAGCTCTGATCGTTCACGATCTGCAACTCCTCCTGCAACAAGAAATCATTCTGGTTCTCGGACACCTCCTGTAGCACTCAGTAGCTCTAGAATGAGCTGCTTTAGTCGTCCTAGCATGTCACCAACTCCTCTTGACCGATGTAGATCACCTGGAATGCTTGAGCCTCTCGGCAGTGCTAGAACACCCATGTCTGTCCTACAGCAAGCTGGTGGCTCGATGATGGATGGTCCAGGTCCCCGGATTCCTGATCATCCAAGAACATCTGTGCCAGAAAATCATGCACAGTCTAGAATTGCACTTGCTCTGACAGCCATCAGTCTTGGCACCGCCCGGCCACCTCCATCCATGTCTGCTGCTGGCCTTGCTGCAAGAATGTCCCAGGTTCCAGCTCCTGTGCCTCTCATGAGCCTCAGAACAGCTCCAGCTGCCAACCTTGCTAGCAGGATTCCTGCAGCATCTGCAGCTGCCATGAACCTTGCCAGTGCCAGGACACCTGCCATTCCAACAGCAGTGAACCTGGCTGACTCAAGAGCACCTGCTGCAGCAGCAGCCATGAACTTAGCAAGCCCCAGAACAGCAGTGGCTCCTTCAGCTGTGAACCTTGCTGACCCTCGAACCCCCTCAGCTACAGCTGTGAACCTAGCAGGAGGCAGAACACCAGCTGCACTGGCAGCTTTGAGTCTCTCAGGCTCTGGAACACCTCCAACTGCTGCAAATTATCCCTCCAGCTCCAGAACACCACAGGCTCCTGCCCCTGCAAACCTGGTGGGGCCTCGATCTGCACATGGCACAGCTCCTGTGAATATTGCCAGTTCTAGAACCCCTTCAGCATTGGCCCCTGCAAATCTCTCCAGCGCCAGGATGACCCCAGCATTGTCTGGTGCAAACCTTACCAGTCCCAGGGTGCCCCTTTCTGCGTATGAGCGTGTCAGTGGTAGAAGCTCACCTTCATTGCTTGAGCGAGCTAGGTCCAGAACACCACCATCTGCCCCTAGCCAGTCTAGAATGGCCTCTGAGCGGGCCACTTCCCCTGCCTCAAGAATGGTCCAGGGTCCTCCGCCACAATCTCTTCTCTCTCAAGCACAGGATCGGCCTAGGTCTCCTGTACCACCTGCTTTTTCAGACCAGTCTCGTTCTTCAGTTGCCCAGACCACTCCTGTAGCAGGATCTCAGTCCCTTTCCTCTGGGACTATGGCAAAGTCCACATCTTCTGTTAGTGACCACAATGGCATGCTTTCTGGCCCTGCCCCTGGGGTGTCCCATTCTGAAGGTGGGGAGCCACCTGCTTCCACTGGGGCCCAGCAACCTTCTGCATTGACTGCCCTGCAACCAGCAAAGGAGCGTCGGAGCTCCTCCTCCTCATCGTCGTCATCTAGCTCCTCATCATCATCATCATCATCTTCGTCATCATCCTCTTCTTCTGGCTCCAGTTCTAGTGACTCTGAGGGCTCCAGCCTTCCTGCTCAACCTGAGGTTGCACTAAAAAGGTGAGGAAACTTTAAGGAATCTAGGGAGAATGGATTAAGGATGGATGGAGGAGTGGGGAGGGAGAATTCTTGTCTCAGGTACTTGGGTTATTGAGAAAGTATGGGGCACTTTCACCTTCAAGCTGGGAGAAGAGAATGCTGGGGTGGGGGCTTTGTGGGGAGGGATGGGACAGATAAGTCTCCAAAGGATCATTCTCCAGAGGATAATGATAAGTTTTCCATCTCTACAGAGGACAGAACTAGAGGAAATGGACTTAATTTTACAGCAGGAGGGATGGCAGTTAGACCTCAAGAGGAACTCCCTGGGCTGGAAGGATCTTCAGAGGTCATCCCATCCCTCTCCCTGCCTCCAGGCAGGACGGCCCCTCCCCAGCCAACCTGCACTCACAGGGGCCTCCCTAAGCTGCGGCTCTCCAAGGAAGGAGACAACCCAGCTTCAGCTTCCACATCTGAGTCCAGGGGCCTTTTTCCTCCATCAGGGACATTCTTGAGGTTTAACCTTGATCCCTTGTGCTGCGGGCCCCAGCCTGTTGCTTGTGTTAGCAGAGGTTGGGTCAGCTCCAGCCACTGCTTCAGAGAAGTACTCACTGGCTTGCCTTCATACTTCCCAGGACCTTTCTCAGACACCCCTCCCCCACTGCCGTTCCTCCAGGCCAAGGAAGGTAGGGTTGGGGCTGGGGCATCTTGTCTCCTTGTGACACTGTTCTTCTCTCACAGGGTTCCCAGCCCCACTCCAGCCCCAAAGGAGGCTGTTCGAGAGGGACGTCCTCAAGAGCCAACCCCAGCCAAACGGAAGAGGCGCTCTAGCAGTTCCAGTTCCAGCTCTTCCTCCTCCTCTTCTTCCTCCTCCTCCTCTTCTTCCTCCTCCTCATCATCCTCCTCTTCTTCTTCCTCTTCCTCCTCTTCCTCCTCCTCTTCCTCTTCCTCCCCTTCCCCCACTAAACCTGGCCTTCAGGCCTTGCCCAAACCTGCAAGCCCCAAGAAGCCACCCCCTGGCGAGCGGAGGTGAGTGTTGCCTTGCCTGTGGTGGAAAGGGGTGGGGGTGACTTTCAGAAAAGGGACCCTGGGTGAGGGTCCTTGTGTGGACGTCTGTGTCTGGTTGTATGGGAGGAGTCTAGCACTCCTCTCCCATCCTCCCACAGTGCTGTTTTCTGGTCAAGGGCTGCACTATCCAAGTTGGGGCCCAAACCAGAACTGGGAAGTCATAGGATTCTTACTCCCTCTCCCCTCCCTGGACATGCAGCCTGGTCCCAGAGATTCTAGCTCTAAGTCTCCCCATTGCTGCTGCAGGGCTCTGGTCTGGCCACCGTCATCTTCTCCCGACTCTGTCCACAGTCTCCTCCCTGTCTCCCTGCCTCCACGCCATTCTCTTCCACACGTAGCCAGAGGGATCTTTCTAAAACGCACATCTGGTTACTTCCCTTCACTGCACAAATCCTTCTGCGACGCCCTGTGGCCTGCAGGATAAAGTGCCACCTCTGCGGGAATGGCGTGTGAGGCTCTTCACCAGCTGCCCTTGCCCGCCCTGTGCTCCTCCTGCCCGCCCCCACACATACCCTGTGCTCCGGCCATACCCAGCGCCTTGCAGTCTAAGGAGAGCCCCCATGCCTTTGGACATGCTGTTCCTTCTGCCTGGGATTTCCTTGTCTGCCTGGTGAACTCGTTCTGCAAGACTCCACTCAAAACAGCACCTTCGAGAAGACTACCCTGCCCTTTCCTTGCCCAGGTCCCCATCCCTTGCTCTGGGTTCCCAGGCCCATGCACATTCATCCCTGCTGGGATGTTTCCCACATAGGGGGCATGTGTGCCTCCCTTGTTGGTCTCCTCCACTACCAAACCAAGCTCCTCCAAGGGCAGGGACTCTTTATCTTTGCGTCCCCCGCTGCACCTTGTGCCCTGGCCACTGGGGGCACTCGGTGGATGGTGTGCGGGCGGATGGGTGAGTGCGGACAAAGGTGGGTCTGAGGCTGGCCCTGTGTGGTGTGAGGTTTGGTGGTCAGGACCTGGGCGGGTGGTCCTGAGTGCTAGTTGGTGGGTTTGGAAGGGTGTGGTGCTATAGAGGCCTGCTCTGTTCCCCAGGTCTCGAAGTCCTCGAAAGCCAATAGATTCTCTACGGGATTCTCGGTCCCTCAGTTACTCTCCTGTGGAGCGTTGCCAGCCCTCGCCCCAGCCCTCACCAAGAGATCAACAGAGGTAGGGCCCATAGCAGTTTATCCCAGGAATATGTAGCTCATTGACTTAAGAGGAAAGAAAATTGAGACTTACTAGGTGTTCTGGGGCTTGATTTTTATCCTGTGTTAACAGTGAGCGGGTTTCCTGGAGAGGCCAGCGTGGGGACAGCCGTTCTCCAGGGCACAAGCGCAGGAAGGAGACACCTAGTCCTCGGCCCAATCGACACCGCTCCTCCAGGTGTGTCTCCCTGGAAGTCTGGCCTGAGAACTAATAGTGGTAATGGGAGAGGAGGGACACAGAAGGCTGAACTTGAGAGCTGGGTGGCACTTTCACATTGATAGCTAGCTTACTCTTTGTTGCAGGTCTCCATAAATCTGAATTCCACCACACCCCATACTCTGGAGGCACAAGGAGTATTCCATTTTTCCAGAAGAGTCATGGGAGGGGTTGTCTGCCCTCTCGTGAACTTTGGCAGCATCTTGTGGGGGAGGATTCCCTCTCCCTTTCCCCCCTTTTGTTCCTGTGAAATGTTAATCTGTGAGTTTTTTCTGGTTCATGTGTTTTGGGGGGCTTGGGGGTGGGAGGGAGCATGAGAGTTTGGGGAGGGGTGGGATACAGTTCAGGACATCAGGTCTGGAGTCAGAATGGCCTAGGGAGCTGTGGCCCCTCTACTTCTTAGGGGTGTTTATGGTCTGAAACTTGGTAAGTCATGTATTCTTGGAAGGGGAAGGAGTCAAAGTTGGTTGGCCCTACTGCACCCCCCTGTGAGGTTGTGGGCCCCCCCCCCAACTTTTCATGTTTCTTAAAAGGCATTTTGGTTTTTTTAAAAATCTGTACAGCAAGAGCAACTTTTCTGTCAAATAAAAATTGAGAAATGCAGTGATTGTGTGGCAAAACTAAAAATGGCAGAGAAGCTAATAGGACAAATAACTTGGGTGTGGTCTTCTGTTTCTTCCCGGACAGGCTAAGCCCAGGGCTCCCTTTCATTCCTCTACTCCCAGTGGCTGGCTAGTGGTTGAGAATGGTTTGGTCCCACAGGGCTTAGGCAAGGTGTCTTTGAGGGGTAGCACAGCCTGGAAAGTGAGAGCAAGCAGGGGAGCGAACCATTTATACATTTATATGGGAAATGCATAGAGAAAGCAGCAGCCAGGCAGACACCCAAATCTTTTTTTTTTATTGGGGGAAATCTGGTTGGGCCTGAGGCCCTCACTGCACTGCTTGTTCGTTGGCGCTGCCTCCAGAGTCCTGTGGCTTCATCACATCCGGAAGCTCTGGAGGGCTGGAGAAGGGCTCAATGCGCAGGGCTTCGAAGGCATCATCTGTAGAAAGGGATCACAGCTGGAAAAGGTGCCCCACTTTTCCTTCACCTGTAACCAGCCCTTAACTTTAGCATACCCAAATTCATCTGACTCCTTCAAACCAGCAAACCTGCCCATTTTTCTATCCACCAGAATCTCCCATTCCCTGTACCAAACAGCCAGTGACAGGAAAACCAAGATTTAAGACTATTTCCCTCTGCTTATTAAAGTTGTCACTTCCAATATGCACACCCCTCCCCCCATTATGCCTTTTCTCCAATCATCATTGTTCCTGCTTCAAAGCCAGTTGCTACTGGCATTCACAGTGAGGTCTGATTCAAATGTTACCCCAGAGAAATAATATCCCAACACAATCAACACATCAACATCCAGGGCACTACCTTGGGAACCGATGGGGATATCACTGGCTATAAATGCTCTATTTAGTTTTTTTGAGGCAATCTTAGGTGCTCTAGACTGGCCAGGAACTCTTCGATCCTCCCATCACTTGAGTGCTGGGACTAAGGTATGGAATGCTAGGAGTCAGACCCAGGGCTTTATATATGCTAGGCAAACACTATCAACAATGTACCCAGCTCTTAATTCCGTTTTTGATTGGCAGTTTACCTCACTGAAACAATACCTCTTAATTCCCACTGTTAACTAAGCACAAAACAAAAGCAATACCTTATTATCTTCTATGCTTTCATCCACTTGGGAAACCTCCCACCTGGCTTAAAGTTTGTAACTGATGAGGTGCCTGTGCATGTTTGGAGACCCTGTTGGTTGTCATAATTGGGGAGGAGGGAATATCCAAGAAGCCAGGTATCTTTCTAGTGCCAAATGTCATCGAGTGGGCTGGAAACATGGCTCAGTGATTTGGGAGTACTGGCTGCTCTTTTGGACCTGGGTTCTACTGTCCATTAACTCCAGCTCCAAGGGAATCCAATGCTTTCCTGAGCACTGCATGACGGGGTGCACTTACATGCAGACAGTACTCATACACATAAAAATAACGATTATTCAGTGACATTTTCAATATCTCCCTAACAGCAATTTGGGGTTGGAGAAGAAGCCTGTTGTATCTTTCAGCATGGACAGAGTAGCAGAAGGTATTCCCAGTCTAGGCCCTGGAACTTAATGTAGCTGCTCCTAGGAAGATAAACCATCCCATACTGACTGTCACAACAGATTCCCATCTTCCAGAGGGACAGTAGGGTCTGGAGTCCAGTCACCACTATATCCAATGCCATACTGTCATGGAAAAACAAGTTTTTCAAACCTGCAAAATAGTGCAATCAACATCTCCCAGAGCAATGTGAGCACCCAGGGTACTTCTGAGAGAACACAACATTGACTCAGCTTAGGAAGCACACCAGATGTGCTTTCATTTCACCCTTCACATACAAAAGGGAACCTATTTAAGGCCTGGCTTGATGTCCTCAACCAGCCCCACATGTGCCTCTGTATCACCTCACAGTTACCTTATGGCAGACTCCCAAATATGAAGCACAAATACAGCCAGGCCAGGGGTGCCCCACTGGTCCTATCACATTGCTGGGGAGGTGGGAATTTCAACTCTACTCTTCCCTTCTCAGCCCTTGCTGTTCTATCTTGACGAGCACGTCACCAGCCATCCATAATTCCTGGATCCACAGCTGTGTAAACAAGTTCTATAGCCTCTCTTAGGTTCTAAGAGCCAAAGAATAAAAAACTTTAAATCTACCATCCCTCTGTCTTGAATGGAAGGAAATAAACCACTCCTTAAGCTTGGGCAAGTGTGGAGTTGGATGGATGATACTTAAGATACTTGCTTTCAGAGCTAATGTCCAGCAAGTGACCCCACTTCCTCAGGCACACTTTAGACATCAAAAATGGCACATCAACTGTCAAAGATGCTCAGGGATGAAGTGACTCTGCACAGACAGAGCCTCACATGGTATCCTGCTCCAGCAAGTACCTGTAGCTGCCTCCTTCCTTTGTCTAGGCTTCCACGTTTGCATAATGGAGACTGTCAGTGCTGACCTCCCAGGAGAGAACATACAGAGCACTGGGTCTAGGAATTTTTAAAACATCTCTGAAAAAGGCTTTAATTTTTTCCTTTGTGAGCAGTTTTATGTATATGAGTGTAATGTGCATGTGTGCAGTGCCCACGGAGGTCAGAAGGCACTGGACCCCTGAAACTGCAGTTACAGATGGTTGTTAGCCACGATGTGGGTCCTCTTAACCACTGAGCCATCTCTCCAGTTCCATGAGCAATTTTTTTTTTTTTTTTTAAATGGGGAAATACTACCTATTCTTTGTGAATTGGGAAGTCATTCCCTAAAAGCTTTGAGGAACAGCTAGCTACAGCCTCCCTTAACACCCTCTTCTCCAGTTATCAGATTGGCAGCTACACTCCAGGGTAGCCATTTTACCTGCTCGGAAGGCCAGGCCCACTGTGGCTGGGGCCTGTGGCCGTGCTGTTTGACTGGTGAAGCCACACTCGCCCAGAGTTTTTCCGTCATCAAGGAGCTGGTCGTCCTGAGGAGAGAAGCAGGGTCTGGGGAAAAATCTCAGGGGCAAGTCCCAAGACCTCTAGCCAGCAACTATGCTGGGAAAAAGAGACATCCCCAAGTAAAATACACATTTCAAAATCCAAAATTTCCAAATCAGTGCTGGAGAGATGGCTTAGCAGTTAAGAACTTCAATAGAGAACCAGACTTCCCAGCACCCATGTGGAAAGGCTTACAAATCCAGATGATGCCTTTGGCTTGTACTCCTACACATACCCAAACACATATCAACAGAAGATGACCTTGAATTTCGGATCCTCCAGCCTCCCATCTCCTAAATGTTGTGTGTTACCAGATCCAATTTATTTGGTGCCGCATCTGTAGCCCAGGGTTTCACACATGCTCTACTAATTGAGCTCTATGGTCCCTTGGTTAAGCTTTCTGATACCCCAAATTTCTATCTTAAAACGGGAATTGCAAGCCGGACACAGTGTCGCAATCCCAGCACTAGGGAGGCAGGCAGGTGAGCATAAGGCCAGCCTCGTCTACACAGTTGAGCTCCAGACCAGCCAGGGCTACAGTGAGACCCTGTCTGAAAAAGAAGGGGGAGGAGGGAACAACGACTTGCTGGAATTTCCAACTCCTAGGGCATCCAAAAAGTTTCAGTGACCCAGAGAGGCACAGGAAGCACTAAGAACAGTACGTGGTTTCTGGAATAGCAGAAGGGTCTTTTGAGGGGAAGCTCCAGTAGGTATCAGGGAAGAAAACTCTTCAGAAATAGGAAGCCAGGCTTTGACCTGGAACAAAAGGTCAGCTCCTGTTGCCAGCTAGAATTAGATCAATGCTCTTAAGTGACTGACATCATGATTCTGGGAAACCTGAATCGGGTCTGATGCGTTAAGATTCCCCCATTGAGTACCCCAACTCCTCAGCCAGGTTTACTGAAAACTGCAGCTGGTTAGTTGGGTGGAAGAGGTTCTTGAAAGCAGGGAATAAACACTGGCTAGGTGAAGCACACTGGTGGGGTCTTGACTATCTTCTAAACGCTGCATTCATCGAGTTCCACTCCCTCGCAGGCAGCGAGATCAGGTGGGTCCCCAGCAGGCCAAGGACCCAGCACATTGCGGTTCAAACCCTGGCTCTGCCACGACCTTCGGCTACATAAGACCATTGAGCAGAGCCTCAGTTTCCCCAACCGTAGAGCAAGGCCGCTCAATAGGGCGGGGCGGCCAGCCAGAGACTTGATGCCACGAGCCCCACCGCGAGATCTGAGACCCCTTTGCGGGGCGTCCTGCTTTGCCCCCACGCGCGCAACTGCCGCGCCCGCCCGCCGTACCTTGTACAGCCGCTGCTCGTCCGGCGGCCGCTTGAGGATGCCTTCGACGATGCGCTTCAGCTCGAACACGGTGCTCGACTCCTTGGCGTCCGTGAAGATGGTAGTCTTATGGCGCCGGATCATGAGAAACACGTCCTGGGAACCGCGGGCTAGTGTCAAAGCCAGTCCACGGGCCCGGGCCCGGCCCCGGCGCCCCCGCCGCCCCCGGCCCCGCGCCCCTCCCCCCACGCCCGCTCACCATCCCGGCGGCTGTCTCTGGCTCGACGCGCCGGCGCGGCCGCGCTCCGCCCCTTCCCGGCGGCCCGCGCGCGACCCGGCGTGCCTCGCGCGGCCCCGCCCGTCCCTCCCTCTGCCTCGGTCTCCCGGCCCCTCCCACATCGATGCCGCCATCTTAAGTGATCCGTGCAGAAGCGTGTGTAAGCGAATCGTGACAGCCATCTCCGTGTCCGAGCTACAGCGGGGCAGAGGCGGAGTTCCCGGGTTTAAGCATGACTTTCTTTACCATGCAGAGAACCCTTTTTCGGGAAGAGAATCACGGGCATTTTCCACTTTTGTGGCTTGGCTCATGCTGGGCATTGGGGATGGGGTGGAGTGGCCATTTTGAGGCCATGGACAATTTTGGATCTTAAGACCACTGTGAAGAAAGTGTGTCACCCTCATTTCGGCTCAGACTTTATCCTAAGAGTTTCCAAAATCCATTTCCTGTTAAAACCCAGAAGCAGTGTTGAGTGTAAGGAGTGGTCCTGTTACTGGATTTAAATGGTGTCGAAGCCTGGGTTCTGGCCACTGTGACGAGCTGTGCTTGGCCCTCTAGTTCCAGTAGGTGAATTAAAGACAGATAAGTAATAGTGAAAAGCAGAGAAGCATCCAATGTGGCTACATGGGAAGTGAAACAGATAATGAGGTCCAGTGAAGACCCCGAGCCCCATCCTGGAAGTTCTCAAAGGATTTAGGCAGGAATTGGCTTATCGTTTGACCGTCATTGGCTCAGCTTCATTGCACCTATAAGGTTATAAAAACGGTGTGACAGCTGTTTCTAGGAAACAAGAGGTGTTCTTCACTCTGTCAGTTCGTGGTCGTATCCTGTGCCCCGGTCCCCCATCTCCCCACTGGCGTTAGAGCCACAGCATTTTCCTTATTCCAGTATGAGAACCCCAGGAAAATCCCAATTCCTTGGGAGTCTATTGTTTGATCAGAGAGGAGCACAAGTTGTACTCTGATTGTCTTCATTCCTTTTGCCATCTCAGGTGCAGTTCCTAGAATTGAAGAAATTAGGATGATGTCACCTCCACCCAGGACCCTAGGGCACCAATACACCTTCCTTCCTAGGTACAGTGCTCTGAAGGTCCTTTGGACTTGATTTTCCAGGCTGGCAGCCCCTTGGACACTCACTTGTGCTCCCCTATACTGCAGTTACACTAGGCCAAAGGCTTTCTCCACCCCTCTGCTAGAGTTAGCCCTAAGGGGGCTTTTCAAGGCATGTATCAGACAAGACCAGTGGATGTCCCTGAGCTCCCACACAGATTTGCAGTGTTGGTGTCATTGAGCCTGAGTAGTTTAAAATTGTTAGGGAGGCAGAACTCAGCACTAACCACTTGTACTTTTAGTTGGTGGGGATGTAAGGTGCTACATTCCTTAAGGTTTTCCTTAACACAAGCAGCAGTTTTAATCTAGAATAAATCTGGTTTAATACTGCAAAAGTCACCCAGTCTTCTGGGTGAACTAGAGTGAACTTTGCTCATTGTAATATTAAATTGTCATATTCATCTTCTCTTGTTTTTTTGTTCTCTCTCTCTCTCTCTCTCTCTTTCTGGTGTTTGTTTTTTAGACAGGATCTTCTTGTAGCCTCAGCTGGCCTGGAACTCACTTTGTAGACCAGGCTGGCCTTAAACACACAGACATCAACCTGCCTGCCTAGTGCTATGATTAAAGGTGTGATCCTATGTTTTAAAACTTGCAGTATGTGAATCATGATCTGAAACTACATATGCAGGAATGTGCATACCTTTTCATGCGATGCAAGTCTCTCTGGTATAACATGCTTAAGTTTTATCAATAAAATTTCTGTTCTCTCTTGTTTAGGGAAACACTTTGTAGGGAAAGATCTCCAGTCCTCTCATTTGCTACAAGCCGTAAAGCTTGCTTTACTTTTATCTCCTGGATTTACACTCACTAAGGGGTGAACCCATTGTGCCTTGGCACTGTATCAGACTGGTGACTGACTGAACTTGCCCCTCAGATGACCTTGCAGCTTTGGGTAGCTAACCTCATCATGCCTAATAATCTTTAAGACAGGAAAATAGGGCTGAGGTTTTAGACCAGTGGTCAGTGTATTTGCTAGAATATATAAAGCTATGGGTTCAGACCCCAGTACAGAAAACAAAAACAAAACCCAAAGTTTTTGTCTTGAGACAGGGTCTCCTGTAGTCTAAACTGACTTTGAACTGTCTATGTATCTACAGATGACCTTGATCCATCTGCCTCTACTTTCTAAGTGCTGAGTTTATGGGTGTGTACCACTAAGCCCAGTTTTATGGGGTGCTAGGGACTGAACCCAGGGCTTTGTGTATGCCAGGCAAGCATTCTTCCAACAGAACTGCAGCCTCAGACTTATGAAGTATTACAGAACCTCACCAAGCATTATCACTCCTCGTCTGTTTCCTAAAGTATTAGTAGTTACAGTTACTTTGAACTAGTAGCCTCTGACTCTTCAGGAACACTGAAATACCTTCCCCTCGTGTACAACATCCCTCAATGGGCCTTTTTACAACCCCACATAGTCTCCAGTCCTGTTACCTGGAAGATCACACCTGCATTGAAGGGCGAGGGCTAGCTAGGATGTACACTGGTCACTTCCTCAAGCTTACCTCGCTGATAGATGGGATGTGGCAGATAGCATAGACCTGAGATTTGTTTCTTGCCAGCACCATGCACTGATAACCCCAGAAATGGTCCAAGAGGTCAGCCAGAGAGTGGAGAGGACAAAGGGGCACTCCTAGAACCAGACTGCCTTGGTGAGTATGGTCTACCACCTTGCTAGTTATGACTGGCCTCAGTTGTGACTTTGGGCACCATTTTTCTCAATGACTAGGAAAATTGAGTCTGTGATGAGGTGGTGCAGTGTAGCCTCTCTCCTGCCACATCCAAGTCACATATGAAAAGGAACAATGAATCCCTTCCCTGCTCAGTGCTCCAGCTTTTAGAAAGCTTTCCTTGTCTACATGGTGGGTCATTCCTCAGAAACTCTGGCCTCTTTGGATAAGGGCTCATAAATCATGGCAAGCCCAAGGCTTGCTCTCTTTCCAGTGCCCTCGCACGTGCCACCCTCTCAGGAGGCTTCCTGGAGGAAGTTTGCTGGACTGGTCCCATCTCAGGGATGGGTGGGAGAAGGGAATGGTGTAATATATTCACAATGGCATCATGAGCAACTGGTACTTGCCAGCAGGACCTCCCTGGTCCTTAGATATGGGCATGGGCTTCTGTAGGTTGGCCTGCAGCAAATCATGCCCTGTTCTGGGTACCCTCATCTCTGATGACCCCACCAAGGGTGGACCAGCTCTACTGCTGCACAGTGGACTACTCCCAGCTTGGGGCAGGGAGAACAACCTTGAGCTCCTCCCCTGTACAACCTCTTGCCTAGCCTCGAAGTGACCATCTCGTACATTCCACTGGATTCCTGGCATGGAGGGGCACGGAAAAGAGAGACAGAGGCAGACTAACTTAGGCCTTTGATGGCCCCCCCTACCTTGTCTCTGCTTCATCACTGTTAGCTCCAAAGAGCAGGCTCTGAAGTCTCCACATCTTGCTCAGTTTCATGTTCCCTGTGGAGCTCTAGAAACTGACCTCTGTCTATTGAGGTGATTGGTCCTGGGCTTCCTTGCCCTAGGATGTGACTTACAGACTTCTGAGCCTCCTGGAGTACATAAGGCCAACCTACCTTTCTCCTAATATATTTCCATCCTAGTGGGGCACAAATCTATATATACTAGTATTTATGGTCATGTAACAAATTGTCACAAAAGTAGCAGCTCAAAGCAACATAAATTTATTGAACCAAAACTCTGTGGATCAAAAGTTTGGGTGACTTTAGGTGGGTCTTCTGCTGAAGGCTTCACCAGGCTCAAGTGAAGGGATTAGCCACTCTGGACTTTTAGAGGATGGGGGAAAATTTGCATCCAGCCTCCTGAGTGTTGACAGAAAGTGGTTCCTAGTATCCTAGGTTTTGCTCTCCTGCTGGCTGGTGGGGGGCAGCGGGGGTGGGGGTGGGGGTGGGGCAGCTGTTAGCACTTTTGTGACTACTTACAGTGCCTGACCTCCCATTGTCAAAGCCAGAAATGGAGATTCTCCCTGGTGTCCAGTTCCTCTCATGCTTTGAATCTGTTTGACTTCCTCCAAGAAACAGATGGCGCACAGGCCAGATGAGCTACCAAATGGTTTGCTCATTTTCAAAGCCAGAGCATGTAAATAGAAGCCAGGAGAGGGAGGAAATGTGACAGCAGGAGACTCACGGTCTGAAGGACAGAAGGTGGAGTCTGAGGCGAGGAAAGAAGGCGGAGGTGAGCAATTGGATTCTTAGTGCCTCAGCCTCAGGTCAGAAGGAAGGGATGTGCAGAATGAGCCAAGAGGGTCCAGATCAGCACCAGTGAACCCACTGGCATCAAAGGCTGAGATGAGCCCGGATCCAGGGACTATACTTGGCTACGTTGGTGTAGACACCTGGACGGTTGGGCAGGGCACAGCCCTTGCCCCAGCTCACCACACCCACCAGGACCCAGTGCCCGGACTCCATACAGGTCAGGGGTCCCCCAGAGTCACCCTGCAGAAAAAAGGTGAGCTTAGGTCCCATTTCTCTTAAAATTTTTGAAGTCTGCTTTCTGAGGCCCAGTTCCCTGGGATGGTACTTCTGGGTTGGGGGCTACGCCCTCTTGAGTCCTGGGTTCTAAGGGGGTATGGATTCCAGAGGATGTGGGTGGGTGGACACACCTGGCAGGCATCCTTGTGGCCCCTGCGGTAGCCAGCACACAGGTTTCCTGGCAGCACTATGCGCTCAGCCTTGGGTACGTCGGCACCAGTGTGGTAGAGGCGGTCACACGCACGGGAGTCCAGCAGCGGCACCCGCACTCCTTGCAGGGGTCTCCCCTCGGGGAGCGGCACTGCGGGAAGAGGAGGTGTCTGAGACCGGGAGGGGACAGGCGCGAAGCAAGGCTCAGTGGGAAAAGAGAGTCTGGATATGCCAGCCAAGAGTCTTTGAGTCCTAGTGAGGAGTCTGGCTCCTCACAAGTGGCTCTGGGTCCCACACTGGGTTTGTGAGGGCCAGAGATTCACAGCCAGGTGGAGGAGGATGGGACTCCCCAGTGTTCCCATGGCCTGACCACGTGCTTCACCTCCTGGGCTGAGGCTACCCCAGCCAGTGACCCAGCATGGAGACCTGGGTGGTGGGTGGGATCCAGGTGCAGGCAGGCAGACAGGTTGGATACGGGAGCTCAGAGGCGCTGGGTGACGCAGCTGAAGCAGCGCCAGGTCACCACGAGCCTCATCTTCAGAGTAGTCTGGAGGCAGCAGCACCCGAAGCACGGGAACCAAGAGCTGGTGGGATGATGTGACATCCAGACTGAGCGCCCCCAGGAGTACGCTGTACTGAGATGGCAGCACCGGTCTGCAGAACAGAAGTGGGGTTACAGACAAGACCTGGACTAGGACCGAGAGGGACCCAATCCACTACTCCATCAGGAGCCAGCCAGCACCACCCCTGACTTTCCCGGGCACCATCTCCGCTCTTCCTCAGACCTTCCTTCCCCTGTAGCCGGAGTAGGTGGGTGCTGACCTGGGGAAGCAGTGCGCTGCTGTCAGCACCCACTGGGGTGCAATGAGTGACCCCCCACACACGTGGGCCCCACGGTACTGGATGCTTGTCTGCCATGGCCATTCTCCGTCCTGAGCGTCCTGGCCCCCCACGATCCGACTGGACACTCGGGGCTGCCCACAGGCTGTGACAGGACAAGTGGGCAGTGAGGGTTGGCTGGGGACGGGGCCATGGAGGTAGGGGGACAGAGTCAAGCTGGGGAAGGGGTGGCTCTGAGGCTTTCTTACCTGCACTCTCCTGCATCCTGGCTCCTGCAGGAGGAAGCAAGGGAGGGACTGGATTAGGGATTTGGTGTCAGGTAACAAGGTCTGGGTTGGAGATTAGCTAGGAGGTGGAACATATTTGTTACACTGACCTCAAGCAAAGCTTCTGTGCCATTGGTTGTCTCATTCACCCTCCCCAGAGCACTGGGATGTAGCAGGTGGGATTTAGGCTCTATATACATATGGCACACTCAGATTCTGAGAGCCCAAGGTGAGTTATAGAGAAACCAGGCTCAGGGAGAGGAGAGGTGGGTGACCTGTGGCTGAGGTCTCTGTGGCCGCACTTCTAACCTGTGCCCTCCACCCCCACTCACCCAACACCAACAGGAGCAGGATCTGGAGGCGGGAAGCATCCCTCATTCTGTCTTCAGAGCTGGGTTGGGTACGGGCAGCACTACCGAGGCTTGGTCTCTGTGCTAGAGGCGGCAGGGAGCAGAGAGGAGCATCTAGACCAAGGGGCCACATCCCACCTCACTCCGTACTTCTGGACATTCTGTCTGCCCTTGGTTTCTGCTTGGTTCTGGACCTGTTCCTGCCACCCAGGCTCTACACCCTATCCTATGCCTAGGTTCCAAGTATCCACTTCAGATCAAGCATGTCCAACCTCTGAGATTTGGGTATCTTAGGCCTCAGCAAGAATCCTGCAGCCTCATCCTCCCAACCCCATCTTCCCTTAGACCCAGCTCTCACCCTTAAGACCTGGTGCCCTCTCTGCTGACTGGGGCCAAGGGAGGTCCTGGGGGCTTAAAGGGCAGCGTGGGTGGAGAGCCAGGTAATTAACAAGACCAAGGCGGGGCTGTGGCTTCACCTGACCAGCCTCAAACAAAGATGCTTTGAGCAGAACTTAAGAGGTGGCAGGAAAAGGACACCAGATGCTGAGAAGTATGGTCGGGGTTGGGGCTGGGGGAGCTGCGGTCAGGCCAGGAAGCTCCAGAAGATCCTTGGCAGCTCATCTCTGAGCCCAGTCCTGCCTCCTTGATCACTAGGGCTTCTGAGCTCTATTGTTCTATCCAGTAATCCCAGCTCAACCAGGCCCGCTGGTCTCACATAGAGCCCAGACCCCAGCCTGGCAACCCTAGACCTCAGGTTCTCAGTTGACTGCACACAGAGACCCACCTGTTCAGCCCCTTTTGGATCCCAGGTCTCTCTGAGCTTGGAGTGGCAATGATTGGTTTCAAAGTTGGCATCATCCCTTGCTTGACCACAGGAAGAACAGGCACCACTTTGGGGGAATAATCCACTTTGGGGTTTGGGTTAGGGGTAGGGTTAGGGATGGCCAGATTAGAGCAAGGCTGCTGGTTTAGGCTGAGGTCAAAAACTGCTGAGGCCAGGGACCAGGGAATGTCTTTTTCTCGGACCTAATGAAGGTTTGGGACCAGGATAGTGCCCAAGACCTGTGGATACCTTTTCTGGTTTACACACAGGGCTTACTGCTGGGGATCTCTGTGCCCATCTCTGCCTGGTCAGTTCTTTTTCATCATTCTGTCTTTGCTCTGGGGCCTCCTTCTTGTGGGGCTCCCTGCCCTAGCCACACTACCCTCCAGGCCACATTAAAGTTACGATTTGACATGTGCATAGAGAGGAGGGGGAGAATTAGCAGTCTTCTCTTCTTAGGACACTGCTCCTATGGATCAAAACCTTTTTTTTTCTGAGACAGGGTCTCCCTGTAGCCCCAGCAGGTCTGGAACTTGCTTCAAAGACCAAGCTGGCCTTCATCTCACAGGAATCTTCTACCTCCTGAATGCTGGGATTAAAGGCATGTGTTACCACCCCTGGTCACAAGTTTTTGAAGTGTTTTTTTTTTATTATTATTATTATTCTTTGTTTTGTTTTGAGATGCTGGAGCTGGAACCCAGGGCCTTGTACACACCAAGCAAACACTCTACCAATGGGCTCCACCCCAGCCTTTAGAGTCCCATTCTTAACTTAATCTCAACTTTTTCCATAAAGGCAAATATAGTCCCACTGGGGTTAGAGCTTGCGATGATTTGAATATGGTTTTCCCAGAAGGTTAGTTCCCCAAGTTCTTAGGTTAATGATATTAAGGAGGCTGAAAATTAACCCCACTTTGGTTTTTAGAGGTGGAGTCTTAGGGAAGGGATTTAGACTAGGATAGTGCCCCCAGGATGCTGGGGGTTTTATCCAGAAAAGTTCTCAAGTATTTGAGAGGGATCTCCTTTACTTTCCTTCCTCCTCTCCCCTTCCTCCCTTGCTCCCTCCTTTCTCTCACACTTAAAAAAAAGGTTTTTTGATTTATTTTCATTTGATGTGTATGAATGTTTGGCCCACATGTATGTAAGTGTACCACGTGTATGCAGTGCCCACAGAGGCCAGAGGGTGCGGTGTCAAATTCCCTGGAACTGGAGTTATGGAAGGTTATTAGCTGGAAACCCAATCAGGTCCTTTACAAGAACAGCCACTGCTCTTAACCACTGGGCCATCTCTCCAGCCCCCTTCCCACTCCTTTTTTCATTGTTCTGCAGTGCTGGAGATGGAACCCAGGCCTTGCATATGCAAAGCAAGAGCTCTACCTGTGAGTTACATCTCCTGCTGGGAATTGAAGTGGCATTAGAAGAAGATGGAAGGGGCTAGAGAGAGGGCTCAGCAGTACTGGCTGCTCTGGCAGAGGACCTGGGTTCAGTTCCCAGCACCCACACCCGTGGCTAACAACTGTCTGTAACTCCAGTTGCAGAGGCTGGAAGCAAGACTGAGAGATTCAGAGGAGAGGACCTCATTGTGACCTGGATCTGCTGTTTAGATGTGGAGGGAAGGGAGAAAGCAAGTTTTCAGACTTGGCTTCTACTGTCCACAGCCAAAGACAACACTTAAAACCCATACTTGGGGTTGGGGATGTGACTCAACTAAGAGTGCTTCCCTACATATAGCACAAGACCTTGAGTTCAAACACAGTACTGATGAACAGAGCATGGTGCTCACACCTGTCATTCCAAAGTGCGTGGTGCCAAGGCGTGGGCCTGCCCAGGCGTGGTGGCCCACGCCTTTAATCCCAGCACTCATGAGGCAGAGGCAGGTGGATCTCTGTGACATGAAAGCTGACCTGGTCTGTATAGAGTTTCAGGCCAGCTGGGGCCATAGGCAGACCCTGTCTCAAAAAAAAAAAAAAAAAAAAAAAATGTTCTAGATCATCCTCACCTACATAGAAAATTTGAGGCCAGCCTAGGATGCATGAGACTGTCTAAAACAAAACAAAATAAAACAAGAAACAAAAACCATGCAAATGTATAGTTAGCTGGGGGCATAACTCAGTGATAAAGCTGTTTAAAGCCTGTGCTTATGTGAGTCCCGCCCCCCCCAAAAAAAAAAACTAAAGGAGAGAGAAAGGGAGAGGGAGGGAGGAGAAACTTACGGATCCAGGCTCAGCCAGGAAGTTGGCCTTGGCACTTCCTCTCTCCAACATTGAGCCCTTGGCAAAGTTACTCAGCTCCCTGCACCGCCCCCACCTCTCATCTGTAAACCAACCATCTGATTGTTGTGAAGATTAGCAGAGTGAACTATGAAGAACTTGGTGCAGTGCCAGACGTGACAAATCCTATGAAAGTGCAGGAAGAACATTCCTATCCTTCCCAGCCTCCTGGACCTTCTGTTACTCCAGGTGTGACCTGAGAAAGAGCCCCGGATGCAGTCTGGGGAGTTTGCAAGCTGCTGTCTGCAAGGGCAGAAAGGGACTGTCAGAATATATACTCAGTCCTGGCGACATGGACCAAACCTTGCAAGTGTGGTGGGTACAAAGGCTCAGAGACTGGGCACCCCGTCTGACATAGGGCCCATGTGAAGTGGAGACGTGGGGGACAGGGCAAGGGAACAAGTTGTTCCTGAGAAACTGGCTCAGTCCGCAGGTGGAGGGGAGGCATCCTGCAACTGGCTAAATGAACACCTGAACCTTGGGAGAAGCAAGAGAGAACCCCCAAACTGAACACAGACAGGAGCACAGGCAGCGCTGGCTCCCCTACAGCCCCAGTCTTTTCATTATAGTGGTAAAAATCAACACAGAGCCTCAACTGGCCTCACATCCCAAATAAACTACATGCAGCTAAGTCCTGATCCTAGGCAGAGCTGTGGGAGACCAGGATGTGACCAGGCACATGTAGTACTGGTGTGGTGCTGGTGTGATGGGTACGCTGGGTGTGGGTTATGACTGGGAGTTATATACCTCGTTCTTCTATCTAATTCTTCTCAACCCTCAGAAGGCCTGGATACACAACCATCCTTCTGTAAATTATCTTCTGAGTTAAACTAACTAGAGAGGGTTCTGGAGCAGAAAATTAAGGGGACAAGGGAAGGGAAAGGAGGCCCTCCCTCTCAAGTTTGGGTGAAGTCTCTAGTCTGCTAAAAGTCTAGAATGTCATCAATTGACAGATGTAATGTCACATGCCTTTCATCCTAGCACTAAGGAGGCAGAAGCAGGTGGATCTTTGTGAGTTCAAAGCCAGTCTGTGTAGGCCATCCAGGGCTACACAGTGAGATCCTGTCTAAGATAAATACATAAACAAATAAATAAGAAGAAGGAGAAGAAAGAAAAGACTTCCAACGGTTAACAAAGTTTGCTGTAAAGGTTGCTTACATAGAGATAATATTTCCTTTTTAACAGAAATGTAGCCCTGGCTGGCCTGGAACTATGAGAGCCACCAGCCTCTGTCTCCAGAGTGCTGGGAGTAAAGTCATGCACCATCATGCCCGATGAGTATTCCTTTTATATAAAGATATTTAAAACAAGAATGCTAAAAAAGGAATGGATGGCTCTTAAGGTCTAAGTGTATATGATCAAATATTGCCTTTCTTTAGAAACCTGCAATTTCTAGGACTTTCACAAGCAAGACTATAAACTTCATTTACAGTAGTAGACATGTCTTAACCTCCTGGTGTAATTTTTGTGACCCACAGTTTGGTCCTATCTAAGGCACTTAGAGAACCACCCTATAATCTCATTTTTTCTAATTATTATTCTTTTATGTATATGGGTATATCGCCTGTTGTAAGTGTCATGCAGTGTCCGCAGAGGTCAGAAGAAGATGTTGGATTCTCCTGGAACTGGAGTTATGGATGATTGTTAGGGGCCATGTAGGTGCTGAGAATCAAACACAGGTCCTCTGCAAGAGCAGCTAATACTCTTAACCAGTCAGTCATTTCTCTAGGCCCATCTATTTTTTATTTATTATTTTAATTTTATGTGTATGAGTGTATTGCCTACATATAGGTGGATGCACCCATGTCATGCAATGCTCACAGAGGTCAGAAGTTATTGGATTCCCCTGGAACTGGAGTTACAGATGGTTGTTAGCTGCCATGTGAGTGTTGGGAATTGAACTCAGGTCCTCTGCAAGAGCAGCCAGTGTTCTTAACTTCTAAGCTATCTCTCCAGTCCCCCATCTTAAAAAAAAAAAAAAAAAAAAAAAAAAAGACGTTGAATCCCCTAAACTGGAGCTACAGACAGTTGTTAGCCACCAAGTGGGTGCTGGGAATCGAACCCAGGTCCTCTGCAAGAGCAACCACTGCTCTTAACCGCTGAGCCATCTCTCCACACCTCATTGCTTTTTTTTTAAAAAAAGGAAAAGTTCCTTAGCAACCTTTGTACCTTCAGAAGCCACCAAAAACCAGAGATATGGCTACTGCTTAGACAGCTAGCTGACTTTCTTGATATCCCACACCCACACTGGGGTGTGTCTTATCCCTGAGGGGTTTTATTAGTCCCAGTGATGGTTAGTTTTAATTGACAACTCGACATAGTCTAGAATCACTTGGGAAGGGAATTTCAATAAGGGACTGTCTAAATAAGGTTAGCCTATAGGCTCCTCTGTGGGAAAGTGTCTTGATTAGGTTAATACAGGAAGACTCAGGGTAAAAGTGGGTGGTACTCTTCCCTGGATTTGAGTTCTGGACTGCAGAGAAAAAGGAGAAAGTGAGCCGAGCACCTGTGAACATGCATTAGTTGGTTTTCTTTCTCTGCTCTTGAGTATGGATGTGTCTAGCTGTTTCAAGTTCATCCCTTGACATTCTCATAATAATGGACTGTAACCTGGAATTATAAGTCACATAAACCCTCTCTCTCTCTCTCTCTCTTAAAGTTGTGTTTGTAGAATATTTTATCACAGCGTCAGGAAACAAAGCTGTGATCTCCCTTCTCATGCATAAATCTGCGTTAAACTCTCTTCATGAGAGAACTCTGCTTCACACTGGCTTGTCCTGGAATTCTATTTTGCATTGCAGTCAAGAATCCCAGCTTCACCTCAGCATAGGTATCTTGAAAGAACTCAGGCTGCCACATGTGACAGTTTAAAGCTAGGTCTCTGGCCCCTGCTCCACTGTCAGTGACAGGTCTGCTGTCCCGCAACAAAAGCCTGGACAAATTACAATGGGGTCCTGGGCTGAACTGCTCATGGTGAACACAGGGAGATGTCCAGGAAGCCACTGGATTTCCATAAGGTTCTGCAAGGTGCCAACTCAGATGGGCGTACATATTTATTAGCAAATGAGACAGAAAAGGACAGGATGTCCCCACCCAATACTGAGTGTCCTCAGTTTAGGGGAAGTGCGATGGTGCTTTGGTCCCAAAGCTGCAGCTTCATGGACTCTGGTGGGCTCAAGTGGGCCTGAGCAGCCAGAAAGCCCAGAGTAGAGCAAGAAACAGCAGCCATGGGGCCTGGGCAGGCCTGGGTAGGCCATTGAGAAGCATCATGGTTTTGATCCAGTTGTAGTGCTGACTGACGTTGGTGTAGACACCAGGTCTGTTAGGCCGGCCGCAGCCCACTCCCCAGCTCACAACTCCAATCTGATACCACAGTCCGTCCATGTTACAGACCAAGGGTCCTCCTGAGTCACCCTGAGGAGCAGCATGGGTGAGCCTGAGGATTGGCAGGTGAGGCTGAGGGAGAAGCCTAGGGAACAGGGGAGCTATAGAGCTGGAAGGCTGGGTAAGGATCTTACCCCTCCTTACTGGCAGCAGCTGACCCTCAGCTTCCTCATCTGCAAAATGAGGCCATGGTCTCTATTACTAGAGGTCTCTTTTGGGGATTTTTGAGGAAGTCTCATGACTGGAAAATCAGAGGCCTGATGTTGGGCTGGGAAATTAAAGACTGAAACTGATTTCTCATGAATGAACCTCAAAGATGGATTGGTGGCAGACATGGAGACATGGACTCTTGGGTCTAGGGCAAGGAACGAAGGGCTTCCTAGAAGGTATACTCACACTGCAGCTGTCTGTACCACCGGTCTCAGCGCCAGCGCAAACCATATCGTCACTTATAATAATGCTTCTGGAGGGAATGTTGAACAACTCACGACACCTGCTGTTGTTTAGGATGGTAACTTGTGCTTCCCGGAGGTGGTAGGGTGGTGGCAGAGTTTCTAGGGTTAGGACAGAGACAGAGCACACTATTAGGTTCTCCTCCATCTTCTAGGGCAGGAGAAGTAGGGAGGACACACTGTATATGGTGCTGGTGTCCCTTGGTGATCACCCCACATCATGGATGATAAAGAGTATGGCAGAAGGAGTCAGTGGGTAGACAGGAATTGTTTTGATTTCTCTATTGCTGCAGTGGAGAGGATAGCTCCTGAGTGTTCCAGTGGAGAGATTTGTTGGCCCAAGCACAGATGGTAAGAGACTAGGGATGTTGAGATCCTTTGGGAGCTACAGGATCCATGATAGAAAAATCCTAAATTCGCCAGACATGGTGGTGGCGTATACTGGTAATCTGGGAATCGAAGCACTGAGGCTGAGGCAAGAGGATTGTGAGTTTGAGGCCAGCCTAGACTACAAAGCAAAACATTGTCTTTAAAATAATCACTTGACCAATGAGATGACTTAGTGGGTAAAAGCACTTGCCATGTAAGCCTGATAACTGAACTTCAATCTCCACACAAGACTGATGATCAGAGTTCAGTCCCTGGGACCCAAGTAAAAAGCCAAATGGGGTGGTACACATCTGAATGCCACTTCTCCTTCTTTAACGTGGGAGGCAGAGTCAGGAGAATTGCCCAGAAATTTGTGGGCCAGTTAATGCAGAGTGCATGGACCCAGTGGGAACGGTAAGAGAAATCTCACCTCAACAAGGTGGAAGGGGAGAAGAGACGCCCGAAAGCTGTTCTCTTACTTCCTTGTATGTGCTGTGACACGTGTGCTCCTGAAACACACACACACACACACACACACACACACACGGGTGCACGCACGCACCCATGCACTAAATAAATAAATACAAATTAAAATATATCCAAAGTTGATGAAAGACAAAGTACAGATTCTAGAAACTAAACAAACTCTAAGTAGGACAAACTCAGAGAAATCCACACTGAGACACATCATAATCAGACTTTTAAAGACAAAGGCCCTGGGGGAGGTGGAGTCAAGAGGATCCCTGTGGCTTGTCTCAAAAACAAGCAAATCTACCATGGTGCTACAAGCCTTTAATTCTAGCACTAGGGAAACAGAAGCAGGCAGATCTCTGTAAGACTGAGGCCAGCCTGGTCTACACAGTGAGTTCCAGGCCAACAGGGGCTACCAGGAGGCCCTGTCTCAAAAAACAAAAAGCAAAACAAAACAAGAAACAAAAACAGATCTAATAGAGATTAGAAAAATGAGTTAGTGGGAAAAGGCACTAGCTACCCAAGCCTGATGACCCCAGTTTGATGTCTTGGAACCCACATAAAAAGCTGATTATGGTGGCATGCATGCATCTGTATCTTAGCTCCTCTACTATGAGATGGGAGGTGGGCAGAAAGAATCACTTAGAACCTCTTGGGCAGGCTAGTCTGGAACATGCAGTGCAGCAGCAGAAACAAGAAAACCTGCTTCAATGAGGTAGAAGGCAGGATTGGACATGTGAAAATTGTCCTCTGTGTTCCACATGTGTGCTATGACATGTTCGTACACACACACACACACACACACACACATACACATACACATACATAAATAAAAATTTCAAAAACCCAGCAGAATATCTAGGACCCTAAGTAACAAAAACAATATTGAAAAAGTAGAACAAAGTTTAAAGAGTCATACTTCCTGGTTTGAAAACCTATTGAAAAGCCATGGCAAACAAATGGTGTGATCTGGGCTTAAGGACTGACATATAGACCAATAGAGCAGAATTGTGAGTCTAGAAATTGGGCAATGGATTTTTCACAAAGTTCCAACACAGTTTCATAGTACGCAAACCCTCTTCAACAACTTGGTTGACTGGAGACCCACAGCCAGAGAGTGAGGGTGGTCTGTACTTCATACTGCCTGCAGCCTCAGCTTAAACCAGACCACAGCCTTATGCCGAGCACTCAGGGGGCAGAAACAAGAAGATCAGAAGTTCAAGGCCAGCCTGCATTACAAAGTGAATTCAAAGCCAGCCTGGGGTACAGGAGACTCTGTCTCAACAAAACAAAACAATATGGACCAAAGATATAAATGTAAGAGCTAAATATTTCAAGAAAACATAGGAGTAAATCTATAGGACTTTGGATCTGGCTAAGTTTTAATAATTTTTAAAATTATTTGCCTGTGTGGGTTGTGCGTGTGTACGTGTGTGTTTATATATAGATGCAATGTGCCTGTGCATGCATGTGTAAAGGCCAGAGGTCAGCTTTCGGTATCTTCCTCTACTGCTTTCTACCGGTCCTTTGCAAGAGCAGCTAATGATTTTAACCACTGAGCCATCTCTCCAGCCTCTCCACCTTATTTTTTGAGACAGGGCCTCTCATTGAACCCAGAGCTAAATGTTTTGACTAGATTGAAGGGTCAGCAGGTCCCAAGGATCCACCTGTCTCTGTACCTAGAGTGCTGGGGTTACAGACATGTGCCACCATGCCTAGCTTTAATGTGTATGCTGGTGAACTCTGTTCACTATGCTTACACAGCAAGCACTTTACTAACTGAGCTGTCTCCCCAGTTCCTTGGCCATCCTTTCAATGTGACACCCAAAGTATAAGCCACAAAGGAAGAAAAAAATAATTTGTATTTTATCAGTGCTAAAAACATTTACACATTGAAATACATTACCAAGAAAGAAGTGGGAAGAAGCCAGGTGTGGTGGCACACACTTTTATTCCCAGTTTTCAGGGTACAGTGGCAGTGGATCTCTGTGAAACTGAGGCCAGTCTAGCCTACATAGCAAGCTGCAGGCCATCTGGGGTTACGTGGAGACTCTGTCTCAGAGAAAAAAGAGAAAAGAAAAAAAGAAAGTGAAAAGTGAAAAATATGTAACTGGAGAAAATATTTCCAAATCTTCAGCATCTGTACTGTGCAATAACTATTACAATTCAACAATAAGACAAGACAACTTCAAAATGGGCAAAGCAGAGGCTGAGTATGGAGGTGCACACCTTTAATCCCAGCACTCAGATGGCAGAGGCAGGCCAATCTCTGTGAGACTGAGGCCAGCCTGGTCTACATAGTGAGTTCCAAGCCAGCTGGAGCTACAGAGAAACCCAGTCTCAAAAAAAGAAAAAAATCCAAAATAAAAAAGGGGGGCATAAAGAGGTATTAGAAAGATGGCTCAGTGAGTAAAGAAACCTGTTCCCAATCCTGACGCCCTGAATTTTGATCCCTGGAAGCCACATAGTGGAAGGAGGGAACTGACTCCAATAGTTGTCCTCTGATATCTATGTGTACATGTGTCCCTAAAGACACACACACACACACACACACACACACACACACACACACACACAAATAAATAAATACAATTTAAAAATTTAAATGAACTACTTGCTAAAGTTTTAAGTCATTATAACAAGCATATAGAAATTGCCTTTGAGGTGAATGATCTTTTGGAGTTGAAGAGATGGCTCAGAGGTTAAGAGCACTTACTGCTCTTCCAAAGGACCCAACTTCGATTCTCAGCACCCACATTGGGCAGTTCATACCCACCTGTAACTCCAGTTCTAAGGAATCTGACTCCCTCTTCTGGCCTCTGTGGGTACCCATACACACATGGCATTTACTCATAGACACACACACACACACATACACATCAATAAAAAAAGGGGAGGGGAGCTGACTGGAGAGATGGTTTAGGAGTTAAGGACACTGGCTGCTCTTACAAAGGACTTGGGTTCAGTTTCCAGCACCCACATGGTAGCTTACAATTGTCCAAAATGAGTGAAGCACTTGAGTGACTATTTCTAGGGAGAAACACAAAAGACCAACAAGCACAAGAAACTCACTCTATATCACTTTTTATTTGAGAAATGTAAATGAAATTCACAATGGGATATCAGTTTGCACACCCTTAAGGATGGCCACAGTAAAAATTCTGGAAGGTCAGCTACAGTGGTGTTCCCAGCACTGGGGAGGCTAAGGCAGAGAAGTCTTGAATTTGAGGTCAGTCTGGGCTACTTAACAAGATCATGGCAAAATAAAATATAAATAATACATGTTGACAAAAATGGAGACCTATAACTATCATTTTTGCTAGAAATATAAAATAATGTAGGTGGGCAAATGCATTTCTTTGTGTGGGGTGTGTGTGTGTGTGTGTGTGTGTGTGTGTGTGTGTGTGAGACAGGGTCTCCCTGTAGCCCCAGCTGGCTTGGAACTCACTATGTAAACCAGGCTGGCTTTGTTTTCACAGAGGTTTGCCTGCTCCTGTTTCCCAAATGCTGGGACTAACGATGTGCACCACTATACTCAGCCAAATGCACATCTAAATATGCATAAAATAACTTCATATTTTGGAGCTCTGCACATGGGTGTTTCGCTCAGAAAATATGGGTTACTAAATGAAAATCTCAGTCCCAGATATTGGTCAGGAGGCACTAGAGGCCTCTAAAACAATGCAGGCTATTGCCAGTGATCTTGATTACCCACTAGAACTAGAGGCTAAGACTCTGCTGCTGAAGACACAACACTTTGGTTACAGAACATAGAGAAATCAATCTGAAACTGACCTGAAAACTTACTGCTGCCTTTCATAGTTCCAGAAAGAGCTATACAGGCCACTGGGGAAGAAAAGCTATTAGTGGTATTACCCAGCGGTGAATCCTGCATGCTACAATACTGACCTTCTAGGCAAGATGTGCCTACTGGTGCAATACTGGTACAAAGGTTATGGGAGCAATGAACTGCTTTTTTGTTTGTTTTGTTTGAAGTAGGATCTTCCTTTAGTTTCAGCTGGCCTTGATCACACAGAAATCCACCGGTCTCTACCTCTCCCAGTGCTGAGATTAAAGATACATGACACCACATGAGGCTTAATCAACTTTGACAGGATTTGAGGCTTGCTCCACAGGAGGGAATTCATGCCTGGTACTGTCAACCTGGTGAAAAGCCCGTGGTTCAAGGGGTTATAGGCCCTAGGAAAACTACTACTGCTGTATTGTCTTGCCAAGTGGATATACTATCAAACAGCTTTCTAACTATTGATGTTTACGCTCAAAGATTAGTGCTGCCCTCAACCTTTGCTTCTCTCCACAGTGGGCAGCAGTTAATGCGGAGACTCATTACTGGTCAAAGTGCTGAGAATATGTGACTATCAAGTGCTCGTCTCTCAGTGGACATCTATATCACCACTCGCTGCTCAAGCCTCAGAGAACATGACAGTAGAGGAGGCAGACAGAGCCCAAGGATGGGAAGAAGTGATGTGAAATGCTGACTTCTGGAGATGACATGACCATTGCACTCATGAACTTACTGTAGCTGTAGTTATCTGCACAAGACTTGTATAGGATCAACTGAACAAAATCAACAAGCAATAGAGAAATGCTTGCCACAAGGGGCGACCTTTGAAGACACTCTACTGCATGAAAGAATACCTTCAGAAAAGGCCACTTACTCTCTGATTTCATTTATGTGGAGTATTCACAGTCAGCAAATCCACAGAGACAGAAAGCAGAGCCATGTTGCTGGGGATGCAAAGTCTAGAGAAACTAGGGGATTGGAAGGAATGACAGAAGACAGAGGAATATGGGCTTTTCCTTTCTCCTCCCCTTCCTCTCTACCCCCTTTCTCTGTTTTTCTTTTTTTTTCTGAGGCAGTCTCATCATGTGTCCCAGGCTGGCCTCAAACTTGCTATGTAATAGAGAGTGACCTTGAACTTCTGGTCCTTCTTTTAAAAATATTTTATTTATTGTTTTTAGTTTATGTGTATGAGTATATTATCTGCATGTATGTAAGTGCACCTGTGTTGTGAGTATATTATCTGCATGTATGTAAGTGCACCTGTGTTGTGAGTACATTATCTGCATGTATGTAAGTACACCTGTGTTGTGAGTATATTATCTGCATGTATGTAAGTGCACCTGTGTTGTGAGTACATTATCTGCATGTATGTAAGTACACCTGTGTTGTGTGTGTGTGTGAGTATATTATCTGCATGTATGTAAGTGCACCTGTGTTGTGAGTATATTATCTGCATGTATGTAAGTACACCTGTGTTGTGTGTGTGTATGAGTATATTATCTGCATGTATGTAAGTACACCTGTGTTGTGAGTATATTATCTGCATGTATGTAAGTACACCTGTGTTGTGTGTGTGTGAGTATATTGTCTGCATGTATGTAAGTGCACCTGTGTTGTGTGTGTGTATGAGTATATTATCTGCATGTATGTAAGTGCACCTGTGTTGTGAGTATATTATCTGCATGTATGTAAGTACACCTGTGTTGTGTGTGTGTATGAGTATATTATCTGCATGTATGTAAGTGCACCTGTGTTGTGTGTGTGTATGAGTATATTATCTGCATGTATGTAAGTACACCTGTGTTGTGAGTATATTATCTGCATGTATGTAAGTGCACCTGTGTTGTGAGTATATTATCTGCATGTATGTAAGTACACCTGTGTTGTGTATGTGTGTGAGTATATTATCTGCATGTATGTAAGTGCACCTGTGTTGTGTGTGTGTGTGAGTATATTATCTGCATGTATGTAAGTGCACCTGTGTTGTATGTTATCTGCATGTATGTAAGTGCACCTGTGTGTGAGTATATTATCTGCATGTATGTAAGTGCACCTGTGTGTGAGTATGTTATCTGCATGTATGTAAGTGCACCTGTGTTGTGTGTTGTGAGTATATTATCTGCATGTGTGTAAGTACACCTGTGTTGTGTGTGTTGTGAGTATGTTATCTGCATGTATGTAAGTACACCTGTGTTGTGTGTGTTGTGAGTATGTTATCTGCATGTATGTAAGTGCACCTGTGTTGTGTGTTGTGAGTATGTTATCTGCATGTATGTAAATGCACCTGTGTTGTGTGTTGTGAGTATGTTATCTGCATGTATGTAAGTGCACCTGTGTTGTGTGTGTTGTGAGTATATTATCTGCATGTATGTAAGTGCACCTGTGTTGTGAGTATATTATCTGCATGTATGTAAATGCACCTGTGTTGTGAGTATATTATCTGCATGTATGTAAGTGTACCTGTGTTGTGAGTATATTATCTGCATGTATGTAAGTGCACCTGTGTTGTGAGTATATTATCTGCATGTATGTAAGTGCACCTGTGTTGTGTGTGTGTGTGTGAGTATATTATCTGCATGTATGTAAGTGCACCTGTGTTGTGTGTTGTGAGTATGTTATCTGCATGTATGTAAGTGCACCTGTGTTGTGTGTTGTGAGTATGTTATCTGCATGTATGTAAGTGCACCTGTGTTGTGTGTTGTGACTATATTATCTGCATGTATGTAAGTGCACCTGTGTTGTGAGTATATTATCTGCATGTATGTAAGTACACCTGTGTTGTGTGTGTGTGAGTATATTATCTGCATGTATGTAAGTGCACCTGTGTTGTGTGTGTGTATGAGTATATTATCTGCATGTATGTAAGTGCACCTGTGTTGTGAGTATATTATCTGCATGTATGTAAGTGCACCTGTGTTGTGTGTTGTGAGTATGTTATCTGCATGTATGTAAGTGCACCTGTGTTGTGTGTTGTATGTTATCTGCATGTATGTAAGTGCACCTGTGTTGTGAGTATGTTATCTGCATGTATGTAAGTGCACCTGTGTTGTGAGTATGTTATCTGCATGTATGTAAGTGCACCTGTGTTGTGCAGTGCTGCAGAGATCAGAAAAGGCCGTTGAATCCTCTAGAACTGTCCTTCAGACTGTTGTGACCTGCCGTGTGGTGCTGGCAATTGCACTCGGGTCCTCTGCAAGAGCAACCAGTACTCTTAACCACTGAGCTATCTCTCCAGCCCCAAATTTCTGATCCTTCTGTCTCCACCTTCTGAGTTCTGAGATTACAAGTTTATGCTCATCACCTGGTTTATGTAGCACTGGGACTTGAACCCAGGACTTCATGCACACTAGGCAAGCACTTGGCCAACTGAGCTACATAATCAACCCTCTTTTTCCTTATTTTTATATTTTTTTGAGACAAAGTCACATGTAGTCTAGGCTGGTCTCAAATTTGCCATATAGCTGAGAGTGGCCTTGAACTTTTGATCTTCATGCCTCTATCTCCTAGGTGGTAGGATTACACTACTGTTCTTGACTGAGGCTTTCTTTTGGAAATGATGAAAATGTTGCAATTTTAGACCGTGGTGACAGTCTAAGGCCATACCACCCTGACTATGCCTGACCTCAGAAGCAAAACAAGGTGGCAGGGTCAGGCCTGGTTAATGCTTGGATGGGAGACAGTGATGACAGTTGTACAACTTTGTGACTACACTATTGACCATTGGATGGTATTCATTAACACTGTTCAGTTTCATATTTTTTGAGTTGTGAATTAAATCTCAGTGTAAAGGAAATCTTTGTCAGAAGGCTACTCTTGAACAGCCATCTCTGCTCACTAGGGAATTCAGTCCTGTTTAAGTGTCTCCTGCACCTCTGGCTATTGGCCCATTCCTTCTCTGGAAGGGAAGGGGACTCCTTGCAAGTGAGAACAGGGAGAGAAGTAATGAGGGGAGAATGGTGAGCAGGTGGGCAGAAGGCTTGGCAGAATTTAGAGGTCAGGCAAAGGCTTTGTTTGGGGCCGCCTGTGACTGGAACAGGAACAAGGATAGCACCCAGCCCACCCACATCCCCTCCCCATCTGTCCCTAATCTCACTCATATTCTCCTGAAGGCTCCCCCAGCCGGTCACCCAGCAGTCGGTGTGGTGCTGGAACACAGAGGTGGAGGGCTGGACACAGATGGGCTGGATGTACTTGCTGTAGGTGACTGAGGAGGCCAGCCTCAGCAAGGCAAGGTCGTGAAACTGCATTGTGGCTTTGGGGTTCACAATGATGTCCTTTACCCTATACCGGCTAGAATAGGCTCCGATGTTCCAGTAAGATGGCTTGGAAGTCAGTTGCCCAAACTGGACTGTCCACTTTTTTGGATCAAGGATTCTAGCAGAGAAGAAGAAAGCAACCAGGGTCCTGGGAGGGAATGTCGGCCACCTGAGCCCACCTGTGTCTCCATCTGAGGTGAAACTGTAGAGATTCTGTGACTTGCTCATCCTCAGTCATTAGCAAGTCCTTTTTTTGTTTTTTTGTTTTTTTTTAAATTTATTTGTTTGTTTTGTTTTGTTGAGATGGGGTCTTACTATGTAGCCCTGGCTAGTTTGGAACTCAGATTGGCCTCAAACTCACAGAGATCTTCCTGCCTCTGCCTTCCAAATGCTGGAATTAAAGGCATGTCCCACCACACCCAGCTACCAAATCTTTCTTATGGCCCAAAGGGCCACCTGTAGGAACCACAGAGTCCAGAGAGGCCAGAACCACTGGGCACTCTATGGGAGAATAAGGAAGGTCTCTGGCACCAGTGGTCTTGTCCTAAGGGCACTAACTGGGCCGAGTCAAATCTAGGAGAATGCCTGTGCAGTCCAAACAGGATTTAGCCGATGTGGAGGCCAGTGTGGGGCCTGGCAGGATAGAGTCAAACACCTGGTATGGGACTTGGGATGTGGCTCAGTTGGCAGTGTGCTTGCATACTGTGCATTAATCCCTGGTATTCATTCCCAGCCTCACATGGACCAGGCATATGGGTGAACGCTTAGAATCCTAGCATTCCAGGAGGTGGAGGCAAGAGAATTAGGTCAAGGACATCCTTTGCTACATTTGGAGTTTCAGGTCAAGCTGGGCTACATGAAGCAGTCTTTTTTAAAACATCTATTTGTTTTTTATTTTAATGTGTGTGAGGGTTTTGTCTGAATGTATATAAGTGCACTTATGTTGTGCAACGGTCTCAGAGACCAGAAGGTGTACGTTCCCTGGAACTGGAGTTACAGACCTGGTTTGCTGCCATGTGGGTGGCTGGGAACTGAACCCCTATCCTCTGCAAGAATAGCCAGTGCTTTTAACTGCTGAGCCATCTTTCCAGCCCCATGAGGTAGGCCTTTTAAAAAAAAAAAATTAATTTTTTTTTTTTTTTTTTTTTGAGACAGGGTCTCCATGTAGCCCCAGCTGGCCTGGAACGCCCAGAAATCCACTTGCTGGGGTTAAAGGTGTGCACCACCACACCCCGAGTAAAAAAAGTGGGACGATTTTAATAAAGTAGTCTGGAAAATCAGGAGACCGAGTTGAAGGTCACTGGTCTGCCAGTCTTCTCTCACCCCCAGACTCACTTTCTGAAGCAGTGCGCTGCGGTGAGCACCCACCGGCGGCTGAGAAGGCTCCCTCCGCAGAAGTGGGATGCTTTCAGGCGCAGACTGGCCTGCCATGGCCAGCGCCCGCGGACAGATTCCATCCCGCCCACGATCAGCGACCGAATGTTCATCCGGTGGCCACATGGCTCTGGGATGGACAGATAAGACACCGGACTAAGCTCCAGAATCAGGCCCTCCATGTTCCCAGAGTGCATGTGTGTGGGAGGCTGGGAGAAACCTCGCACCCATCCATCCCCTCCCCCCAGCATCCTGGGGTCATGAAGAGCCAAGAGATGAAGCTGGGACTCTCCCTTGGTGGTCAGAAGACACCCAGGCCCCGTCAGTTACTTGAGAGCAAGTTGATGCCTGTGGTGTTCTTGAGACCTGCGGTGGTGGCGGAGGAAAGGAACAGATAAGGCGACCGCTGGACGCATGAAGCAGGTGTACCTCACAGGTACCCCGTGTCCTGGGCTCCTCACCTGATGCCCGGCTCCATTCAGGGGATTCTGAGTGGAGCTGGGAGAGTGAGCCCCAGTGGACTTCCACGGTCCCCATACTCCCCCATCATCCCCAGTTCGGTTGGCAGCACCCCATTAGCTCACCGAGCTTCCCAGGCACCACACATGCCAGCAGCAGTGCCAGCAGCAGCATCCAGCCCGGCACACCCATGACTGCTTCTCTGCAGCCTGGCGCCCCCTCTGCTTCCTGCCGCTCCAGGAGCTGTGGCGCCCCCTGGAGGAGATGCAGCAGGGTGCAAGGTCTGGGCTTCCCCCAGCTTGGCCTTCCTTAGTCCAAAGGCTGTTTGGGGGGCCACTTATGCCCTGGCATCTAGGCACATTTGATGTGGTGCAGCGGTCAGGTAACCCAAATGACCCTTTTCTTGTCTGAGCTCAGAGGTACTGGTTTCCTCTTTGTTGTTCACCCTCCACTTTCTCTAGGACCAAGGCCCTGGCCCTCAGCCAGCACCCTCAGGAAAGCTCATGCACAGGTCTCAGGGTATACCGGTTTGGAGTCTAGTGATGTGTTACCTAATGTCAGAAATGAGAGCTTATTGCTGCATTGCTGGATGCACAGGACAAACGCTGGCACTATTTGAGGATCGACAAGGCTTGGAGACTTATACTCTGCCTGTTGCCTTACAGTAGCAGCAGCAGCACCCCCCAGCTTCCTGCCCCAACACAGACATGAGACCACAGCAACTCTTACTTCTCATAGGGACATGGCAGGGCCAACGTAGCCGTGCTGCCTCATCAGTACTAGCTCTGAATGTACAGCCAGTTGGGCATCCACACCAGCAACCTCTGGGTTCAGAATTAAGTAGAAGGTCTCACAGCACTTAGAAGAGTCAGTGTTCTCACAGTCAAGATTTATTCAGTGAAGGACATTTGTCACAGTCAGGCGTAAGCTTCAGGTCTCCTCCCTAGACCAGACAAATAGAGAACACTTAATTTTCCCAGCAAGGACCTGTGGTCACTGACATGAGATAGAATCCACCAGAAAAGCTCCTATGGCGTTGGTTTCACTCCTGAGGTCACAGAAACACTTTTCTGGGACAGATCATTTCAAAGGTAAAGCATCTGTTCCAGTTCCTTGAGCTGTGTTGGGTTTGAATATCTGGAGTTATGTGGTGAGTTAACTCAGTACAGCAACCAGGAATGCAGATGTGTTCAAGGAAGACCCACAATGCATCAAAGAGCTATGGGAGCAGGCTGAACAAATGTCAAAGAAAACTGAGAGCTGTGGAAAAGTGCTTGCTTAACGTGCACCAAGGCCCTATTTCCATCCCTAACATGGCAGGAGGGTGAGTAACTGCTGGCTAACTTCAGTTGTCAACTTGGGAGGACAGGGAGTCACCTGGGGAGGGAATCTTAGTGACGGTTTGGGGCATGATTGTAAGAGATTTTCCTATTCCCTTTTTTCTTTTTCTCTTTCTTTCTTTCTTTCTTTCTTTCTTTCTTTCTTTCTTTCTTTCTTTCTTTCTTTTTCTCTCTTTCTTTCTCTCTTTCTCTCTTTCTCTCTTTCTTTCTTTCTTTCTTTCTTTCTTTCTTTCTTTCTTTCTTTCTTTCTTTCTCTCTTTCTTTCTTTCTTTCTCTTTTTCCAACACAGGGTCTCATTTTATAGCCCTGAATGGCCTGGAACTTACTCTGTAGACCAGGCTGGCCTCAAACTCACATAGATCCCATCTGCTTCTGCCTACCAAGTACTGGAATTAAAGGCTACCATGCTCAACCTAACCTAATAACTTTATCTTCCTTCCTTCCTTCCTTCCTTCCTTCCTTCCTTCCTTCCTTCCTTCCTTCCTTCCTTCCTTCCTTCCTTCCTCCTTATCTTCCTTCTTTCTTTCTTTCATCAGTCTCTTCCTGCTCCTGTCCTGCATGGCTCTTGGGAAGCCATTGAGCACTAGCTCCTATCATGGGGACCCAGGTGGTGGGAAGGCTGGCAAGGAACATGTCCTTAGGCAGCGAATATGACAGGCAAGAACACCCGGGAGTCTGTGTCACTGGACAGCTCGTTTATTGAAATCAAGGCAGGGGTTTATATAGGGAGGCCTGTCTGGCCCTTACTGAAGGTGGGAAAGTTCAAGGTGGGGTTTTTCTTAGGCGGGAAGATCGAAAGGCTGATGTGGGGAAAGGGAAATGTAATCAAGAACTAAGGAACGAGGAAACGAAGCTAAAACCTGGCTTTGGTCTGTGGTGACCTTTATGGGGCCATAGCCTCAAGGCAGAGCAGGCCTGACACCTACCATCCCTTCAGGGTCTCCGGGGTCACACTGCCTGCTCAATGCCTTTATGTCATGACCAAGCCCACACTTTCTTTCTTCTGTTTTTGTGGTACTGAGGATTGAACCTAGGATCTTGCACATGCTAGGCAAGTGCTCTATCATTGAACTACATCCCCAGCCCCGTAGAGGGATTTCTTAACTGGGTTAATTGAAGTGGAAAGACATATCCTGAATGTGGGTACTACCATTTCATGGGCTGAACCCTGAAGTGAATGCAAAGGAGAGGGAACTGAACACAAACATCTGCTGCGCTCCACTTTTTGACTATGGACACAAGTATGACCGCTGTCTCGAGCTCCTGCTGCCTTCCCTGCAATGGGCTGTAACCTGGAACTGAGCCAGAAGAAACCCTTCCCCCTAATTAATTCTTTTATTAAAAAAGATTCATTTTATTTTTATTTATGTGTATGTGTGTATGTATATGTATATGTGTGTGTATGTGTATATATGTGTGTGTGTATATATATATGTATATGTGTGTGTGTATATATGTATATGTGTGTGTATGTATATATATGTGTGTGTGTGTATGTGTATATATGTATATGTGTATGTATGTATATGCTGAAGGTGACCAGAAGAGGGCGTCAAATACCCTGGAACTGAAGTATAGTTGGTTGTGAACTGCCTGCCCTGAGTGCTGGGAAGTGAACTCTGATCTTTTGAAAGGGAAGCCAGTACTCTAAACTGCTGAGACATTTCTCTAGCTCCTACATTTTTAAAAAAATTGTATTTATTCATTTGTGTGTGTGTATGTGAACGTGTATACACGAGTGTGCCCACATGTTTGTGTGCCATGGTAGGAGTGTGGAGGTCAGAAGACAACTTGCAAGAGTCATTTCACTCCTTCCACTATGTGGGGTCCTCAAGGTTAAACTCAGGTAATCCACAAACAGCAGACTACTAGGAAACTCCTAAGTACTCCTTAGAAAGATTTGAGAGGTGTTCATGCATATCGAACATGAATTATGTGGGAACAGAGCAGTCAGGGAACAAGGGTGTGATTAGAAATGTAAAATGTAACTCCTGAATAAAGCATTTTAGTAGAAGAGCTGAATAATAAAATAGACCTTGTTGGAGGCCACAGGTCAGAGAATAGCCAGCTTAGCCTGATTCCATCCCAGAGAAAAACAGTCCTGGGAAAGATCCTCCCTGCTTGCCCTTCTCTCTTAGTGCTAAGCTCTTGGCCAAGGGCTAGCCAGGATCTTGTCAATTGCAAAGCTCAAGTAAACAACTTGACCCTTAAGCTAGCCCAACCACAACTTCCTTTTTCCTGTGTACAGCTGTGTGTCATCAGTAGAGGATGTCTCCTGAGAATCTGAACCTTTAACCTCCTGTAAAGCCCCGCCCTCAGGGTATATAAGGCTTGCTGCCTCTGAATAAAGTCAGTGTGTGTCATTCTCCTTTCCCCCTCCCTAGTGTGTGTCTCTCTCTCTGTGTCTGTGTGTACTCTTCAACCTCGACGTCCCTCGCAGAGACTTGGACCCAGGGCCGTGCAGGCGCGGCAGACCTAACTAGAGAATGAATCATAAACTTAAACAGAAGCAGAGAAAACAGACGTTGGAGTAAATCTTTTAAAAGGGTAGTGATATGAAAGGAGGCTATAAAACACCAGTACTATTTGCAGAGATCAATGTTTAAGCCAGGAGATGGGACTAGTGGGTACTTTGTCTTGTTTACATCAATGTGTAATAAAAATTTTTTTACAGTAGGGATTGGGGAGATGGTTCAGTCAGTAAAGTGTCTCTGTGTAAACATGAGGACCTGAGTTTGGATCCTGAGCACCCAGGTGAAAAGTTGGGCATGATGGCAGGAGCCTAATCCCAGCACTGGGGGGTAGAGACAGGAGGAGCCCTGGGGCTCGCTGGCCAGCTACTGTAGCCGAATCAGCAAGCTCTGGGTATTCTTAAAAAAATAAGGTGGAAGGGCTGGAGAGATGGCTCAGCAGTTAAGAGCACTGGCTGCTCTTGCAGAGGACCCAGGTTCTAATCCCAGCACCCACATGACCGCTAACAGCATTCTTTAACTCCAGTTCCAGGGGATTCAATGCCCTCTTCTGTCCTCTGTGGGCACTGCACAACATGGGTGTACTTACACGCAGGCATAACACTCATACACATAAAATAAAACAGTAAATTTAAATCTTTGAGAAAAAGAGATGGAGAGTGATTGGAGAACCTCTGGCCTCCACACAGATGTGCATGTATATGGACTCTCATCCATACACACATGTGCACGTATACTCACATAGGTATACACACATGCACACTCTCTCTTTCTTCCCCACAATAAAGAATGCTAAAGTAAAAGAAAGGGTTAGGAAAACCTGAACAGCAAGCCAGAGCTCTAGGATCCCCAGCAACAACCTACTAAAAAGTGGGACGTGTTGGAGTTGGCCCCACGGGTGCCAGGCGTCTATCTGTGGCAGAGAAAGCATCCCAGACCTTGTGAGATCTGACAAGGAAGAAGCATTTCCTGCAGTTTGAATATTCCCAGAGCAACACGTGCTGAAACAAGAAACACGTTGAACAGCCTGGAAAGAAGGGCTTTGAAGGCTTGTTGCCTTTCTGGTAAAATATATTTGCCTCCCCATCATCACACTGAGCAGGTAACCAGGTGCTTGGAAACACAGAAGAGGTTATGGATGAGTGTAAGATCTAAAAACCAGAGATTAATGGGGCAAGCACTGGCTCTGATGATTGAGGAATTCTCTAACATAATTTATTTTTCCCTCTCCTTCCTTCTCCTCTCTTCCTTACATCCTTTCTTCTCACCCACCTATTTTCCTTCCTTCCTTCCTTCCTTCCTTCCTTCCTTCCTTCCTTCCTTCCTTCCTTCCTTCCTTCCTTCCTTCCTTCCTTCATGGTATTGTGTGACTTTTCCCACAGAAGATACAAACAAATATATATTTACCCCAGATAGGGAACCGATGACAGATCAAAGAAAGGATGTCACTTGAGTGTAGCTTAGCAAACTAATGAGTTTTCTGGTGTTGCTTACAAAGCATGGGTAACTTGAAGACAGCTGCATTACACAACATGAGGATGGCTCAGCTTGCAGGCAGGTTTGCCAGCTGTAGAGCCTTCTCTTCCGAGCAATTGTTAACTGCTTTTATAATCTTGGGGAGGGGCCTTATGAATACTGCAACTTTCTGAGCTTCTTTGTGTACACATGTGTGTATGTGTGTGTGTGTGTGCACACGTGCGTGTGCGCGTGTGTGTGTATGTATATGTGAAAGCCAGAAGTCAGCCTCAGGTGTCATTTCTCAGTAGCTGTCTACTTTGGAGCCTGGAGCTAGGCTGACTAGTGAGCCCCTGAGATCTGCTTCCCAGTACTGAGATTGCAAGTGTGTACCATCAGGCCTAGGTTTTTATGTAGGTTCTAGGGATCAAACTCAGTTCTTCATTCTTGTTCAACAAGCACTTTACTCACTGAGCCATCATCTTCCAGCCCTCTGAGCTTCCTGTCTCCTTAGCTACCTAAGCCTTAGCCTCTTTCCTCTCTCTAGAAGGGAAGGTTCCCATTAAGAGGAAATAGCTATGTTGCAGGGGGGTTTGAACCCAAAGCCTCACAAAGGCTAGGCAAACACCTGCCATTATGCCATATTCTCAGCTCTCTTTTCACTTTTTATTTTGAGACAGGCTCTCATGTCTTCTCCCAGATTAGCCTTCAACTCATGATACTCCTGCCTCAGCCTCTCAAATAGCAGGAATCGTAGGCCTATACCAACAGGCTCAGCTCCACCACAATTTCCAGAAAAATTCTTAAGGCTTTATGTGCCATTATCTTCATAAGGTGTTTTTGAATCATGAACCTTTAGTTGGAGAGATGGCTCAGCGGTTAAGAGCATTTGCTGTGCTGATCTTACAGAGGACCCAGGTTCGGTTCCCAGCACTCACACGGCAGCTAACAACTGTCCATAACTCCAGTTCCAGGGGATCTGGCATTGTTTTCTGGCCTCTGTGAACACTGTGCACATGTGGTGTACTTACATATATGCAGGCAAAGCACTCATACACATAAAAAATGAAAAACTTTAATCTGGTTTGCAAACACAAGAGCAGTTAATGAGCATACCTTACTGTCTTGCAAGATTTCAGCAAGAAGATTCCCATGTCTGTCTGTCTCTCTCTCTCTTTCTCCACTTCGTAAATGCACCACCATATCTGGTTTATGTTGTACCAAGAATCAAACCCAAAACTTTCGGCATGCTAGGCAGGCACTTTACCAACTGAGCTACATTCCCAACCCTTGTTTTATTTTTCTTTTAACTTAAAAAAAGATTGGTGAAACCATTACAGACAGGATGGAAATGGATGTGGACATTTTAATACTGGGTAAAACAGGATCCAAGACTGGTATGCTTAGGGATATTTTAACATTGATAAAAGTTACACTATAGGGATCGGAGAAATTGCTCAGTGGTTAAGAGCACTGAGTGCTCTTGCAGAGAACTCAGGTTCAATTCCCAGCACCCACATGACAGCTAGCAACTGTCTTTAACTCCAGTTCCACAGGATCTATCACCTTCTTCTGGCTTCCATGGGCATTGCATGAGTGGGCGCACTTACATAATGCAGCAAAACATTCATACACATAATATAAAAATAAGATAAATCAATCTTTTTTTGTTGTTTTTATTCTATGAGAGAGGGTCTCTTTGTAGCCTCAGCTGGCCTGGAACTCTCTATAGAACAGGTTGAACTCGATCTCATAGAGATCTGCCTGCTTCTGTCTTGTGAGTGCTGGGATTAAAAGGGTGTGCCACCACATCTGGCTCAAAAAGAATCTTTTTAAAACAGTTACATTATAGCTAAGGATGTAGTCATTGCATGATTTTATTTCAGAGGGGCACTTGGGGTACTTAGAAGGCCAGTAACCCCCCCAGGGGTAATGCTTCATTGGAAGGGGGGTCTCCTGGAGAGTGAGAGATGAATAGCCAAGAGAATAGAAACTTCTGGAGAAATAGCACAGCAGTCAGAAGGGGTGTCTGTAACCCTCCATCCCTGGGCATCTCGGTCTGCACAATCTCTGGGAAGTCTTTGAGCCCCAAGCCTACTCACGGCTGCCCCCCTTGGTGGGCAGTGATGAACATGACTGTGCCTGCTCTGGTCACACAGATGTCCTGGTGACATTAGGCCTGGTAGGAGTGGCAAAGTGCGGTATGCTTAGCCAGGACACAAGTTGGATCACAGCCTCCACCCTAAAGTCCCAGAGATCAGAACAGCTCTCGAGAAGCCATGTGAGGATGTATCATGTGGTTGGTGTAATGCCTGTGCTAATAAAAGTTGGGAATTCCTATGATTCCAGGAACAGGAAGGGCAGGGCCCCAAGAGTCTGGCCAAGAACCCCAGAGCATACTGGATGTGAGGAGGCCAGGCCCTGTTTAGGCCCCTCCCAAGGCTGGCCGGCAGGTGTGCAGGCTGAGTTCCACCCCAGGGCGAGCCCAGGGGCCACACTGGAGTTGCAGTCACCTTCCTGCTTCCTGGAGTGCCTGGGAATTCTAATCTCAAGAGCAGATAGAGTGCCAGTGAGTGCCGGTAGGTCATGGAGCTCTCTCTGCCTATCATCTTATTCACTCTTCTTTCTGGAGCCCTTCTGCAGAGTGAGAGCCCCGTGACAGACAGCGACATCAACCTGGATTCAGGTGGGATGGCATAAGGTTGATGGGGAATGGGAGCTTCAGGAGGACAAATGGAGTGTAGGTTTAGGTCTCAGGTAGCCCAGACCAATTTCGATTTTTTTTTTTTTTTTTAATGTAGTTGAGGCTGACTTTAAACTCCTGATCCCTCTGCCTCAGCCTCCCAGGTGCTGGGATCACAGACAGAAGCCAGCAGGAGAATAGGTTTGGGATAGATCCAGAGAACTATCTGATCTTGGCTCCTTGGGGGCTTATATCCGGCAGGTGCTGTTAGGAGCCAGACATTGGGGGCTCATTCACACCCCACTGGCTCATGCTGGGCGAACTCCCAGGGTCTGTGACAAATAAATGAGGTCTGGGGGCATATGGAAGGGCAGAGTTGCCATGTGTTACCCAGTTCTACTGATCTCTTGCAGTGTGTGGACGTCCCAGGATATCAGGCCGCATTGTGTCCGGGGAGGATGCTAAGGTGGGCGAGTGGCCTTGGCAAGTCAGCCTGAGGGTAAACGGGGAACACGTGTGTGGGGGCTCCCTGATCGCTGAAGACTGGGTGTTGACTGCTGCCCACTGTTTCAACCAGTAAGTATCTCCTCCGGGATTGTGTGGGTTTGGGGGCAGCTGAACTTCCTTATAGTCCTTCCAGACCCCTTCATTCCTCCATTTGAAGCATAATCTCTACCCTCCATGACAGGAGATGAAGCAGAGCTGTGTCCTCCTATATCTCCATTAACTACCAGGTTGGCCCCTGGGGGAGCATGGAGACAAGTCAAATCTAGTTTGGCTCCAAGCATCAACTCTTGGGCAGGAGAAATGACTCAGGAGGTAAGAGTGCTTGCTACACCAGCATGAGGATCTGAGTTCAAACCCCCGCATCCATGTTAAAAAACACAGTGCTGGGGGTAGTGGTGGAGACAAGAGGCAGGGGACTGCTGGCCTCCGGCATAGCCTGAGGTTCAGGGAGAAACCCTATCTCAAAGGACTGAGGTCAAGGTCAAGAGTGACAGACATCTGACATCATCCTCTGCTTTCTATAAATGTGTAGGAGGATGCAGTGGAACACAAATGCACACACACACACACACACACACAGACAGAGAGAACCTTTTTAAAATAGAAACATTCCTTGAGAATGAGAATCCAAGGTCTTTGTATGGGTGGGTGTGTGGGTGTGGGTGTGTGATGAAGGCACACACATGCCACAGTGTGCATGTGGAGGTCAAAGGACAGCTTCATATTTCAGTCTCATCTTCCACCTTGTTTTTTGAGACAGGGTCTCTCTTCTTGTGCACTACCTGCATACACCAGGCTAGCTGGTCAGCAAGCTCCCTTTGTTGCTCCTATCTTCTCCACTGTATCTCCCCATAGGAGCAGGCTGGGATTACAGACTTATGCATCACCAGGCCTGACTTTTATGATCCAAATTCAAGTCCTCTTGCTGGCATCACAAGTATTCTTATCCACTGAGCCATCTCCGTAGCCCCTCAGAATCTGAGATCTTGGTGCCCTGTTTGCTAGTCGGATGGCCTTTAGATGGATAACTGTATTTCTATAGTTGTGTTCCACACCTGCAAAATGGAGGGAATGAAGAGATACTTATGGGGTGCAATGACCATTAATGGGTGGCCATTAAAGTGAATGCTCAGCATTGCTTCCATGTGCTTAGCTCTCAGAGAAGCTCAGTGGAAACAGTAGGCCCCCTGCATAAAGATTCCTTTCTTTCCCAATTGTGAGATCCCCTCTTGACCTTTCCATTCTCCCCAGAGACATGCCCCTGTCTGCCTACATGGTACTGCTGGGTTCCATCTCCTCCTACCCTGACACCAATGATCCTCAGGGGATACTGAGAGAAGTGGCTCAGTGTAACAAGTACCCAGGCTACTCAGAGAAGGACGGTAGTGGAGATATTGCTCTGGTGCAACTGGCTTCGTCCGTCTCCTTTGATGACCTCATCCTTCCAGTCTGCCTTCCCAAACCTGGAGACCCCCTGGATCCTGGCACCTTGTGTTGGGTTACCGGCTGGGGGCACATTGCTATGAATAAACGTAAGCGTGTTTGGATCTGGTGGGCAGGATGGAGGGGAGCAGGTGTCGGGGGCAGGTGTCAACACCCTTCCTAGGGCCAGCCCCCAAGTTCAGACAGGACCTACATGGAGCCCATGTAAAGGACAGCCACCACAAAGGGTGTGAATTGAAATTTTGCCACAGCGGCTTATCACCAGGCCACTGCTGCTGGGCTCCAGCTGCCCTACCAGCATCCGATAACCAAAAAGACAGTGTCGTGTCCACGAGCGATGCACGCTCAACCCGAACCATGCCCTTCCTGCCGTCTCTGCTGCCAGGCACTCCTGGGTAGTGTCTGCCAGAGCTCATTCTTGACTGGGTGGCCTTCACCAGCTGATGGGGTCCTGGTTCTTCCTCTGGCCAATGAGATCTCAAGAGTGCTGACCTGGTGGGGTTAAAGGTCAGGAGTACATGGTGAGTGATGTTTTTAAGCCATTTTCAGCTGCCATCGACACAGTCTTCATCTCTGTCACTCACGTTTGTGATCCCATTTTGTGCTAGTATCTTGGGGCCAAAGGGAAATTCGTTCTCATTTCAGGAGACCAGAACCTAAAATTAATATGTTATCTGGGCCTTGTGCCCTGCAGGGCTCTAAGGAGATATCCTCCTTGACTCAACCTCTACGGGCTCCAGGGGATCCTTGGCCCAGCTTTATCACTCCAGTCTTGTCCTTGGGTTTGCACAGGCCTCTGCTCCCGTGTCTTTCCGGCTCTCCTCCTCTGCCTTACCCTGATCCATTGTGACCCCATCTTAGCTAATTGCACCCAGAGGCCTCCTGCTTGCAGATAAGATTACATTCTGAAGTTCTGAGTCGACAGGAATTGGGGTCACATCATTTTACCCACTTTGCATCTGCATCACCTTTGACTGGACATTTATAATGATGACATAGTAAGGATCATGTGGTGGATGTGACTTGACCAGAGGCTAGGGTCTTGAAGTCAGGTGTAGACCCCTGCTCAATGTCCTGTGCTTGCCCAACAAATGTCTATCCTACTCCACTGTCCTGATGCTGAGACTCACAGAGCCATCAAACATCTGTTTGTGTCTCTCTTGGGGAGTAAGCTGACAGGTGTCCCCAGCTTGTGATGTGAGGATAAATCTGTGTCTTCATCCTTGAAGTTATCTTGGCAAAGCTGTCAGGGTTTCTTGTGTGAACACAAGGCCCCTATTCTAAGAAGCAGTAGAAATGATCCTATCACCAGGTCCAGTTAGACATGTAGGGCTGGTCCAACCCGGGGGAAATGGCATGTCCCCTCCCCTGAATTCTGCTCTCTTCCCATCCCAGAGCTCCCACCACCCTTTACCCTGCAGAAACTGGAGGTGCCGCTCATCGATGCCCAGACCTGTGAGTCCTACTACAAGGAAAACTCCATCCCTAGCCAGGAGACCATCATATTGGAGGACATGCTGTGTGCTGGCTTCAAGGAAGGCCAGAAGGACGCCTGTAATGTGAGTGAGCCACACCCAGACAGCCCCACTCCCCAGCATGTCCAGTGGGTATGCTGGTCCTCTCCCCATCACCCTGGGAACTTCCCAGGAGGGTGGAGCATCTTAAAAACAACAACACCAACAGCATACACACACAAAATTCAAAAAGAAAAAAAATTTCCAGATGCTGTCTCCCTTTCAAATATAATATAAATATGATCAGAGGGCCTGGGAGATGGTTCAGTGGTAAGTATATACTTCACAAATCTGAGGATGTGAGTTTGAATTTCTAGCATCCATGTAAAAAAAAAAAAAAAAGCCAGATGTTTATAACCCAACAACTTGGGAGAGGGGGTCAGAGACAGGCAGATCCAGGGGCTTGCTGGCTAGCTAATCTGGCCAAAACACATGTTCCAAGTTCACTGAGAGACCCTGTCAAAAAATCTGAAGAGTGATAGAGAAAGACATCTCATGTTAACCTCTGGCCTCCACATGCACACATGAGCACAACCCCCAATCTCTCTCTCTCTTTCTTTCTCTCTCTCTCTCTCTCAAATAAAATAAAATAAAATAAAATAAATGAAAAGATCAGAGTGCTGGGGGTATGGATCAGTTGTAGAACATTTGCCTAGCATTTGAAAAGCTTTGGCCTCCATCCTCAGCAGAGATGGGAGAGAGAGAGAGAGAGAGAGAGAGAGAGAGAGAGAGAGAGGAAGAGAAGATCAGAGCCCTGACTTGTGCCACCCGCCCCCATACTCAGAGCCTTTGCTCACATTTTCATGAGGACAGGCCACTTTCAAGCTTGGTCAGTTTTGTCTTTTTCTCTTTTGTTCTCCAACATACCCTGATTGTCAAAAACCTTTGATTTAACAAAGAGATGTTTTAGATAAAAAGAAACGAATAAACAAACCAAAGCAAACATCAGTATCAGCACATGGAAGTGGCCCCTCCTCTCCGAACTCAGCTCTGGCAGAAGGTTGCATTTTATTTAGAGACTCAGTTGTTAGTCCCATCTGCTACAGTTCCCCCTCTCCCTCAGTTCTCAGACCAGCTTATCCCTACCACCTTCCAGAAACTTCTAACCTATCAATCATGTCTACTGTGATGAAGAGAGTCTGGTGGGACTTGGGTGAGGAGACCCTCTATTTCCTACCTGTGCAAGGAAGACAGTAGGCTCAAGCAGCCCCAACACTTCTGGACCCTTTCTTTCTCCCCAGGGTGATTCTGGAGGACCCCTCGTCTGTGACATTAATGGTGTCTGGACCCAGGCAGGGGTGGTGAGTTGGGGATCCGAGTGTGCCCAGCCCAACAGGCCGGGTGTATACATCAACGTCAGTTTCTACACTTCATGGATTTTGAACACAAAGAAGTCAGTCTCAGATGAAAGAAACTTGTCTTCCAGCCTTGTAGGGACCACACTGTCTGGCCTGTTACTGTTCCTGGGACCACTGAGTAGTACCCTCATTTTCTTGGGGTTTGCCTAATTTAGAACCTTGTTATCTCAGCCCCTATGTTCTGAGCTCTCGTCCTTTCCCTGCTCCCAGGTAGGAACAACTTCTCCCAAGGGCCCTCCCCCACGCCCTTCTTGCAGAGCCCCAGTGGATGTGCACCTTATCTGTGCTCTGTCCTCCAGGGGCCTTTTCCTTCCCCTCCCCCATAGAAACCTCCCAACCCCACGTCCCTCCCTCTTCAGACCCTTGGCATCCCCATCCTGGCCTCCCTTTAGCCCCCATGGCCTGAGCTGCCTCCAATGCTACCTTTGGGAGCCCGTGGATTTCCAGAAGTGGCGCCCTGAATCTTTGCCTCTTTCTTGCCCCCAACTCCAGGGTGGAGCACAGGGGGCTGTCACCTCTCAGGGTCTGTCACCTCCCAGGGTATCCTTTGGTAGCTTCTGTGACTTCTGGGACTGGGCTGGTATCTCTGCAACAGTTCTGTATCTGAAGCAATAAAGGCTGGATCCAGCAGGACACATTTTCCCACCGTGTGGTTTCTCCCATGACTATGAGTTGCAGCTTCCACAGGACCCAGAAAGATACCCCCAAATCCCTCCCATATATGCAGTCATTACCCACAGTCTCACCAGATACTCAGCACTCCTGGGTGATGAGCAGCCCCATTGCTCAGCAAGGGGAAACCAAGGTTGGAAACTCAAGCTTGTCCAGGTCCACTTGGCTCAGCAGCCCTGTGTTTAGGCTCTCTGCATGGCAGAATAGCATTTCCTGAAGGTCCTGGGACATTGGTGGGACTGGGATATTATCAGTCATTAGTAAGGCATGGATGGGGTTGACTTCCAGGGTCATAGGTGGACAAGGAGGTGAATCCTAGAGGTCATTGGTAGAACTGGCTCACTGGCAGGTGTGAGGCCCAATCCCAGGGATATGAGCGGGGTTGGGGTGCCAGTTCAGTCCTGGGCCTGCCTGGGCTGAGCAGGTGAATTGCCAACTCACACCTCTGGGTGAAATGGTTCTGGTGTGGTGACAAATTGGGGTTGTTTTCAACCTTTCTTCTTCCCCAGTCTGTCACTCTAGGGACTTGAAGATCTTTCAGGGCTACATTCCTCAGTTCTGGGGACAGTAAGATGAGTGGTCTGTAGTGACCTCTGGGGTTCATTTTTATTTAGTCCGGATGCAGAGAGCCTTGTTGAGAAGATACCATTGGTATAAGGACCTGAATGCTAGGAAGGCACCTGTTCCACAGCAGTGTTGGAGAGTCTGTGACCCGCTGGTAGCTGGAGCACATGTAGAAATCACTGTGAAAGGACAGCCACGTTGTAGGGCTGGGAGTAGGGGCAGGGCCTGGAGCCAGCACTTGGAGAATCTTGTCCTTTGATCATACCCATGGTCTACCCTGTCCTTTGGGACCCATTCTGTCTCTAGGCGTTTTGACCCGCTCCCAGGTCACTATTTGGAAATGCTCTCTAAAGCACCTCCTGGTGAGGTTCCTAGCTATCTGCTCCTTCCTTGCCACAAGGTCCGCCCATAGCCCTGAGATTGGGCCCTGCACCTGCCATTGACTTTGAGATTTACTCCAGCTTTACCAATGAATCCATATGGACAGGCATACACAGCAAGTGCCTTTACCTGCTGCTCTCTGGCTCAGGACTCACAGAGAGCAGACACTGGTGCCAACAGAGTCCTGACTAGCCACCCTACCTGCTGGAGTCTCTAAAGGTAGTGCTGGGGAATTTATCACTCTGCCAGCCCTACAATGTCCCAGGGAAGTAAGGCTCAGGACACACAGAAGGGCACCAAACGGCATAGACCCAGGGATGGTTAATTTTAATCATCACCTTGACTGGGTTGAGAATAGCCTAAGTTATAGATGGAATACTCCTATGTGGTTTCTGTGAAGGTGTTTCCAGAGACACTTAGATCTCCAGGGTTCTGATCAAATGAATGACATAACCCCTTGATAGGTTCATAATGTGATGGCATTATTAGGAGAGAGTAAAAGCAGGTCTAGTAGGAAGAAGTTGCATCACTGGGCGGTGTCCTTGGGGGCTGTATCTTGCCCTGGTCCCTTTTCCCCTTTTCACTTCTTCCTGCTCATCAGAATATGAACTCTGTGCTCTGCCACACCCTCCTTTCCATGGTGGATTGGCATCTCTGAAACTATAAGCCGAAACAAATCCTTCCTCCCTCAGTTTTTTATGTTGGATACTTTGATCACAGCGAAAAAAGGTTAAGTAGTACAGACGTCCTCCAGGAGCCACAGGCTACTGGGACACTGGGGTAAATAACCTCCGAGTGTCTCTTCTCCACCCCCACCCAGTTCCTTGACCCCCAGACAATAAAGTATTTACTGTGTATGTGTGCATGACTGGGAGGGGAGGGGAGCACATGTGCCACAGCACACGTGTGGTCAGAGGACAACTTTTTCAGACTCCTTTTTTGGGTTCCAAAGATTGAACTCAGATGGACAGACATACACAATAAGTGCTTTTACCTACTAAGTCATCTTGTTGGTCCTAGACAACAAAGTCTGATGAAGGCAGTTTCAGCCTCATTGAGATTGAATCCATATATGTGAAAGGAGAAGGGAGACAATTTGTGGGGAGGAAGGGGGCTAAAGGGAGGAGGGAGAGGAAACAGAAGAGGTAACCAGAAGAACACCAAACCATCACATTTTTACTCAGTGGAAGCTCGATTTTTGGGAGTCTTTCTGTTGTTGTTGTTTGTTTTGTTTTGAATCAGGCTCTCCCTATAGCCTCAGCTGACCTGGAACTCACTATGTAGACCAAGTTGACCTTGAACTCACAGACATCTGCCTGCCTCTGCCTCCTGAGTGCCGGGACTAAAAGTGCTGGAATCTAGATTTTTAAATACATAAATATATGACATGGAAGCAGAAAGGGCATTGTTTGAAGGTAGAAAGGAGACCAGTGGACTGGGGACGAGAGAAGACAACAGGTGTGGATAGGACAAAGAACAGTACAAACAGACATAAAACGTCGGTAAATCTTGTTGTTTTGCATATTAACTAAAAAATTAATTTAAAAATGAAGAAAAACCAGGCATGGTGGTGCATGCCTTAATCCCAGGCAGATCTCTGTGAGTTGGAGACCAGCCTGGTCTACATACTGAGTTCCAGGTCAGTTGGGCTACAGGGAGTTTCTGTTTAAAATAAAACAAAATCCCCAAAACCCAACCAACCAATCAACCAAACAAACAAAAGAACAAAAGATTTAATCCAGAGCATCAGGCGGGCATCTCACCACAGCACTATTCACAACAGCAAAACGTGGTGTTCATCAATGCACGAATAGATAAAAAAAATGTGGTAAAGATGTATAACTGAATACTATTCAGCCATAAAAGCATGAAATCTTGTCATCTGCAGCAACATAGATCAGACTGGAGGACATTGTGACAAATGAAATAAATCAGGCACAGAATAATACCAAGGGCTGCTCATTGGTGAAGCACTTGTCTAGCATGTACAAGGGCTTAGGTTCTATCCCACTGCAACAAAACGAAAGAAACTCCACCCAAAAGAAGCCTCAACAAAAACCAAGCACCAAATGTGTTTGTATGTGGAAGCTAGAACAGTTGATCTCAAAGTAGAGAACAGAATAGTGGGGGCCAGAGGCTGGGAGCAGAGGAGGAGGAGGGTGGTGGGCAGAATGCCGAATGGTAGGGGAATGCATGTAGACAGAGTGATTTCTAAGGTGCCATAGCAATGAAGAAAGCATAGGTGCCACTGATTTATTGTATGTTTCAAAATAGTTAACGGAGAGCATTTTGAATATCCCCAGCACAAAGAAATAATGGTTGTTTAAGGCCACAGATCTGCCATTTATCCTAATGTGATCACTGCACTTTGCACATGTGTCTTGAAATACTGCACTACACTTCATACATATGTACGACTAGGCCAGTTAACAATTGGGCCTGCTGCTCTTCCAGAGGACGTGAGTTCAGTTCCCAGCACCCATAAGTGGCTCACAATCGACTGTAACTCTACCTCTAGGGGATCCAACTCCCACTTCTGACCTCAGAGGGCACCTGCACAGATATAGTACACACACACACACACACACACACACACACACACACACACAAATAAATCTTTGAAAACTGGGCATAGTGGTGAACATCTCAGCACTCACAATGCAGAGGTAAGTGGACCTCTGTGAGATAGAAGCCAGCCTGATCTAGATAGAGAATTCCAGGCCATCTGGGGTTACAGCAGATCCTATAACAAAAAGACAGAAAAAAAATCTTTCATTAAAAACAATTTGTCTCAGGGTTGAAGAGATGGCTCAGAGATTAAGAGTATAAGTTGTTCTTGCAGAGGACCGATGTTCAGCTCCCAGCACCCACACAGCAGCTAATAACCAGCTGTAACTCCAGTTCCATGGGCATTGCAGGACACAGGTGCATCTACCTACATGTAGGCAGTACACTCATACACATAAAATAAAAATAATAAACAAAATAAAAACTTAAAAAATCTACCTCTCTATAAGGGAATCTATTGATAATCTGTACCATATATACATACACACACATATGTATACATGTATAATTCTATGGAGTGTGGTGGCATATACCTATTATCTCAGAACTGGGAAGACTGAGTCTAGCATGGGATACGAAATGAATCACTCAAAAAGAAAGAAATAGGAAAAAGTAAAAGAAAGAAGATAAAGAGAAAAATAAAATCAATTTAAAAGATCCGGTGAAGGAAGGCTAGGGCAGCAGAACCTACCGCTAGGGGGCACCCTAAGCCTGGGCTCAGGGAAAAAGCCCAGGCTCTTCACGCTTCAACAACATCCGTTGAAGGAGGATGCTCCTGGCCCATTCCAATGGCGTAGACCTCAGATACGCTCGTGGGCCTTTCGGGGGCGCCACTGGCTTGAGAGTCGTCACTGTAGTCCTGGAAGAAGTCCTGGGTGGAAGACAGAGGCCACAAAAGGGGCAGCCAGCTCTTCTGGGCTCATATGAGCCAAGAACTGCTCAGGCTCCCTGGTTGCTGCATCTTAACAACTTTGATGGATGTCCCAGATAGACAGTGCTTGGACACTGTGGTCCTCAAACAGCCCTTGAACCCAGGGAGCTCCTTGTCTCTCGGTGGGCGCGGGGCTGGCGCAGCAGGAAGTAGAGGGGGTGCCTGGTGGCAGGAGAGGTGGTCATGGGCGCGCGAGGCAAGACGTTGGTGTCGCTGCTGCTGCTGGTGATGGTGGCCGTCACACAGTCACCGTCGTTGCAGGGGGAATTCGAGAAACCGAGTGAGCTTTCCTGGGGGTGCTACCGTGGGACTGGGGGTGATCGGTGAATGGGGAGGTGGAGGTGAAGTGGAGCTCACTTTCTTGCTTCCACCCAGCACTGCAGGAAGTGGACCTGTTGTCAGGTAAGGTGCTCAGGACGGGCTTCTTGCCTGGTGGGCCTGCTTCAACTCCTCTTCTCCTTAGCCCCAGGATGGAGAACTCATCAGTGTTTGATAGTAACGGGCCCATCGGGTAGGGTCAGATGCAGGAGGATCACGTGGGGCGGGTCCCAGTGGGAGCCCCTGGAAGCCCTTCCCCTCCACACGCCCTGGGGCCACAAGGGATGGGGTAAGCTGGTCTTAGCCCAGCCACAGCTGGGTCTGATTCTCCTCACAGGGCCCTGTGGCCAGCGGACCATTCCATCACGTGTGGTGGGTGGTGATGACGCAGAGCTTGGGCGCTGGCCGTGGCAAGGGAGCCTACGCGTATGGGGCAGCCACATGTGTGGAGGGACCTTGCTTAACCGCCGCTGGGTACTTACAGCTGCCCACTGCTTCCAAAAGTGAGTGTGGTGGAGCAAGGGTGGTGGAGGGGCAGGGAGGTAAGTGACTTCAGCCTTGAGTCCTGCACCAATGTGAGCATTTAAAGCAGATAAAGGGACGTGTTGAACTGAGCTTCGGGGGTGGGTGTGGCTGTGGTTAATTAGATCCACAAGGTTTTATATTGATGCCCACAGGAGCCCTTTCAGATCTTCTAGAATGTTCTTTCTGGATACTCCCATCCCCCTTTGAGTGTATTGCCTGCTCTCCCTCCTTCCTTAAATCTTTCCCAAATAGCCCTATATTGGTCCCCACATCTGCTCGGTCTTTTGGGGGGCTGCACAAGGGTTCCCTTGGGGTCAGCTTGTGTCTTTGGGACATCTCAAACAGGTGACAAGACTCTTCTGCTCTTCCCCTCATAGTGTCCAGGAACAAGGACTATGTGTGGCCTGTCTGGGTTAGGTGATTCCTGCAGGGGCCCTTTGGCCCGTAAGTACTTGGAAATGCTGTTAAGGATGCACAAGTAGCAGCAGTCCTACAGTCTCACCTCAGAGAGGAGCCTAGGTGGGCTGACTGCTCTCTCCTCCCCTGGCAGGTATAATGATCCTTATGAATGGACAGTCCAGTTTGGTGAACTGAGTTCCACACCATCTCTCTGGAACTTGCAGGCCTACTCCAACCGTTACCAAGTGGAAGACATCTTTCTGAGCCCCAAGTACTTGAACATGTATCCCTATGACATCGCCCTGCTGAGGCTGTCCTCTTCTGTCACCTACAGTAACTACATCCAACCCATCTGCCTCCTGAACAACACATTCAAGTTTGAGAACCGAACTGACTGCTGGGTGACTGGCTGGGGGGACATCGGAGAGGATGAGAGTGAGGCTGGAAGCAGATGGGCCTGGGGGAGGGGCACTATCTTTGTTTCCTGTTCTTCTACACCAGTTCCAGAAGCCTCTCCCTGAACTCTGAGACCTCACTGGGTCCCTCTGCTCACTTGTCAGCATTTTTTTCATCCATTTTTCTTCCACTTGTAGGAGGGCAGGAACCCAGATTCCTTCCCTTCCAGACAGGGATTGAGATCTGTGCACCCTGAAACTGGGGGACAGTTTCTCTTTTCCATGTGCTAGCTGGGACACTTTGGCCAAGGCACTTCATCAGACTGTGCCTCGGTTTCCTCATCTGTCAAATAGAATAATGAAAGCTCTGGCTTCCTAGGGTGGTTCTGAGGTTTAAGATCTAAGAAGAGTGCTCAGCACACAGGAAGTGCCATGTACATTTTAGCTCTTTTTGTCCTCTGTGAAGTCAGGCAGTACTTGAAATCTGGGCTTGGAATTCTAACAGATGTGGGACTGTATCAGGCACTGACATTTCCCTAGTGCATATTTATTTATTTATTTATTGGTCTTTTTGAGGCAGAGTCTCCCTGTAGCTACAGCCAGCCTGGAACTTGCTAGGTAGACCAGGTTGGCCTTGAACTCACAGAGATCTGCCTCCTGAGTACTGGAATTAAAGGCATGCACCACCATGCCCAGCTTTTATTTATTTCTTATTTTTGTTTTATGTATATGAGTGTATTGCCTGCATGTAGGTAGGTAGGTGCACCTGTGATGTGCAGTGCCTGAGGAGGTCAGAAGAGGGCATTGGATCCCCTTGACTGGAGTTATGGACAGTTGTTAGCCACCATGTGGGTGCTGGGAATTGAACCCAGGTCCTTTTTGAGAGCATCCAGTGCTCTTAACCACTGAGTCATCTCTCCAGCCCTTTTCCTGGTGCATTTTGAGAATGGGCTTCTTCTTCTCCACCTGTTTCCTATCAGGATGTGGATCCTGATGCTGCTATATCCTGGGGTGTCAAAGGGCTCTTGGCTCAGGTGCTCGAAAAGTCCAGGAGGAAGGGCATCACTGGGCTGCTGCCCCTGGTCCAGCACCTGGATGCTGTAGCAAGACTTGGCCTGCCACATCCACCCCAGTTCTCGGCTACCACAGCTCCTTCTCCTGTGTATATTTTGGCTACTAGCTTAGACAGGGGCTTCGTGTGTATTCTATAGTCAGGGAAATCAAGTCTCAGGAGCACTTAATGTCCTGTCCATCCATTGGGGTCTTTTGTGATAGTGTTGATCACCCATTATGTTATTTTGGGGGGTTGCAGCTGGTAGCCATTAAGAATGATGTCTTGGGGGCTGGAGAGATGGGTCAGCGGATAAGAGGCTGCTCTTGCAGAGGACCCAGGTGTAATTCTCAGCATCCACATGGTAGTTAGCAATGATCTGTAACTCCAGTTCCAGGGGATCTGATGCCCTCCTATGACATCCAGGAGCATTGCATGACATGTGTGCACTTACATACATGTAGGCAATACACTCATGAAATAAAAATAATAAAATATTTAAGAAGAGTGGGTGCCCCACAACACTCCATAGCTCATGTGGTTTCTCTGTCTCCCATTCCTTCACAGGTCTCCCATCTCCCTACACTCTCCAGGAAGTGCAAGTGGCCATCATAAATAACACTATGTGTAACCACCTATTTCAAAAGTCAGACTTCCGCAGAAACATCTGGGGAGACATGGTTTGTGCTGGCGAGCCTGCAGGTGGCAAGGATGCCTGCTTTGTAAGTGTCACCCCACCATGATCTTCTGGGCCCAGCACCCCACCACTCCTAGTCCCAAATTCCACCTAAATGAGATGTCACATGATCCCTTATTTGCTCAGGCCAACCCCAGAAAATAGAGACTGTGGCCCTACTTTGCAGATGAAGAAACTGAGACTTGACTGCTGTCAGAGGAGGAATAAAGATCCTTACCTAGTCTGCCAGCTCTATAGTACCCCCTGCTTCCCTGGCCTCTCCCCGAACCCCACCCATCCCTCCTCTGGCCAGGCTCACCCATGCTGCTCCTCAGGGTGATTCAGGAGGACCCTTGGTCTGCGACCAGGATACGGTGTGGTATCAGGTTGGAGTTGTGAGCTGGGGAGTGGGCTGCGGCCGGCCTAACCGGCCTGGTGTCTACACCAACGTCAGTCAGCACTACAACTGGATTCGGTTGACCATGATCCGCAATAGTGTGTCCAGGCCTGAACCAGCCTCGCTTCTGCTGCTGCTGCTCTCTGCTCTAGGCTTTCTGGCTACTGAGGCCTGCCTGAGTCCACCTGACCTGTAAAAGTGGTCAGCTCATCTGTGGAGTCAGGCTTTGTTTCTTTTATATCTTGTTTCCTAATAAACATGTTGGAACTAATCTTTTCGTAGCTTTCTTTAAACCCAGAGGGCCTCATTGTTTTCACTCAGCCTAAGACCTATATCTGACCCCCTAAACTTTGCCCATCTGTGTTAAGCAAATGTTGGTTGCAAAGAGTAGCATCCTCTCTATTTAGATCAACCAAAAACGTGATTTATGGCTGGGTGTGGTGGCACTCACTTGTAATCCCAGCACTTGGGAGGCTGAGTTAGAAGGATTGTGAGTTTGAGGTTGGCCTACATGACACAGCAAGAACCTGTCTTTTAAAAAGGAGGGATGCTGGAGAAATGGCTCAGCAGTTGAGAGCACTGGCTGCTCTTACAGAGGACCTGGGTTCAAATCTCAATGTCCACATAGCAGCTAACAACCGTTCATAACTCCAGGTCTAGAGGATCTGATGCCCTCTTCTGAGCTCCATGGGCATTGCATGGCATGGGTACAGTTATATACATACATACATACATATACATAAAATAAAAACAATAAATAAAAAAGGAAAGGAAGGATGGACAATTTGTGAAAAGACAGTTTATGAAAGAGTGGTCATACATAGCTCTTGGGTGTCAGGTATGGTCAAGGGAAGTCTTTGGGGTGTAGATGTCAGGTGGTTCCCAGTATAACATGTCACATAAGTGCCAGACACACTTGGCCTCACTATAGTCCCTCAAAGGTAAGACTTGGCTGTGGTATGTAATTTACTTAGAAGGTAACTCCAGGAAGTACAGGTAAGGAAGTGGGGAAACTGAGGTAGAGAAGGACGTTTTCAGAATAAGTAGGTTATAATTATGTACAGCTGAGGTACAGTGCTGTCCAGGCCTCAGCATTAAGCACTGATGACAAGAACACCAAGCATTCCTTCCAGATATCCACCTCTCCCATGGGTGCAGAGTGGTCCTGGGGATCTGGGATGCTTTAGTGCTGAACTGATCCCAGGTGAGGCTGTCAGACCCCTCAAGAACTGCAGTACCATCAGTGGTCAGATGCAATGGCAAGGTGGCAGGCACCTGGTCTGCCCATCAACAAGGCCTCTAAGGCCACCTAAGTGTAATCAAGGGACTTATCTATTTAGGAAGCATTGGGAGGTCTCTGGACTTTTAAAGCGGATGTACATCTATCTTGCAAGATTCCAAAAGCTGTGAGCATGAAAGACAGGAGACTCTCTGGCCAGCCTCTTTCCCTGTCCCACCCACAGCCCTGCTGCATGGGAAACATCCTTTCTAAAGTACAGACCCCTGTCACCTGGGAGCCTGAGAGAAGGCTGTGGAAGGGTCTGAGCCCCTCACACGGGCAGGCAGTGACTACTAAGGACGTACGATCCTCTCTACTGTAGCTCACTTCCTTCTCCTCTCTCCCAAACTGCTACGGAGAGATTAGAAATCATTCGGGAGGAGCTGGGGCTGGGGAGCTGGCTCAGCAGTTAAGAGCACTGGCTGCTCTTGCAGAGGACCCGGGTTCAGTTCCCAGCACCCACATGTGGGTAACTCTAGTTCCAGGGAATCCAACTCCCTCTTCTGATCTCCAGACTTTGCATGACATGGGTGCACTTACATACATGTCGGCAATACACTCATACACACAGAATAAAAATAATAAAAAGTTTTTAAAGTAATCATTTGGGAGAAAGTGCTACCAGCTCTTGTTACCCCTCCTGACGCCTCTTTCTCCCCTCCCCACTCTAATCGCTGCTCCTGCTGCTACAGGGACAGGCTAGTTTGCTCGGTTTTCAAGGCAGCCGGGAGACCCCGGTGTCGTGAGATTTAACTTAAAAAAATAAAGGCTTCTTTCAAGTGTTTTTTTCTTAATTAAAAAAGTTATGTGTATGAGTGTTTTGTCTGCATGTATGTAAGTGCACCATGTGCTTGCAGTGCCCACCAGAGGCCAGAAAAGGATGTTGGATCCCCTGGAACTGGAGTTTCTGATGGTTGTGAGCTTCCATGTGGGTGCTGGGAACTGAACCCAGGTCCTCTGCAAGAGCAGCCAGTGCTCTTAACTGCTGAGCCATCTCTCTATCCCTTAGTTTTGATTATCATTTGCCATATTAAGGAAAAGAAGGAGCAAGGATGGTGACTGACAGCAGTGCTGGAGACCAGTTGCAGTAGGAATGAGAAGCCTCTGAAGAACTCAGGCCGGAACTTCAGAAAGAAAAGGGGCGGAGGACAGCACAAGCGGAGAGAGAGCGAGAGAGGCCGAAGGATAGAGGGCTGTGAAGAGCCAGGAAAATCTACACAGGGCCTGGTCACTGGAAGCGCTCCAGAGAGTTGCCAAGCAGGAAGGGTCAAAGGTCTCTGATAACCTAAGCCTGAGAAATGTAACACTTGTCACCATCAAGGACTGAGACCTGTACATGGACTACGATGCTTAAAGGTGCCACCTAAGTCAGTCCGGTGGCATGGGCCTGTAAACCCAGCTGAGGTAGGAGGACAGGAAATTCAAGGCCAACGTAGGCAACTTTGGGAGGCAACTTATATCAAAATAAAGTGTAATAGAGGGGTTGGAGACATGGCTTACTGGTTAAACCAGAGCACTGACTACTCTGGCAGAGGACCTAAGTTCAGTTCCCTGTGACCACATCAGGTGGCTCACAACCACCTGTAAATCCAGCTCCAGGAAATCCAGCACCCTCTTCTGGCATCTGTGGACACCCTCTCATGTGGATGGACACACACACACACACAATACACACACACACATTTTAAAAAGAAAAATAAGTATAAATAAAATGAAAAAGAAAAGCTGGGCATGTGGCTCAGTGATAGAATACTTGGATAGCATACTTTCTGCCCCGGGTTCAGTCCTCACTACTGAAAAATAATAAACAAACAAACAAACATAAATAATGCCACCTACTATTCCTGCCTGCTACCGCAGCCCAGTGCGATCAGAATCTGAGGGTTACAAAAGCTGTCAATGCCAGGGATGATAGTTACAGCTCAGAGTGCTACGCCTCCAAGCTGAGCATCTGAAGTCAAAGTCTGAGGTTTCTCTGAGTTTAGAGCTGTCCGGCTCTGGGTCCTCCAGCTCAGTCCCTAAGCTACGGGCATTCATCTAGAAACCCCAGCAATATAAGAGCTTCACCTCACCTACTCCTGGTTCTTTATCTGAGTGGAGCAAAGAACACCAGCCAGGACACTGGCCAAAAAAGGTCTGGAAATGAAACCAAGGGACAGTCTCAAGGCTCAGCATCATTGGTCCCTTGGCCAGATAGGGAGCCCTGGCCTTGCCCCACATCTCCCTCCTTCAAAGCTACAGAGCTGGCCTCTTTGCTCAGCCCCTCCCTCACTCCCAGTTTGGTGTGACCCCAAAGCCAAGCAGAAGTGCTAGGTGGAGTACTCTGACAGCAAAGGGCAGAGGTGGGTGGATCCAGTCTCCCGCAGAGACCAGCGCCAATAACAGTTCTGCATGGTTACCTTTCATGTTCCTGAGAGCACAGAAGGCCATTTTCCCTCAGCACATCCAGCACATCCAGCTTCTCCTCACCCTGGGGCTTTTTGCTTTCCTTTAGAGACCCAGTGTGGCTTCCCAGGCAGGCCCAATGGCATGGGAATGTGACTCCCAACCAGACATGTAGCCTTCTCTTGTGGCTGGGCTTTCAGGAGGTCTCAGGCTGCATAGAGCCCTCAGAGGATGGAGCACCTGCAAAGCCTCTGCCTTCTCCTGATGCCCCTGGACTGCTCTCATTTGTCTCTGCCAGTGGGAGCTGTATTTCAGCCAGGGTAGTGGGGTATGGATAAGTACATTCCCCCAAACACCTGCCCAAGTACAAGGCTATAGGGGACCAGACAGCTCTGTAGATCTGCCTTTAAGCTCCACGTTTTCTCCTGACAATCTTTCTCCTTACCCCATGCCATCCTACCTGAACCTAGGTATATGCTGTGATAATGGGGGGAGGGAGAGGCAGAGACGCAGAAGAGCTAGGGTGAATTTTGTACCCTGGAAGACTCCTAGAAGGAGAGCAAGAACAATGGTGAATAGGGCAGGCTCCATGATGCACCCATACTTGGAATTTTGGCTATTCTTGGAATTTCCAGGTGCTCAAGGAAGGAGGAAGCTGACTGCAGCTTTGATGTGGCTCCTGGACATGCCCTGAGGTGGGATTTAGCCCTCATATCTGCCCTACAGCTTTGGGAAGGGCCTAAGGCCTCCACCACTCTAGGGCATAGGGACCCCTGGCCTTCCCACATCCTGCATGCTTTGGGATCCTTGGCCAAACTCTTGGGGCCCCTGTCCTTCCTGTTCCTAGAATCACCGTGCTCCTAACCCCCACCTTTTCTTAGCACAGCCCCAGTGTATAGTGTGCCTGGCAGTGCACCAACCACAGGACATACTCCTCACCTGGCTCCTCAGGAATGTTCTGATCCCACCTCACAGCATCGGAACTGAGGCTCTGGGGTGGGGTATTTGATCAAGCCATACAGGAGCAAAACTGGGAAATTTCACTTCTGTTCTCTATTGCAGTGCCCAGGATTCCCTGGAGGTGGAAAAAGACAGGTGGACCTGAGCTGCAGTCCTCAGGGCCTGCTAGGGGGTGTCCTGGCCAGTCATGCTTCACTTGGCTTTCAGCCAGCATCATCAGGAAAAGCTAAAGTCCCTGCATGTTCATCACTTCTCACCAGGGGGCGCCCATGGGCCTGGCTCTTCCGATCTGGGAACTGCAAGGTTGTACAAGCTAAGGGAGGGTTGGCCAACATTGTCCTGGGGCAGAAGGGGTGAACGAACCCCTATTTCTCCTTCTCCAGAATTTTCTGTTCTTTTGGCTACCCACCATCTAGTTGCTAGACTACCTGCTTCCAAGGGAGCAGGATCTTGTTGATCCCCTGGGCACCCCAAATGCTCCATTGAAATTGAAATCATGCTCACTGACTACTGTACTGTGACTGCTTTTGCCTTATTTCCATCCTCAAATTAATCTCTGGCAAAGGAGGTGAGTGGGAAGGGCACTGTCCGAGTTTTGTCTGGACTTTCCTGATAGTGGAAAAGAGGTAGACAGTCTCCAGGAACATGCCAGAGAGAAGTGGTAGGTCACAACCCCCAAGTGACTCTCTGTGTGTGGAGAAGGATGAATGACACATGCTGTTGAGATGCTGGGAAGGGCTGGGACCAAGAAGTAGCTTTTCTAACTAGAATTGATGGGAAACAGGGAGCTGGAACCTAAGGGTGAGGTTGAGAGAGTGGAACCCATGATGGAAAAAAAATGGTGGCCTGTGACAAGGGCAAGTGTTTGAGGAGCCTCAGTAGCTCTTGAAGGGGTGAGTTAGGAGTGAGATAATCAGATACACTGACTAGATCAGGGCTTCTTAAACTGTATCTACTTGTGAGTCCTTTTCACTGGGGAATTTTATTTTATTTTGATTTTTAATATTTTGCTTTTATTTTATGTGCCTGAGTATGTTGTCTGCATGTATGTAAGTGCACTCATGCTGTGCAATCTCCATGGAGGTTAGAAGAGAGCATCGGATCCCCTGGAACTGGAGTTAAGGACGACTGTCATTCACATTGTGGGTGCTGGGAACCCAATCCAGGTCCTCTGCAAGAGCAGCTAGTGCTCTTAACTACTGAGCCATCTCTCTAGCCCCCTAGAAAGAAATTTTCAAAAAATGTGAATTATATATATGTGTGTATGTTCATATGAGTTCAGTTGCTCATAGATGCCAGAAGATGGTATCAGGTTTCCTAGAGCTGGAGTTATAGATGGTTGTAAGTTGCCTATTGTGGGTGCTGGGAATCAAACTCTGGTCCTCTGGAAGAGCAGTACATCCTCTTAACTACTGTGCCATCTCTCCAGTCCCTCACTGGAGAAATTTTTATGAGACTCTAGCATAGCTATCAAAATAGGTGTACAAATCAAATATTTACTGATAGTAAATTATAAAGAAATTTATTTTAAAATAATTCTTTGACTGGGCATGGTGACACATACTTTAAGCATTTGGGAGGCACAGGCAGGTGGATCTCTGTGAGACTGAGGCCAGTTTAGTCTACAGAGAGAGTTCTAGGGCAGTTGGAGTTACAGAAAGACCAATGAAATTAATAAATGCAAACAAACAAACAATCCCCCTACAATTCTCTGGTATATGTTTTACCATTTTAAAAAAGATTTATTTTATTTTTATTTATGTATATATGTATATGTCTGTGTGTATATGAACATGTGTGTGTGGATGCCTGGGGAGGCCAAAAGAGAGTGTCAGATCCTCTGGAGCTAGAGTTACAGGTAATTATGAGCAACTGATGTGAGCACTGGGAACCAAATTGTGGCCTTCTGAAAAAGCAGAAAGTCCTCTTAACCACTGAGCCATCCCTCCAGCCCCCTTTAAACACTTTAATTAAAAAATACTTGTTTGTTTTTATTCTATGTTATGAGTGTTTTGCCTGCATGTATGTAAGTGCACCCATGCATGCAATGCCTATAGAGGACAGAAGAGGCCATCATATCCCCTGAAATTGGGATATGGATGGTTGTTGGCTGCTATGTGGGTAATATGACCAGAACCCAGGTTCTCTGCAAGAGCAACCAGTGCTTTTAAACACTGAGCCATCTCCAGACCAGATCCCCTTTAACCATTTTTAAATAAAAGCAAATTTGCATAGTAATAAGATGGATGTTCTTGTCAATAATTCAAAGATATATCAATTTGAAGCTTACATGCTGAAGGAATGTAACTTTTTTCCTATAGTTAATAATAACTGCAGTGTCATGACATGCAATAGTCTGGAGTCTGAGCTGAGACGCCCCCTGTGGTGGACGGCATATGCAGGGCACAGAGCACATGTGTGTTCGGAACCAAGGCTACGGTGAAGTACAGATGCAGCATCACGAGTGAGCGCTGCTGGAGACACCTCGGGTTCATTATGAATTTGCTTTTCAATCATTTTTTGGTTGTTATACTTTAGAAATTTTTTACTGTTGCCATTGTTTAAACTCCTATGTTCAGTTATGCAACCCCATAACTTAAGCAGTTCGAACCGGATATTTGAATGTGTCCCTCGGTCTCCCACTTGCCTGCGAGTGACCCCGGATGATCAGGGATGCTGAGTTAAGTCTAGAGACTTTTTCTAAGCCCGAAGATGGGGACATCCCAGTGGAGTTGCATGGGGGATATGGGTGAAAAATGACCAGAAGGAAAATGTGAGATACTATGATTATATTCACAGTCCAGCATCTCCCCCTCTAAGCTGGTGGGGTGGCCTCGAAATAGCCCCTCTCATCCCATCCACAGATGAGCTTTCACCTAACACCAAGGACTCAAAGACAAGGGAGCACACCCTCCTGCAGTCAAGGGAGGAAGTGAGCCATCTCACCTCTAGTAAACCCCAGCTGTGATCTAAATGTGCTCTCTCATTTCGTTTTTATGATTTTCTTTTCTTTTTTTATTACTTTTTTATGTATATGAACATATTGCCTGTGTGTAAGTGCACCCATATCATACAATGGTGCAGAGGTCAGAAAAGGGCGTTGGATTCCCTGGAACTGGAGTTACAGACAGTTGTAAACTGTCATGTGAGTACTGGGATTTGAACCTAGGCCCTCTGCAAGAGCAGCCAGTGTTCTTAACCACTGAGCCATCCCTCCAACCCTGCTCCCCCATTTCATATGTTGAACTGCTAACTCCAAGAGCCTTTGAAGGTAGTTAGGTATGTGTGTGTGTGTGTGTGTGTGTGTGTGCCCAAGTGTGTGTATTCAGACACGCACGTGGCAGTTAGAGGACAACTTGCAAGAGTTGGTTCTCTCCTTCCATCATGTCAGTGAGTCCCAGGAATAGAACTCTAGTTTTCAGGCTTGGTGGCAAGCACCTTCACCCACTGAACCATCTTAGTGACTCACAAGTGGAATTTTAATTATGTAAATACTTAGACAATATGTGTGATTTGGTGTCTTGGTTTCCAATAAAGCGCTGAGTTTTCCTGGGGAAGAGTATAGCTAAGCTGCGAGAGGATTCTGGCGAAGGTGGCTGATGTTTCAGTAGTACAGAGACAGAGGGCTCCCCAGTCCTGCTTGCTTTTCTGTGTCTCCCCCTCGCAGCAGCAACTTGAGTCTATGTACAAGGTCAGCCTCTGTCCCTCCCTGCACAGATGTGCCTCTACTTTTGATCTTTCTTCTCCATCTCCCAGAAGTCTCCTCTGGTTCCTGTGGTCTCAGGGCTCAGCAGGGGACCTGTGGAGGAGCCAACTTCATGCTTGACCCCAAGAATCATACCCTGGACAGAATGTCCCAAGAACAGGGACAGAGACCTAGGGCTCCAGCCTCCAAGTGAGGCCAGAGGCTTCCTGCAGAGGGCCAGCCTGGTGCTATGGCTACAGCTCTGAGTGGGCTGCAGATAGAGACCCATTTGTCCACAGTGTCCAGAGGGGTCTTCCCTAGTTCCACACTGAGAGGGCAGGGAGACCACGGTCATGTGTCGTAACCACCTCTTGACACACAAGAACTCACCAGCGCAGGTCCCACCTCTGTTGGAGGAGAAGGCCTCATTGTTCCTTTTCCTGGCACATTGCAGAATGGGCTGTGCCCAACATAGCTGATAAATGCACAGTAAATCCTCCTTTGGGGGAGCTCTGATCCTGAGGGACAAAGGGCCTGTGTTGAGCTTCTCTGAATATGGGCTCAGGGCCAGCTCTTGGGCTCATGTGGCTGGGGGGTACAGAGAAAGACTCTTCTGGGATTAGAGCTCTCATCCATGCACATGGGGAGCAAGTATGTATGGGTGTGTGACTGTTCAGTGTGTAGGTGTGGCTGGGCGAGTGTACATGTACATTTCCATGTGTAGGAGTGTAAATGTGTGACCGCCATCACCACATGCCAGCATTATGAAAATGTGCTTTGTGTGTGCAACTGGGCAAGCCCCACAATCTACTCTGGTCAGGCTGGCAACTGTCTGTTCCATCAACCCCACCTTCCACCCAGGGGGTGCTTCCTGGAGTCTCAGCCCAGACAGACCCTCCTTCTGGCACTTGAAGTGGCAGAAAACCCACAAAAGTGCCCTTGGGCTGGGTTGGGACAGAACACAAGACCCCTTTGTGTCACCTTCTGGGCCCCTGTCTTCAAGAGCTGTGCCCGCCAACGGCTTAGGTCCTTCCGCCTCCACCTCCCTAGAGCTCCTCATGGGGCATCAGGAGGGGTTCTACCGCGCCGTCCCTAGCCGAGCCTCCACTGTGTCTGCAGAACAGAGGTGTAAGGAGGCTGGAGATGGGTGAGGTGGGTGCTCCCCTCTGCAGCACTCATTGGTGAGTCTCCCCAGGGAGACAGATCAATGCCCAGAACCAAGTGCAGATGTGGGAGCAGGAGAGCCTCCCTGCGGCCTCACTAAGGCTATTGAACAGAATCCCTGCCTCCTACTCTATCCAGCTAACCAGGGACAGTGCTACGATTGTTCTAGGGTAAGGGGTGGATAGGTACAGGGTCAGCAGATTGTGTGAAGGGCCAAGGAACACAACTATAGGCTTTGTGGGCCATAAGCAGCCACAGGCAGCAGGAAGTGCCCTGACACTTGACTGGAGGATGAGGTGTCAGGGTTACAGAAAATTTTCATTATTTTTTAAATATTTATTTTGAATGATGTGTACTGTCTGTCTACGTGTGGGAATGTTATGTGCAGGTACTCACGGACGTCAAAGAGGTGTCAGATGCCCTGGAACTGGGTTATGAGTGGTTGTGAGCCAACTGATGTGGGTGCTGAGAACCAAACTCAGGACCTTTGCGAGAGCAGTATGTGCTTTTAACCACTGAACCATCATCTCTCCAGCAATGAAAATTTTCGTGAATCACAAAATATTCTTCTTCTTTTGAACTTGATGATTGTAATATGTGAAAAGTATTCTTATCTCAGAAGCATATGGAGACCTAGTATGACCTGTGAATCACTAATTCTCCCCCACCCTCTGTGCATGTATTAATAGCTTCTGGCTCCTGGCTCAAGTAATTGCTTCTGCTGGTCCAGCAGCCCATCCCTTACTGCTATTCCTATGAGACCAGTGTCCCCAGTTCCTGAGAGAGCCAGTCCATGTACAAATAAGGCCGTTCTTTGCAACTGTGCCTCTTGTAAGCACGTGTGGGCATGGTGATACATTAATCGATTTGCAGCCAGTTCCCCAAGGTGAGGGGGTACAGGGCAGATCTGTGCTGCTTTTCATGGCTCCACAGGCTCCAGAGTGGCAGTTACTAGGGTGTTGACCCTCAGTCATCCCTCAGACACATATCTGTTATTTCAAGGCCTTTGCCTTTTCCAGAAAACAACCTTGACCTGCATGGTGTGGACTTAGGTGTTTGGTGCTTAGATGGAGAATCTTTGTGGTTCCTCACATCAGCATTGAGAGTAGATTCTGTGATTCTCCATATATAACAGGCAAAAGGGTCAAAGCACAGCAGACCGAAACTCTACCATCACTGCTCTAACGAGCAGGAAGCTAGGCTTTGTACCAAGTCTAGCTTCTATACCCTATGCTGATGATCATGACTTTGTACTATTCCCAAAGGTCAGAGACCCTTGAAGACAGCCTTAGAGCTTCTAGGAGCTGCTCTTACCCCAGGTTGGGTATCCAACAACCTTTATCTACTCTAACCTCATCCAGCCCCTCCCATTTTCCCCAGACCCCAGTTTTATTTCCAATGGGAGTTCTTTAAGTTCTTCAGAGTAATTGAATGAAGGCTGGGAATGATGGTGTAATACAAACAGGAGTCTATGTGTCCCTTTTATGAGTCCTCCAAGAAGGGGCTGAGGAGAAAAATAGGGAGAAAGGGACCTGTGGGCTGTGGATTCAACAAGGCGGACAGGAATATCTCCACCCAGATAAAGAAAGGAACCTTGGGGCTAAGGAACTAACAGGGAGATGGTTCAGGCAGTCAAGTGTTTGCCACAGGAGCATGAGGCTACAAGTTTGATCCCTAACACTTACATTAAAAAACTAGGTGTAGCAGGACACACCTGTAATCCCAGTGCTGGGAGGCAGAGACAGGGGATCCCTGAGCTTGCTGGCCAGCCAGTCTAACTGAATCAGTGAGTTTCAGGTCCAGTGAGAGGATGGCTCAAAAAAATAAGAAGGCATTTGATGTCTACCTTGGGCCTCTATATATTGTACACACATACATGTGCACACAAGTGCATGAACACTCCCCCCCACATACACAGTAACACACATACACGTGTGCGTGCGCACACACATGCACACACACGCACACAACCCTTTGCCTGGTCTCAGTCTCTGCTCCCTGTTGTGGCACAGCCTTACCTTGGGTGTGTTTCTATCCCATGACCTCTGGGTCCCTTACTATGGGGTCATCCTCAAGACACCTAAATCCAGGATAGGAGAGAGACCACAGACACCTCTGTGACAGGTTGAGCAACTATTATCTAGGTGACTCTTTGGTCCTTTATACAGGACACAAAGAACAAGACGGTCCTCTCTGTCTCTCTGGGGTTGGCAGAGAGCTTGAGGGCCTGGGAAGTATGTCAGACCTGGGAGCTGCCTAGGCAGAATGAGGCCCAGGGCCTGCTCTGTAGAGTTTCTGAGGATACCTGTTCTGTCCGTTGAAAGCTGCCTGGAAGGGCTGAGGAAGGGCTCTCAGAAAACCTCCCACCACTTCTAAAGTCAAGTTCTGTCCAGGTGCCCATGAGTGAGAACCCAGAGGTGACAGCAGAAATGAATGCCTGTCACTGTCCCCAGACTTGTTGATGTAGGCTACAGGGCCAAGTCAGCAAACACAGCTTGTCCGGGTACCTCCCCAGATGGCTTTGGGGACTCCCCCAGGAAGAGCCCCCACCAGCTCCTTCCTGTCCCTCTGATGGCCCGTGACGCCTTCCTTCTGGATGGGGGCCCAAGAGGCTCTAGAGGCATATAAGGGGTAGGCAAAAGGCACCCAGGAGAAGATACTTACTTCTGACTCCAAGACAGGTAAGGTGCTCACCTCCTGGGGGAAGCATGGCGAGGTCCAGCTGGTCTTTGTCTGGGAGTCATACAGTCTTCCCTCTTCTGCCCAGAGCTTCAGATGTGTCAACCAGAGGCCATGCTGCTGTTGCTGATCCTTTGCCTGCTGGGGACCCCTACTTTTGGGGCAACTAGTAAGTCAAGTCTGGGGTCTGTCCCTCTCCCTGGTGGGTACCCATCTTTCTCAATCCAGGAGACACGGGGACTTATCCCAGCCTTTGCCACCAACTAAATTTGGTCACAGGGCCATCCTTCCTGGCTTCAGTGTTGGGAAGGGATACCCTCCGTGCGGCTGAGGGTTTCCTCCTCCCTTGCTTTTATCCATGCAGGTTACTACGGGCAAACAGGCGGCACACACTTCTGCACTTCCACACCCAGTGGACAAGACTTACAGGGTGTTCGCATGCGTCTTCGTGGCCCTAGGATTTTAAGGTAAGTAGGATTGGAATCCTGAGCTCTATCGCTGTGTCCCAACTCATTCCATGGTTTCGGGATTTGGGAGGACAGTGCAGTTATAGAGTCTTCCTGCAGTATCCCCGTTTGACTCCTGTGGTCACAGAACCACCAGCCAACATCTTTGCACTTGTCCCTGTCCCCAGCTACCTTCTCTCCTGCTCAGTTTTACATTTCTTGACTCCACTTGTAAAGAAAGTCCTTCTGTCACCTCTTGGGTTGAGCAAAGGGGATTGGCAGTGTTTCTCCCTAGTCAAGTCAACCACAAAAGGCCTCTCAGTCCCAATGCCTGATAGGAAAATCAAGGGAATGTCTATTAGGTAAGAGTCCAACATGTGAGGGTCAGAGTGGACCACTGATTGAATTTTAGTTGTAAGAAGTGTTAGAAGCAGAAAACCCAATGGCCTGGGGTAGGTCTATGCTTTGTGCTTAGAGGATGCCAGCAAACAGTGAGGAGACAATGTGTGAACAGGGATGTGAAGGCTCTGGAACAGCCCCAAAGACTGAGGATACTGATGAGGCCAGTGGGTGGGGCTGGTGAACTCTCCTGGGGTTTCAAAGGTACCTGCTGTTCTGTTATCTGCTGTCTTAGTTGTGACCTAGGCTAATAAAGTCTGAGCCTGGCCAGGGACAACTCCCAAGTAACAGCAGCTACTCTTCCTGAAGATCTCAAAGAGCAGCTCCCCAAGTTCTGCTCTCCTCATGATGACCTTGGAGACTCCTTCCAGCACTCATGCCCACTGTGCAAGGAGGAAACTGATTCCCAGACAGGCAGAGTAATGAGCTTAAGATCACAGGAACAGAGTAGTTTCTCCAGGGTGTTCCACGAAGTCAAAGTAAAATGGGGAGGGGTACTGAGGACCCAGGAAGGTGGGTCGGCGTGGGTGTGGGTGAATGTTTAACGCTTCCCCTCTCTCCTAGTGTTCAGGTGAGACATGGTAACACCTGGGGTGAAATATATGGCATTCCAGGTGGGACAATCCAGGAATTCATCCTGAATGAGAATGAACACATCACTTGGATCTACGGCTCATACCTGGTCAACATCCAGCATTTAGTCATGTATACTGACTGGGCACGAAATTACATTTTTGGGAGCAGCACTAGGAATGAGTTCTCGGTCTTTCCTGAAAAATATGGCCAGGTGCTCAAGGGCTTCTGTGGCTTTTATGCACCTGGTGGCATAAAGTCCTTTGGCTTTATGTGGGGTGATATAGAGGGGAACTCAAGCAATACCACTGCGTGCACATAGAGGAGGCGTGGGTCCACCCCAAGCTGAGGTGGTCTGTGTGGGGTAACCCAGACAGGACTTCCATTCTGACTCCACTAATAAATACAACTTCTGCATGAACTATGTGTCCAAGTGAGATCCTTGGGTCTGAGGGACCTCTGTTAACCAAAATGAGGGGCAGACAGGGATAACTCCCGCAAGGATCTGGGGCCCGCTGCAAAGACCCAAGCAACAGTGTCTCCGGTGTCAGTTCAGAGGCCACCACTTCCCACTGAGCCCTGCACCAGGTACACACCCACATGGCCTTCACTGGCCACACTTTGTTACAGGTCTGTGAGGATGTAAGAGATCCCAGAGAAGCTACTCAATTGCTCAGCAAATATTTATCAAAGTTTTGTTCTTACCAGGTTCTGCTGGGCACTGGGGGATCAAAAAGGAGCCAGGAGCCAAGGGACTGTGGAGATGGTTCAGCGTGTAAAGTTCTTGCTGTGCAAGCATGAGAACATGAGTTTGTGTCCCCAATATCCGTGTAAAAACTCTGGGCATGATGGGGCAAGTCTGTTATTTAACCCCAGTGCATGGAAGATGGAGGGAGAAGTGGGGACAGCCTGAGCTTCCAAAGTCGTCGTTCAGCCGGTTCAGCCAAACGCTAAGCTTAGTTTTGGTAAAGATATCTTGTCTTACAAAACAGGGAGACTAGAGGAAGACAGCCAAGACCCACCTCCGGCTTCCACATGCACGAACGCTTTTGCATGTGTACTCCCTCATACACGTGTACATATACGCACACATATGCACACATACAAGAAGGGGCCAAGAGTCTAGCTAAGGGGCCAGCCGTCTACGGGAGTCAGCGCAGAGGTTCATGTAACTGTTGAGGTGTCTGCATTGCTAGGCACACATACAGGACAATGTATGGGGCATCTTCCCACAGGGGAGGCAGAATGAGAGGGCTTCAGGGAAATCTTCCTGGGGGAAGTAAGATCTGAGCTTAGTCTTTAAGAATGAAAGAGAATCAGTCAAATAGATAGAGGGAAGCTGGAGCTCCAGGCCCAGGATCAAACACAGCAAAGACAGAGGCAGAGAGAGCTGAGGATGGGCCTCCACCTGCACTCCTGCTCACATCCACCCCCGTCCCTGCTTACAAAATGAGGAAATTGAGGCACAGAGGGTAGAGAAACTTGTCCTGGGCCACACAGCAGTAATAGAAGCATTGCAGTCCAACTGGGAAGCCTGAGCCCTGAACCCAGACCAAGGCAAATATTCCACAGGCAGGAGATATGTATCGGTTGGTAGAGGGCTTCCTAGCATGCATGAAGCCTGGGTTCCGTCCTTGGCACCACATAAAACCAGGTGTGGTGACTCAGGCTTGTAACCCCACTTAGGACATGGAGGCAGGAAGATCAGATCAGGAAGTTCAGGCCATCACCTGTTATGTATTGAATTCAAGGACAGTCTGGGCTACATGAGACCTGGGCTCCAAAAAAGAAGATTTCACAAACAATCCTCATCTATCTTCACGAAACATACACTGGCAGCTCTCTCTTTTCAACTTTTAGTTACTTTGGTTTTGCAGCACTGGGAATTGAACCTGGGGCCTCGCCTGTGCTGGGCAGCCACTCTGCTGCTGGAGCTGCACCCCTCCTGGTTTCCATTTTATTGTTTTTTAGGTTTAAACATTTTTTTATCGATTCAAGAATTTCATACAGTATATTTAGATCATATTCACACCTCCTCCTCCTTCCCCACCTTCACCTTGTCACCTGCCCCCCCTGCCACCCTGACTTCATAGCCCCATCTGTCTTACATAACACATCTGAACTGGCGGGGGGCAGAGAAATTGAATCTCATTAGAATGTCAGTGGGCTGCAGTTATTACACATGGACGGGCTAAAGCAAGGGCCTGATCCCTTTCTTTTGTGTGTGGTTTTGGGTCTGAATATGTCCAGGTTTCTTGAAATGGAATTTTCACACGTTTTCTATTTCTCTTGTACACTGCTTAGGATGATCAATTAGGGCTTTCTTTTTTCCTCAGCAATCAAAACCCTTGTGTTTCCTCATCAAGTCAGTTATGTGCAGCTGGAGTGCATGCAGGTTACAGGTTGGCTGTTTCGGGGCCTCAATCGGTAGACTCGTCCCATTGCAGTTCAAATTGTTCTCCAACATGATGATTCTCCACAGGGTTTTACTGTGGATAGAAACAGAAGCTAGATCCTCACAGCAGGCTCCAGTTAGCTCACAGGCCTCCAACCCAGGATTCTCAAAGTGGCTGCTGGGAAAACTTTACAAAACAGGGTCACCCCAGTGTCAACTAGCTTATTTTCTGAAATCTGCAGACTTCTCAGGTTCCTATTGCTGCCGAGGACTGCAGCCAGCTGCTGGGTGATGATGGAGGCTGAGAAAACCATGGGTGCGCTGTGCAGTGGCCGCTTACGGACCAGCCTCCGGCAAGAGAAGTGTGTGGCACAGAGGGGTGGTCACCACGTCTGTGCCCACTGCCTGCCACCCTCACAAAGCTCAGGGGACGGGGGCTGGGCAGCTAGGTTAGGCCATGGAATGCTCCACCCAAAAGTGACATGGTTGGTCAGGTCCAGGTGCTTTCATTTTCTTTTTTTCAAAGCACCTAGAACATATTTTGAAAATATTTCATTTGTTATTTCTATTTTATCTGTATGAGTATATTGTCTGCATGTGTGTTGGTTCACCCATGTCACGCAATGCTTGACGAGGTCAGAAGAAGGAGTCAGATCACCTGGAACTGGAGTTACAGAGGTTGTTATACGCCATGTGGGAGCTGGGAATCGAACCTGGGTCCTCTGCAAAAGCAGAGTGCTCTTAGCTGCTGAGCCATCTCTACAGCCCCCAGGTGTTTTCCTTTTCATGCTCAAGGATCCACTTAGCTTTTGTGGTGTCCACTGTTTTCTTTCTCTATGGTCAGGAGGAACAGTGATGAGACGTCTTCTTACTGCGGTCATGTTTTAAGCTCATGTGCTGAGAGCCACCACTGCTACCGCCACTGTGCCGGGCCCACAACCGTGCTGCCACAGTCTTGGCTCTCTCTCCAGAGACCAGCTTTCTTACTTGCCAAGTCCTGATTTCAGGATTCTGAGATCAGTGCAGAAGTGCCGAAGGTCAAGAAAACGTTAATCCATGTGCATGGTCCAGCACGTGCATTCAGTCTCTTGTGGACAGGTGTGCTTGGCCCTGAGGCTGGCTGCCCAGGTGCACCTAATTCCACTGCCCTGTTTTTATTTTTATAATTAAAACAATTGCCCGGCATGGCTGTGCATGCCAGAGGCAGGTGGATCTCTGTGTGTTCAAGAGCAGCCTCGGGTCCACAGTGAGCTGTCTCAAAAATTTTTTAATTATTTTTATTGTGCATGCATGTGTATGTGTGTGTATGTGTGTGTGTGTATTCATATGTGTTAGATCCTTGGGACCCACTTGGTAGAAAGAGAGAACCAACTCTTGCAAGTTGTCCTCTGACCACCACAGTACACTGTGGCACATACCTGCTCCCACCCCAAATAAATGTAGAAAGTAAGAAAATACAATTGATATCTACTGGGAATTGGAAGTATTAATCAAAATTGGTATATTTGGGGCCCATTTAAGCAAATCTTTTGTAAAGTGTAGGTCAGTACCTGTGCAGGGGGAAAAGAAAGCCACCAGGTCTGCCGGGGACCTCCGCCGGATCTCGAAAGTCCACCTTATTGATGGCCAGCTCTGTCACTTGGTTTATCCCCTGTATCTGGTTGCTAAAAGGGTAATTCTTTTTTCTATGCTAAGCAGACTCCCCACCCTTCCTTGGAGCTGGTAGGTTCGGGGAGTGGCCTAATGCCTCCTGGAGTGACCAAGATGTTCAGGTCAAGAATGGGAGCATGCCGGGCAAGATGGGGCATACCTTAAGTCCCAGCACTGGGGAGGCAGAGGCAGGTGAATCTCTGTGAGATTGAGGCCAGTCCGTCCTAGGTAGCAAGTTCAGGCCAGCTGGGACTACAGGGGGCTCTGCCTCAAAAGAAGACCAAAGAAAGGAGCATGCTGACTTGACAATCACTGTCTCTAGCCAGGCCAGGTCTGTAATCCCAGCTACTGAGAGGCTGAAGCAGGAGGGTTGCAAGCTGGGTGGCCTGCCTGAGGGTAGAGTGCGCTGGTAAAGCACTGGCCGAGCACGCATAAGCCCTGGGTTCACTCTCCAGTCCTGTTAAATAAATAAATGAATATCTAAAAATCTAAAGATAATATAAGACAATTGACCATCTGCTCAGGCAACCTCTGCTTTGTGAGGGAGGACGGAGACCAGGAAAAGATGGAGATGGGAGCTGGAGAGATGGATCAATAGTTTAGAGCATGGGCTGCTAATGCAGGAACCCAGGTTTGGTTCCTGGCACCCACACCCCAGCCAACAACCATCTGTAACTCCAGTTCCGGGGGATGCCTCTTCCGGCTTAGGCAGGCATTGCACTCACATGGTACACTTACATGCATGTACACAAAATAGTCATACACATAAAATAAAAATAAATAAATGCATTTGTAAGAAGATGGAGGTCCAGAGGTGGCTGGAGAAGGACCAGAAGAGGTGAGAGGGCAGTGACCCCCTCTCAAACGTGGCTCTGTGGGATCTGACGGCTCGTCACTGCTGCCCTCTCCTGCTAAGCAGTTATGAACACTGGCTGCTCTTCCCAGCACATCTGGACCAGGCTGACCTCAGTCTCACAGAGATTTACCTGCTTCTGCCTCTTGAAGACTAGGATTGAGGACGAGCCCCATCACGCCCAACATTAAAATTTCCATTTGTAAAGGCTTATTACAGAAAGTCTTTCCCATTTCCTACGCCATTCCCACAGTGTGTGGTTCTTCAGGAACCATCCACCTTGTTCTGTTGTTGTTTGTTTTGAGACAGGGTCTTACTATGTAGTCCTCCAGTTTACAGAGATCTGCTTGCCTCTACTCTCTGAGTGCTAGAATCAAATGTGTGGGACACCATGCTTGACTTGGCCATGATTTTGAAGACTTAGGGCCTGTTTATTAGACTAGGCTGACTGTTCAGCCAGCCCCACGGAACCACCGATCTCTACCTCTTCAGTGCTAGGATTACAAACATACATGGCCATATCAAGCTTTGTACTTGGGTTCTAGGAATTGATCGAACTCAGGTCTTGCTTGTAAGTTAAGCACTTTACCTACTCAGCCATTTTCCCAGCCCCATTTAAACCATTTTAAGTGTATATTGCAGTATTGTGCAAACATCACTGATGCTAGAACGTTTTCATTACCCTGCATGGGGCTCTATACCCAGCAACCAGTCAACAACAAGCATTATCCTATATGTTCTATCTTATTTAGATTTTTAGATGCTTTTTGTGCACAGCTGTTTTCAGTTTTATTGAACCCAACATCTGGGGATGTAGCTCAGTTGATACAGTGCTTGTCTAGCATGTAGGAAGTCCTGGGTTTGATCTCTAGCATCACATAAAATCAGACATTGGGATACATGCCTGTAATTCCAGCACTGGGAGATGGAAGGTATGAGAACAGGAGATAGATACTGCTCAGGTAAGACTGGAACCTGAAAGCAGCACGTGCTGAGGCAAGGAAAGCAAGAAGAGATGCTGGATCCTCTTTCTTTGTTACCTCCCCAAAGAGCATCTCTGTTAAAGGCTACCTGTGACTGTGGGGAAGAAACCAAATAGAGGCACCTGGGCACCTGGTTGAGCCAAATGGAACCATCGGCTCATCACCTTCCACATACCTCGTAAGTCCCTTAAAAAGCAACTCAATGGTACGCTATGTCTTAGAACCCTTCTACTATAGAGTACTTTCTCTCTCTCTCTCTCTTCCTCCCCTTAGGGTTCAACCTATGAAACTGTAATAAACTTCTCTCAAACTCACCCTCGGGAGTCTGTGAATTTCATTCTTCAAATTCTCTGAAAGCCACTGGCTCAGGCAGCTTTGCTGTATCTTGAATTGTCTCGGACTCTGGCTCTCCAAGCTGAGAAAGGCTCTGTCATTCTCTAAGACACCATAATATTCCAATATTAGAGGCAGGAGAGGGGGCTGGAGAGATGGCACAGGACTTAAGAGCAGGGGTTGCTCTTATGGAGGGTCAGAGTTCAGTTCCCATCACATACATGGCAGCTAATAACCATCTGTAACCCCAGTTCCAGATGATCCAACACTGTCTTCTGCTCTCCATGGACGCTGCATGCACAAGTTCATTTACATACATACATTTACATCATACATATAAAATAAAAATAAATAAAAAATTTAAAAAGAGCAGGAGAATAAGAAGTTCAAGGCCATGCTTGGCTACACAAGGAGTTAGAGGTCAGTTTGGGCTACAAGAGACCCTGTCTCAAAAAAATCAACCAAACAAACAACAAATAAACAACCCCCCACAAAACCAAAAACCAGCTCTCCACGTTGTCTGTGTCCTTTCCAGTTTTGTCTAGTTTTCAGGAGCTCCATCACTTTCCTCTACAGAGTTCAATACTCAGCTGTATTTTCCTATTAACGGTTAGTCAACTTTATTGAGGTATAATTACATGCAATATAAAGCATGCACCTGCATTCACATGCACACATCATAAACACAGTCAATAATAATGAAATTTAAAAAAAAATTGTCTTTTTTGAGACAGGCTTTCTCTGTAGCCCCAGCTGGCCTGGTACTCAGCAGAGATCTGCCTGCCTCTGCTTCCCAAGGGCTGGCCAACAGCAAGTAAACTAACTGCCAAGGTCAGGGGAGGTCCCTAGCCAATCTCAATGGCTTCCTTCTCTCTCTGCAAAGCAAGGGTCACACATTTTGCAAAATGTTTTAAAATTTTTTAAATTCATTTTTATTTTATCAGTATGAGTTCAATGCCACTGAAGATCAGAAGAAGGTGTCAGATCCCTGGAACTGGAGTTATGGATGGTTGTTAGTTGTTATATGGATGCCAGGAACCAAACCCAGGTCCTCTGCAAGAGCAGCCAGAACACTTGACCACCGAGCCATCTCTCCAGCCACAGCTTATTTGATTTTAAATCCCAGTAACCTGGGGCTGGGGAACCCATGAACTGGTATGGAAAAAAATTTTCCTCTTTGTCTGTATCATCTTCTACTAGAAATTTCCATTGATATTAGTGTCATGTCACATAAGTCACAAATGACCCCTGTTAACAGACTCACCTGTTACAATTGCACAGGCCTCTTGAAGCTTACAATAATAGACTTCAAAACTATGGTTCTCATCAACTTGCCATTGGATGTGTGAATAATATCATGCCTCTGCTTCCCAAGTGCTGGGATCCCAAGAACCCACATGGTAGCTAACAATGGTCTGTAACTTCAGTTCCAGGATATCCAATGACCTCTTCTTACCTCCTAATTCACTGCAAGACATGGTTGCACCTACCTATCTGCAGGCAATTCACTCATACAAATAAAATAAAAATAGATTAATTTTTCCATTTATAGATCTATTTATTCTAATAAATAAATTAGAAAAAGAATTCTATTTGCATTTCAATATGAGTCAATTTTTAGTGATCTCATTTGTAATTTGACTAAATTTTTTACATCTCTCTGTTGGAATCCATGTGTTTCTGAGACAAGGTATGTCTGTGCTGATTTGGTGGTCTCTATGGGGAAGTTCTGCTGACAAGTCCCTATTAGCCTGAGAGTGCACTCTAATGATTCTTGTGTATTATTCTGTGACTATGCTTAACTTGCTGGACACTGGAAATCGGATGGGTGTAGCAACAGTCTCATTAAATCCTTACCTATCAAGGTCACCTGGACTCTGAAGAGAGGAAACAAATGGGTGATTCTCTCTGACTAGGATCTTAATGGAAGTGTTGGTTGGGGGTGCCTAGCCCCAAAACCTGTGGCCTTTGGAATCACATCAGAACATATCCCTTTAATTAATAGAAGGAACTGTAGCAACTGATCCAGGAGGAGCACATGATTGTTGGTCAATCTGTCTGGTGAACTACTCCATATCTCTTGGTGTTGTTGGGACTTTTCTGAGATGCATAAGAAGGGATATCCGGGGTCTGGAGAGATGGCTCAGCAGTTAAGAGCACTGACCACTCTTGCAGAGGACCTGGGTTCAATTCCCAGCACCCACAAGGCTAACAAGCATCTGTCACTCCAGTTGCAGGGGATCCCACACCATCTTCTGACCTTCATGGGCACTGCATGACATGGGCACACTGACCTACATGCAAACAATACACTCATACACATAAACTAAATATAATAATTAAAATATTTTTTAAAAGACAAAGGTGACACCCAGAGAAGGAAGTCCCATTAACAGCATACGCACTCACTCCAAACACACACTGTATTTGTTCTTGTTTCAGTTACCAAGATGAGTCTCTAACCTCAAACTTAAGCTACCTCTAAAACTCCTAAATAGATCACTGCTAGACCCGTAGAACTTCATTATTTTTAACTCATTTCATTCTAAAATTGTTATTCTTGGCATGCCTTTTTTTTTTTTTTTAGTGCATGGAATTTTTTCTTTTTTATTCCCCTTGAAAAACTGGTTATTCAAGATCTTTATCTAGTCAAGCCTAAACTGTAGATCTTGAAAAGCTGACGTTGGCCTTCCTGCTGGTCAATAGGCAAGACTCGACACCTTCAAATGTTCATGCTGGTTGCATGAAATTCTCCTAGACAGCACTACAAGGACAGACCAAAGTAAAGACAACACCCAATCCTAGCTTGGTGAGTCAATGAGTTTGGGGGCTTACAGCATGGGTGGAAATGTTACTTATAGGAGTGTGAGTGACCCCAAAACAGATGCATCCCTGAACAATCTCATGCCATCATAAATGATGACATCTGCAAAGCTGCATAGATTCAGTCCCTCTACAGTTAACCTCCCACATTCTGCATGCTCAGCACCTCTGAGCCCATGAGACCAGGTGCAGCTGGGGCAGAATCACAGAGCTGGGAAGGAGCCACGAGAAGGAGGGCCTGAGATCTCAAGTGAGGGTCTGATGACCCTCACCAGTCCCCCTCTTAAAAAATTTTATTTAAGGCCGGGCGTGGTAGAGCAAGCCTTTAATTCCAAAATTTGGGAGGCAAAGGTAGGTGAATCTCTGTTAAGTTCGTGGCCAGCCTGGTTTACATAGCAGGTTCCAGGCCAGCTGGGGAGACAGGGAGAGCCTGACTCAAAAAGACCAAAAAAGAATTATTTAGGTGAGCTGGAGAGATGGCTCAGAGGTTAAGAACACTGGCTGCTCTTGCAGAAGACCTGGATTCAGTTTCCAACACCCAAATGGTAGCTAATAATCATCCATACCATAACTCCAGTTCCAGGGTATCAGATACCTTCTGGCCTCTGAGGGTTTGGGTGCACATGGTGCGCTTACATACATGAAGGCAAAACACTTGCATACGTAATAAAAAATTTTTGATTTAAAAAGCAGAACAAAAACATACTTCATAGACTTTTTTGTACCAGGCACTGAACATGTCTTGTATGTGAAAGTATACGTACAAACAGAAACACACACACACACATACAGAGCAAATGAATTTAATAAAAACCGTTAGGTACTCTTAAATTTCTTAAAACCTATTTAAATGGTATATTTGGGGACACTAGATAGGTTTTAATTAAATATTAAAATTCAATAAATAGGGCCGGTCATGGTAACACAGGCCTTTAATGCCAGCACTTGGGAGGCAGAAGTAGGCAGATCTCTGAGAGCAAGGCCAACCTGGTCTACACAGCAAGTTATAGGCCAGCTGAGGCATAGGGAGACCCTGACTCAAAAAATAAATGGGGCAAATAGGGACTGGGGAGACCCTTCAGTGGTAAGAGCTTGCAGAGGACCTGAGTTCAGTCCCCAGCACCTGCTAGGTTTGGAAAAAAGACCAAGACCATTAGACACCACTCTTAGGCAAGAAAGGGAGAAATTTATTGGTATGATGAGCTGCTGTGCTATGCTAATGGGGGAGAGAGGCCAGCAGATTCTAGTCACAGCAGGCTGGGTTTAGAGAGCTTCTTTTAGGTGGTGGGAAGTGAGTCAGTAGCAGGTGTCTAGGTGAGGAGAAAGTTTAGGTTTTAGTGTTTTCCACTTTTTCCTCAGACTGTGCTGGAAAATTTCAGTGCCATTGTTAAAAACAGGAGGTTACTGAGAAACTAGGGTGCTTAGTTTCTGTTTCCCGGAATGCTGCCTACCAGATTATGGTCACCATGCTGTTGGTCAGCAGTGACTCCTTCTTGGGACACAGTTCAGCCTAATAGCACTCATATCAAGCAGCATACAGCCACCTGTAACTCCAACTCCAGGGGATCTGATAGACTCTTCTGGCATCTGTGGGTACACACAGAAACATGCACATAATAATAAAATAAAATGCTATGAATATACCATTCTAAATTTTTGGTGGTGGTACAGGCCTGTAATCCTAGCACTTGGAAGGTTGAAGGAGGCTTTGAGTCTGAGGTAGGCCTGGGCTATATAGTGAGACTCTACCCTAAAATCAGTAATTAATGCATGGTGGCACATGCCTTTAATCCTAGCACTTAGGAAGCAGAGGCAGCCAGATCTCTGCGAGCTCTAGGGAAGCCTGGTCTCCATAACAAGTTCCATGTCACCTGGGTCTATAGGGAGATCCTGTCTCAAAAAAAAGTATATATATATATATATATATATATATATATATATATATAAAATCAGTAACTTAGCTGGCTATGGTAGCACACTCCTTTAATCCTGGCACTTGAGGGCAGAGGTGGATGGATCTCTGTGAGTTTGAGATTTGGTCTACACAGTGAGCTCTTATGGTCTAGCTTGGTTTCTGTTGCTGTAATAAACACTATGACCTAAAGCAACTTTTATTTCACCTTACAGGTTACTGTCAATCATCAAGGGAAGCCAAGGCAGGAACTGAAGTAGAAACCAAACTAGAACAGAAATTGGTACTGAGAATGGGATGTTGATGTGACCAATCTGACAATGCTGTTTTTAGGGAGGATTGTGCAATTGTTTGGAACTTGGGGCTGGAAAAGCCACTGAGTATTTGGAGTTTAACTGGCTGTTCTGCTGGAACTTGAAAGGTAAGACTATTTAGAGAAACGTACATCCCAACACTGAAGAGGCAGTGAGATTGAGGCCAGCATGATCTCCACAATGAATTCCAGGCCCGCTACAGGGAGACTGTCTCAAAAAATAAATAAATAAAGAAAGAAAGAAAGAATATCAAGAAATGCAAATGATAGAGGCCTGACATGAAGTTTAGAGGGAGTTTGTGGGGTGTGTGGGGCAGAGTGTTAGGGTTGCGGGGAGAAGGCTGCATCTCAAGCTGACAGCCAAACTTGACAGTGTGTAAGGATGTCCCATGTGGTGTTGACTTTAAAGGCATGAGCCTGGTGTGGTGTGGCATGCCTGTAATCCCAGCACTCAGGAGGCAGAGGCAGGCCTGGAAGTGTAAGATGAAATAAACCCTTTCTTGCACAACACAGGTGCACTTACATGCAGACAATACACTGTTGAGTTCCAAAAACCAGAACAGACGGGAATCAGATGCAAAAGCAAGAGGCAGGCATTTATTCCAGAACGCACTTGTACAAGTGGGTCATGCACCACGGGAAGTGCCGACCCCGAGTTACAGTTGGGAGGGCTTTTTATTCACAAAAACCACAAGGGGACTTTCCAGGGGGCTTTCTGGGTTTGTGACTGTTCCAGGATCTTGTGGTAAAGGGTGGGTACGGATGGTATCAGCAGTTTTGTGAGAACCAGGAACCTACAATTTTGCTAAGCCCACAGTTTTTTAAAAGAACAGAAGGCACATATTATGCAGGGTCTATAGTTTGGCAATCTGCGGGTGAATACAGACGGTTACTTTCACAAGAATAAGCAATACGGGTAATTGCAGGAACAAGCAGTTTTACAAGCTGGAGTGTGGGAAAACAAAGTTACAAGAATTATTTTGGGTTTACACAGTTTTAGATTTGTAATGAGGAAATAGGTCCTGGGCACATTTTGTTCTATAACTATTGCAAACTATTTTATTTTACTTCATTTCCCCCTTTTGATGTTGTACCCATATTAATCTTAATATGGTTTAGCAAGGAGTATCTTGTTGGGCTATAGGCTGGTACTGGTACTGACGAGCTATGACTAAGGCTTGGACCACTGACAGTTTTTCTTTAAAGAATTGTAACAGTCTGTTGACTATACAAGGACCTATGGTCAGGAGTAGGAAGATAACTATGAGGGGCCCCAGTAGGGTAGAGATAAGGGTTGTTAGCCAGGGTGAGGAATTATACCAAGACTGAAACCACCCTTGCTGATTGGTGATTTCTTGTTGTCGCTTATGGAGCCGCTCCCTTAGTTTACTCATGGAATCTTTTATGACCCCAGAGTGGTCTGTGTAAAAGCAACAGTCCTCCCCCAAGGCTGCACAAAGCCCCCCTTGTTTTAGTAGAATTAAATCCAACCCACGTCTGTTCTGCAGGACTACTTCCGAAAGGGAAGTCAAGGATTGTTCTAAGAGGGAGATAGATTTTTCTAACACCTGCAGGTCCTCATTCATGGCCGCTTGAAGTTGGTACATTCCCTGGGTTTGGATGTAACTTGAAGACCCTACCGCTACTCCTGAGATCCCGGCCCCTGTAGCTATTAAAATCCCAACAGTTAAGGCGGTAATGGGATCTCTCCTGTCTCTGACCAAAGGGCTCAGCTTAGTTATCATGCTACTGTCATCATAGTATTTAACTCGGGGTACCAGCTGCGTAAGGACACAGTAATTTTTACTTCCATTAAAAGCGGTACCATGTATACATGGCGTCAAGCCAGTGTTGCATGCCCACCAGGTATTATTGGGGGGGATTAGATAATAATTTCCCTCATTTATACTTTGGTTGTAAGTTTGATTGCAGAGAGCCAGATGGGTTAAGGGGACGTTCCCTATGCAAAAGCCTGAGCCCCCTACCTGAGGGAGGGTCAACTTGTGGGGGGTCGGTGTGGCGCATGTAAATGGTGGGCTGGTAACATTAGTGAAATTTCCTAGGAGGGCAATGGCTTCATAGAAGGGCGGGCGTGCTGTCAGACAAAGCCAGCAAGACTGGGTTCGGTCAGGCTGGGAGTCATTAAGGGCTAGAAAGGCCCCTTGTACCAATTGCAGGAGTCGTTCCTCTGTAGAGGAGTTGCTTTGGGTGTATATTAGGTTAGGTCCTACAGTTTTAGTTGGTAAGGGCTGTACTTTTAACTTAATTTTAAAAATGAGGCCCATATCCGAAGCTTGTGATCTGTATAGCCTTAGTCCCCATTGATAACCCCCCACCCAATCTGTTATTTGTTTCCCTTTGTCGGTGAAGGTAATATTGAGGGGGTTGCACCATTTTGCATTCGAGTACGACCCGCAGGTTCCAAAATCACCAGTACTCCCGCGAGGAGGCCGGTTGGATTGCTTGGTGTAATTAGCCCTGACCTGAATGTAATCCCAGCTGGAAACAGGTTTCCAATAAGCATCTCCGGTAGTTTCACATCCCCATGAGGCACAATAGTAGTCAGAGATTCCCCCACATTTGGGAGCTAGGTGTCGGGCCCGATGAAACCCTGGGCAGACATAAAAATCGAGAAAGGCTAGATTATGTCGCCCATATACACCTTGGCAGCCAAATGGAAATCCTTCATTGTCTAGGCTTGTTTTCTTCCATTGTCCTCCCGGGGCGGGGTCCGCCATAGTCATGCCCTCCATGCCCCAAGTGACGCCCACTGCTAGTTTACATAAATCTGGGTATAGCGTGGGCCACCAGGTATTGAGAGGGTGGTTGCCGCTGATGGCCCAAGCCACCTCCCCTCTCGCTGTTAGAACCTGCCACGTTAAATTCATTATGGTGTGGGGGGAGCCCTTGGGGTAGTTACCAGGTGCCAAACACAGCAGTAAAAACAGGATGATTAGCATTTGCACAGTCTTATCTTTAGGGGGTTCTGGGTCCGTTGGAGTTTCCATGTCGGTTGATCTCCTCCGGAACTGGTGGCGTCGTTTGGAGTCTCCCCTGGCTGCCTCCGGTCCGGTTTCACATGGCTGGTATGGATCCAAGCCGCGACTCCGTCCACCTTCACCCCGGTGGGTGTGGAGACCAGCACAGTGTATGGACCTTTCCACCGAGGCTCAAGGGTGCTGGAGTTGTGTCTCTTGACCCAGACCAGGTCCCCCGGCTGGTACCGCGGGGGCAGGGGGTCCCTCGTTTGAGGACGGATGATTTCGGCGAGAGGTTTCCAGACCTTCTCCTGGACTAGCTGAAGGGCCTGCAGGTGCAATCGTAGGGATGGGGAGAAGGCGTCAGGTACATTTACATTAGGAGGGTGTACCACCGGGGGGGGTGCTCCAAACAAAATTTCAAAGGGTGTGAGGTTAAAAGGACCTGGGGTATTTCTGGCTCGGTAAAGAGCCAGAGGGAGGAGGAGGACCCAGTCTCTAGAGCCAGTCTCCAGCTGCAATTTAGTTAAGGTCTCTTTAATTGTTCTGTTCATTTTTTCTACCTGTCCTGAACTTTGGGGCCTGTATGCACAATGTAATTTCCAATCTAGCCCCAGAGTCTTGGCCACCAACTGACTTACCCGGGAGGTGAAAGCCGGTCCATTGTCTGACCCGATTACCTGAGGGAGACCAAACCTGGGCAGGATCTCTTCCAGTAGTTTCTTTGCCACCACTGCCGCCGTCTCCCTCTTGGTGGGGAAGGCTTCAGGCCATCCTGAAAAGGTATCTACAAAGACTAGTAGATATCTATATCCATAACGTTCTGGTGTCACTTCAGTAAAATCTACCTCCCAGTGGAGGCCTGGTCTATGTCCTCTCATACGCGCCCCAGAGGTAGTTACCGCCCGCCCTGCATTAACCTGTATGCAGGGAACACAATTTTTGGTTATCTCTTTGATTAACTCTGCTTTGCGAGGGACGACATAGTCCAACTTCGAGTCCAACAAGAGACGTCCCATTTTATTGGCGCCTAGATGGGTCAGGCGATGGATGGTTTCGATGAGTAGGCGGGCTTGAGCCTGGGGCAATATTAGTTTATTTTCCAGTTTCCATAAGTTGGTGTCAGGGTCCAGCTCTGCGTTCATTTGCTTGAAGGTGTCCAAATCTTCCTTGGTGTAGACAAACTGGGGTGCTGCCGGGGCTAGGGCTTCTTCGGCGAATATTTCCGAGTCTACGCCTGGTGCTGAGGACGCAACCTGCTTAGCTACCTCATCGGCCCTTCGGTTGCCTCGTGCTTCCTGAGAGTCCCCTTTCTGGTGTCCTGGACAGTGGATGATGCTCAGTTTTCTGGGGAGGAATAATGCGGTCAGCAGGTCCTGAATCTGGCTCTGATGCTTAATTTCTTTTCCTTCGGATGTCAGAAAACTCCTTCTCCGGTAAATTTCTCCATGGATATGCGCAGTGGCGAAGGCATACCGACTGTCTGTATAGATGTTAGCTGTTTTTCCTTTTGTCATTTGTAGTGCCTTCGTCAGGGCTACCAGTTCAGCTTTCTGGGCTGAAGTTCCTGGGGGAAGCGGCTCAGCCCATACTATGTTCCCTTTTAAATCTACTACCGCCCCCCCCGCTCTGCGGACCCCATGAACCACTCGGCTGCTTCCATCTGTGAACCAAGTGACCTCGGCATCTTTCATTGGAGTGTCCTTTAAATCTGGACGGGTGCTGACTGTTTCAGCCAAGATCATTGGGCAGTCATGTGGGGTGTAGTCTTCGGACCCGTCTGGGAGGAGGGTACCTGGGTTTAGTTGCCGAGGATTTCCGAACTGCACCTTGTCAGAGTCCAAAAGTAAAGCCTGGTAGTGGGTTAGGCGGGCATTCGAGACCCATCGGTCTGGGGGTTGCCGTATGACAGTCTCTATCCGGTGGGGAGAAATAATGGTGGTGGGTTGGCCCAGAGTTAACTTCTTGGAGTCCTTGAGAAGGGAGGCAACAGCCGCCACCATCCTCAGGCAAGGGGGCCATCCAGCCGCCACATTGTCCAGTTTCTTGGAGAGGTATGCCACCGGCCTCTGCCAGGGCCCAATCGCCTGAGTCAGGACCCCCTTTGCCACTCCCTTTTTTTCATCTACATACAGATTAAAAGGCTTTTTTAAGTCCGGTAGGCCCAGCGCGGGTGCTGTTAACAGGGCTGTCTTAATCTGCTGGAAGGCCTCCTCCTGCCGGCGTCCCCAATTATAGGGCTGGTTGTCGCGTGTTAGCTGGTACAGGGGAGCCGCTATTTCGGCGAAGCTCGGGATCCAGAGGCGGCAGAACCCAGCGGTTCCCAGGAATTCCCGTATTTGCCTAGCACTCTTAGGAGTTGGGATGGAGGACACAGTCTGTTTTCTCCCCTCTGACAACCATCTTTGCCCCTCCTTTAGCACATATCCCAGATACTGAACCTGTGACTGGCATATCTGGGCCTTTTTTGCAGAGGCCCGGTACCCCAACTCTCCCAGTACCTTGAGCAAGTCCAGAGTGCCTCGGGTGCAATCCTTCTCTGTCTCTGCTGCTAGGAGGAGGTCGTCCACGTACTGGAGGAGACTCAGGTGTGGGTGCTCCAGGCGGAAGGGGGCTAGGTCCTGGTGGAGAGCCTCATCAAAAAGGGTCGGGCTGTTCTTAAAGCCCTGTGGAAGCCGCGTCCAGGTGAGCTGTCCTGAGGATCCTCTTTCGGGGTCCTTCCATTCAAAGGCAAAAAGGGGCTGGCTCTGTGGAGCCAGTCTGAGACTGAAGAAGGCATCTTTTAAATCCAAAACTGTGTACCAGACGTGGCGGGCAGGTAGGGTGCTTAACAAATTGTAGGGGTTAGGTACCGTAGGGTGGATGTCTTCTACTCTTTTATTTACCTCCCTCAAATCCTGCACTGGCCGGTAATCCCCGGTGCCGGATTTTCGGACGGGTAGTAAGGGGGTGTTCCACGGAGACTTGCAAGGGGTCAAAATTTGCAAGTCCAGTAGTCTCCTAATATGCTTTTTTATTCCTTTTTTAGCCTTTTTAGTTAAAGGATACTGCCTAACCGCAATAGGCTGTGAGGTTGGTTTTAAAGTTACAACGATCGGGGGCTGCTGGTGGGCCATCCCGGGGGGCCCTGTCTCGGCCCAGGCGTCAGGGACTAGATCCAGTCATACCTTCACCTCCTGGGCCTCTGTCGGGGTTTCAAACAGGCGGTGTTCGTCCTGTAGCCTTACGGTGAGGATCTGGACTGGCTTTCCTTGTTTATCGGTCAGGTGGGCCCCTTTCCGGTGGAACTGGATCCTCGCTCCCATCTTTGTCAGCAGATCTCTTCCGAGCAGAGGGTGAGGGCAGTCAGGGACAAACAAGAACCTATGGGTCACCGTTCCAGTGGCAAGCTGCACTTCCCTCTGGGTGGTCCATTGGTATGACCGCACCCCGGTAGCCCCCTGAACCCAACAGGATTTGTTGCTTAGGGGCCCATCGTTTTCATTGAGGACCGAATCTTGGGCCCCGGTATCCACCATGAATGTAACTGGTTGGCCCCCAATGTTTAGAGTTACCCTGGGCTCGGGTGGGGGCTCCCGGCCCCGACGCCCTCAGTCCTCAGTCAGTTGAAGAAGCTTAGAGGCAGGTTTCTTTCCCTTCGGCTTCTTCGGACAGTCACGGACCCAATGTCCTTCCTCCTTACAATAAGCACACTGATCTGGTCCCAATCTTGGCCTGGGTCTCGGACGGTCACCTCCCGGACGCTCTCTGTCTCCCTGTCTAGCGCCTATGGTTACGGCGGCCAAGACCCGACTTAACTCCTTAACCTTTCTGTTCTCTTTGGCTCGATTTTCCTCTCTTAGCTCCTTTCTGAGCCTATCTTCCCTCTCTTCAGGAGTTTCTCGTTTATTAAAAACTTTTTCAGTTTCTTTTAACAAATCTTGCAGGTTGAGGGTCTGTAGTCCCTCCAACCTTTGTAGCTTGGACCTAATGTCCTGGGCCGACTGTCCTATAAAGGACATGGCTAACATTGCTTGCACTTCTGGTTTTTCAGGATTAAACGGGGTGTACCTCTTATAAGCTTCAGTTAGTCTCTCTAAGAAGCTGACCGGGCTCTCCTCCTTACCTTGAAGTACTGTCCTTACCTGAGCCAAATTAGTGGGGCGCCTTCCAGCCGCCCTGAGACCTGCTAGGAGTACCTGGCGGTAGAGTCTGAGTCTATCTCGTCCTGGCTGGGTGTTATAATCCCATGGTGGCCGATCTAGAGGAAAGGCAGCCTCTATCTCATTAGGCAGAGTGGTGGGCACTCCATCCACTCCAGGAACATTCTTCCGGGCTTCCGTGAGGACTCTTTGTCTTTCCTCTGTGGTCAGCAAGATCTGTAAGAGCTGCTGACAATCATCCCACGTGGGCTGGTGGGTGAGGAGGATAGATTCGATTAGTCCAGTTAGGGCTACAGGGTCCTGAGAGAAGGGCGGGTTATGGGTCTTCCAATTATACAGGTCAGAGGTGGAAAAAGGCCAATATTGCATCCGAGTCCCGTCCGGCCCCTGAAGGGCCCTCAAAGGAAAAAGGGAAGATGTGGGAGTAGGGGAATCGGGTGTGGTCGTCGGGTCGGGTTGCCTGGAGCCGCGCAGGCGTCCCGCGATGGGGCTATTTACAGGGGACTGAGTGGCCACGGGGGGTTGGGGCGGGGGGGGAAGAGCATAAGGGGGAGGAGAATCATCCCCGTCCAAGAGGGAAATCAAGGGGGGGTCCTCCATAAGCACAGGCGGCCTGACCTTCGAGTCAGTGGAGGTCAAGACCGGGTATAGGGAAGAAGAGGGGGGAGGAGGGAGCGGCGCAGGGGCGGAAGGGGAGCTGGCAGCGGCAGTAGGAGCGATGGCGGGGGGCAAGGGAGGCGAAAGGCAATGGGGGGGTTTAAGCATCATTGTAGCGGGGATCCAGGAAGGGGGGTCCCGAGCCAGGTCCTCCCAGGTGACTATGTACGCAACCTGGTCCGGGTGGGTGATGGAGGGTCCCACCCCTAGGACTTGATGTCGGACCTGTGAAATAATAGAGAGATTAAAGGTTCCTTCTGGCGGCCAATTAACTTGAAAAGTGGGCCACTCGGAACGGCAGAAGACCTGCCATTTTTCTTTTTTTACTTTTAAACCCTGACTAGAAGCCCTCTTCTGCACCTCCTTCCAATGATCCAGGGTGAGGGACAGAGGGGTGGACTGTTCCTGTCCCATGATGACACTACTGGGCTATGAAGGAGGGAGAGAGGTTAAGTTAAGGCTCCCCTGCTGGGAATGAAGAGTAATAAAGTGCAGAGTCAGAGCGAAAATGATTGTTAGACACACTAAAAGGCCAATTAACGGAGCCCACTGGGACATGTAGACTCAGAATGCACAACAGACGAACAGACGGACAGACAAACAACGGCCGTGTCGAAAACGAAATCAGACAAAAACGAAACCAAACCAAATGCTCGCGAACCAGACCAGACCTGATCGCCCGAGGACGTCTCCTCCAGGCGGCGGGTGAGTGGGTAGACCCGTCAGTCCTCTTCCACCGTCACCCCTCAGGTAGCCTCCTGAATCCCTCCAATGAACTCAACCAGTCGCTCAGCCTTGAGGGGACTTTAACCCCTCCCTCGGGGATTCCACGTCCCGAGGTAGGTCGAGCAGGGATCCCGGGAGATCCCGGACGAGCCCCCAAAATGTTGAGTTCCAAAAACCAGAACAGACGGGAATCAGATGCAAAAGCAAGAGGCAGGCATTTATTCCAGAACGCACTTGTACAAGTGGGTCATGCACCACGGGAAGTGCCGACCCCGAGTTACAGTTGGGAGGGCTTTTTATTCACAAAAACCACAAGGGGACTTTCCAGGGGGCTTTCCGGGTTTGTGACTGTTCCAGGATCTTGTGGTAAAGGGTGGGTACGGATGGTATCAGCAGTTTTGTGAGAACCAGGAACCTACAATTTTGCTAAGCCCACAGTTTTTTAAAAGAACAGAAGGCACATATTATGCAGGGTCTATAGTTTGGCAATCTGCGGGTGAATACAGACGGTTACTTTCACAAGAATAAGCAATACGGGTAATTGCAGGAACAAGCAGTTTTACAAGCTGGAGTGTGGGAAAACAAAGTTACAAGAATTATTTTGGGTTTACACAGTTTTAGATTTGTAATGAGGAAATAGGTCCTGGGCACATTTTGTTCTATAACTATTGCAAACTATTTTATTTTACTTCAACACTCATACACATTAAGAAAGAGAGAGAGAGAGAGAGAGAGAGAGAGAGAGAGAGAGAGAGAGAAGGAAAGAAAGAAAGAAAATAAACCTTTTTTCTCTCCAAGTGGCTTTTGGTCATAGTGTTTAATGGAAGAGAAAAGCAGGTTAGAATACCCTGTTTCAACAAACAAATCCCAATAACTTAATTTTACTTCCGAAAGTAAATAAAGCCAAGTGGTTATGGAGAAATGGTTTTAATACACAGTTACCTGACACTAGCCAAAAGTCTTATAACTTTCATTCCTTCTATTACCAAAGGTTTTAGGGTCAGATCGTGGGCTCTGGGAGTCCCAACGAGCTGATTGACTGTTGTCCCCAATAGCCAATTAAAGAGACACACAATGGCAAGAAACGTGGAACTGACCGGCATAAGCTCCTGCTTAGAATTGAGGGGAAGAGGAGATGCTGGAAGGCTTCCTGGAGGGGGAACATCTGAGCTTAGTCATCAAGGATGAGGGAGAACAAGCCAAGTGGAGACAGAGGACAGCAGAATGAACACAGCAGAGGCCCAGTCAGAGAGAACTAAGGACAGGCCTCAGTTGCAGGACACAAACACTGAAATTTTTCTCTTCTTACTTTCACTTGTATAGACTGAATTTAGCTGGAATTTCTCTGTGTTTTTACTATTGGCTCACTCAGGGGCAAAACCCGCCCTCTGACCAATGATGGGCCAGAGAAGGCGGGCAGAGGAGAAAGGAAGAGGAAGATGGGGGAAGGGGACAGTGAACTCTAAGCGACACATCCCGGAAAGGCCACGTAGAAGCACTGGGAAAAGGAAAGTGCCATGGCCACCGCCGCGCTGGGAGAGACAGCTACTCGGTCCGGTCCGCAGCCTTCCAGATCCCCTAGGCCCAGGAATGGCCTGAGTGGACAACCTTGGAAATGGAACTCAGCCTGTTGCCCGAGGTCAGAAGTAACTGGAGTGCCCTCCCCACGGAGGCTACGTGCATCCGCGAGCAGGGGCTGCGGGGAGCCTGGGAGCCTAGGGCCGGGGCCCAGGAGGAGCCCCTGCAGGTGCAGATGTTGGTGGTAGTAGCACATATTCAAAGGAGAACTTTGTAAGTCGATCCCAAAGAAACCAGTTCACCTAATTAGTGGGCATATCCTCCGTTTGGATTAATGCCAGAGGGCCATATCAAACCCCGCCCACCAAGGCACAGAAATAAAAATGTCGTAACAACTTGTGTTTTTATAATTTGGGTGGCTGGAGAGATGGTTTAATGGTTAAGAGCGTGTCCTTAAAGAGGGCTAGAGCTCTGTTCCCAGCACCCACATCAGATGACTCATAACGAACTACCTGTAACTCCAGCTCCAGGAATAATTATATACCCAATGCCCTTCTGCTTCTGAGGGCACTTGGCACTCACTTGCACATACTTATCCACACACACACACATGTACACGTAATTTTAAGAGAAAAATCTTATTTTTGTAATTTTTTTCAGTACTGGGAATTGAACCTTTAGGGCCTTGTGTATGCTAGCCAAGTGAACTACCACTGAATTATATCTCCAGACTTGTTTTGTTTTGTTTGTTTGGGGAGGGGGATCATATAGCCCAAAGTAGCCTTCAAACTTGCTGAGGATAACCTTGAATTTCTCATCTTCTTGCCCCTTCTTCCTGAGTTCTGATATTACAGGTGTGCACCAACCTGCCCAACAGTCTCAGTCTTTTTCTTTTCTTTTACTTAAAAATTATTTTATGTGGGCTAGAGAGATGGCTCAATGGTTAAGAGCACTGACTGCTCCTACAGAGGGCCTGGGATCAATTCCCAACATCTACATGGCGGCTAACAACCATTTATAACTCCAGTTCCAGGAGAATTTGATGCCCTCTTCTGACTTCCTTGGGCCTTGAATGACACAGGTGCATTTACATGCATGCAGGCAATACATTCATACGTATAAAATAAAAATAATAAAATGTTTTTTAAAAAATAAAAATTATTCTCTATATAGAAGTGCATGTATGTATTTATATCACATGCATGTCTGGTGCCCACAGAGATCAGAAAGGGGGACCAGATGTTCTAGAGCTGGAGTTTCATACAACTGTGATCTCCCAAGCGAGTGTTATGAACCCAGGCCTTCTGTAAGAGCAGCAAGTACTCTTAACCGCTGAGCCTTCTCTCCAGCCCCTCTTTTCTTTCCTTTTTATTTTTTCTCCCTGTTTTTCTGTTTTGTTTCTTCTTTTACTTTAACTTTTAAAATTTTGAGGCAGGGTCTTGAACTTTTGATCCTCCTGTCTCAGTCTCCTGAGTATATAGCTTACAGGCCTGTGCCACTTGACTCAACTTATTGATTTTTAAATTACTTATTTTTATGTATGTGAATGTTTTACCTGAATGTATGTAAGTGCACACATGATGTGCAATGCCTGTGGTGGCCAGAAAAGGGTGTTGGATCTCCTGGAACTGGAGTTTCAGGTGGTCATTCACTATCTGGATACTGGGAACTGAACCCAAGTCCTCTGCAAGAGGAGCCAGAGCTCTTAACCAAGAGCCATCTCTCCAGCCCCAGATTATTTAGCACTAGTTGAGGATTCTGTTAACTTGAGGTCTATGGATAAGGGTTGGGAATCCATGAACTGGGATGGAAAAAAAATTATTCTTTGTCTGTATCATCTTCTACTAGAAATTTCCATTGATATTAGTGTCATGTCACACAAGTCACAAACGACCCCTATGAACAGACACACCTGTTAAAATTGCACAGGCCTTTTGAAATTTACACTAATAGACTTGAAAACTATGGTTCTCATCAACTTGCCATTGGACATGTGAATAATATGGTTGGGTAATTTTGAGGCCCATTTAGGAAAACATCTTGTGGGACTGGATCAGTGGTTACGAGCACTGGCTGCTCTTGCAGAGGACCTGGATTTGGTTCCTGGCACCTACATGGCAACTAACAACCACTCATAACTCCAGTTCCAGGGGATCTGACACCTTCTGATCTTCAATGGCATTTCACTAAAGTGTACTTACCTACCTGCAGGCAAAGCACTCAATGCCACTAAAATAAAAATGAACTTAAAAAGTTTTAAAACATTTTGTAAAATGTGTGTCCCTTGCTTTGCAGAGAGAGAGAAAAAAGCCATTGAGGTTGACTGGGGACTTCCCTGACCTTGGCAGTTTACTTGCTATTGGCCAGTTCAGTCCCTTAATTATTATCTGACTAGCTCACTGAGAAGGGAATTCAGTGTCAGTGTTTCTGCTAAGTGGGCTCTCCGCTCTTTCTTGTAGTTCAGACTGCCCTACATGGGATCCTCAAGGAAGGAAGGAAGGAATGAAGGAGGGAGGGAGGGAGGGAAGGAAGGAAGGAAAATAAAAGGAAGGAAATGCTAGGAATGTAGCTCTATGAGAACTGGAGGATCTGAGAGGAACAGAAGGCAAGGACACTGTCCAGTCCAGGTATATGGGGTCATTGCAGATGAGTCCCTGCCACCTTGATCAGCACATGCTGAGCTCCCCTTGCAGCCAAGTGCTGCTTTGAGGCAGGTGTTGTCTGGGTGCTGTCCTTGTCCTGGGCAACTTGGTCCCACCGGGTTGACTAAGGGTCTCTGTGCAAGCACCAAATCAGAGCATGGGTGGAAATCTAAAACGTTGGGAGGTAAAGGGAGCTTTGAAGGACTCCAAACTCACTCCCCTCGGTGACAAGAATTAAATAGGCTCACATAGGTGCAGAAACTTTATTTGACACAGAGATTCAGGGCCCTGTGGGCCTTGCCTCCTCCAGCCCAGGGTCACCTGGCATTCTGGCTTGGCCAGGTGGGCACACTTGCTGAGAGGAAGCAGTGCCCAGTGGGAAATGCAGGACTGGGCTCTGAGCTTGCTAGTGTTCCTACTTCTCTTCCTCTTCCTCCTCCTCCTCCTCTTCTTCCTCCTCCTCCTCCTCCTCTTCCTCCTCCTCCCCCTCCTCCTCTTCCTCCTCTTCCTCCTCCTCCTTCTTCTCCTCTTCTTCCTTCTCCTCTTTTTCCTTCTCCTCCTCCTCCTCTTCTTCCTCCTCCTCCTCTTCCTCCTCCTCCTCCTTGTCCTCCTCGTCCTCCTCATCCTCCTCCTCTTCATCTTCCCCCTCCTCCTCTTCCTCTTCCTTCTTCTTCTCTTCTTCTTTCTTCTTTTCTTCTTCCTCTTCCTCCTCCTTCTCCTCCTCCTCCTCTTCTTCCTTCTCATTGTCCTCCTTATCTGCTTCCTTACTGCCTTCATTGTTTTTTTCTGGGCATTCCGATGACTTATCTGAGCCACTTCCCCATTTGAATCCTATCCCTGTCATGCAGATTATTGTGGTAATGCCATTGACTGTCAGCAGATGCTCTTTGGGGAGCCCCTGGGAGGAGAATAGCTTGCCGTCCCAGTTACCAAAGGTGGCAGTTCGTCCCTTGTTGGTCACCAAGTATAGATGCTTTAGGCAGTACTTCGCAGTACCCTGCACCTGGATCACATGCTCACCCTCCTGCAGCAGGAACTCTTCTTTCAGTGGTCTCGCCTTTCCATAGACCTCACTCCACTGATCCCCGAACCGCAGCTGGATGCTGGAGAGAAATCCAGTCAGCACACCCCAATCTCTAGAGAGTCAGTTTTTCCCTATCCCAGTCACATCAGCCTGGCCTGGGATCCCTGGCTCCTTCTCACCTCCAACTCTTTGGAACACATACCTCACCCTGGATCCCCAGAGAGAATGGCCCCAGGTCTGCCAGATGTGCCAGGGTGGGGACTGGAAGGCTGCGGCTCGGCCACAGCTGACCCCTCCTGAGCCCCAATCTTTTGCAGTCTGCCCAGCTCACATTTCCCCCTCAATAGAGCCTCCTCCCCAGTCAGCCTCAAATGAGGCAGCAGTCACATCGAGACCCCTCCTCTAAGCCCAGGTGACCAGAGATGGACCTTGACCCAAGCTGGGTAGGCCATCCTCAGGGCCAGAGACCAGCAAGATGGGATCTGTTCTGCCTGCTGTTGTCACATCACGTGGGAGTTTGAGGGCCCTGGCTGCTGTCCCACAAGCAAAGAAGAGAGGTGCCCCAAGTCTTCTAGACCATTCCTCACCCCGGCTTCTTCCTGTTCTTGCATGCTGAGATGCATCCCAAATGGGCCTCAGGTACAAAGCAGGAAGGATATGCAATTCAATTAACATTTCACATGAACAATGGATAATATTCAGTGAGTATATCCCCAACACTGTTATTTACTTACTTTGTTAATTAATTAATGTATGTGTGCCTGTGTCTACATATCTGAAAAGTGTGTATCTGCATGTCTTTGAAAGCCCACTCATTCCTTAGCCCTTGTGAGGGTCCCAAGAGAACTTTGTAAGAGTTGGTTCTTGCCTTCCACCTAATGAATTTCCCAGATCAAACTCAGATGGTCAGACTGAGTCATCTTACCAGCTCTTGCTTCTTGTTCTGGGGTGTACTGAACTGAATGTACTTTAGATGTACTGGGAGCCTCCCACATACTGTACATACCGCTTAGCACTCAGCAGTACCCCCAATCTTCCTCCCCAACCCTATTTTCTTTTTTAAAAATTTCTTTTCTTAGGCCAGGCATGGAGGGGCACACCTCCAATCCTAGCACTCAGGAGGCAGAGACAGGCAGATCTCTATGAATTCTAGCTAAGCCAGGCCAGCTGGGGCTTCAGGGAAACCATCTCAGACCAAAGGAAAAAAATGTCTTCTTTTCATCCTCTTCCAGCTTCGATCTTACAAAGAACCACCTGCCTCTGCCTCTCAAGTAGAGGCTTGTATCACCATGTCCAGCTTCTTTTTCTTTGTAATGACAGGTTCACTCTCTAGCAATTTCTTCACAGTGGAAATTCTCTTTCCTCAGCCTGCAGAGTTCTGATATCATGGAACTACCACACTGGGCTCCAACACTCTTTTTACCTTATAGTTTGAGACAGGGATTCACTAAGTTGTCCCAGGTTGACCTTGAACTGACTCTGTAGCACAGATTCCCCTCAAATTCATGATTCTCTTGCCTTAACTTCTTGGGATTACAGGACTGAGCCACCAGACCAGGCTTCAAACAGTCTGTTGTTAAAGTATAACTAACTATAGATGATGTGGTGCTGTGAGAAGGAGGTAGGGCGATTCCAAGCTTAAGGCCAGCCTGAGTTACAGAATGAGACTGTCTCACAAAGTTCAAAGCTGAGGCTCAGCACAGTGGTAGACTGTGTGCAGAGTGTGTACAATGACCTGGGTTCAATCTTTAGCAACACACAAAGAACAATATATATACTTCTGTTGTCAGTATCGAATCCCCACCCATGTGTGCCTATATAATGTATGCATGTAAGTATGCAGAGGCCAGAGTAGAACACGGAGTCTTTTTCTTTAGCTCCATCCCCTAGTCTGTCTGGAGATGGGTCTCTCACTGAATTGGAAGCTCACGTTTTCAGCTAAGCAGGCTCTGGCCAGAGAACCATCAGGATCTGCCTTTCTTTGCCCCAGTACTGGGTTCACTATCCCTCCCCAAGCTCTGCCAGGCTTTTGTTAAAAGCATGGGTGCTGGGAATGTGAACAGGTCTTCACGCTTGCAAAGCAAGTGCTCTTACTTTCTTGGCCATTTCCCTGGGCCTCCTACCTTATTTTTTGAGGCAAAGGCTCTCACTAAATCTAGAACTTACCTTTTGGGCAATCTCTGTTTCCCCACACCTGGACAGCACGAGGGTTACAGACATGTATTGCTGCACCTGGCCTTCAAGTGGGTGCTCGGGATCTGCGCCCAGAGCCACATACTTGCACAGCACACACTTTTTCCACTGAGCCATCTCCTCAGCCACCCAATATTAAATTTTTTGTCTTGTCTTTTTGAGACAGGATCTCCTTGTAGCCCCAGCTGACCTGAAACTCACTATGTAGACCAGGCAGGCCTTGAACTCACAGAGCTCTGCCTGCCTCTGCCTCTGAATGCTGGGATTAAAGGCATGTGCCACCATACCCAGCTACCAATATTGAATTTTTAAATAGTAAAGATATCCTAAATATTGCAAATGAGATGCACACTGAAAGATGCACCGAAAGAGTGAGCATTGTTTATATGAATTGGGTTGACATGATTACACTGTCTTTTGATTTATTAAACTGACAACAGTAACTCAAAACCTTTAGGGTGCTATAGGAGAATAACAGACACCCAGAGTCAGACACTGGTAAGGACAGTGATGTTCTGGCCTGTCCCAAGAGACTGACTGGCCTTTCTGGAGTAGAGCAAAGGTCCAGAGCGGGGGAGCGAACTACACATTTCACATCCTGTGAAGACAGGGACATCTCTCTCACGTGAGCAGTTTCTCTCACTTACTACCAAGGAGCCCTGAGGCCACCAGAACTACGTGGAGGAGAGACCCTTCAAGACTCGGTAGTCCTTTCTGAAGCAGAAGTCCCTTCCCACTCAGCCTCACTGAGCTTCACTCTTGCCAAAGCCTTGCACCCCAGCCCTGAGTGGGCTATTTCAGGTCAGGCTCGGGAAGGTGGGGTCAAGGAACGCGGGGTAGTTTGTGGTGTGAGGCCAGAACATCCTCTAAGGGCTCCATAGAGAAGCCGCAGGAGGCGGCTGCCACTAGGGGCGCTGTGGGGAAGCCCGGGAGCCAGAGCCCTACTCACCCGGAGAAGATTTTTCCAGTACCAAAGAAGACCCGAATGCCCTGGAGTTGCCCCTTCTCTTCGCCAGTGACATAGAAATAGGCGCCCTGGTTGTTGCCCAGAATCACTGGAGAAAGGGAGACAGAAAGTGAGGCAGCAGCCAGGGCCAGTAGCTCACCTAGGAAAGGCTCTTTCGCCTAAGGACTACACACAAGGCTCTGGTACTCACCCTGGGCTCTGCAGGTGGGAATAGCGAAGACAGCCAAGGTCAGCAACAGCAGCATGGCTCCAGAGGATTTCAGGCACTGGCCCGGTGCCCAGTACTCACAGGGAGATGGCAGACTTTGACAAGGCTCTGGGGGAGGAACAGCAGACGTAAGAGATTCCTAGACCACTGGAAGTGAGTCAAGGGAGCATCTGGGAATCTTCTTTTTTCTCCTTCGACTTAGAAGGCTTAAGAGGAGTCCAGGACTGTTTTCATGTGCATGCGCACACCGCAACCCTCCAACCCTCCAATGTCACTTTCCTAAAGTTCTTCCTAAGGTCTGATCAAGAAGCCCCATGTTGTTCTATTACACTGGACTCCCTGAAGTAATCCCAAATTCCAAAGACCCTGCCATCCAGACCCTGTGGTTCATTTTCTAGCTGTCTCAACCCCGTGCTCTCCGTTCCCTTCTGATCTCTTCTGTACCAGACTGTACCAGTCTCTGCTCTTTCCTTACCTATGGTGTGTGGTCTGAGGCCCTCAGCTTGTCCCTTTTTATCTAGGTGTCACCTGACCATATCCACTCCAATGGGACCTTTGCAGTTCCACCTTTAGCAGGGTTTCTTGTAAGACTGTAAGAACTCTATCCAGGACATCCTGAGACATTGTTTGTGTTCCTGTCCACTACCCCTGAACAAATGAACCCCACAGTCCATGCCATGCTCTACAAATGCAGGGGACATCCTGTGAGCTCTCCTGGGCAATGTTAGCCAGGGCAAAGGAAGGTTTCAGAGCTGGAAGAGGAGGGATGTGGTCACTGTGGTCACACTCTAGGATTTCCACAGGCAAAGAGGGATCCAAAGCCAAGGGACAGGTGTTTGCCTCAAGCACATGAGATGTTTGGTGCCTGAACACATGGAGGAAGAGGGTGGACATGTCCTGCTGAGATAATTTCACAGAGAAGGATGGACCCGGGCAGATGGCAGACTTCAGAGGACTCTCAGGGCAAGATCCCCCTTCCCTCTCTTGTCTGAATTCTTGCCTGAACTCTTCTTAGATTTATTTATTTATTTTTTTACTTAAATGCCTCCTCCCTCTTGCCTCATCCAAGGACTACTCAGCCCAGTTCCCACCAACTGAGTACTTACCCAGCATGGGCTCTCAACAGAGCCATAATCTGCTAATCATACTATGGTTCATATTTTTTTAATTAATTTTTATTGAATTTTTGTGAATTTCATACAATATTTTGATCATATTTCAATCCCCTCTCATGTCTGTACCTCTCTTTCTAACCCCTTACTAAATATCTGTACTCTAATATGTATGCATATATATATATTATAAGTATGTATATATATTTAAGCCTACAGAGTCAGGATTGTGCCTGCATATAGGGAATTTGCGCATGCATATATTTTACAGCTGAAGACACTGAGGTGTCAAGTGTTTTAGCCCTTGGTGGAGGTCACAGTGGCCTAGGCCAGACTCCAGCTCAGGCTTGTTAGATGTGACTGGAACCCCAAACCTCCCCCCAGCAGTTTCAGGACAGACACCTTGGCGATTCCAATCAGCCCACTGAGATCTGAGAGATCTGAGAAAAGAACTGTCTTTTACAACTTCTTGAATAGATAAGATTCCCAGCCCAGGATTCACAAACAGCTGTAAAAAGGGACTGCTTCCTGGCCAGAAGTTTACCTTAAATATCAATTAGATGTCATGAGAACCCCAACCCCCCTCCCCATAAAAGAGCTTGGGGATAGAGGTTTTTTGAGGCTTTTGGGTTTTGGGAATGATCTCACTCTCCCAGGGAGTTAGCCTCTCACACTCTCCCTGAGGGAGCTCCTCCATCCCGATCTGGAGCCGGGCACACCAGCCTGGTTCCCTGGAGCCTGAGCCCCAAGATGAGGGGTGTACTCTCCCTCATCTCTTTTGGGGACGCTAGCTCCCCAGGGGGGGCTAGCATTTATCCACTCCTGAGTGCAGAGAAGCTAATCCTATCTGGTCTTCTCTTAATAAACTGGGTCCTGTTAGCTCCCAGTGGAGTCTCTGGTCCCTTTTGTCTGCTGCATCTCTCGAACCCAGAACTTTACAAGGCTAACTCCTGAGCCTCACCCTTCATCCCCGGACCATGAATGCCAGGTGAGGTACATCCATCAGCCTGCTCTGCACACCCTGTGCTCCCAGATGACATCACCACCTTTCCCTCTCCTTGACTCATGCTCAGCCCAGGAGCCTGAAGCCACCCTGCAGCACCATAGAGCCTGCCCAGGCTAGGCAGCCTTGACACTCCTCCTGGGTACTGAGATGTGAAGAATGGGCTGGAACTGCCAACTTCCTAAGGCCTGGGCAAACAGCACAGGAGCCCAGGAAAGGGAACCAGAGAAAAGCACACAGAGGCCTGGTGACCTGGGCTGGGCCAAAGCGTGTCAGGAAGCCTCACCTGAAGGTTTATTGCCATTGCAGGCCTTCCTTCTGTCTGGCCAAGGCAGCTTCCTGGGAGGACCAGGAAGGGCTGGGGAGTGGGTGTGTCTGGGGGGCAGCCAGAACAGAGGTTTGGGTGTGTCTGGGAGGGAGACAGCATGTCGTGCCCATCAGGGGGCCAAAAACAAAGAGAAGGCAAAAGCATTGAGCAGATGAGCTAATGAGTTCCCCAGAGGGAAGGTGTGGGCACAATCCTCCATGGACACTTTTTAGTGCAGCCTGGAAGTGTCAGTCACAAATGAGGGGGCCAGAACCCAGTGGCCACTGGGTCTCCACTGGCTGGATGTGTTAGTGTCCCAGCAAAGGGCTCTGCCCACGTTTCCAAGGCCAGGTCTCCACCAATGGCTGCAGGCACTGTCCTCAGAGAACTAGCTAGCTGGAAGGACTTCTCCAAGAACTCCAGGTAACTAGCTAAGAACACTTGCTGCCTGCTTTAAGGAAAGGCCAGCCTCTGCAAGCTCGTCAGGGAAGGCCCTAGTCAGGACCTCTGACCCTTGAGAGATTCCATGGGGGAAGGAATTTGAACTCAGGTTTATCCAGGGAACTAAAGACTTTCCCAAGGATGAGTCTGGTTTGGAACTGTGCGGAGAAGCTCGTAGGGCTTGTTGGAGATATTTGGGGCCATGGTGCTGTGGGATGATACTGGCCTCTAGTTGGAGATGCTGCAAAATAGGCAATGCTAGGGACAACCCCTACCTCCTCCCAATGGAGCACTGATCCCTCCTATTTCATCAAGTCAAGGGAGGGCAAAAAGCTCTGGTCTAGGGGATGGGACTGTGGCAGAGTTAGGCATAGAGCTCAGGGCAGGAAGGTGAAAAGTCCTGGATGTGAAATTCATATGAACATTGGGGTGGATTGTTGGGGATTATACAAATTATCAACACTATGAGCTAATGAGTTCATACTCAGACAGAAAACAGCATGGCAGGGACCCTGAGGAGAGTTTAGGCTCCAGTGACAGATAGCATGGGCGAGGCTCTGATGCAGAATCAGGTTCATGAGTGGGGAACCCTTGTTACTGGTGTCTGAGAAAGGGAGATTTCACAGTACGAGCCTGCAGCCAGTCTCTCTGAGTTCCCAGCAGGCAGCAGAGAGGCAGAGCAGGAGCAGGATATGTGGCTATTGATCGTCTTTTGATGTTCTTTGATGTCCCCCTCTGCAAACTCATTTCCTCAAGAGGAAAATCCCAGCACCTAGAAATCTGTTCCCTATGGATACACAGTCAGTAATCTCAATAGGGAGCCTGACTGTATCTGTGAGGCTGCAGTATTGTATCCTGAAAAACATCTGTACTCTAATAGAGCAGACTCAACAGAAAACTGTCTCTGAGGGGTGTGGCTGAGCATCTGGGCCTGGCCAGCTATTTTCCCCTCCCGCCCTTACCCCAGATTCTCCTAGGGTATCAGAGCAGGATCTGTTACCCAGCACTTTGGAAGCAGAGGAAAGCATATCTCTGAGTTCAAGGCCTAGACTGGTCTTCATAATGAGTTTCAGGCCAGCCAGGACTACATAGTGAGACCGTGCCTATAAATGAATAATTTTTAATTAATAAATAGTAACTATTTAACTCATTTTATTTTTTATTTAATTAGAAACAGTACCACTATGTAGCCCTGAGTGGCCCAAAATTGATGGTCAATTATTCAGCCTTAGCCTCCCAAGTACTGGCACCTCATCAGGCTCCTTCAAACCTTTGTAAACTATGCATTGCAGTGTTGTATAGTCATTGCTTTCAACAGATTCTAGAACTTTTCACCACCTACATGTAGCCCGGTACCCAGAAAGCAGCCGTTCTGAGTATTTTACTCACATCTATTTAGTGAGAACTCATTGTGGAGGGCTGTGGGGGGTGATGTTCGAATGTAGGTGTGGCCATGCCATAGACAGCATGTGATGGTCAAAGGGCAACTTTATGGAGTTGTTTCTCTCTCTCCACCTTTACAAGGTTCCAGGGATCAAACTCTGTCAGGCTGTAAAGCGAGCATTTTCACTTGCTGAGCCATCTATCTAGTCTTCTCATATTTAACCTTACATACTTTTTATACATGGATGGTCTCATTTTTATTGAACACAGTTACTCATGTTTCGTAATTTTTTTTTTCTGGCCTTTTGAGGCTCAATTGCCCTATCTTTTTCAGACTTTGTTTTAGCAGTTTTCCTGTTTGAGGTTAGTTAACTTTATTGAAGTATAGTTTACTGACAATAAACAGCACCTGTGAATTAGGTGTGGCGATACACACCTATAATTTCAGCATTTCAGAGGTGGAAGCGAGAGGATTAAGTGTTTAAGGTCATCCTTGGCTATACAGGGTGTTATAGCACAGTCTGTGCTACTTGAGACACTGTCTTAAAACAAATACATGCTGGGGGTATAGCTTGCTGGTGGAGCGCTGGCCTGGCTAGCACGCACAGGGCTCTAGGTTGAATCCACAGATGTAAAAAAGAAGACTGTCTTCCAGGCAGCCGAGATGTGTACTGGGAGGTAGTGAAAAGAACAGGAGCAGGGAGAGGGGAAGGCTTGAGAACCGGAGGATCTGAGAGGAGCAGAGCAAGGACACTGTCAAGTCCAGGTCTATCGGGTCGCTGCAGATGAGTCCCTGCCACCTTGATCAGCACATGCTGAGCTCCCCTTGCAGGCCAAGTGCTGCTTTGAGGCAGGTGTTGGCTAGATGCTGCCCTTGTCCTGGGCAACTTGGTCCCACCGAGTTGACTAAAGGTGTTTCTGTGTAAGCACTAACTCAGAGCATGGGTGGAAGTCCAAGGCATGGAGAGGTAAAGGGAGCTTTGAAGGACACCAAACTCACTCCCCTCAGTGACAAGGACCAAGCAGGCTCACATAGATGCAGAAACTTTATTTTATACAGAGATTCAGGGCCCTGTGGGCCTTGCCTTCTCCAGCCCAGGGTCACCTGGTATTCTGGCTTGGCCAGGTGGGCACACTTGCTGAGAGGAAGTGATGTGGAGTAGGAATGGAGGACCACGTTCTTACTGTACTAGTGATGATACCTGTCCCTGTCATCACTGTGCTCACTGTCCTCACTATCATCACCGTCCTCACTCTTCTCACCATCCTCCCTCTCCTCACCGTCCTCACTATCCTCATCGTCCTCACTATCATCACCGTCCTCCCTCTCCTCACCGTCCTCCCTCTCCTCACTGTCCTCACTCTCCTCACTGTCCTCACTATCATCACCGTCCTCCCTCTCCTCACTGTCCTCATTCTCCTCACTGTCCTCACTCTCCTCACCGTCCTCACTCTCCTCACTGTCCTCACTCTCCTCACTCTCCTCACTATCATCACTGTCCTCCCTCTCCTCACCGTCATCACTCTCCTCATTATCATCACTGTCCTCCCTCTCCTCACTGTCCTCACTCTCCTCACCATCCTCCCTCTCCTCACTGTCTTCACTCTCCTCACTGTCCTCACTCTCCTCACCGTCCTCACTCTCCTCACTGTCCTCACTATCCTCACTGTCCTCACTATCATCACTGTCCTCCCTCTCCTCACCGTCATCACTGTCCTCACTGTCCTCCCTCTCCTCACTGTCCTCCCTCTCCTCACTGTCCTCACTGTCCTCACTGTTCTCACTGTCCTCACTCTCCTCACCGTCCTCACTCTCCTCACCGTCCTCCCTCTCCTCATTGTCCTCACTCTCCTCACTGTCCTCACTATCATCACTGTCCTCCCTATCATCACCGTCCTCCCTCTCCTCACCGTCCTCACTATCTTCACCGTCCTCCCTCTCCTCACTGTCCTCACTATCATCCCCATCCTCCCTCTCCTCACTGTCCTCACTCTCCTCACCATCCTCACTCTCCTCACTGTCGTCACTATCATCACCATCCTCACTATCATCCCCATCCTCCCTCTCCTCACTGTCCTCACTCTCCTCACCATCCTCACTCTCCTCACTGTCCTCACTCTCATCACCATCCTCCCTCTCCTCACTGTCCTCACTCTCCTCACCATCCTCACTCTCCTCACTGTCCTCACTATCATCACCATCCTCACTATCATCCCCATCCTCCCTCTCCTCACTGTCCTCACTCTCCTCACCATCCTCACTCTTCTCACTGTCCTCACTATCATCACCATCCTCACTATCATCCCCATCCTCCCTCTCCACACTGTCCTCATTCTCCTCACTATCATCACCGTCCTCACTATCATCACTGTCCTCCCTCTCCTCACCGTCCTCACTCTCCTCACTGTCCTCATTATCCTCACTATCATCACTGTCCTCCCTATCATCACCGTCCTCCCTCTCCTCACTGTCCTCCCTCTCCTCACCTTCCTCACTACCCTCACCATCCTCCCTTTCCTCACCGTCCTCAGCTTCAAGTTTGTCTTCCTCTTCTTTATCTTTGTCGTCTTTGGATTCAGGGCCAGTTGAAGGCTTTGGAGACTCTTCAGAGTCCTGCTCCTTCAGCCCACGTCCCCACTTTAAGCCGATTCCCCATATACAGAGGTTAGGTGAGTACATGCCATTGACTGTTAGCAAATGCTCGTCTGGGCCTGCACGGTTGATGAAAGCAGAGCTTCTTGAATGCCCAAAGATGGCCTGGCGTCTCTTGGTGGTGACCCAGGTCAGTTGCTGCAGGCAAGGGAACCCCCTGCTCACCACTGCGATCACCTGTTCACCCTCATCCAGCAGGAATTCAAGTGGCTGGCCTCCCAGCACTCCATAGTAAAAGCTCCAATGATCACCAAACCTCAACTGGATGCTGGAGAGAGATGCGGTCAGCATTCCTTCACTGTCAGAGTACCCGTTCCTTCCCTGTCTCAGTTCCCAGCCAAGCTCTGACAAGTCAGCCTGGCCTGGGATCCCTGGCTCCTTCTCACCTCCAACTCTTTGGGACACATACCTCCTCTTGGATGCCCAAAGAGAACAGCCCCAGATCAATATGCCAGAGCTGGGGAAGGGAGACAGAACTGCGGCTCGGCCACAGCTGACCCCTCCTGAGCCCCAATCTTTTGCAGTCTGCCCAGCTCACATTTCCCCCTCAATAGAGCCTCCTCCCCAGTCAGCCTCAAATGAGGCAGCAGTCACATTGAGACCCCTCCTCTAAGCCCAGGTGACTAGAGATGAACCTTGACCCAAGCTGGGTAGGCCATCCTCAGGGCCAGAGACCAGCAAGACGGGATCTGTTCTGCCTGCTGTTGTCACATCACGTGGGAGTTTGAGGGCCCTGGCTGCTGTCCCACAAGCAAAGAAGAGAGGTGCCCCAAGTCTTCTAGACCATTCCTCACCCCAGCTTCTTCCTGCTCTTGCATGCTGAGATGCATCCCAAATGGGCCTCAGGTACAAAGCAGGAAGGATATGCAATTCAATTTTGATTCCATTATTATTTTTTTGTGTATATGATTATATTTCCTGCATGTATGTTAAGTGCACCCATGTTGTGCAATGCCCATGGAGGTCAGAAGGGGGTTTTGGATTCACCATGTGAGTGTTGGGATTCAAATCCCAGTCTTCGGCCAGTGCTCTTAACCACTGTGCCACCACTCTAGCCTCTAAATTTTAACTTCAGATAAGCAATGAACAGTTTTTCAGTGTAAGCATATCCCAAGTACTGCCTTATTATTTGCTTACTCTTTTGCTATTTGTTTATTGTAGATGGGCACACCTGCATATCACAGCATCCTTACAGAGCTCAGAGGAGGGTTTTCAGGCGGCAGTTCTCTCCGTCCATGGTGTGGGTTCCAGGGATCGAATTCAGCTCAGCAGGCTTGGCAGCAAAAGTTTTTCCCTGCTAAGCCACCCCTAGCCATTGTTTACTGATTCAGTGGTTCTGAGGACTGACCCAAGGGCAACAGGCCGTCCCCACCCCTTCCTCTCGTTCTCCATCCCCTGTTCCTCTCTTCTTTTTCTTTTTTTCCTCTTTTCTTCCCCACAGGATCTCACTCTGTAGCCTAGACTGGCCTTGAAATGGTGGACATCCTCTTGCCTCAGCCTCCTGAGTTCTGACATTATGGGCATGAGCCACCATGCTGGGCTCCAACTCTCTTTTTATCCTTTATTTTGAGACATGGATTTACTAAGTCCTCCACACTGATCTTGAACTGACTGTAGTACAGATTGTCCTCATATTTGTGATTCTCTTGCCTCAGTCTCCTAGGATTACAAATGAGTCACAAAGGCACACTTCTGCATCCAACTTTTAAAGGGGTGCTGGGAATCCAAACTTAGGGTCTCATGCTTGCAGAGCAAGCATTTTTATCAAATGAGCTATCGTCTCAGCACCCCAATATTTGATTTTTAAAGGAGAAGGATATCTTTATTATTGCAAAGGAGACACACTGAAAGAGTGAGCATTGTTTATATGAATTGGGTTGACATGATTACACTGTCTTTTGATTTATTAAACTGACAACAGTAACTCAAAACCTTTAGGGTGCTATAGGAGAATAACAGACACCCAGAGTCAGACACTGGTGAGGACAGTGATGTTCTGGCCTGTCCCAAGAGACTGACTGGCCTTTCTGGAGTAGAGCAAAGGTCCAGAGCGGGGGAGCGAACTACACATTTCACATCCTGTGAAGACAGGGACATCTCTCTCACGTGAGCAGTTTCTCTCACTTACTACCAAGGAGCCCTGAGGCCACCAGAACTACGTGGAGGAGAGACCCTTCAAGACTCGGTGGTCCTTTCTGAAGCAGAAGTCCCTTCCCACTCAGCCTCACTGAGCTTCACTCTTGCCAAAGCCTTGCACCCCAGCCCTGAGTGGGCTATTTCAGGTCAGGCTGGGGAAGGTGGGGTCAAGGAACGCGGGGTAGTTTGTGGTGTGAGGCCAGAACATCCTCTAAGGGCTCCATAGAGAAGCCGCAGGAGGCGGCTGCCACTAGGGGCGCTGTGGGGAAGCCCGGGAGCCAGAGCCCTACTCACCCCCTTATGATGCTCCCGTAGCCTAGGAAGAGACGGATGCCCCGAATTTCTCCCTGTTCTTCACCTTTGACATAAAAGTAGGTGCCCACGCTTCTGCCATGCATTTCTGGAGAAAGGGAGAGAGAAAGTGAGGAAGCGCTAGGGCCAGTCCTCCCTTCAGACGTCCTTATACCTAGTCCAGCACGTGGAAGATCAGTGTTGCCCAAGAGGCTGGGACTCACCCTGGGCCCTGCAGATGGGAACGGCAAGGAGAGCTAAGATCAGGAACAGCAGCATGGTGACTCCAGAAGATTCAGTAGCCACAGGGAGATAGCAAGACTTCCAAGAGGTTCTGGGGAAGAGACATCAGATGTAAGGGCACCCCAGGCGCCCAGAAGTGAGACAAGGAAGTGAGCATTTGACAACCTTCTTTTCCCACAGACTTAGAAGGCTTAAGAACCTAGGACTTGTTTCACAGGCATGCACACACTGTAATGCTCCAATGTTACTGTCCTAAAGTTCTTGCTAAGGTCTGATCAAGAGGTCCCACATTGTCCTATTACACTGGGCTCCCCAAAGTCTGAAGCCTCTACTAGAATAGCCCATATTCCAAAGACCCCTCCACCACTACCCCGTGGTTCAGTCTGTGAGAGCTAGATTGAGTCTAGCTGACTCAATCCACGTTCCCTGTTCCCTTCTGGGCTCTCCTGCTCCAGGCTGGGTCTCTGCCCCTTTCTTACTTGTGCTGTGTAATCTGAGCCCCTTGACTTGTCCGTTTATATTCAGGCACCACCCAGCCATATCTACTTCCTTGTGGACCTCTGTGGTGCTGCCCTTGGAAGTTCTTCTAAGAATGTGGGGACTCTATTCCTCTGTCCAGGCCATCCTGGTACATCGTGTTCCTGTCCATGGTCCCTGAATAAATGAGCCCCACAGCCCATGCCATGCTTTGCAAACCTGGGAGACACCCCTGCCAGGAAATAAGAAGGGTTTGGAGCTGAGGAGAAAGGATGTGGGCACATTTTACGATTTCAACCAACATAGGCGAAGCACAGGTCCAAAGCCAAGAGACAGGTATTTGTCTCAAATGTATGAGATGTGCAGAGATGTGGGCACATGGGAGGGAGAAGATAGACATGTCTTACTGGTGATGACTTTGCAGAGATGGATGGATGCAGGGCAGGTGGCAGACCTTGAAGAACACGCAGGGTGAGACCCCACACCCCTCTCCATGACCGCGCTGGGTTGTTGCCTGTGCTATTTTAGATTATCTACACAGACTGCTTCCTCCTGGCACGTTCAAGGACTACTCAGACCAGCTCCCACCAACTGAGCTCTTATTCAACCTGAGTTCTTAAGACAGCCATAATCCTCCAGGCATGGCTGTGGTTCCCATTTTACAGCTGAAGACACTGAGGTGTCAAGTGGTTTAGCCCTTGGTGGAGGTCACAATGGCCCAGGCCAGACTGCAGCTCAGGCTAACTCCTGAGCCTCACCCTTCATCCCCGGACCATGAATGCCAGGTGAGGTACATCCATCAGCCTGCTCTGCACACCCTGTGCTCCCAGATGACATCACCACCTTTCCCTCTCCTTGACTCATGCTCAGCCCAGGAGCCTGAAGCCACCCTGCAGCACCATAGAGCCTGCCCAGGCTAGGCAGCCTTGACACTCCTCCTGGGTACTGAGATGTGAAGAATGGGCTGGAACTGCCAACTTCCTAAGGCCTGGGCAAACAGCACAGGAGCCCAGGAAAGGGAACCAGAGAAAAGCACACAGAGGCCTGGTGACCTGGGCTGGGCCAAAGCGTGTCAGGAAGCCTCACCTGAAGGTTTATTGCCATTGCAGGCCTTCCTTCTGTCTGGCCAAGGCAGCTTCCTGGGAGGACCAGGAAGGGCTGGGGAGTGGGTGTGTCTGGGGGGCAGCCAGAACAGAGGTTTGGGTGTGTCTGGGAGGGAGACAGCATGTCGTGCCCATCAGGGGGCCAAAAACAAAGAGAAGGCAAAAGCATTGAGCAGATGCACTAATGAGTTCCCCAGAGGGAAGGTGTGGGCACAATCCTCCATGGACACTTTTTAGTGCAGCCTGGAAGTGTCAGTCACAAATGAGGGGGCCAGAACCCAGTGGCCACTGGGTCTCCACTGGCTGGATGTGATAGTGTCCCAGCAAAGGGCTCTGCCCACGTTTCCAAGGCCAGGTCTCCACCAATGGCTGCAGGCACTGTCCTCAGAGAACTAGCTAGCTGGAAGGACTTCTCCAAGAACTCCAGGTAACTAGCTAAGAACACTTGCTGCCTGCTTTAAAGAAGGGCCAGCCTCTGCAAGCTCGTCAGGAAAGGCCAGTCAAGACCTCTGACCCCTGAGGGACTCTCCATGGGGGAAGAGTATCTGAACTTGATTTCATCTAGGGGAACAAAGATTTTTCCCAAAGGTGAGCCTTTAGCTTAGAACTGTGGGTAGAGAAGCTCTTGGGAATATCTGCCCTGGTGAAAAGATTTTGGTCCATGATGCTATGGGATGATACTGGCCTCTAGTGGGAAAGTGTTGGAGATGCTGCAACATCCTCCCAAGGGAATACCGTCTGGTTTCTCACATTTTATCAGGCCAAGGGCAAGGAGCCCTGGTTTAGGGGATGGGGATGGGGCAGAATTAGGCACAGAACTTAGGCAGGATTGGTCTCAGTCAAGGACTGTGGCTCTGAGGTGAGTGGCTAAGGTGCCTCAGCCATCCAAGCTCTCCTCCCTTTCTGCCTACACCTCAGGAGTCTCCTAGAATGTCAGAGCAGGATCTATTTCCCAGGACTCCAAACCTGAGAGAGGTAGAGGTCTACACTGCCCCTCACTACCACCTTGAGGGGCTGGTTATCTTACCTGAGCTGACCCTGACCCCCAGTCTCAGGGATTATCCAGATCCATTCAAACATTCTGAGAGGTTTGCAAATGATTGGTTTTGTTTTTGCTTTTGTTTTTGAGACAGGTCCCTCCCAGTAGCCCAGCTAGCCTGGAACTCTGTAGAACAGACTGGCCTCAGTATCACAGGGATCCACCTGCCTCTGCCTCCTGTATGCTGGGATATAGGAATGACTTTTACAAAATGAACAGAATTTGGACTGACTTTTACTTAATAACTTTGCAACCCAAAGCTACTGTTTATAATGCAAACAAGTCACTGAGCCATGTGCTCCTGTGACCTGGTCACCTGACCTTGATCCCCTTGGAATCCCACTTTGCCCTCGACCCTAGATAGTGATTGAATGTGAGTGTGGTTGCATTAGCAAATCCAAACACTGGAAGCAGCTTACTGAGAAGTCTGAGTGACCTTGTGTATAGGAGATATTTGAGGCCTCAGGATTAAAGGACAAGATTGTCTGGTAGATCCAAGCTTGGAGCTCCGCCACGGAGACTGGAGAAGTGGTTTTGAATAAAAGTGGGGTGAGACCTGGCTCTGGAGCACGGTTCCAGGAGGCTTCGGGAGGAACAAGTGCCCTCGGAGTCCGGATCCACTCTTATAACTAACGTCCAGAGTCAGACTGTTTGTTCATGTTTAAGTATGATGTTGACATAGTAGCACCACACTGGGACTAAAGGCGTGAGCCATGACACCTGGCTTTCAGCAAACATCTTTTTATTGTGGTAAACATATAAAAAATTTGCAAAAATTTCACTATTTAACCCATTTTACTTTTGAATTAATTTTATTTAGTTACTTTATATTTTGAAATAGTGTTAGTATGTAGTCCTGAAATTCATAGCAATTCTCCTGCCTCAGTCTCCCAAGTTCTAGAATTACAAGTGTGACCTGGCATACCCAGCTCATTTAAAGTATTTTAGGGACTGGAGAGATGGCTCAGTAGTAAGAGCACTTGGTGCTTCCACGTTGGTGGCTTACAACAGCCTGTAACTCCAATTCCTAGGGATCTGACACCCTCTTCTAGCCTCTGATGGTACTGGCTGCTCTTGCAGAGGACGTGGGTTCTATTCCCACCACCTGCATGGCAGCTAACAACTGCATGTAACTCCAGTTTCAAGGGATCCGACACCCTCTTCGGACCTCTGCAGGCTTTCACGACATAGGCACCCTTACATACATGCAGGCAATACACTCAAACGCATAAAAGTAATAAAATATTAAAAATAAATAAATGAAATCTTCAAAAATATTTTAAAGTGTATATTGCAATGTTGTGCAACCACCAACTCCAATAAATTCTAGAACTTTTCATCACCTCACATGAAACCTTGTACCCAGCAACCAGCCACTTGAATATTTGATCTCATATCTATTTAATGAGATCTTTTATATTTTACAGGTGCTTTATCTCATATGTTTAGCCTTATGTACTTTTCATATGGATTGTCTCTGCTTTATTGAACACAGCTGACCCTGTTTCTTCGTGTTTTTTTCGGGCTCTCTGGGCTCAATTGCCTTATCTTTTTCAGACTTCATTATATAGCAGTGTTTTCCTGTTTAGGGTTAACGTTATTGAAGCATAACTTATCTACAATAAAAAGCATCTATGAGCTGGGTGTGGTGGCACACACCTTTAATCTCAGCACATAGGAGGCCCAAGTAGGAGGATATAAACTCAAGATCAGCCTGGGCTACAGAGTGAGAACTTGTCTCAAAAAAAAAAAAAAAAGGTGTATCTCTGGTGACAGTACTGTTGGATGACTTTTTAAATTTTATTTTTATTCTATGAATGTATCACCTGCATGTATGTAAGTGCACCTGTGTTGTGCAATGCCCTTGGAGGTCAGAAGACGTCATAGGACTTTCTGGAACGGGAGTTACAGACAGTTGTTAGTTGTCATGTGGGTGCTAGGAACCAAACACAGGTCCTCTGCAAGAGCAGGGTCTTAACCACTTAACCAGTCCCCAGTCTTGCCATCTCTAAGATGCACATAAAATAAGTCGCCTGGAGTCAGTCTTCTGTCTGGATTCTTTCACTTGGCATTATGTCTCTGAAATTCTGTGTTATTTGTAGATCCACAGAGTCTCAATTACTTCACATCCACAGTCAGGAAGTAGAGAGCTATGAATACAAGCTGTTTCTCAGTATCCTGTCTCCCTTTCATACAATCCAAGCACACCTGCTCAGGAAGTGGTGCCATCCACAATGGGCAGGTCTCGTCATCTCAATTAATGCAATCAAGATAATCTCCTACAGGCTTGACCAGAAGGCCTGTTTTCCAGGAGATGCTGAATCTCAAGTTGGAAATTGAGATTAGCCATCACAGGTAGTCTTTTGGAGGCTTTTTATTTAGAGCTCATTTTAATGAACACTTGGGTTATTTGTTTGGGTTATTATGAATAAAGAGTCTATGAATATTTTTGTATAAGAATTCAAAGAGACAGAAGTTTTTATCCCATTGGACAGATATCTAGAAGTGCAATTGATGCCTCATTCAGTAAGTGATTAAGTTTAAAAGAAACTGCTAGGTGGACATGGTGACACACTTGGGAAGTGGAGGCAGGAAGATCAGGTGTTTAAGGTCAACCTTAGCTATGTAGCAAGCTCCAGGCCAGTCAGGGTACATGAGACCCTGACTCAAATCCCACTCTTCCCTTCCAACAAAGAGAAGGAAGGAAACTGCAAACCAGCTCAGGGAGTGGCTGTACCATGTGTGTTCCCGGCCCCAGCGTGCAGCCCTTCCACTCGTCACCCTTGTCAAGAACTGGTGCGGTTTATTTCTTTCATTTTGGCTTTATTGGTTACTTTCTCATAGCTGTGACCAAAACCTAACAGTCAGCAAGATGGCTCAGAAGGTTAAAGCTCTTGCTGTCAAGCCTGAATGACTCGAGTTTGATCCCCGGGAAGGAGAGAACCAACTTCCATTCTGACCTCTGCCCATGCATGTGTTACAGACACACCCCTACCCACCCCCATACACATAAATAAATAATAAATAAATAAAAGTTTAAAAGACTAGGATATAGAGAGATGTTTCAACGGTTAAAATAGTGCTTACTGCTCTTCCAGAGAACTAGAGTTTGGTTCCCAGTCCCCTCATCAGACAGCTCACAGTCACCAGGGGATCTGATGCCCTGTTCTTGCTTCTACAAGTACCTGTACTTATGTGCACGCACCTACACACAGACAGTCATACATACATATAATTAAAAATAAGAAATCTTTAAAAAGAAAAACTACCTTTGAAAATATTCTCAAGGAGAGATTCCTTTTAGCTCACAGTTTCAGAGGATTGAATCCATGTTTGCTTGACCCCAAATGCTTGAGCAGGACTTCAGGGCAGACAGAACATGGGGACGAATATGCTGTTCACATCACAGTGGTGGAGGGGGCCAGGGCCTTTCAAGATATACCCTCAGTGACAGTGATGGTTAGAGTTAATTGTCAACTTGACACAATCTAAAATCACCTGGGAGATGGGCCTCTGAACATGCCAATGGGATGTTATTTCAATAATTGAGGGTGCCCCTGCGGGTGGCACCAGTCCCTGGCAGCAGGTCTTTGGACTGTGTAGAGAAGACGAGCTTAGCACTGAAGTGCACTTGTCACTCTCTGCTTCCAGTTGTGAATTCCATGGACCCCAGCATATGCTCCATGAGTCTAGGGGGAGGCATTTCACATGGAAATCATAGCCTGGACCACTCTAATAACTATGATAGAGAGTCACTTTCATGTTGGAGTGCATGTTGTCCTCTTAAATGATCTCCTTCCTGAAGTACTTTGCCAAACCTACTACCCAGCTGCTTGATTTTTTTTTAAAACAATAGTAAACTCCTTCCTTCTGGTTGTTGTTTTGGAGTGTCAGGTGAAGAGAAGTCCAAAGATCATGTGCAACATGAAGAACACGGGACTCCAGGTCAACAAGATGGCTCAAAAGGTAAAGGCACTTGCCACCAAGCCTGAGTTCTATCCCTGAGACCCACATGTTGGAAGGGAGAGAACCAACTCCTGCAAGTTGTCTTTTGAGCTCTACATACACACTGTGGCACTTATTTGCAAGCATACACACATACATAAAATAAATAATTGTAATTTAAATAATACTTTTTAAAGAAGAGAACAGTGGACCCTTCCTTCTAGGCTTTGCTTGGCTCTACCTAGGCTCATCCCTTGACCTCACAGAAATATCAAGGACATGTAGGCTGATATGGCGATAAGCCTGGCTTACTCAGAATAACCTCACTTTTAAAAATTAAATTAAGGGGGCTGGAGAAATGGTTCAGCAATTTAGAGCACTCGCTGCCCTTACAGAGGACTGAGGTTCTATTCCCAGCACCCACATAGCAGCTAACAACCATCCATAACTCCAGTTCCAAGGGATCTGACTCCCTCTTCTGATCTCCAGGTGCATTGCACAACATGGGTGCATCTACCTACATGCAGGTGGTTCACTTGTACACATAAAATAAAAAATAAATTAATTTTATTTTTTAAAATAAAAATAAACAAAATTAAAATAAGAGCTATCCCTACTGCCTTGAACTTAGTGGCATAAAGCTCCCCAGCACCCATATAAAAAATCCAGGTATGGCAGTGAGCACCTGTAATCCTGGAACTGAGAAGGCATAGACAGGCAGGTTCCTGGGGCTTGCTGGCCAGCCAATCTAACCAAATCATTGTTCTCCAGATTCAGTGAGAGACTCTGACTCAAAAAATAAAGCAGTGGGACTGAAGAGATGACTCAGAGGTTAGAAACACTGGCTGTTCTTGCAGATGACCTGAGTTCAGTTCCCAGCACCTACATGTCAGGTAATAATTGTCCTTAACTCTAGTTCCAGAGGATCTGATGCTCTCTTCTGGTCCCCTGTGGGCATTGTGTGACACAGGTGCAGTTACATACAAGCTGGCAATACATTCATACACATAAAATGAAAATAATAAATAAAATATAAAAAGAAAGAAAGAAAAAAATAAATTAATAAAGCAGAGTCAGGCATTGTGGTGTGTGTGCTTAGTCCTAGCACTCAGGAGGCGGGAGGAGGCGGATCTCTGTGAGACTGAGGGAAGCAGGGTCTACATAACAAGTTCCAGGCCAGCTGGGGCCACAGGGAGACCATGTCCATAAAACAATTTTTTAAAAAGTTTTTTAAAAATAAAGGAGGGACAAAGACTGAGGAAGATACCTACCTCTGGCCTCTACCCATGCATATAACACACACCTGCACACATGCAAATGTACACACAAAGAAAAAAATTGGAAAAATAGAAAAAGACATTTGGTCAATGAACAAAAGGATATTTAAATCAAAGTACAAAGTTTTATGAAAAGTTGGGTCTGGGGGCTAGAGAGATGTTTCAGAAGTTAGGAGCACTGGCTGTTCTTACAGAGGACCTGGGTTTGATTCCCAGCACCTACATGGCAGCTAACAACCATTTATAATTCCAGTTCCAGGGGATTCGATACCCTCTTCTGACTTCCTTGAGCATTGAATGACACAGGTGCACTTACTGACAAGGAGGCAATACACTCATATACATACAATAAAATAAACAAATTGAAAAAAAAATTAAAAAAAGAAAAGTTGGGTCTGGGGTTATAGTTCAGTTGGTACAGTGCCTGCCTGGCATGCAAAAAAGCCCTGAGCTCTGTTTGCAGGGCTACATGAATCTGGTATTTGATATATAACTGTAATCCCAGCATTTGGAAGATGAAGGCAGGAGGATCAAAAGTTCAAGACCATCCTCTGCTACATAACAAGTTTTGGTCAGACTGGGATACAGGAGACTTTCTCTCAAAATAAAATAAACAAACAAACAAACAGTGGAGCTGGAGAGCTGGCTCAGCAATTAAGAGCACTGGTTCTTCTCACAGAGGACCCAGGTTTGGTTTCTGGAATCCAGATGTTGGCTAACAACCTTTTCCAACTCCAGTTCCAGGGGGATATGACACCCTCTTCTGGCCTCTGTGGGCATTTCACACATGGGTGCACTTACATACATGCAGGCAAACCACTCATACACATAAAATACATATTAATTAATTAAAAGGGGCTGGAGAGATGGCTCAACAGTTAAGAGTATGAACTGCTCTTGTAGAGGACCTGAGTTGGGTCCCCAGCACCATAGCAGGTGGTTCATAACTTCCTGTAACTCTAGTTCCAAGGAATCTGAAGCCTCTGGCCTCTAAGAGCACAAATGTACATAGAAACACATACACATAATTAAAAGCAATAAAATAAATGTAAAAAACATAGAAGTCCAACCAGGACTCGTGGCTCATGCCTTTAATCCCAGACTCAGGAGGACACTGTAGAAATACTTCAGGAAGTTCAATGTCAGTCTGGGCTACAGAGTGAGACAGTGTCTCAAAAATAAATAACTAAACTGGGCATGGTGACATATACCTTTAGTCCCAGCACTTGGGAGGCAGAAGCATGTGAATCTCTGTGAGTTCAAGGTCAGCCTGGCCTACATAGTGAGTTCCAGGCCATCTTGGGCTACAGGGAGACCTGTCTAAAACAGATACATGATAGATGATAGATAGATAGATAGATAGATAGATAGATAGATAGATAGATAACCCATTAGTCAGAGAGATAGTGACTGTTGGCATGTGTGTGCACATGCGTGCAGGTGCATGTAAGGCCCGGGGACAGCCTTGGGTGGTGTTCTTCTGGCACTATCCACTTTGGCTTTTGAAACCGTCTCTCATTGGCTAAGCTGCCTGGCCAGGGATCACAGGTTTTTTCCTTCCCAGAGCTGGGACTACAAGTGTATACTACCATGACAGGCTTTTTTCATGGATTCTTGGACTTGAACTCAGGTCTTCAAGATTGCAAGGCAAGCACTTTAAGGACAGAATCAACTCTCTTCTCTCTCTCCCTTTTTGCTGAGACAGGATCTCAACAGCCTTGTACTCAAGACAATCCTTATGCCTCCTGAAAGCCAGGATCACAGGCATAAGTCACCATAATGGCACAACTTGAAAGACACAAGAGAAAGTGGGACCTGTGTCTTGAGAGGACTGTGAAGCCAGGACCGAGAGGGCTGGGGATGGGACAAGGCAGAGTAAGAAAGGCCTGACTTTCCCAACCATGCTTTCTTCCTCAATGAAGTAGGTTTCACCAGGTTATTCATCTTAAGATAGCCTATTTATGTCACCTGCTTCCTCCAAAGCCTGAAAAGGGACTTTCCTGAAGTCTCTCTGTGCTCACAGAGCCTGATTCTGACTGCAGTCTGACCTTTCTAGGGAAGTGATAATGAGCACTTCTGGTCAGTCATAGCATGAACAGCCTCAGTGTTCCAGGGCCAAGATTGAAAGTTATGTTGCATTCAAAAGTTCTGAGTCTTTTTAGTGGCCATAATAGCCTGCACAAGCCTCTTGACAGACAACATAAGATCAATTTTTCACTTCCCAGGAGAGCAGTCTTGGGACTCTATCCTATAAGCTGTCCTTTATGCTTGAATACAAGCCCCAGTAAAGCCTTTTTTGGATGGTATTGCTTGCCTTTTTTGTGATTTCTATATCCATTTGAGCAAAGGAACCCAAGGAAAGTCAGTAACACTGAGTTGAAAACAGGAAGGAGGGAAGTTTAGACAGCAGTGAGAAAAATCTGTGATGAAGGAATTGCTTTCCTAATGCTGCTCAGGGAACTCAGTTTCTGCTGAAGTGTGTGGGAGTCCGTGCTAGGAAGTCTCCTGCGATTTGACAATTGTCTCGGAATGAGAGAGAGATGGATTAGTAGGTAAGTAGATGTGTAAGTGGATGGATGAATGGACAGATGGAGGGAGGGAGGGAGGGATGGACAGAGATAGGTGAGTAGACATGCCAATGAGGTTAATTTACAATTTTTAGTATTTTTAAATTTTATGTATACGAGTGTACTGCTTGTATGTCGCGCAGTGCCCACGGAGGCCAGAAAAGGGCGTCGGATCCCCCTGGAACTGGAGTTGCAAACCGTTATTAGCCACCATATGGGTTCAGAGACTCGAACCCAGGTTCTCTATAAGAGCAGTCAGTGCTCTTAACCTAGACAAATGTTCTATCACTAAGCTACACTACATCTCCAGCCCCTAACATCGTTTTTTTTTTTTTTTTTTTTTTAAGATAAGGTCACAGCTACCCCCTACTTCTGAAACACTCCTGGGAGGATGTAAGCCATCATACCGAACTCCAGGAGAGCAGTGATTGCTCACATTTCACCCACCACCCCCCATTACTCCTGGACATCAATCTCAAAAAGAACTGGGAAGTATAAAGAAAAGTCACTCACCTGGAATCCTGCTACTAGGAGACATCGTTAACATCTGCTATTTCCTAGTCTTTCTTCCTTTTCATTCTTTCTGGTTTTGGTTTAAATTAGCACCTGCTTCTTAGACCACAAAGTGTTCTAACACAGCATCACCTTCTCAACTCTTACCCCAACATCTGAAACATTCATGTGGAATTATTTTATCTGATTTTATAAATGATAAATGAAGGTTGAAAGAGGTTTAACTACTTGCCCGAGGTCACATTCCTGGGTCATGATCCATTCCTGCCATGATTTGACCCCAACTCATTCAGTAACTTCCCCCAAAGAGGCTAGAAGGGTAAGGTGGCTGGAACAGGGAGCCAGCATGGAGGTGTTCACCTACCGGCTGGTTTTCGTACTCTAGGCAGGGGCAGGTGATGGCACAACCATCCAGGAGGATCTGGCCCTTGGGTGGGGTCACTCGCCGGCCACCTTCAAGCTTGTAATACAGCAACGTGTTCTGTTTAAGGATGAACCACGGTGCCTTCCAGTTGTGGACAATGTGCCCCTATGGACAGACAGGAAAGCCAGGTGCTGAGATGGTGCAGGGAGGGTAGGTCCCCAGGGGGAGGAAGCCCCTGGCTCAGGCAAACAGTTTAGGCTGAGAGACAAGTCCAGCAAGGGATGGAGCAATATTTTTGCCTGGATCTTTCTTGATGATCTGAGTTGGGAGCAAACGTCTTTGACATTAACCTTCTACTTTATATTTGGCCTTTTTCTATTTATAAATCTTTTTCATCCCTGGTGCTGGCCACTGGCATCCTTGGCCAGTGTTTTACCTTTGAGCTATACCTACAGAATCAAGTTATAAATCTTGAGAGAAACCGCAAAATATAAAGAAAAATCACATATAATTCTTTTAGTACAAGACAGCCATTGTTAATATCTGGGGTATCTGGGGTTCCCTTCCAATCTTCTTCCCTTTACTATATATATATATAGTAAATATAATTTATTTATATTTAGACAGGGTCTAACTATGCAACCCCAGCTAGCCTGGAACCTGTGATCCTCCCGTCCCAGTCTCCCAAATGATGTGATTACAACTGTGAGCTACCAGAGTCTAGCTTAGTTTTTATTTTCTAGTTTTTAAAAATTAGGACAATATTAAATATAGCTTTATTTTCTAGTCTTAATTTGTTTATATTTGTTGAGCATTTTTTCATACTATCAAGTTTCTTTAAAAACACTTTTATTTTAGGGTCCTGGAGAGATGGTCCAGTAATTAAAAGCATTGGTTGTTCTTGCAGAGGACCTGGGTTCAGTTCCCAGAATCCATATGGAGGCTAACAGCTATCAGTAACTACAGGTCCAGAGGATATGACACCCTTTTCTGGCCTCTACCAGCATTGCACAACACATGCACGCTTACGTACATGCAAACAAAACACTTATACTCATAAAATAATTTTTAAAAATCTTTTTGAGACAAGATCTCTCTGTAGCCCCAGCTGGCCTGGAAATCACTATATAGACCAGGCTGGCCTTGAATTCACAGAGATTCACCTGCCTCTGCCTCCTGAATGCTGAGACTAAAGGCAATGAGCCCACCAGCCCCAGCTTAAACATAAAATTACTTTTAAAAAACATTCTTTAAAAAAAAATTACTGTGTGTGTGCACATGTGTTATGGGTGTATGCACATTCATGTGGGCGCGTATGGAGGTTAGAGGTCAGTGTCAGGTGTCTTCTTCAATTGCTCTCTACCTTATTGAGACAGGGTTTCTTAATGAACCTAGAGCTCACTGATTCAACTAGACTGGCTGAATGATGAGCTGCAGAGATCCCAGTGTTGGGGTTACAGAAATGTGCCAACACACTCAGATTTTTATGTGGGTTCTGGGGATTGAACTGAGGTTTTTGTGCTTGTAGTAAACACTATAACTGCTGAGCCACCTCCTCAACCCTAAAGCATATTTTTCAGGATGACTTAAAAATGTATGATTTATATGTTTGTAGCCAAAATTGCTTTAATTTTTTTCTACTATCATAAACAATTTTGCAATGAATATTCTTGCACACAAATATTGATTTATCACTCTTTTTTATTCCTAAGGATACAATTTCCAAAAAGAATGATATTAGTCAAAGGACAGAGGCAGTTTGTAAAGCTAAGCTTCATCTCTACTAGTCTATAGTGCTAGGGGCCTTGACAGGCTGACCTAACCAGCTGGGAAGGTATGAAAGGCATGGAAGAGGAGTTTGGGGATTCTAAGGTGAATGATGAAGCCAAAGACAGAACAGACTGGTGGAACGGGGAACCATCTGTGGAGGGACCAGAAAACAGTAAGTGTGCTACACTCTTAGACGACTGCCCAGCAAAGCCCGATTTCAGATCCGGTTCTAACCCGGAAATATGTGCTTTATCTGAATCAAAAACTCTTTCCCAGGCTGGGCATGGTGGTACACACCCAGAATCCCAGCTATTCAGGAGGCTGGTGCAGAGGATTCACCAGTTCAAGGCCAGTCTAAGCAAGTTAATGAGACCCTGTCAAGAAATAATTTTCTTTTAATTTTTAAAATTTTATTTTTATTTTACTTGTATGAGTGTTATGCTTGCATGTGTGTAAGTGCACCCGTGTCATACAGTGCCCTTGGAGGACAGAGGAGGGCGTCAGATCCCCTGGAACTGGAGTTACGGATCACTGTTGGCTGCCGTGAGGGTGCTAGGATTTGAACCCAGCTCCTCTGCAAGAACAGCCAGTGTTCTTAACCACTAAGCCATCTCTTCAGCCCTTAAAAATACATTTTTTTAAATGTAAAAAAGAGCTGGGTGTTTGGCTCAGCACTTGGCTAGCATTCATGCGGCCTTGGGTTCCGTCCTCAGTCCTTCCAAATAAAAGCCCTTTCCCAAAATCACTCACTTCCTCACCCAGTATTTGCTAACACATGACTTACTTGGCCGTAGCACACCTCTGGTGCTATGACCCATTCCATGTCCAGCGTATCTGAGAACTGCTGGGGACTCAGAAGGAATTATCCACATACCACTGCTTTGTGGGTCTTGACCCGAGTCCTAGCAATTTATTGTGACAACCAAATGAGCTTAGCTAGCCTGACAAGTGTGTTCCCTTCACTTTGTTCCTCACTTAGAATCTGCATGGAGCCACAGTGTTGGCAGTTTTACTCAAAAAAAAAAAAGGCTTGTGTGTTTGTTTGTTTGTTTGTTTGTTGAGATAGGGTCTTACACTATAGCTCAGGCTAGCCTGGACGCTAAACTGGCCTCTAACATGCAACAATCATCTTGCCTCAGCTTTCTAAGTCCTGGTGAGACACAACACCTGATAAGAAACAAAAATATTTGGATCTGATTTCTCAACTACTTAGCTGTCTCCTGCTGTCAACATGACCCAGTCTCAAGTCCCCATTTCCTGTGATCCTCCACGGAGCAGGGTGCTGGGAGCCATTCTCAGGGGTGGTGTGGGTACTGAAGTAAGCTGTAAGCTAGCAGTAAAATGCTTTCATATAAGACTGTAGTCACTGGATGTGGTGATACATACCTTTAATCTAGCACTTGGGAGGCAAAGGCAGGGCATCTCTATGAGTTCAAGGCCAGCCTGGTCTACATAGTGAGTTCCAAGACAGTCAAGGTTATATAGTAAGACCTTGTCAAAAAAAAAAAAAAATCCCAAACCATAAAATGTAAGGTGCAGTCAAGCAGGGAGAGAATATGATCTAAACTGATAACATGAGGGCTCCATGTAAGGTAAAGAGACTGAAAGCATCTTAACTCTGAAAACCTCGCTGTTAAAGGGGCTCAACTGGGGCAATGGCACAGCACTGATCATGCTGAAGTTCCAACCCCAATACCTCGGAACTTGGAAAAACAGAAAATAATCTCGATGCATTGTTACACACATTGTATGATATTTAGTGTAGAACAGTACTGAGGGCTGCAGTGGAAGGACTCCAGAGCTGACAGATGGTAGGCCACTGATACAGCCTTAAGTTAGACAACAGTCTCACCAACCAAGAATTAGTGACAATGGTCTTTGACACAGTCAAAGTAGTTTTATTTCTTTATGTGATACCTTAAAATAACTCAAGTAATATGTTAGAAAATATTTCTAAATATTTAGTATTTTAAGTATTTCCAAAATCTAAACACTCAGGATTTTAGGAAATTTCTGAAAACATACTTCATATTCTAAGTAGGAAAACTGTAGACAGAAGGATAGGAAAGGAAACTTACCTTCTACAGTACACCCTTGAGCACCATTCTACTTTGCTGTTTTTGCTTTGTTGCTTGCTTATTTTTTGAAGCAGGAGCTCACTCTGTAGCCCAGGCTTGCCTGAAACTCACTTTGTAGCCCAGGCTTGCCTTGAATTCCTAGTCAATCTCCTGATTCAGACTCCTGAGCATTGTGGTTACAGCTGTGAGCGCACACCTGGCGTGTGTGTGTGTGTGGTGCTCGGGATCGAATCTAGGGCATTAAGCATGGAAGGCAAGTATTCTGCCAATATAGTTATATCTTCAGCACCTAATAATACGATTCTAAAAAATATATATTTTTAGGGCTGCTGGAAATTGAACCCAGGGTCTTGGAAATGCAATGGATTACATCCCTCACAATGTTTTGTATTTCTTTCAAGATAGTAAGGTTTTGAAATGTTGTGCAGACTGAATTTGGACTCGTGATCCTTCTGCCTTGGCCTCCTGAGAGCTGGCATTATAAGGAGTGTATCATAATACCCAGCTTAGACTATATTAGTTTTATAATAGAAAAATAAATTTAAATTCAAATAAAAATATTGATGAACCAATTAGGTTGGTCAGGTGAGGAAGGCAGGCAAGGGCGAACACGAAACCACTCTCAGGCTGGAGATGTAACCTAGCGGTAGAGCCTGTCTGGCACCTGTGAGGCCTTAGGTTTGATTTCCAGCACCAAAAACACTACAGTATTTCCTCTTCTGAAAAGTATGCCTGGTTCTCTATGACTTGGGCTCTGAGCCCTGTGGGGGAGGGATAGGGATGTGATGGGCTCCAAGAAGGTAAAGGTTTCCCATTCCATGTTGCAGTTTGATCTGCAGAGCACAATGAGAGGGAAATCCATGAAGAATTTTAAGCAGAAGTATGACAAGTTTAAGTTTAGGGTCTCAGGTTAAAGAGATCACTCTGGAGTGGCAGAGGTAGCCCAGCTGGTAGAGTGCTAGCAGGCACAGAGCCTTAGGTTTGATCGGAAACACCACAAAAACTGGTCCTGGTGGTGCACGCCTGTGTTCAGAGGCTGGAGGAAGGAGGATCAGTTTAAGGTCATCCTTAGCTTGGACTAGAGACGCTGTCTCAAAAAAAAAATAAAACACTGTTCCAGAACAGTGGTGCTCACCTGTAAACACAGCACTCAAAAGGCTAAGCCAAGAGGATCACAAATTTAAGGCCAGCCCAGGCTACACAGTGAGACCCTGTTAGAAAGAAAGAAAGAAAGAAAGAAAGAAAGAAAGAAAGAAAGAAAGAAAGAAAGGAAGGAAGGAAGGAAGGAAGGAAGGAAGGAAGGAAGGAAGGAAGGAAGAAAGAATCATTCTGATCACAATGGGTCAGAACAACTCAATGAATCAGGTAGGCCTACAATATGGTCCTCACCAGGAGGCTGCTGTATAATCGCACACCTGGCAGGAAACCCAGCGTTCCTGTTCTCCATATAAACCACACAGTCCATATGGGCAAAGTGAGTTTTGGGTCAAAAAAGAAAAATCAGGCCTCCCTCCACTTAGGCACTTGCTCCATACATGGAGAAGTCTCCCCTAACTGTTGATTAGGACAGAGGCCAGTTAGAGCAGAGTTTAGGAGCTCCTTTAAGGGAAAGGAGGGGGTCTGTGAGCTGGATAGTACCTCAAGGCTGGGCTGAAGAGGCAGAATGTCGTAGCTGAATACTCTTGGAAAAGGATACTCTACTCTGTAACTTAAAAAATATTATTTATTATTTTTATATGTATAAGTGTATTGCCTGCATGTGTGTAAGTGTACCCGAGTTGTACAATGCCCATAGAGGTCAGAAGAGGGCATCGAATCCCCTAGAACTGGAGTTGAAGACACTTGTTAGCTGCCATGTGGGCACTGAAAACTGAACCCAGGTGTTCTGCAAGAACAGCCAGTGTTCTTAGCAGCTGAGGCATGTCTCTCTTCCTCTGCTCCCTAACTTTAAACATGAGGAAATAGGCCCACAGAGGTCTTGCTTAAAACCCTACAACTTCCAAAAGTTGGTACTTACTTTGGAATGAATTGTGTCTCCAAAAGATATATTGAAATCCTAACCTCTGGTACCTCTGAATATGATCTTATTTGAAAATCAAATTAAGATGAGGCCACTCCAGGCTAGCATAGGCACTAATCCAATGTGACTGGCATCCTTACAGAGGAAAATGTGGACACTGAGCAACACACAGAGGCAATGGTCACGTGGTAGTGTATTATAGCTGAGGAATGCCAAAGATTGCTAGCGAGCACCGGAAGCTAGAAAAGCAAGTGAGGATTCCGACCTGCAGGCTTCAGAGGGAGCAAGGCCCTGCCCACACCTTGATCTGAGGTTTCCAGCTTCCAGAACTCCTGTGTTCTTTTATCTTTTGTGGATGTTTTTCCTTTACTCATACCTTATGTAATGATATCTTAATTCACATTGGCTGGATTTGGAATCACCTGAGAGACATACCTCCGGGCATGTTGAAAGGTGTTTCCAGGGAGGTATAACAGAGGAAGGGAGGCCCACTCTAAATGTGAGTGGCACCAGCATATGAGCTGGGGTCTCAGACTGAATAAAAAGGAAAACAAAAGCTCCAGCTGACCCTGTCCTCTGCTCCCTGATTTTTCCAGAAGGGAGGCATCCTGGCTGTAAGCTCCTGCTTCCATGAATCTGTGCCTGCCCCGTCATGATGGACTGTACCCTCTAAACCAGGAGCCAAAATGAATCCGTCTCTCTTTAATTTGCTTTTGTCAGGTATTTGGTCAATGCAACTAGAAATGTAACTACTATACCTGTTATCTTTTTCCTCTTTAAGTTTTAGTACCGTAAGCATTTTAACACCTGTAAAACCATAATCTAATTAATTATTTGTTAACCTGGAGGAATAGGTGGGTAGCTTCAGGGGGTGTTTGGCTGGTTGGTTTGGTTATTTGATTATTTGAGACAGGATCTCCCTAAGTAGCCTAGACTGGTCTCCAATTCAGGGTCGTCCTCCCTCAACCTCCCAATATAGGTATAGGTATGAGCCACTATATCTGTGTTCTAGGTTTTGTTTTCTTTTTTTTCATACATAAAAAATTGTTGTTAGGCTGGTACATAGTTCAGCTGAGACAGTGCTTGCCTAACATGCTCCATCACTGCGTAAACCAGGTGTGAGAGTGCATGTCTGCAAACGCACCACTCGGGAAGTTCAGGCAGAAGGATCAAGGAGTTCAAGGCCATCCTTGAATTCATCCTAAGAATCTGAGGCTAGGCCAGGCTACATGAGACCCTGTCTCAAAAAAATTTTTTTTGTTGTTCATAAAGCTTTTACAGTATTTCTTTTTTTTATTTAAATTTAAAAAATTGTATGTGTGTGAGTGTTTTGCTTGCGTGTATATAAGCGCACCTGTATATACAATGCTTACAGAGCCAGAAGAGGGTGTTGAATCCCCTGGAACTAGACTTAATGGATGGTTGTTAGCCACCATGTGGGCACCGGGAACTGAACCTGGGTCCTCTGCAAGAGCAGCAAGTGCTCTTAACTGCTAAGCCATCTCTCCAGTCCCTTACAGTATTTCTTTGGGATGGAATCCTACCAATGAAATTCCCAAGCCAACTCTGTTGCTCAAGGTCTGAGCCCAGTAGCAATGTCTAACTGCTTTGCCTCTCCTCGCTACAGAGCAATCTAACCTTCCCTGCAGCACCTCTCCCTGAAAACCAGGTCTGGCAAATGCTCTGTGTTTTGCCTAGAGTTTGCTTTTTCTTGTCTGGGCAGGATTAGGAGCCAAATTCATCATGCCCCTGCCTGCCTCTAGCTAGACCTTCCTGGGAATGACTATTGTGCTCTCTGGCTTGCTGATCAGGGCTGCTACTCTTCTGGGCAGTGAACCCCCTAAACTACCCAGTGCCTCGACCTGGTAACTTCTCCAGTGGACACAAGGTTGACTGATGCACTTGAGAGGAAAGGGGATTTGGAAGCCTCCGTGGTAGCAGGGGGAGGTCACAGCAGGGCCTCAGGACATTCTCTGCTCTCTCACTGGGCAGGAACGAGTGTGGCTTCCATTCGCCTCAGGATAAGGCTAGAAAGAGACGTTGGTGTTTCTGCCTAGGCCTGTGCTGCTGACTCTCCTCATTCCTGACACTCTGGTCCAAATCAGGCCTCAGAGAAGGGTCAGCTTTCTCCCCAGTGTCCTGATCCTCTGACTCGGCCGCGGTAACAGTGGTGGGGAATTGTGTAAGTAACCCCAGGAATAGGTAGAGGCTCAGAAAGCCCTATTTGAGAGTTTTGATCTGATCTCCACTCCTGCCACAGACCACTGATCAACAGCCCAACCCACATCCCACCCACCTTAGAGTCGACTCACAGAGTGCAGGACAGTGGGCAACAGTAGACAGCAGACTGTCACTCTGCCTGGATGAACCACCCAATCATTCAAGTGATGACAACACAAAATGGGCAAGGCATGCAATCCTAGGCAACTTGAATGCAGCCTGACTTTTAACCTGGCATCAGTTTCCTACCCGCCTCGCCTGTAACTTTGAGCAAGCACACTTTGCCTCTCCCCGTCAAACGCAATGCATCACATCTTGCAAACAGAATATGAATGACACTTGAGCCTTCAGAGCTGATGGCGCTGATGTGGCTCACCAGGTGAGCCAATGAGGACAGACCTTCTATCCCTCATTGCCCCCTTCCTAAGGCTGTAAACTTAGGACAGCCAAAACATGTGCTAAACTATTATATTAACATAAATGTTCAGTATTGGCATCAATGCTAAAGTTCACTTTTTTAACTCCTGAGGATTAAACCCAGGTTTCCTGCTTGCTAGGCAAGTGCTTTACCATGGAGCTATATCCCCAGTCCTAAAATTACTTTTAAAATATCAAACTTTCTCTTGCAGGGACTTTCATTCATGTTCTACCTTGATCTTAGGAGTCCTGGGAGTCCCAGAGTTCTTTTATGGATTCACATTTACTGTGGGCCCCTTGGGGTGATGGGGAAGGACTGAGGAGAAGTTCAAGTCCCATCTAATACTCTGATACTATACATCTAATACATCTAATACATCTAATACTTTCTGCTTCTCAGTCTCCACAGTTATAACAGTGATAGTAGCGGCTGCCCTATGGGATAGAAGGCAGGAGAAGAAGGGTTTGGGGGTCAACCTGAATGGCTCTACCACCCACCACTCTGACCTTTGGTGAAAGGGGATCTATGCCAGTCACTGACCCTGTACGACTGACTGTTGGAAGTAAAAAACAATACAGATAGCGAAGTGCTAAAGCCAGAGAGAGAGATTACTCCTTCCTCCAGGTAGTAAGCCACACAGCATATTTATGCTACTTTAATAAATTATATTTTAGTATTCTGCTATTATTTTTTAAATGACACATAACAATTGTGCACATCTGCAAGGTACATGCACTGTAACATTTCAACAGACATAAATGTGCAGTGATGCCATTAGGAAATTTGCATGTCCATCTCCTCAAACATTGATTACTGTTTCTTTGTGTTGGAAACATTCAAAATCCTCTCACCTAGTTATTATGAACTGTACTCTTCATTGTGGTCAACTCTAGTTATCCTTCTGTGTTTTAGAACATTATAAGCTATTCCTTCTTTCCATCTGCACCCTTTACCCAACCTCTGTGTGTGTGTGTGTGTGTGTGTGTGTGTGTGTGTGTGTGTGTGTGTGTGCGCTGAACCCAGGACCTCGTGTATGTTAACCCTGCCACTGAGTACATCTCCAGCCCCAGCAAGTTGTCCTAAGAGCTCCACGGCGCGCTGGCGCCAGACCGAGTCACCGTAAGTCAGCGGGATCCCACGGTGGCCGCGCCGCCTTCGCTCCGGTCCAGCTCCCACCGTCCCCGCCGTTCCCACGCGAGGCCAGGCGCACTCACCCGCTTCACGAGGAAGCCCTCCTTGAGCACGCCGTCCTCCATGTCGCCAGCCCAGGTGCGCTGTCCCCTCGGGCCCGCCCCCTGGCGCGTGTCCAGAGCCGGAGCCTGGGCCCGGCGGGCAGGAAGTCAGGCCGGGTCGGGACTGCGGCCCGGACCTTCCCAGCGGGTGCAGACTGCCACCCCGACTGCCCGCCTCCACCCCGCGATTAGGCCCTGGGGTTGAGAGCATCCTGAGCTCGGAGGCAGGGGAACGTGTGGATAGGGTGGACAGGGAGGGCAGGGAAGTCACAAGTTTAAAGCGACTGCACAGTCTATAAGGACCTTGAGCCTGAGACATACCCCACGTCCCCTGACCCCTACGCCCTATCATGCCCCACCACAGCTTGAAAAGAATCCGAGAGCCAAAGATTGCAGCAATTAGAAGTGAATTTGAAGAGGGTGCAAAAGAACTCAACATCTATATAAGTAATATTTTAATGCAGTATTTTTAAATCAAAATGAACACCGATGATGAACAAAATCTCAAGATAAAAGGAATACAATGTCCTACTACATCATATTGGCGTCTGAAACAACAGGAAACATCAGTGGTGGAGACTGATGGTGCTCCCTATTTGTTCTCAGGTGAAGGGTCCTGATAGGCTCAGCTTCCCGCAGAAAAAAAGGCGCAGGAATAGCTGAAAGGACTGAGAATATCTAGAAGAAGAAGGGACCTGCAGACTATGAAAAAGCAGGGATGCTCTTCCAAACCAGTAGCATGCTGATTCCTGACCCACTCCAGGGCCCCTATGCTGGGCTCTGCCCTGCTACTAGCCCGTGGGTCTAGAACACAGTACATACCTTCACCCTTAACCCCAGGAGGCCTGCAGGATCCAGGGTACTGTAGGGTGTTACCAGGAAAAAGCCTCCTGGCTTTTGAATCATCCAGCAAATCCAACAGCAGGGTTTACATTCTCTTTGAAACTGCTAGGTTTCAATTGAGGCACTGCAACTCCATGGAGTGACTTTATCTCCATTTTCCTGCCAAGGAACCTGAAACTTCAAGCAATTAAATACCCACCCAAGGCCACACAGTCCCAGGGCTTTGCAAGTACACTGGATTCTGAAACCTGACTGGAGGCAAACCCGGAATAGGAAAGGTTGGGCAGGTCTGATCCCCTATGCCTCTACCAACTCCTTCTTGGGAGGCTTGGAAGAAAGTGGCGTTTTCTTTGGAAGACAGGCTTCTCAATGAATTCCCAGAAAAGAGGAAGAAAGAAGGCTGGTCCATTTTTCTAGTGTCATTTCTCCCCAGGACAGCTAAGGCCTCTAGCATCTAGAACCTGCTTCCTCTGAGGGAAGCCCCTGGGCTAGCCCACCCTGACTCACTGGACCTTCCGTGTGAGTCACCTCCCCTGTCTTCCCCGGTCTGTGGTGACAGAGCCACCAGCCTACCAGAGAGCCATGATGACATAAGCAATGAACTTGGGGAGGAGGCGAGGCAAGGCAGGGAAGGAAGCTCCCGACCCAGGCAGACACCTGGAGATTGATACAGAAGGGTGTCTGAGCCGCTCAGCCCTCCTCCCTTTTTTTTGTTATGAAGGGCTTGGTAATGCTTATCATATATTTGTGTATAGAGAAAGCTATTAAGTTAGTGTTTGTGTGAAAGTGATTCATCGCCTGATGTGAAATTCTACCATTGGAGTCATTCCTTTGGCTTTAGATATGAATCCTTTGTTTACATACAATACAGCCTTATTCACAATGAACACTTGGTCTTAGTGAGTTTGTCAGAATGACCACCTACCCCCTAAAGATGTTTTAATTTTATAAATGAGGGACCCCTCCCCAAATAAAATAGCTTGTCTAAGATCTTCATCCAGTTAGTGGCAAAGCAGAATACAAGCTAACAGCAGTGTGAAGCAAGGCTAGCTCCTGGCAAACACAGGGGCCCTTCACTCAGAAGTGGCCGGCATCAGCAATGGTGTTATGCAGACCTGAAAGGGGTTTGTCTGAAGAACCAGAAAGGACTTCATTTTGTCCCTATAGCCCGTAGTGGTGCATGGCTGTGAACCTAACACTATGACAGTAGAGGCATAAAAATGGTGAGTTAGAGTCCAACCTAGTGTGCATAATGAACCCAAGCCAATCTTAGCTAAATACTGAGACCCTGTCCCTTACATTTTTCCCTAGGTCTTCTGATCATAAAAATTTGTGCTTATCATAAAATATCCATTACCCAGACACATATCCAATATTTTATATGCATATATTTTTATTAATGTTATTTTTAATGTTTGAACCCTAAACTTTTAAAAATGTTTTTATTTTATGTGTATGCGGGTTTGTCTGCTTGTGTGTAAGTACACCATGCGCTTGCAGTTCCCCCAGAGACCAGAAAAGGGTCTTAGATCCCCTAGAACTGGAGTTATGGATGGTTGTTAACTGCCATATGAGTACTGGGAACTGAACCTAGGACCTCTGGAAGAACAGCAAGTGTTCTTAACTGCTGAGTCATCTCTCCCTCTTTTTACTTACAATAGCTAACATGCATCTTAACAGATTCCTAAAATGATTTAAAACCATGATTTTCAACTTCTTAAAATTTCATCACAACTGTGTCATAATATATTGAATCATTTCCATTTTGGTTGATTTTTCTGTCTTCTGTTTGGCTTTCTATTTGTTTGTTACAGTTTTTTAAGTCAGGGTCTTGTTATATATCCCAGGCTGGTCTTGAACTTGAGGTCCTCTTGCCTTAGCCTCCCAGGTGCTGGAATCATAGTCATATGCTGCCATGCCTGGTGAGTTCTCAATATTCATCACTAAGTTGCTTTTCGGGATACATACTCTGTGATGTTGCCACAAGCAGTTGTGTGCCAATGCCAGCTTCACAGTGTCTACACCAGCATCAAGCACAGTATTTTTGGCATATTGAGGTCCTGGATATTTAGGAAGCACCTGACAGCACTTACAAACTTGAGCTCAGTCCCTGGGTTCCACTCCCAACCCTGTGAGGATAATAATAATAAATGAAAGGAAAGGGGGAAAAAAAACTTGAGCAGAGTAAAAACAGGCAAGCAAAGCAAAGAAAGATAACTTGTTTAATTCATGGCTTTGCACAAGGCATCCATTAAATGTTGCCCTTGTTACAGCAGAAATACATGGAACTGATCCTCAATTTATGATGGCTCTGCCTAGTCAACTTTCAAATTCAAAAGCAATTCAACATAGGAACTTATTTTAGATTCTTGAATTTTTATCTTTTTCCCAGGCTAATGATGCAATCTTCTCTTTTTTGGTTTGTTTTTATTGTTGTTTGAGGCTGGATTTCACTGTGTAGTCAGGGTTGATCTCAAACTTGCTATGCAGTCCAGGCTAGCACAACCTCTCAAGTGCTGGTATAGAGATGTGCACTGCCACACACCTCTACAATATCCTTTCCACGCTGAGCAGTGTGGTGAGCCACAGTTCTTAGTCATTCATGCTATGGGGTGGAGGGTTTCCGAGCGGAGCTACAGTGTTCCACAGTGTTAAGTGCATTTTCAACTTATAGTGCGTTTATGGAACCACAACCCAGTTGTAAACCAGGGAGGATTTGACTCTTTAATCCACCATCATCTCATTCATTCATTAACAGAGCAGGAATATGTCAGAAGTACACAGCCATGAGCCATACCCAGACCTTGCCCTTGTTGTCCTTCCTCTTCTTCATGAAAAGGTAGCAGGGTCTACAGCTGTCCCCCAGAACGATTTTCATTCCTAGGTTGAGGAATTCTCATTCTAAGAAAATCTCTTGTAACCTAGATGGAGCTATTCAGGAAAAGAAAAATCCAGGCAATCCTGAAGGTGAGCTGGAAACATCCAGGGAACCTGGAAAAATCCTCAAGAGCCTCAGCTGTTGGTCTCCCCGACACCCCGTAACCGCCCTCCAGCCCCCACCCCCGCAAAACCCGCAAAAGTTCTTAGTTCCAGCTGAATGTTAGCGCCAGCTGAATATTAGGCCCCTGCTAAGGGAGGAGCGTCCCTGCCGCCCTGGGGTGCTCTGACTTGCTCGGGGGCTGCTAGTTCCCACCTGCACTCAGAGGCCGGTAGGAACCCGTCCTTGGGCACTCCCTCTGAAGCCCCACCCTTGGGAGAGGCAGCCTGTTGCTAGGGTGGAGCAGTTTGTTGGAGAAATTAAAAGAGGTGTGAAGCAGGCCAGATGCATATTTAAGAACAGAGTTGGGAACAGAGGTGGCTGCAGACTTACCGGGGATAGAAATGGCAAGATTGAATTCCGTTTCGCAGACTTGACGCTGCTTTTTGGAGTTCCTTCACTAGAGCTACTCTGACCAGGAATCCCCAAGAGCAGTCGGCGGCTTCTAAGAACCCAGAGTTGCAGATCAGCGTGGGCGGGCGTCCTTCAGACCAAACGGAGCGCCAGATAATTGAGACATCCCACACTAAACTGAAAGGGCTGTGGCAGCAGAGCAAGCTAGTAGTCGCTGATGCAGAATTTAAGGAGGCACCTGTCTCGGAGTCAAGTAGGTGCAGGATCGGGTTCTGAGAGTGTATGCCTCCTTAAATTTTGCACTCACGCTCTTTGCTTGCCCAGCTGCAATCCCAGCCTTGAAAGCGGGTGGGATGTCATAATTAGCCGGCGCTTTTGATTCCCTGCAGGATGCTCGCCCACTCTGTTCTGAAATTTGCGGGCCTTTAGAACCCATCTTCTAAATAGAGTGAAGGTAATTTCTCATTTAAAGATCCGAAATTAAGGGTAAGAGGTCTATCGTGGGCAATTAAGGGTATTTTTCCAGTAATGGGAGAAATTAGCAAACAACTAAGACTGCAGGCTCTGGATTTGAGTCTGGGACTCGGTTTTGGTGGGAGGCAGTTGTTTGGGTTTTTTTGTTTGTTTGTTTGTTTGTTTTTTATGTGTCTGTAGAGGCTAGAAGGGACCATCAGATTCCCTGGAGCTGGCATTATAGGCAATTGTCATCCACCTGGTGTGGGTGCTGGGATGTGATCTCTGGTTCTCTGAAAAAATAGTTAGAATTCTTGACTATTGAGCCATCCCTCCAGATCCAGGACTGTGCATTTTTAACAAGCTCTTAGGTGACGCTGATATTATAGGTCAGGGACAATACCTGCAATAGGTAAAGTACCTCCTCTAATAAGGAACACCTTTGGCTGAAGAGGTGGCTTAGTGGGTATAAGGCACTCACCAAAAAAGCCTGACAATCTGAGTTGGATCTCTGAGACCCACATGATGGAAGGAAAGAGGTGACTCCCCAAGTTATCCTCTAATCCCTGCCCCTGACACACACATAAATAAATGCAATTTAAAAATAAAAGAGGACACCATGAAACCTGAACCCACTACATAATTTGTAGGACCTGAGACAAATTGAAAATGCACCCCCCTGGTTCATGTCTAAAGAATTTCAAGACAGCAGCAGCAGAAATCTAAGGAACCTAGTGCAGTGGCTCTTGCCTGCAATCCTAGCACTTAGGAGAATGAAGCAGAATCTGGGCTACAAGGTGAGACCCTGTCTCAAAGAAAAAGAAATCAAAATAAAAAAGTATGGTGCTTCAAAGCACCTGGGTCCATGGAACCCTGCCTGAGCTTCATATGGTTGTTGAGCAGAATGAACAAAGTACAGCCTTCATGGAAGGTCTGTGAAAATATTTATGATGACCACATTCGTTTTACAAAGGAGGAAACTGAGCCCTGTGGTAGGAGGTGGAAGAGATGCCGTAGGGCTAGGATCAAATGTGATGGGTTAGCGTCTTGGTTATTGCAAAGCTAGTATAAGCACAGACCAGAAGCAAAAGAGTAGAGATTTATTACCTGCAGCAAGTAGGAGAGCCTGGCAGGTATGTTCAATGTCCCCTCAAACCAAAGAAGACTGAGGATCTTCCCTGGGCACATTCACATACACACATATTCAGACAAGGGCTGACCTGTTTCTAAGTATGCTCAGTTTAAGATCATGAAAGAAAGAAAGATAGTAAACACATTTGGGAATATGTTCAGCTCTAGGTCACACAGCACATGTTTAAAAGGATTAAAATAGTGGACAAGAATGCCTCTGGGCATGCTCAGTTTGCACCATAAACAGTTACCTGAAAAGAAAGGGCATTTTGAAGGTGCATTAGTAACAGTGCCTTGCCTCCCCAGGCTAACAGTGCTGTTTGTTATGTCACATCCCGTCTCTGAGCTGGACTAGAGTATTGTCTCCTAAAAGGGCAAAAAGAAAAAGTGATGACAGGAAGCTGGTAGCCTTCCACCTCCGTGCCAGGAAAAAGCCAAATGTGAGGGTGTAGGCCTGTAATCCTAACACTTCGAGGAGATCGAGGCCGGAAGATCTGGAGTTCAAGGTCACCCTCAGCTACATGCTGAGTCTGAAGCCAACCTGGACTACATGAGGCCCTGTCACTGTCTCAAAATACAATTAAAGTAAAATACAGAGCTGGGGAGTTAGCTCAGTGGGTAAGAGCACTTGCTGCACAAGCCCAAGAACCAGTTCAAACCTCCAACAGCCACATTAAAAAGCCAGGTGTGTGTATCTGCAACCCCAGTGCTCTAGAGGGTGGAGACAGGAGGAGCCTTGGGGCCTCCTGGCTCTCAGCTTAGCTCCAGGTTTAGGAGAGACCCTGTCTCAAGGGAATAAGATGGAAAGCACTAGAGCTCCGTAAGGGATGTCTTCCCCAGGCTCTGTGTGTGCACTCACACACATCCACACACACCACATACACTAATTAGAGAAGATAAAGCACAATAGATCAGACCAAATGATGGCCTACGGTTGGCACTGTAGGAATAACATTCATAACCTCTGAGTGACTCACCTGGCTGACTTCTAGAGATGTGATCCGAGCCTTTGGTAAGAGAATGAAATTACACAGGCGCTAAAGAGATGCCCTCAAACACTTGACCTCTGAGCTGAAGTGCTCTATGAGTTGCCGGTCTGTTTTTGTTTTAAATAGCAGTTGTATCTCTCCCCTTGCCACCAGCTTCCATTGCTTTCAGAAAAGCCCACCCCGAGCAGCTAGTCTGTAAACTGCTTATCATCTAACAGACTCTAACAAATTACCCAGGTTTTTACAATAGGGCTTTTGGTGAAGATGTGATTCCAGTCAGGTGCATGTCTTAAAATCGTATTTGAATTATATTTTCATATTATGTAATTACATTATATTTATACTATATAATGTTTTGAAATCATTAAGAACCAAGCTGGGGAGCAGGAAAGGCTGGAGAGATGGATCAGCAGTTAAGAGCACTGGTTGCTCTTGCAGAGGATGTGGGTTCAATTCCCAGAACCCACATGGGGCTTCGGGGGGAGCGTCTAACAACAATCTGTAATTCCAGTTTCAGGAATCTTACGCCCTCTTCTGGCCTTCATGGGCACTGCACACACATGGTAACTTACATACATGTAGGCAAAACATTCATACATGTAAAATAAATTTAAAAATTTTTTTGAGACAGGGTCTCCCATAGTCCCAGATGGCCTGGAACTCCCTATGTAAACCAGGCTGGTCTTGATGTCACAGAGAGCTGCCTGCTTCTGCCTCCCAAGTGCTATAATTAAAGGCCTATGTCACCATGCCTGGCTAAATATATTTTAAAAAGAACCAAACTAGGGCTGGGGAGACAACTCAGTCAGTAAAGTGCTTGCCTTCCAAACATGACCTGATGTTGATTCCCCAGAACCCAGCTATGATGGCACAAACTTGTAATCCCAGCTCTGAAGAGACTGAGATAGGAAGATCCCTGGATTGCTAGCCTTACCTACTTAGTGATTTCCAGGCCACTGAGAGACCCCGTCTTAATAAAAAGATGGATGGCTCTTGAGGAACAACACCTAAGGTTGACCTCTGGCCTCCACACACATGCACACATGTACATTTGCACACATATGAACACTCATACATATATACATACACAAAGAACCTAGCTGGAGGGCTGGGCTTAGATACTTCCCTAGCATGTGAGAGACCCTGAAATGAGAAGAGACTGTCTCTTTTAGAGATAGCCAGTTCTCAGAAAAAGCAAGGGACAGACTCTGATACGCATTCCAGCCAATCCTGAGCTACCCCTCTCCTATCTGGCCTGTACACCCCATGAGACAATACTCTTCTGCTTTAATCACCCCTTAGTTACCCCAGAACCAGGCACCAGGCAAGTAGGGACCACCCCTAAATCTTAGAGCCCTTGGGAATTATTCAACCTAGCTGGTCCCAGACTGTCCCTCTACGTGCTTGGCCTTTCCTATAGATAGCTCAAGAAAAAACATGACCTAAGTCTTCGCCTTCCTTGTGTCTTTGGCTTTCTGACCACCCCAGGGTCCTTCTCCCATGAGGCCCCGTATGTTATGGCATGCTGCACCCGCATCTTTGGACATCTGAGCATAATAAACTTTCTTAAGTCTGTGTCTTTCCTGCCACTCTTCTGACTGCCCCTGGCCAGCGCATAAAAGAATGTGACACACGGCTTCGCCAGGCTTTTCCCTTGTTCCCCTGATTTCAGAGTCTGTCCTGCCAGCTATTGAATTCTGAATGAATGAGCTAGCTATATAGCATTTAAGGAAATTGAAAGCAGAAAAACACAGGTTTTAACACTTTGTGCCATTATCACTATTTTAGTTGTTATTGTTAGAGTTTCAAGGTTAGGGCCTGGAGAGGTGGCTCAGTGGTTCAGAGCCAGCACTACTCTTACAGAGGACCTAAGTGCCATTCCCAGCACTCACATCAGGTGGCTCGCAACAACCCATAACTCCAGCTCCAGGGGATCCTTTTTGGCCTCCTCAGGTACCCACATGCATGTGTACAAACCCACACAGAGACACACATAGACACATAACTTATAAGTAAATACAAAAAAACCACTTTTTTTTTTTGAGACAGGGTCTTACTATTTATCCATTGTTGGCCTGAACCTCTCTGTCTAGACTCGACTGGCTTTAAATTCATAGAGATCCACCTGCCTCTGCTTCCTGAGTTCTGGGATTAAAGCATATGCCACCACTATGCCTGGCCATAAAAAAATAAATCTTTAATAAAAGAATTTCCAGGGCTAGAGAGATAGCTCAGTGGTTAAGAGCACTGACTGCTCTTGCAGAGGACCTGGATTTTGTTCCCAGCACCCACATGGCAATGAACAACTATTGGTAACTCCAGTTCCAGAGGATCAAACTTTCTTCAGACCTATGCAGGCCCTGCACAACACAAGGTGCACTTACATATATGCAGATAAAACATTCATACACATAAAAAAATATTTAAAAAAAAAGAAGTTCCATGTGGGAGGCAGAGGCAGGCAGATCTCTGTGAGATTGAGGCCATCCTGGTCTACGTAGCAAGAGGGAGGAACTACAGCCAAAGACATAGAGATGAACAATTCAGCCTTCAGATTTGCATTCATGTCTAACCAGGGCACACGACACACGCTAGGCATGGCCTCCCCTCCTCTCCCTCCCTCTCCAAGTGAGGCTGGGTGTGCAGCTTAGTTGTCGTATCTAAGGACTACATCCTCTCTCCTTTTCATCTCTCTCTCTCTCTCTCTCTCTCTCTCTCTCTCTCTCTCTCTTTTTCTCTCACAGAATTCTGCTTGTTCTTCATGCCCACCTCAGTGGTCCTTCTATAATCCCCTTTTTATTTATTTATTTTTAATTTATGTGCATGAGTGTTTACTTTCATTTATGTATGTACACCACATGCATGCAGTGTCTGTGGAGCCTAGAAGGGGACACTGGATCCTCTGGACCTGGAATTACAGCTTGAGCTGTCATGTAGGTGCTAGAAACTGAACCAAGGTACTCTGGAAGAACAGTAAGCACCCTTAACTGCTGAGCCATCTCTCCAGCCCCATGTTCACCACATTGTAATAGTAATGATCGGGGCTGGAGAGATGGCTCAGAGATTTAGAGCCCGTCTTGCTCTTTCAAGGGGCTCAAGTTCAGTGCCCAGAACCCACATTGGTGGCTCACAACTGCCTGTTAACTCCAGCTCCAAGGGATCAAATTCCTTCTTCTGGCCTCTACAGGCGCCTAAAGGCATGTGCACATACTCACACATGTACTTATTTATGAATGTACACATTAAATACAAAAATAAAATCTAAAAAAATGATAATAATAATATCATGTATTCATTGCCTTTGTATCACTGTGACCAAAATCACTGACGGGAGGTTTCAGAAGGTTTGGTCCATCTTGGCAGGGAAATGATGATGGAGCATCTCAGTTCATAAAGACAGGAGCTTGTGACAGAGGCTGTACACATCATGTTGGACCAAGAAGCCAAGAGCAAAGCAGGAACAGGAGCAAGTACAACATTCAAAAGTCACTCCAAGTGGCCTACTTCCACAGATAGCCCTACAGCCCAGAGTTTAGAGAACTTCCCAAAATAGCCACCAGGTGGAGACCAAGTTTTAAAACATGAACTTGTGGGGCTGGAGAGATGGTTCCATGGTTAGAGCACTGACTGCTCTTGCAGAGGAGCTGGGTTCGATTCCTAGCACCTACATGGCAGCCAACAGTTGTCTGTCACTCTAGTTCCAGAAGATCTGATGCTTTTTTTCTGACCTCCGAGAGCATTGCACGACACAGGTGCACTTACATGGATGCAGGCAATACACTCATAAAATAAAAATAATAAATAAAATATCTTTTAAAAAAATTACCTTGTGAGAGGCATTTCAGATTCAAACCATAGCATTCCTTCTGTGGAGCATGGTGCTAAGTCATTGGTGAATCCCAGCAGCTCAATAAGGCAGGCATTATATCTCTTTGCATTTACAAGAAAAGAAATAGGTTAATTAATTTGCCAAGGTTGTTTTGGTCTGATTCTGGCCACTTAACCTCTGAGGTTCTGAGGTGCCATGACATAGTGATTTGTATTCTGTGGAGATGATCTCCCAAGGAAATGACCAACACTGAGGTCTTGTGTTCCAGCAGAACAAAGGACCGATTGATTGATTGATTGATTGATTGATTGACAGACATAGGGCATATCAGGGGCAGCACAATTCTTGGGAGCTTCCTTGGTCTGTAGAGTTGAAATGGCCTGGGTACTCTGGGATCTCTCCTCCTCCTCTTCATCGTCATCCTCCTCCTCCTCCTTCTCCTCCTCCTTCTTTTTCTTCATTCTTCTTTCTTTCTTCTTCTCTGGTTCCTGTTATGTGATCCTGGCTGGCCTCTGCCTTCTAAGTGCTGGTACACCACCAAGCCTGGCTGTCTTTTCTTTGTAAACTTTTTTCTTTACATTTATTTATTGTGTGTGTGTGTGTGTGTGCGCGCACGCGCACGTGCACACAAACGTGTAGATGCACCTGACGTGCACACAAACGTGTAGATGCACCTGCATTACAATGCATATGTCAGAGGATGTCAGAAGTCAACTTGTGAGAGTCAGTTTTCTCCCTCCACTATGTTTATTCTGGGGCTCAAACTCAGGTTGTCAACCTTGGCAACAAGCGTCCTTGCCCACCAAACCATCTTGCCATCTTCCCCTGGGGTGCTTCTCTTACTCAGGACACTGAAAGTTTCTGGGAATAGACTTAAGTAGAAAGTCCATCATCTTTGATGTGTTTGTCTCTGTGATATATGCTTGTGGAGAACAGTTTATACTTCCCTCATGACCAACAATTTAAGAAAATGACATCTCTGTTAGTAAGAGACAGGGGGCTCAGCAAAGGTAGATCCAGTGTGGGACACCTGGCCCAGGTTCTGGACCTGCACTGGACCCTGCTTGAATATCATTTGTAGAAAGAGCTCTTCAGAAACCAGTTTGTTTTATTTAGCAACTGTCGTTCGGCATGGATTGTTGTAGCACTATAGACTGGCTTAGACGAAAGAACTTTCTTATAATCTGCTGGAAAGTCTGAGATCAAGGTTCTGGTCAGTTCTGCTTCTAGAAAAGGACTGTTTCCTAGTTTTCAGCCATAGAACTTTTTATTGTGTCCTTGCATGATGGAAAGAACCACCATCTTCCTGTGTCTCATCCTATAAAGGACAATAATTTGTTCATGAGAGTTGCATTCTCATGACCTAATTACCTTCCACAGGTCTCACTAATCCAAATACCATTGTCACAAGTAGTTGGAGCCTGGGATGTGTGTTTCCAGGGTCTGAGCTGGGTATTTTTTTTTTCCAGGTTCTTGGCATCTTATTCAAGAATAAAAGTAGCAAGACTGTTTTACTCAAAGCAAAGTGAAAGATCAGGTTGGATACACTGTCAAGAGGGAGAGCAGACGTCGTAAGTAAAAGGGAATACAAGGCTCCCTTAGTGTTTAGTGTCTTTTTATGTGGTTCAAGAGAAGGAGGAGTTTGAATACTAGGAGAATTGTTTGAGTGATTCTCTATTTTGATTGACAGGTTATTATATCTCCATGTCTATACTATGTAACTGTGCATGTCCCTTTCCATAACGGTTCTGATTTTAATCATGTGCACACTCAATTATGCATAGGTATAAAAAGGTAAATAGGAGATTTTTCCTAAAAGTTCACTTGATGACACAGTTTTACCTTAATTTTATTTTATGTGTGTGTGGGGGGCACGGGAGATATCAGGTGCACAGCCTACCCCTAGAAAAGCCCACGCTGGGATGCAGCGTGAACCCCGGGTGCCAAGAAGAGTTCGCAGCCGGAGTCTTTGGGTGTTGCAGCTCTTTATTAGTGTTGCAGCTCTTTATTAGTGTTACAGCTCTTCTTCCGCACAGCAGGGAAATCATTCTACAATCCTCAAGCGTGGTCTTTTATACAGTTCTCCCTCCAATCAAAACGTACTTCTTCCTTTCTTAACAGCCTATCATATTGATCCATTTTCAAGCCTTGCTATTAGCATAAGGGGTGGTTACATGGGCAGATACATGGGTGGATACATGCAGCAAGGCACCTCCAATCAGCAAGCAACATTTATAATGCCTAATTATCATACCCGGGGGTAAGTTTCTTTTTCTTCTAGGCTTGTTTGTTTGTCTCTCCAGGGCGCCAGGTAGTTAGTGAGGTCCCACAATTGAATATAATCAAAGTTCATTGTTCAGAGAGGAGTGTGCACACAGCTCAATGCGGGTGGGTATCCTAGGTTGCTAACAGATCGTCAAGTGCATTGTTCAGAGTGGTGTGTGTGTCATAGTACATGCAGGTAAGGGTCTCAGCCTACCAAGTGCATTAGAAGATGGGTGTGTGCATAGACCAAACCAAGTGGAGTCCCAGGTCACTAAACTATTTCCTATGTTTGCCTGCCTCACTATCACATTGGTGATTAGGATTTCAACATACAAACATAAGGGAAGGGGACAGAAACACTCAGTTCATAGCACCCACTGAATCTTGTGAACAGTACCATCCCATGGGCTGGGAGGTCTTTGGTTGTATAAAAAACAGAATGCAACTGAGCAGTAGCATTCATCTCAGCTTCCTAGCTGTGGATACCATTGATCAGCTTCCTCATGCCCTGCTGCCATGATGGGCATATCCTCAAACTGTGAACCAAAATAAACCCTTCCTTCCTTCCTTCAGCTGCTTTGGTCAGGTATTTTGTCCCAGCCACAAGGAGAGTAGCAAATACACAGAGCTGGGATAAACCTGGCCATGTGATTCATATGGAACTGGTTTATAAAAAGAATGTGGGAAAATTTGGAGCTGCAGGCTAGAGAAGCCAATGCATCAGCCTTGTGGGCATTTGGAAGGTCCAAATGTTGACAGAAAAGCAGACAGTGAAGGTCAAACTCATGAAGCTTTACAAAGACCCAAAGACTCTATTGGGAAATGGATTGGAGACAAAAGAAATCTGTCTCCATTCTACCTGAAAACTTGAGTGATGCTGAATTTAAAAGTAAAGGATTAATTTGTTAATCCTTTGGAAGAAGTTCAAGACAGGAGAACATTCAGGTAGTGGTATGGTTACTGCTCACACCTTTATCTAGGACTATAGCAAGAAAGAGCAACAGGCACAGCAAAAAGAAACAGAAAATATGTGGTCTGGTTGAAGGAGTGAGGGAAAATTTAAAGATGCAGACAAGACATGTGTGGAAACAGCTGAAATTTCATTAAAGAGAAACCAAGGGCTTTGTACCAGAACAACAGGAAAGATGCCCTGAAGCTTCAACATGTGAAAGAGCTTCCCAGAGAAGGTCACCAAAGCAGTTCCTTGCTCTAGATGGCTGCCTAGGGAAATATTTACTCAGAGTCAGCCTCAAAGAGACAGACAGATTGTTGCTGTGGCCTGCACCAAGGTTCCAGAAAGCCACTTAGGCCAGGCAGTCAGATTCCCTACAAGGAGGTCTGAGAGGCCACTACATGAAGCTGGAAAGGTGAAGCCTATGCAGCAATGAAGGCCACTGGATAATGGAAATCCAGGAGTGTGGAACATTTGTCAAGGAAGCTGCAGGGCAAGAATACACCTGAGTCCAGAAAGAGGTCATATGTACTATAAGCAGCAGAGCTGGAGGGGTGGGACTGCCCAGGGCCATTGGTGCCCACGTGATTACAGCATAAGTCTTAGATGCTGGATACAGAGCTACAGGATTTGGTGTTTGCTCTGCTGAGTTTTAGTCTTTCTTTGGTCTAGTTTTTCCTTGCTGTGCTTCCATTCTTCCCTTTGGGAATAGGAATGCTTATTCTGTACCATTGTTATACAGGAAAGATCATCACAGCTGTGTTTGTTGACTGTTGACCCTCCCTCATTTCAAGAAAGGGCAGGGAAGGTCATGGGACCTTATCTGAGCATTTGGCCATACCTCTGAACACACGAACACACAGTGGGCAATTCAGCCCTAATGGCACATGACCTTGGGGAAAGACTAGCAGTTACAGGCTGTGGAAAACAAAGGAGGGAGGCTTCATCTTAGGAGAGGAGCACCCACACTTGGGGTGGATGTTGTTTACATCTCCCCAAGGAAAGGAGTTTTAACAATAGCTATTATATATTGGAAGTGTGCAACCTTTTTTTTCCCCTCCCAGGGGCGCACAATTAAGAGACTGTTTAGAGTCTCAGAAGAGAGTAAGCTTTTGGATAGTGTTTGGACTGTTGAAAACTACGGGGACTTTTAGAGATAACTAAGTCCTTTAATAGATAAACATGAGACTTTCGTTTTCAGGAGTGGAATATATGATTTAGAGTGATGTGCTTGGGTGTCAGGTTGACAAACGGTGGAGCTGTTATGGTTAATCTTCACTGTCAACCTGATTTAGAATCACCTGAGAGACACACCTCTGGGTCTGTGTATGGGGGTGTTTCCAGAGAGATTTAACTGAAGACACATTCTAAAGTGGGTGGCACCATTTCATGAGCTGGGGTCCTGAACAGAATAAAAACAAGGAAGTGAGCTGAGCACAGGCATCCATCTCTCTCTGCTTCTTGACTCTTGACAAAATTTGACCAACTTCCTTATGTTCCTGCTGACAAGGTGTTCCTTCCCGCCATGGCAGACTATATATCCTTCCTTCCTTAAGTTGCTTTTGTTAGATATTTTGTTCCAACAACAAAAATCTGTAACTAATACAGGCAGATTCAGAACTGTGACTCTCAGGGACCTCATCCTGTGGCTTTACTCACTAGGTCCAGCTCTGCAAGTGGAGAACATTGCACACCTATCCACTTGTGCACACACATTCACATGCACATACATGCTCACATGCTGTATAGTAGATATATATTTCTCTCTGAATTTTTACTATTGATTCATTCAGTGGCAAGTCCTGTCCTCTGACCAATAAGGGGGCAGAAAGGCGGGGAGACAGGGGGCAACATGGCAGCTAGCAAGGGCAAGGGACACTGAGCTGGCAGTCAGAGAATACCAAAGCCACGTGGAAGGAAAGTGCCATGGCCCCAGGCACATGGAGAGCCAGTGACTCAGACAGGAGCATTCCAGGTCCCCGAGGCCCCTGAATAGCATGAGTGGAAATGGAACTCAGGCCAGGAACTGGATGGGAGTCACACACCGGGGCACTGCACCTGGAATCTGCCAAAGCTATGGTGGCTGGTCACGGGCAGTATGTTCAAACAATAACTTTGTGAGTCACCTTGAATAAATTAATCTCTCTAAATGGAAGACCGGTTTCTGTTTTATTCTGCTGAATTGACCAGATTCTGCCTGCCAAGGTATAGAAAATAAATTTAATAAGACACGTGCACTCTCTCATGTACACACATGTCCACATGTTCATACTCTCACATATACATGTGCACACAGGTTCACACATACATACTTACATGTGCACATGCTTATATGCATACAGGCCAGGCTTCTACTGCCTCTCAGTCCCAGGCAATGGCTGGGTCCAGGAGAAGGTTAATCCATGATATAACCATAAATACAAGTTGTCTTTTGCAGCCAGTGTCACACAACCAGTGTGTTGCTAGTGGAACTGTTCTCCATCTGCTGAGCCCAATACCACTAATGCCTATTGAGCACTGAAAAGTGGCTAGTGGCTGGAGGGATGGCTCAGTGGTTAAGAGTACTGGCTGCTCTTGCAGAGGACCCAGGGTGGGTTCTCAGCACCCACATGGAGGTTAACAACTGACTGTAACTCTAGTTACAGGAAAGCTGATGTCCTCTTCTGACCTCTGTGGGCATTGCATGCACATGGTACACTCACATACATGCAGGCAAAATATTCATACACAGAAAATAAAAATTAAAAATATTAAAGCTGGATTTGGTGGGCACACATTTAATTCCAAGACTTGGAAAACAGAGGCAGATGGATTCCCATGAGAGCAAGGCTAGCCTAATCTACATAGCAAGTTCCAGGCCAGCTGGGACTCTAGGGAGGTCCTGTCTCAAAACAAATACATAAACAAATGAAAAGAGGCTAGCACAAGGAACCAAAATACGCACTTAACTCATTTTTATTAGAATTTCTCCATATGTAGTCAGTGCTTAGCAGATTGGATAGTGCAAATCTAGACCAACATGGGTTTCATGACATCTTCACACACGTAAATCTTTGTACTTTATTCATGTCCACCTCTGCATTACTGTCTCCTATTCCCCCTCACCGTCTTGCTGGTTCTCTTCTTCCTTTGTGCTGGTTAGTTTTAAATGCCAACTTGCCACAACCTAAAGTCATCTTGGAAGAGACTCTCAGTTGAGGAATTACCTAGTTCAGATTGGCCTATAGATATTTCTGTGAGGGATTGTCTTGATTGTTAATTGACCCAGCTCAATGTGGGCAATGCCAGTCCCTAGGCTGGGCCCTGAACTGTATAAGAGTGAAGAAAGGAACTAGAGAGCTGGTTCAGAGGTTAAGAGTACATACTGCTCTTTCAGAAGACCAGAGTTCAGTTCCCAACACCCACATTGGGCAGCTCACAACCCCCTGGAACTCCCGCTCTAGGCAGAGCCAATACATCTGGCCTCTAAGGGCACCTTCACTCACAGGCACATACCCACACACAGATACACACACATACACATACATAATTAAAAAGCAAACTTTTTAAAGAGTGAAGAAAGCTAGCTGAGTAAAGCAAGCAGGAGGCATGTGTGTATTCCTTTCTCTCTGCTCTCGACTGTGGATGTGATGTGACTAGCTGCTTACGTTCCTGTCATGACCTCCCTACAATAAGGGACTGCAACCTGGAATTTGAAGTCAAATAAGCCCTTTTCTCCCCTATGTTGCTTTTTGTCAGAATATGTTATCGCAGCAACAGAGACGAAACTAAGCCCAGCTTCTACTTTCATGCCATTCATATATACGACTGTGTATATTCATGTATATATATATGAATTTGTGTGTATGTGTGTGTTTCAATCACTATCCACTTTATCTTTTGAGACAGGGTCTCTCACTGAATCTGGCTAGGCTCTCACCAATTTGGCTAGTCTGGCTCCCAGGGTCTTCCTGTCTCCATCTCCTCAGAACTAGGATTAAGGCACACATTGCCACACCCAGTTTTTTCACATGGGTCTTAGGGATTGAACTCAGACCCTTATGCTTGCATGGCAAGAACTTTATCAACTGAGTCATCTCCTCAGTCCTCCGAATGTAGTTTTGATTTGCATTTCCCTTATGTCTAAGAATGCTGAATTTTTTTTTTTTTGAGAATGGTCTATTATGCAACAAACATATTCCACAGGTGTTGGATGGAGCAATTTTTATACATTTGTTAAGTTCATTTGATCATCAGTATGGTTCAATGTGAAAATTTATTTGATTTTTGGTGAGGATAATCTATCTATTGACGGGGCTGTGATGTTAAAGACTATTATTATATCTGGATATACCTTCCCTTTTATAGCCATTAATGTTTGCTTTATGAAATTGGATGTTCCAACATTGGGTGGATAGATATTTACAATATCTTGTCATATCTTCTTTTTTTTCCTAGCATATGTATATTTGTGTACATATATGTTCATATGTGTGTGCATATGTATACATGTGGGGGCTAAAGGTGTTGTTTCTCAGGTACCAGTCCACCTTATTTTGAAACAGGGTCTCACGTCGGCCTGGTGCTCACCAATTAAGTAAGGTAGGCTGTCTAGCCAATGAGTCCCAGGAATCCACCTGTCTCTGCGTCCCTGGTGTTGGGATTGCAACCATGTACCACCACACCACCACACGGTTTACATGAATTCTGGGGATCAAACACATAGGTCTTCATACTTGTAAGACAGGCTCTTTATTGACTGAGCCATTTTCCGTGTCCTATGGTGTCTTCTTGATGGATTGTTCCCTTTATTAAGATGAAGTGATTCTCAGGCTCAGCAGTTAAGAACAATGACTGCTCTTGCAGAGGACCTGGCTTTGAATTCCAGCACCCACATGGTGGCTAGTCATCTGTAACTCCGTTCCAAAAGATCTGACACCCTCTTCTGACCTCGGAGGCCGTTGATGATGCAAGTGCATTTACACACATGCAGGCAATACACTCATGCACATAAAATAAAAATAATAAATAAAATATTTGAAAAATGAAGTGACTTTCTTTATCTGCTCTGACCAATTTTGGCTTGAAGTCTACTTGGGCTGCTTGTTTTCAGCCCGGACTTTCTATTTACACCAGTTTTCATCATTTCACTTTCAGTCTGTGTTGTCTTTGTCAAGGAAGAGTGTTTCTTGTAGACTAGAAACAGTTGGATTTTATATTCTAATCCAGTCAGATTAGAATATATTTTAATTGGAGAATTAGGACCATTTATGTTTAGTGGTATTATTTAAGAGGGATTTGCTGATTCCTGTCATTTTCTTGGTTGCCTCTTTGGTCTGAATATTGTGTATCTGTCTTTGTTCTTACTAGAGGTCTGCCAGTTTACTGAACTGAGTATGTTTGATTCTTCCCTAGCTACCATTTATTTTTCCATTCTCCTCATGAAATTTATTCTTTCAGAGCTTTCTTGTTTGTCTTTCTCCTCCTCAGCATATAGCATTCTGTTAACTGTAGTCTGTAGTGCTGGCCTAGTGAGTGTGAATTCCTTTACTTTGTGCTTATCTTGGAAGGACTTTATTTTCCAATTTTGAAAGATAACTTTGATAGATAGAGTAATATTGGTTAGCACTTATTTACATTCTGGGCCTGAAAATTATCCTTCTATGCTTTCCCAGATTTGGGGGTTTCTCCTCAGAAGTCTGATGCTGTTTTGATGAGTTTGCCCTTCTAAATGAGTAAGTACTTTTTTACAACAGCTTTTTTGATTTGTTTATTTTTATTTTGTGTCTATGAGTGTTATGTCTGCATGTATGTAAGTGTACTCACATCATGTAGTGCCTGCAGGGACAGAAGAGGGCTTCAGATCGCCTGGAATTGGAGTTACAGACAGTTGTTAGCCTTCATGTGGGTGCTGGGATTCAAACCCAGGGCTTCTGCAAGAGAAGCCAGTGTCCTTAACTGCTGAGCCATCTTTCCAGACCCTTTGTTTTATTTTTTGAGATCGAGTCTCCCTCTAGCCTCAACTGGCCTAGGACTCGCTATGTAGACCAGCCTGGCCTCAGTCTCACAGAGATCCTCCAGCCTCTGCCTCCTGAATGCTGGGATTAAAGGTGTGGGCCACCATGCCCAACTCCCCAACAACTTTTAATATTGTTTCATTGCTCTGTAGTCTTGACATCCAAACTACAGTGTGTTATGAAGAGGCTCTTTTCTGGTCAGGTCTATTCAAGGTTCAACATTTGTACTTGAGTGTCCATTTCTTTTCCTAACTTTGAGAAAATTTCCAGTATCATTTCACTGAGTAGGTTTTCTATACCTCTATATTTTAATCGCAGCTCTATCTGTCCTGTGGACCTTAAGTTTGGTCTTCTCATCATGTCTCAAAGTTCTCAAAAGTTGTAGTAATGAACTAATGTGGTGGCACATACCTACAGTTATAGTAGTTGGAGAGGTGGAGACAGGATCAGACCTTCAAAGTCATCCTCAGAAATGCATTGAAGCAAGCCTGGGCTACATGAGAGGCTGTCTCAAAACAAAACAAATACATGTAGTCAAGCTTGAGTTAGTGTTTTTCTTTTCTTTATTGACATTAGAATAGTTATTTCTTTAACCTTGTCTTTCATCCTTGGTGTTCTTTATTATGCTTCATCTAATTTATTGGTGACACTTTCCATTGTTTTTATTCTATTGTCCTCTGTTTTCCTTCCTCCTCCTCCCTTCCCTACCTTCCCGCCTCCTCCCCCTCCTCCCCCTTCTTCCTCCTCCTCCTCCTCCTCTTCCTCCTCCACTTCTTCCTCCTCCTCCTCCTTCTCCTCTTCCTCCTCCTCTTTTTCCTCCTCCTCCTCCTCCTCCTCCTCTTCCTCTTCCTCCTCCTCCTCCTCCTTCTCCTCCTCTTCTTCTTCCTCCTCCTCCTCTTCCTTCCTCCTCCTCCTCCCTCCTCCTCCTTTTTTTTTTTTTTTTTTTAGCAGCATCTCCATGTAGCCCCAGCTAGCCTGGAATTCACTCACTATGTAGATCAGTTTGGCATGATCTCCCAAAAATCCACCTGCTTCTGCCTCCCACATGCTGTACTTAAAGGTGTGCACCACCAAACCCAGTATTTGTTTGTTTTCTTGAGACAGGGTCTCATTCTGTAGACCTGGTTGGCCTGGAACTTACTATGTAGAACAGGCTGGCCTCAAACTTTTGGCAATCCTCCTGCCTCTGTCTCTCAAGTTCTGGGCCTGTGGGTATGAACTATTACATCTGACATTTTCCACTGTTTTTTTTTTTTGTTTGTTTGTTTAATTCAGTTTTTTTTAAGTATTGAAAAGTGGTAGCCTTTTGAAAGACTCATGTTGCCTTTTTTTTTTTTTCAAGTTTCTTGTGTTTCTGTGTTGCAATATGTGTAGCTCTTCCAGTCTTCTTAGTGAGCAGCCTTCTCTTCAGGACTCAATGCTCAGCATCACTCAGAGAAGAGAAAAAAAACAACTAGAATATCAACACCAGCAAATCACATATATAGAAATACACTTAAAGAGCTGTCAAGACAACTCAGTGGTGAAGGTGCTTGCCACCAAGCCTGATGATCCGAGTTTGATCTGCAAGACCCATAGGATAGAAGAACAGACCTCAACATGCGCACACCATACTATGCATCCTCTGTAGTACATAAGTAAATAATACGTACTTTTAAAAATTAGAGACATGTTCTAACTATGTAACCCTGCCTGGCCTGGAACTCTCTAAGTAGACTAGGCTGGCCTTGAATGCACAGAGATCCACAGTCCTCTGCCTCTTGAATGTTAAAAAAATTTAAAGACATACACTTAAAATGTATTAAACCCAAAAAAATATAAAAACTGATGACGACACCACCAATGACCATAGAAAATGGCAAAAATGTAAAGTATGAAGTTAAAAATTAATTATGAGATAGCCCAGTGGTTAAGAGCACTGGCTGCTCTCACAAAGGACCCAGGGTCAGTTCTAAGCACCCATATGGCTGTCAAAAACCCTCCATAACTCCAGTTCCTGGAAACCCAACACCCTCTTCTGGCCTCCATGAGCACTGCACAGCACATGGTGTACTTACATACATGCAGGAAAAACATACGTACACAAAATAAAAATAAAATACTTTAAAAAATTAATTATGGCCCAGGCATGGTGGTGTACACCTTTAATCCCAGCACTTGGGAGGCAGAGGCAGGAAAATCTCTGTGAGTTCGAGTTCAGTCTGGTCTACATAGTGAACTTCAGGTCAACCAAGGCTACATAGTGCAACCCTGTCTCCAAAAAAGTTTATTATGGTAAAAGTGATCATAATAAATGAATGAAATAAAGGAGGGTCAAGGGAAGAAGAAAAAGAAATAAGAAGCTAGAGCACATAAAAGAAAGGAAAAAAGGAAAGAAATTAGGAAAATGGAAAGACAAGAGCAGGGGCATAGGTACTTTTTTTTATTTAAAAAGCACTCAATAAAACATCCTGTTGCTGCCAATTTTATGAGAACTTCTGTAGAATGACCACTAGAGGGCAACAGAGCCCCACGTGACGGATTCAGTTTCTGACAGGCAAGTCCTTAGCTGACAGGAGACCAGGAGGCTGTGACCCACAAGAGTGCTGCCCGCAGCAGGCTCAGGGGTTCCGGTGAAGTCAAAGCAAGCTGCCTGTGTCCTGTGCTTCTCTCTTTACTCTCCAGAAATCCCACACTAAACCCAAAACACACCCCGAGCTTGCCATCTGCTGCCAGGGGCCCCACAAGAGCTTCGTTTTAGGATTTATCTTTGCCATCCATTTTTAGCTTGCAGTCCCCAAAGTTCTACTAAGATACTGGCTAGTGTGAGAAATTCATTTACACTGAGGAGCTAATGGCTAATTTAGCCTTTGCAGGTATACGGTCTTGAGGGGATCTGATCCCTTAGAATAGAGGTCTCAATTTAATTTCCTCAGATCTTGCTTGGGGTTTTACAGTACCTGGAAGACCTTATTTTCCACTTGTTATGGGACCATGGCTAAAAGTCTTTTGCAGATGTTTCCAGACTTCCAGGAGGTGGCGATAAGGGTTTAGGGATGCTTTTTTTGGCCTCCACTCAGGATGGGGTGCTTCTACAACATCAGAGAACCTATCCACCTGCATACCCAAGCCCAAACTGTATCTTTCTCAAGATCATAGTAAAATTCACAGCCAGTGGCTGGGGATATGACTCTGTAGATTAAGTAGTTGTCATGCAAGTAAGAGGACCAGAGTTCAGATCCCCAGAACCCATGACTGGGAGCGGTATCCCACCTGTAATTCCAGCCCCAAAAGGCTGAGACAGGGAAGTCCCCAGAGCAAATTAGCTGCGGAGACTACCATATCAGCTACCTCTGGGTTTCACTGACAGGCGCTGACTCATTGAATAAGGTAGAAGAGCAATAAATGTTGATACCCAAATCAACCTCAGACCTCCACATGCACACGCTCCCACATGCATGCACACCCACATATATGTGCCCACATACATGTAAATATATATACACACACATAAAAATGGAAAAAAATAATAACTTCACAGCCAACACATAGTCTTTATCATGTGCCTGATACTTAAACATATTTAATCTTTACAACAACCCTCTAGGGGGAGCTCTCGTTTTGACTGTTTCACAAAACAGGAATTGGGGTCCAGAGAGATGAAGTACTCTGATCAAGATCACACAAAGGAATAAAACACAAGAGCCAAGAGTCAAACAGGCAGTCTGACTCCTCAGCTTGGCTTCTAACCAGCAGGCACACTGCCCCTTCAGAGAGCTGCATTTTAATCTCTCCTCACAACCTCCCTTCTCCCTAGGACTAAGTCCTAGTAAACACTTTGTTTACTTAGCACTTCCTTCAACCTTCCTTTCAACCTCAGGCTTGGAGTCTGTCCCTGCCTTTCCTTAGTGTTACTTATCTGCCATTCTGGGCCCACAGGTGAGTTCCTGCAGCCCCTTCTCAAGACGTCCTTAGAGCCTGCTACAGGCACAAGATTTGGTTGGAAGAACTCGGTGACATCTGGCTCTTTCTTATTGTGCTCTGTGGGCAGTCAGCCTCTTCATCCAATGATCTTAATGTTAGTCCCTGCAGCAAGTGGATGTAACACATGGGAGTCATAGGGATGGCAGGATCACAGCACTGGAAGGAATGTTAAGGCTCAAGGCCCAGCCTCTCATTTTATATAAAATAAGAGCACACAGAGATGAAATAACTTGTTCAAATTCAGAGTTCTATCAGGCTGAAGGCACACCAAAAATGGATCATTCCACTAATAACACTACCAGCAAGGATAGTATCTGGTACCATCTGATACCAGTACCAACAATAAACCCTTTCTGTTGCATTATCTTTTAGTAGATCTGTAACTTGAAACAAGGGGAGAGAATTTTACTTACCTTTTCTTCTTCATTGAACATCTTAAAAGAATTTTTTTTTAAAGATAGGGTTCCATGTTTTCCGGGTTGGCTTTATATCATTGTGTCAGTTACCGTTGTGTCTCGCCACTCGGGGCCAGCCTGAGTGGACTTTGGGGGCCAGCCTGAGGGGTTGGGGGTGAGTAGACACAGAGTTAAGCCACAGACTCTGGGAGTCGGATGGGAAGCAGGCCGAGCACATGGCACTGCAAACTCGTGTATTGAATATGTGCACAAGCTCTTACAGGTCTGGGTAGCCAATGACCTTATGGGGTGGGGTCCCAATACAGCCAATAGTAAGTTTGTCCCCAGGTAGGCAGGTTCTTTCTGGGTGCTGGTCTCACAACTAGCCAGAGCAGAATGCCACACCTACAGGAGCCATTCCTCTATTCCTCCTAGCAGGTGGCCTGGCTACGCCCCCCCTTGCATTATGCCCAACAGCTTTAAACTTGAGATGACCTTGAACTTCTGATCCTTTTGCCTTCACCTTCCTAATGCTAGGATTACAGTCATGTGCCACATGCTCAGTTGATGCTGTGCTGAACACTTTGTGTATATTAGGCAAGCACCCTATCAACTGAATTACATCCCCAACCCCTCAAATATTTTCATTAACTTGAGAGATGGCTCGGCAGTTGAGAGCACATGCTATCCTTCCAGAGAATTCTATGCTGGTTCTCAATACTATGAGTCAGATGGCTCATAACCACCTACAACTTCAGGTTTATGGGATCTGATACCCTCTTCTGGCCTTCTTGGGTACTTGCACACATGAAGGTGCATACACACACACACAAATAATAAAAAAAAAACTTTAAAAATATTTTCAACCTATTATTTCAATAAAGACATAAAGTGGGGCTGGGGATGTGACTCAGTGGCAGAGAACTTGCTTATCACCCATGAAACCTTAAGTTTGATCCCCAGCACTCAAAACATAAAAATAAAGAGACCCAGAACTATCACAAGGAACAAAAAGGTTACAGTATGGGAAGCACGTGCCCCTCCAGCCCTTTACCTTGTCCCACTTGCTCCATGAACGATCACTAATGATGGGTGACATCTGCCCAGCGTTTCACAGTTTAAACAATATTCTTCCACAAAGTATCTCATTGGATCCTGGCAACAACTCCCTAAGATACACTGGGCATAAACGATTACTGTCTCTATTTACAGACAGAGATCTAAGCAGTTTAGGGACTCATCTAGAATTAGGCCTCTAAAAACTGATAGAGCCTAGATTGAGAGGCTGGTGGTCTAAAGCCTTTAAATTATGCTCCACCATGTCCTTTGGTGAAAGAGCCCTGGGTGTTTAAAACCGGAATGTGCCATAAATAGTTTGCCTTCTGCAAAGACAGACTTGCAGTTGGTCAGGAAACAGGAAAAAAAAAATTCTCACTATTTCTTGATGTTTACATTCTGCTCCGGGCAGGCTTACAAGGACATCTCTCCTCTGTGGTTCAGCTGCTCCAGAGATGAAAGGCCAGCAGTAGAGAGGCTCTCAGGAGACGGGATCCAGGATGGACTGGAGTCCCAGAGTCTGCCTTCACAAGGGAGGGAAATGTGTTTTCTCACACTCAAGGAGTTGGAAGTCTGAACTCAGGGTGTCCACAGGGTGGGCTCCTTTAGAGGCTGTGAGGGAACCTGTTCCAGGTCTCTCTGCTAGCTTCTGGAGGCTGCTGGCAGCCTTGAAGTGCCTTGGCTTGCAGAAGTGGCCCTCTACTATCTGCCACATTCACCACATGACTTCTCTCTGTGTTTTTTTCTTTTGTAAAGACTCCAGGCGCTGGACTTAGGATCTACCCTAATCCAAGTATGACCTCATTTTAACTAATTCTGGCATTTTGAAATAAATCACTCACATTCTGATACTCTGGGTGGGCATGAATGTTGAGGATAATCCTTTCAACTTGGTACACTGTGGCTTCCTGTTTCATCCAGGATGAAAGAATAGACTTTCTTGAATATTTCTATTTATTTACTAATTATTTTTTATTTTATGTGTATGACTGTATTGCCTGCATTTTTGTAAGTGCACTTATGTCCTGAAATGCCTACGGAAGACAAAAGAAGGCATCTGATCCCCTAGAACTGGAGTTACAGGTGTTTGCTAGCTGCCATGTTTGTGTTGGGAATCAACACAAACTGCAAGAGCAGCAGTGCTCTTAACCGCTAAGCCATTTCTCTAGCCCTGGAACTTCTAGAATGTTCTGAGTCTTTTTTATAATGAGTAATGTTTTAAACTAGGAAAGCAGTGCCTGTTTACAAGGAGGGAAAGGAAAGGAGAGAAAGGTAGTTTTAAGTGTCCTCAGAACAGTTTAAAGATGGCTGCTGACTGGTGCCAAGAAATGACATCTGCTGGGTCAGGAGTGTGGAAGTGTGTCATCTTGGCTGTGTGGCTTCTGGGTCAAAATGCTTTTATTTAGTAAGCCTGAGAACAAGAGTACACAGAGGAAAAGGAGGAAGAAATGAGAACACTGGATTATTCAAAACAATGACTCAAAAAACAAAAAACCAGGGGCTGAGGAGAGGACTCATTAGTTAAGAGCACTGATTGCTCTAGCACAGGACCTGAGTTTGAGTCCCAGCACCAACATGCTGGCTAACAACCTTCTGTACCTCTAGTTCTAGGGGACCTGATGTCCTCTTCTGGATTCCAGGGGAACTACACTTATTTGCAGGCAAAATACTCACATGCATAAAATTTTAAAAAATTAAATCTTTCTGAAAAGCAAGGAATGAATTTAATTTGGAATAAAATGTTTATTCAGAGAAAAAAATAACGTGGGAAGAGTAAAAGAAAACATTTAAAAAATGGAGAAATACATTTTTTTCAATATTTGACTTGATTTGACAGGGTTTCCCACAGCCCCTCCTGGCCTGGAACTCACTATGTAGAACAGGCTGGCCTTGAACTCATAGAGATCTGGCTGTCTCTGCCTCCTGAGTGCTGGGATTAAAAGTGTGTTCCACCACACCTGGAATCCAATGTATATGTTTTATTGAAGTTTTGTAGATTTCATACAATACACCTTAATCACCCACCCTGTCTTCACCCTCCCGATAGTCTGCCCACAGAATTCCATGAATTCTGTCAAATATGTGAGTTCATCCACTGGAGCCTGATCAGCCTAGATAGCATCACTCCCTTAAAGAAGATCAACACTCCCTCAGCAATGACCAGCTGCCAGTAGTTCCTTGGCTAATGTTGTTGGAGCCTCCTGCCTATTTCTCCAATTCTATGCTGGTTTTTATCTGATTGAATTTTCATAGGTCTTGTGCATGCTTGTCACTATTGCCGTAAGTTCATATGAGCAAGTTCTCAGGAGACGTATGTTTCCTTATGGTCATGGATCTCCTCCCCTGGCTCTTACAATCTTTCCGTCCCCTCTTCAGCAATAGTCCCTGAGCCCTGGGTGGGTGAGGTTTAATATAGGAGTCCTACTTAGGGACATGAACTCCATAGTCTCTTATTCTCTACACTCTAGCCAGTTCTCTTCTGTGTTCATTGCCCTCTGCTGCATGAGGAAGCCCTGCTGAAGAGTTGAGAAATCCATTAGTATTCTCTCTATCCCTTGTTCCATGTGTTTCATGAGCCTTAGGAGTACAGGTTGCATTGCAGATATGTTACTTAGGGCTGGGCATCTCACAGACACTTATTTTCTGTGTGTGGCCAGTTGTTGAACTCTGTACTAGTTTCATATGTTGCAAAAGAAGCTTCTTTAATGAGTAGTGACTGGTATACTTGTCTGTAGAGAAATACATTTCGATTCTGATTTTTTTTAAAGATTTATTTCCTTTTTAATTATGTATGTGTATCTGTGTGTGGGTATGTGCATGTGAATACAGGTGCCCAAGGAGGCCAGAGGGTGTTCAGTCCCGTGGAGGTGGAGTTATAGACAATTGTGAACTGCCCAGCATGGGTTCTGGGACCCAAACTCAGATTCTCTGCAAGATTAGTATCTGCTCTTAACTGCTGAGCCATCTCTCTAGCCCCTTTGATCCTAATTGTGAAATTGAAATAGTTAAGACTAAACTTGGAAAATAAAGACAAAATGGGGTGCATTATATAACTTACCAAATAAATGATAACTTTCATTTGAAGCCTGAATGGACAAATTTATAAAAGTTGATTGTTTGAGACAGGCGCTCACAATGTAACCCCAGCTGGCATGGAACTCAAATTCTCCCTATCAGCCTTGTCAGTGCTAGGCCACAGTATGTGCCACTATGTCCAGTCCAAAGTGTAGCTTTTGAGGGTGAAGAGATGACGCAGCAGTTAAGAGTACTCTCTACTCTTGCTGAGGATCTGGGTTCGGTTCCCATCACTCACATAGCAATTCACAACCCTCTGAAACTCCACTTCTGGTCTCTAGGGACACCAGGCACACACGCAGTACACATGGATTCATGCAGGCAAGACATTCACACACATTTTTAAAAATTATATATTTTAATAAATAAAATAAAATATAAAATAAATTAAAAAAAATAAAGGCTAGGCACGGTGATGAACTCAGGAGGAAGAGGCAGGTGGATCTCTGTGAGTTCAAGGCCAGCTTGAACTATATAATGAGTTCTAGGTGAGCCAGGGCTACACAGTGAGACCCTATCTCAACAAAACAAAACAAACTTTTGAGGAAAAAAGAAATTTGCTGATAACCTAAAATAATCAGTCACTATATTTTACCAGGGCAAAAATAAGAAAAGTTAGGGGACTAGGATAGACTTTGTAAAAACAGATTCAAGTTATTTAAAGCCTTGGTTTTAGGGGCTGGAGAGATGACTCAGTGGTTAAGAACACTTGTTGCTGTTCTAGAGGACTCAGGTTCCATTCCCAGTACTACATACACTAGTATACTTACATACATGCAGGAAAAACACTCATACACATAAAATAAAAATAATAAATAGAGGGGGCTGGAGCGATGGCTCAGCGGTCAGGGGCACTGACTGCTCTTGCAGAGGACCCTGGTTCGGTCACTTCCCAGCACCCACATGGCCGCTAACAGTCATCTGTAATTCCAGTTCCAGGGGAATCCAGCACCTTCTTCTGACCTCTGAGGGCACTGCATGACAGGGGTGCACTTGCATGCATACAGGCAATACACACATACATATAAAAATTAATAAAATAATAAAAATAAAATATTTTAAAATAAATTAAAATATTTTAAAGGAATTGGTTTAAGGTAAATATGCATCAATACAATGCTACAAGAAAGAGCCATTGTTCAACAAATATGGTTGAAGATCGGCATGGCTCAGAACTAGCTTCTGTGTATATTTCACACCATGCTTCACAATGTCCTTCAAACGGACCATAAAAAGCCAGGGAAAGAAATGGAAAAGCAGATGGGTTTCAGCTGTTATGGGCGGAGAGCACTTAAACTATCAATGCAACAGATATCAGAGGCAGGAGGAGTGGATCTAAATCTGTTCTTAAAAGCCTTTTGTACCATCAAATGCAATAAAGGAAGCACAAAAATGAAAACCACAGAAGCCGGAGAAACACATGTAGCAAATACAACTTTCTATCCAAAATAACGGAAGAACAGGTCCAAGAAAAGAACCCAGCCTCCTGATCGTTTTGGATATGCAATCAAAGGAAGTTTACACACATAAATAGAACACTGTGCAGCCTTACTATGAATTGTGATCTTGCAGTTTAAACAACCTTATTATGAGTTTTTTTTCTTTCTCCACTTTTCATGTGTACAGGTATGAACCATGCATGTGGAGGCCCGAGGGCCGATGTGGGAAATCATCGTGGATTGCTCTTGCACGGTATTCACTGTGGATGTGGCTAATCTTGCCAGCCAGCTTACTCCAGGGATCCCTTCTGAAGCTGGAATTATAGGCAGGCTACCACAGTCACCCAAATTTCTGAACCATCACCCCAGTGTGCTGACCCTCTTGTTTTTGTTTTGTTTGTTTTGAGGCAGAGTTTCACTGTGTTCAGGTTAGTCTATAACTCTCCATCCTCCTGTTGTTATGAAAATCTATTTAAGGACAGGCAGCACTCAAAGGAAGAGGCAGGTGGACGGATTTCTATGAGTTTGCTGCCAGCCTGGTCTATATGGAAGTTCCAGGTCAGCCAGTTTTACATAATGAGACCTTGTCACACAGAGAAAATTAATTTAAAAGCCGGTTGTGATGGCACATGCTTGTTATTCCAGCACTAGGAAGGTGAAGCAAGAGGATCAGGAGTTTATAGCCAAAGGCAGCCTTGGCTACACAGTGAGTTCAAGGCCAGGCTATGTTACATGAGATCCTGTCTCAAAACAAACAAATAAACAAACAAATAAAAACAAACCCAGGGGCTTGAGAGATGGCTCATCAGTTAAGAGCACTGACTGATCTTGCAGAAGATCTGGGTTCAATTCCCAACACCCACATGGTGGCTAACAACCATCTGTAACTCCAGTTCCAGGAGATCTGATGCCTTCTTCTGACCTCCTCAGGCACTGTATGACACAGGTGCACTCACACACAGGCAGGCAATACACTCATATGCATAAAATAAAAATAATATATAAAATTTGAAAAAAAAACCCAAACCACATAGAAATCAATTTAAGCCAGGCATGGTAGTATATGCCTATAATCCCAGCACTCAGGAGGCAGGAGGATTATGAGTTCAAGTCCAACCTGGACCACACAGGATGCTGTCTCAAAAGAAATAAACAAACAAAGAAAATAAAAAGTGATAAAACTTCATTTGATATTACAGACTCCTTGGATACTAATATTACAAAACCTACAAAGCAGTTCTTACCCTTTGAATCTACAACCCTACAGACAAGTCTAAAGGAAAAAATGCAGAAGGTAGCGTCATTTCTACAAAGCACTTATTGTAGAAGTAGTTACATAAGGATCAGAAGCTAGCTGCTCGTATAATGGATCCTCACGGTGGAGTCTTTAGACTGAGATGCTCTTGGAAATGAAGATTGGGAGCCTGACTTCAAGACTCATCAGTCAGAATCTCTGAAGAGGACCTGGGAACATACATTTTATCACCAGACCAGATGATCAATTCATTACTGCGCTCATGGCAGAGCCACTCAACTCTAAGCAAACCACAGACCGTGAGAGCCTTTGGAGGATGAAGAGGGAGTCGAGAAACAGACCATGAACAGAAATGAAAAATGAATGGTGTGGATGCAGAGAAAATTCCAGACCCTGGCAGCAGCAACACCCGTGTGAGATGCCCACAATGGGCTATGGCGGCCACAGTTATGGTGTATGCAGAGAAAATTCCAGACCCTGGCAGCAGCAACACCCGTGTGAGATGCCCACAATGGGCTATGGTGGCCACAGTTATGGTGTATCCATAAGGGCTCGTAGCGTTGCATTTAACTCTACAAGCTGCTTCATTTTAATTAAGTAAGTAAGTACATTTTTGAGACAGGGCCTTGTCTCAGAGCAACCCATTCACCTGCTCTGCCTCACGAATGCTGAGACTAAAGGTGTACGCCACCATGCCCAGCTCTTAAAAGCTGCTTTAAAATTCAGCATGGTCATCTGGGTACTTATTCATTTATTTATTCATTTATTTAATTTATCAAAACCCCAGGAGGCCACTTGAAGAGTTAATAGAACATTTACAGAGTCTGAGATTCTTGCCTCAAGCCATCCCTGTTTAGATGTCACCCCTGTTATCTCCTCAGGACTCAAGTCTCCAAGTGACTAGCAGACACATTGCTGTCTGAGATCTGGCATCACATAAGCATTACCTCACGGCGTCCTTGGCCATGTTGAGCAGAGGTATCACTGGGTGGGGTGTCCTTTCACTAACCGCACATACAAGGAGAAACAACAACAAAAACAATAAAGAAGGTTAATAAGCATCTTATTGAGAGTGTTGAGTGTTTTCTTTCTAGGGGCCTTCTACAAATGCTGTTCTGAGCTTGTCTAGCTCCCAGGGCCTTTTTTTCCTGAGTCCAGAGGTGCCATTGAAACTCTGCTTCCCATAGAAGCCTCCTTCCCGAAACCTATAGATCCATTCTTGCCCAGAATCTTGGGGCTCCTTGCCAGGGGATGTCACAAGATACTACTGCCCAGTCAAGGTTGGCCAACCTCCCCAAGACAGCTGGGCCAATGCCCAGAAAGTCAGGTTGATAGGCACCTAAGTGGGAGTAGAGAGTCCACTTTCTACCAGGGAGTAACTGGGGGGACATTGGCGTAATCAGTCCTAGCTCAGCAATATGCCCCAAATTTTGTTCTTGATGTTCTGTGGCCCTGAGACTTCCTTTCTGGGTGGGTGGTACCCAGTCTTGACTTCATGTGGTCCAGCAGAGGGAACCTCTTTTTGATAAAGGAGACCAAGCTCAAGAAAGTGTCTTCTGAGGACACTCGGGAGTAGTCACTGTGTTCCCAGCCTCCATTTAGCCTCCAGCATTATTTTGCTGCCACCTTCAGCCCTTTTGCAAGTCTTTCTCACAGGGCTAGAAACCAGCCCAGAGAACAGATTCAGCCCCTTCCCAGTTCCTTTTCAGAGGCAGAAATCACAGGAGAGAATACAGAGAAGACATCAGGCCTGGGGTCCTACTGTGACTTGCATCTTTCATGCCAAAGTATTTCTTGAGTGCCTATTGTGTGCCAAATGTCATGCTGGGAAGCTGTAACTATGAGCAGACTGACATGACTTTGCCCTCATGGAAATTATAGACCGCGGAGGAGACAAAAAATAAACAACCAGCCAAACTCTCAAAGTGACACACTCGCCATGTAAAGAGTGCTCAGAAGCAAATCCACAGGAACCGTGACAGAAAGTAAATGGGATTTTGTTTCAGTAACATGGTCAGAGAGAGCCTCTGGGCCAAATATAGGGAACAGAGAGGAGCATTAGACTGAAGGAGTAGCAGGTAAAAAGATGTAGGTAAAGAAAGAGAGGTGTTCAAGGGACCTCAAGTTTGTTGGGGTTGGAGTTCAGGGGTAAGGAGCAGGCATACGATGGTTGGAGGGCTGCTCAGGGGACAGAGCAGAGCAGATGAGCCAGTTAAGTCTTTTTTCTTTCTTTCTTTTGAGACAGGATCACAGGCTGGCCCAGGTGTCTGTTACCACCCCTTCCAAGTGCTAGGATTTCAGACATGCACCATTGTGCCTAGTGTGGTGTTTATTTTTGTCTGAGTAAAATGGGAAGTTACTGAAGGGTTTAAGCAAATGACGTGATCAGATTCAAACTGTCCGGTGTCACTGTGGCTGCAGGTCTATGAGAACAGGCTATGGAGCAGACCTGGGCGGCAGAAGGACTTACAGGAGAGGCCTGTCTTGGACTTGCTGGTGGAACAGAAAGAGGGAGCTGAGATAACACCCAGGGAGGGCTTCCTGATGGGCTGGAATGAAGGAGAAGGAGTGGGGCTGAACTCCCATTTCCAGCCCAGCAACCTTATGATGGGAGGTGCCTTTCCCACAGTGGAGAGGACGGGTTGGGAAGGAATTACTAGGAAAGGAGGATGAGGACAGGTTTAGCTTGTCTTCAGGGTCCTCGTGATTCCAAGTCCAAACCTGATTTCATAGACTGAGGATGCTGATTGCAGTCGAGCCTGGGGAGTCCAGAGGGAGAGTTAGGCGATGATACCAAGAAGCCAATCTGCATTCTAGGGCCTTTGGTTCCTTGGGTCAAGGCCCTCAGGCTAGTAGTCTCCCACCCAGCCCAGCTCCCTCTCTCTCTAAAGCATCTCAGCAAAGGCCTCTTTGAGCTATCTTGGCATTGATACCAGGACAGGATGCTCTGGTGCCCACACGTTCATCTTCCCTGGCTTTCTAATCTCCCTCAGCTTCTCTCTTTTTCTGAGAAGCTGAGAGTTCGGGCTAGACGCCGGTTTCAGCTCCTGGCTGATTTGAGTTCAAGACTTCCTTCCTCTGGAAAGTCTGTCTTCAAACGTACAATCCTCTTCAGGAGGACAACAAAAGGGAACACGGATTCTTTCTTTCTTTGGAGGGTGAGGATTAGGGTTTTAGAGTTGGGAAGACACTTGGAATGCCAGCCAGCTGGGTGACCTTGGGTAGGTGCTGCCCTAAACCAAGTTCCTCCCTGGGAAATAGAAATAATGATCACTTCTCTTAAGGAACCCCTGTAAAGAAAAAGTAAGAGTTCAAGTTTTTAAGGTTGATGTGTCCTTTACCTAGAACATCAAGATAAACTGGTGTTACTGCTGTTATTGAACATTTAAGGAGACAGGTGACAACATCAGTCTGGAAGCAGGCTGAAAGTCACAGGATCTGGTATAAGAAGGCTTGGTCTACCTGCCCCAACCTAAACCTATACTTACACATTTCACTGACTTCTGCAGAGTTGGAAAGTCCAAGGCAAAGTGAATGGGTCCAGGCTCAGCTACTGACAATTTGTAGGGTGACAGTTTTAGTTAAAGAATCAAAGCTGAGGGGCTAGAGAGATGACTCAGCAGTTAAGAGCACTGGCTGCTCTTGCAGAGAACCCAGGTTCAATTCCCAGCACCCAAATGGCGGCTAACAACCATCTGTAACTCCAGTGCCAGGGGAAATGATGTCCTCTTCTGATGTCTTTGGGCATCGCATGACATTGGTGCACTTATATACATGCAGGCAGTACACTCACACATATGACATAAAATAATAAATAAAACATTTTTTAAAATTTTAAAAAGAATCAAAGCCGAAAGATTCACCAAAGCATAGTAGAGACTGAGTACAGACCTGGATATTTTTGAGATTCAAATTTCTAAGTTCCAGACATCAGAGTGGGACCTGCCTCTGGTGATATTTTCTCTAGTCTAAGCAGAGGAAGAAAATAGAATGTAATTGATTATTTTTCTTTCCTTTAAAAAATACATCTGTTTGGTGTATTTTTTTTGTGATTTCCTTCTTTGGGGTTTTGTGTGTTCATGTTTTGATATGTGTGTGTGAGGGGGAGTATATGTGAACTCGTGTGCCAGCACATGTGTAGAGGTTAATTGCTATACTGCTTGCACTTACTCCCCTGAGACAAGATTTCGCACTGAACCCAGAGCTAGGCTAGTACTGAGCAAGCCCTAGCAATCCCCGTCTCCATTCCTCCACAGGCTGGGGTTAGAGGCGCAAGTGACCACATCCATTTTTTTGTGAGTTCTTCAAATCTGAACTCGGATCCTCATGCTTGTGGAGCAAGTTCACTTACTTGTGGAGTCACCTCTCAGCCCCTTGTTTAGTTTTGAAACAGGATCTTACTATGTAACTCTGACTAGCCTGTAACTCATTACATAAGTCAGGGTGGCCTCAAACTTGCTATGTTCCTATTCCTCAGCCTCCCAGGTGCTGTGATTATAGGAATAAGCCACCATGCCTGGCCTTCTTGGTATTGGTGTTGTTTTGAAACAGGATCTCAGTGTGCAGAACAAGCTGGCTTCAAACTCACAGTCTTGCCGCAGTTTCAGGAGTGCTAGGATTACAGCGTTTGCAGCATTTCTTCAGTATAAATGTATTTCATGTCCCAATGGTGAGATTTTGTTCTTTATTCTTTTGCTATTAAAATCTCCTAGGCTGACATAGTGACACACACCTTTAACCCTTGCACTCATGAAGCAGAGGCAGGAGGATCTCTGTGAGTTCCAAGCCAGCCAAAACAAACAAACAAACAAAGTTCTTTCAGCTGAGTAAGGTGACATGAACCCATAGTTTCAACAATTAAAGAAGCTTGGGTAAGATGATTGTTTGAGCTTCAACAGTTCACAATTAATGTGGACAATGTTGTTCTACTTTTTTCAAAGCAAACAATACACCAAGAACAAAAATTATCTATTTTATAAATTATAGGAAAGAATTTTTGGTGCTGTGATTATTTATAATAATTTACTATGATGTGAAAAATAAAAACTCTGTCTACCAATGGGGAAATTGAGCCTAGGTTGAAAATGTAACCTGCTTAAAGTCAGAGTCTGGTTCCTTGTAGAGCAAGAACTACAAGTAAGGTCTCCAGACTTTGAGCCCAAGCTCTTCTGTAGTTTCTTTTGGCTTTTTTTTTTATATCCAACTCAAACTGGCTTAAACAAAAGGAAAATTCAAGACTTTGCACTCTGAAAATGCATTTTTTAAAATCCAAGTTCTCACTGTTTAGACCTGGCTAGCTTGTAGACCAGGCTGACCCAAAACTCATAGAGATTCGCCTGCCTCTGACTCCCAAGTGCTGAGACCAAAGTTGTGTGCCACATACCTGACTGAAAAACACATTCTTGGCAGGAAAAAATACTGGCTACTTATTAATCTTCTAGAAACAGATACCCTTAAGACCAAAGTCTTCTCTCTGTTGTTCCAAAACTTGGGAGGGAGATAAGTGGATCTCTGTGAGGTCAAGTCCAACCTGGTTTATATAGCAAGTTCCAGACCAGTCAGGACTACAGAGCAAGATCCTGTCTCAAAAAAAAAAAAAAGAAAATTAACAAAACCAAACCAAAACCTATAACTAGACCCCAGACATGTTAGTACACATATGTACCCTTAGCAGAAGGATTGTGAGACTGAGATCAGCCTGGGTTACATAGGGAGACTATGTCTCAAAAAACAAATGGATAAAAAGCAGCACCAACAAAACCCCACCGCTAGACTCCCCATTAAATCCTTATTTATACCAACACACACACACATACACACCCTCTCCTCTTCTGAATTAGGACCCATTCTTTGGCTTATTTTGTACTAACTCACAGCTTTTCTTAGGATACACCTGCCAAGAGTGTCTAAGCAACCCCAACCCAACTGATCTCTCCTGTTGCTCAGGAGGAGGGCCACCCTCATAGCAACAATCACAGAACACACTGGCCCAGCAACCCTTCAGCTTTGACTTATTAGCTGAGTAATTATGAGACGAGTTTGCATTTTCATTATTCTGTTGCTGATGCTCAACACATATTCAAAGAACTAAAAATAAATGACAGGAGGTCAGACTTGTTTGAAGCTGTGGTAAACGTGTACTCAATAATCAAACTTCCTTGATATGGACAAAAAGATCCGTGGAGTATGCCTTAGGCTCATGAACTGTGGTTTGTGATTCAAATACTCTGGTGGGTAAGACTGACACTGGAATTTAGCTGGGATATTTCTGTCCATTCACTTTACCCCGTTCTTGGATGGTGCTAGGGCGGAGAAAGCACCACAGTTTGTCCTGGTGCTGCCTTGATTCCATTACCCCCTAGTGTGGCATGCTGAGCAAATGGGCTCCTTTCCTGTGCCCTACTTCCTCTGCCTGGCTGATGGGCAGGAGGAAACGAAAGCAGAGAAAGAAGGCAGATATTGAGCCTAACAGCTGCAGTGTCATTTAGTCTCTCACAAAGAACCTCAGAGCTCACCTTGTCTGTAATCCATTTTCCTATCTAGAGGTCCATGATTCCAAGAATATTGAAATCATAGGATGAAAATGAAACATCAACTTCTTCTTAAGGATATTGGGGGAAATCCATCTGAGCATAGCATGGACTAGAATGCAGTTTAGACACACTGCACTGCATACTCCAGTTATCTGAATCATGAGCTTCCTGGAGATTCCCGTCCCTGGTTCCCATCTTACCTTAGGAGTGTTGGGATTATAGATGCATTCCAGGGCACCTGCCTTCTTGCAGGGCTCAAACTTAGGTCACTGTGCTTGAACAGCTAATGCTTTTGCTCACTGAATCATCTCCCCAGCAATCATGAGCAATTTTAAATAAAAAACTCCATCAAAAAGTAACGTTCCAGTTATAGCTATTGCTGTAGGTCATTCTAACAGACCCAGAGTCCAAGTTCATGTTCCTCTGTCTTAGAGGAAGCTCTGCTCCCCCAAGTCCTACAAGGTAAACTTCATTTCCTGCAGGCTTGGCATAGCCAGGGATATTTAGCAAGAAATGGAGATAGTTTTTGACAAAGGGCAGATGAAAAGTCACTCCTCCAAGGCACTGCTACTTTCTTTCCCATTTCTTCCCACTGAAGATTAAAATGCACTTGTAAGTGTAGGACCCTTCTCAGTGAGCTCAGGTGTTTAGTTAGCTTTATGCCACTATGACAAATATTAGAGATAATCAACTTATTCAAAAGAAAAGGTTTAGGGCTAGAGAGATGGCTCAGCAGTTAAAAGCACTGGCTACTCTTGCAAAAGACCCAGGTTCAGCTCCCAGCACCCATTTGGTGGCTAACAACCATCTGCAATTCCAGTTCCAGGCCTTCTTCCAGCCTCTGAGAACATCATACCAAATGGGTGCACTTAAATACATGCAAGCAAAACATTCATATACATAAAATATTTTTTAATTAAAAATAAGTAAATAAATAAATAAATAAAAAGAAAAGGTTGGGTCAAGTATGGTGGCGCATGCTTTTAATCTCATCACTCAGGAGGCAGAGGCAGCAAGCAGATCTCTGTGAGATCAAAGCCAGCCTGGTCTGTATATGAGCTCCAGATCAGTTGGGAGAGAGAAAGAGAGAAAGAGAAGAAAGGTTCAGCCAGATGGGGTGGTATATACTAGTAATTCCAGCACTGGAAAGGCTGAGGCAGGAGGATTGACATAAATTTGGGCTACCTAGTGAGTTTCAGGTTATCCAGAGCCACAGAGTAAGATTTTGTCTCTAAAAACAAGCAAATATGGTTGGTAAAATGGCTTAGTGGGTAAGGGTACTTGCCACCAAGACTGAGTTTGATCCAAAGCTGATGGCCTGAGTTTGATCTCCAGAACCCACATGCTGGAACAACTCTCAGAAGTTGTTTTCTGTTCTTCACACACACAGTGTGGCACACACACAATAAATAAATAAAGTCAGAAAATTTAAACGAATAAACAAAAGACAGAGAGAGGTTTCAGGTTGAGTTGCACACCATGGCAGGGTTACAAAACTTCTCACGCCAAGAAGCCAAAACGGGGAAAAGGGTCTGGGGATGTAGTTCCATGGTAAATCTCCATTAGCAAAGGAGAGACAGAGAAGAAGGAAGATACTAGGAATATCTCCATGTCCCAAAGGCGCCACTTCTTAAAGGACCCACCACTTCCCTGTACTATCATCCCCAGCCTTTAACACGTGAGTTATTGAAGAACATTCAACATCCAAATTACAGACGCAGGGCCAGTGTGTCTTCAGCCATCTCCCTGTGGCTCTCATTATACAAAGAGGTAACTTTTTATTCCCACACATTCAGGGCCAACTTCTCCAACAGGTTCAGGACAAACAATGCCATGGGTTCCATGATGATTCACTTATGTGTTAACTTCGAAACTTAGATATCGGGTTCAACATCACTCTGGGTTCCTATGAGGTTGTTTCTGAATGAGATTAATATGTGAATAAGTATACTGAGAAGGTGGATTGTGGGTAGGTCTTATCCAATCTATCAGAGCCCTGAAAAAAAGGGTGGAATAAGGCACACGCAGTGTCTCTGCCGGCTCTCTCTGTGCCTGAACCTTTGTCTTCTGCTTCTGTGCTTGGTCTTTGACTGGAACTTACAATACTGACTCTCCTAGATCACCAGATTATCAAAGACAGGTCACAGGACTTTCCAGCCTCCTTATACACACGGGGTATACATATCTCTATCCTATAAGTACTGTTTCTCTGATGAACCCAGACTCATGGATTAAATAAATAAAATGTACGATATTTCAGTCTTAGTCCATTGCAAAAGAGGGAGCAAAAAGATTATAAGAGCCATGGTTGGTGAATGAACATGAGGAAGCAGGTTTTCCGCCTCTGAGAACTTGCTCATGTAAACTTGAACAATGGTGTCAGCATGCACAAGACCTTTGCAAACTCAATCAGACAAAAACCCAGCGTAGAAGTGGGGATCTGGGCAGCAGGCCCAACCTTAGCTAAGGAGCTATTGGCAACTGATTACTGTGGGGTAAGCGACAGTAAATTTTTAAGGGAGTGGCTCTAGATAAGCTGACTAGACTCAAAGTGAATGAACTTACAAGGAGAGACATCTGGCTATAAACGCTTGATTGGATAGGACTTAACATGTATGACAGAATGCATGAAATCCAGTGGGGTAGATTATGGCGGGACATAGATGGGGAAGGAGGTCTAAATCTGATTAAGGTCTATTGTATGAAATGTACAAAAACTCAATAAAAAGATACATTAAGAATGTAAAAAAATTAATTTTAGTCATGTGCGGTGTGTAACACCTTTAACTCTAGCACTCAAGAGGCAGAGGCAGAGGCAGGCAGATTTCTGTGAGATCAAGACTAGCCTGGTCTACATAGCAAGTTACAGGACAACTGGGGCTACAGAAAGACCCTGTCTCAAAAAACATTTCCTAAAATTTTAATTTCTTTTAAAATTATTAGGAGATGGATGGAGAGATGGCACAGTCAGTAAAGCACACACTCACACAAACACATACATACAAAACACACACACACATGCATGCACACACAGTTACAATTATTAGGTGATTTAGGTGTGATAGTATACCTGTAATTGTAGCACTCAGGAGGCCAAGGCAGGAGTTTGAGGCCAGCCTGGGCTATGTAGTGAATTTAAGGTCAGGTTGGTAGACACCAACATCCTGTCTCCAAAGAAAGGAAGGAAGGAAGGAAGGAAGGAAGGAAGGAAGGAAGGAAGGAAGGAAGGAAGGGGAAAGAAAAAGAAAAGAAAGACAAGACTGGGATGTAACTCAGGTGGCAGAGTGCTTGCCTAGCATACATGAAGCTCTGGGTTTGATCCTTAGCACCACATAAGCCCAGTGTGATGGTGCACACCTGTAATCCCAGCACTCAGGAGGGTGGAGGTAGGAATGTCAGAAGTTAAAGCCAGATTGAGATTTTTGAGACTTTTCCTCAACCCCCACCCCCAAAACACCAGGGTTTGAGAGATGCCTTAGTGGGTAAAGTGATTACTGTGAAAGCAATCTCCAGAACTGACCTGAATTCAATCCCCAGAACCCTCATAAAAGCACCTGTCTGCAACCCCAGCACTAGAGAGCAGAGACACATACACTCAGGGACTTGCTGGCTAGTCAGGCTAATCGAAACAGTGAACTTCAGGTTCAGTGAGAGCCCCTGTCTCAGAAAAGGTGGAGAGTGATGGAGGAATATACCCAGAGTTGACCGCTGGTCTCCACACAAGCATGCACAGGTGCTGTACCTGCGTACACACACACACACACACGCACGCATACAACACACACACACACGCACGCATACAACACACACACACGCATACAACACACACACGCATACAACACACACACATACAACACACACACGCATACAACACACACGCATACAACACACACACGCATACAACACACACACGCATACAACACACACACACACACAGGGGACAATGACTCCAACAAAAAAATGAATATAAATAAAATTTGGAATATTTGTCTTTATGCCAGTAAAACAAAAATCATATCTTTATTTTAAAGATAATTTAAAACATTTTTATGGGAACCAGTGAGATGGCTCAGTGGGTAGAGTACTTGCCTTGAGAGCCTGATGATCTATGTTTGATCCCTGGAACCTACATAAAGGTAGAAGAAGGAAACCAATTTCACAAAGTTGTCCTCTGACCTCCATATCCATGCTATGGCATACATGTGAGCAGGCACGTGAGCGCACGCACGCACACACACACACACACACAGAGTAATATATTCATACACATATGTATATACGTATGGAGAAATGGGCCCACAAAGGCACTGTACCTAAGACCCATGCAAGTCATAATGTGACCTGACAACATTCTTTAGCACCCTGCCCTTGAGAGCTGGGAGGCCTTGTGGCTGAGAGCCAATGTCCACCTCCTGGTTCCACGGGTGAACCAGGATGGTGTTTCCATGGCCTTCCACTGACCTTGAAGAAGTTATTTTGGAAGTTGTCATGAGTTTTATCTATCAATAGAATTCTCTGTGTGTGCAGTGGGGGATGGCCTAGCCACACAGAAGGCCAGCAGGTGAGCCAGGCAAGGGGTAACAAATAGCTTCTTTTGGTGACTATTCAGAAGCTGCCTGCTTCTGCATCAGTCTTCCTCTGTGGCCTGACCTGCTTCTTGTCTAGTTAGGTTGATCTCTGTCTCCTGTAGACCAGGACCAAAATATTTAGTGAGTGTGCAGGATGGGCCAGATACTGTTGGGGTAAGATAAACAACCGGATGCCTGTGGCCTTCTCAGGCAAACAGCCTTATAAACAAGCAGGTCTCTAACTGCTCACTGAACATCGTTTCTCAAGGAGCTCAGAGCGGTGGAAACACATCCAATTCTACCTAGATGAAGGACCAAGGTCCCACGGAGAAGGGAGCATTTGAGCAGGGTTTGTGGGAATGAATACACATTTGACCATAAATGTGACCTCAAGGGAAAGGGGGAGAGAGCAGATAGAGTGTCCTTCCAGCCTCCATAGGGAAGAATTTGTTTGTGGTTGTCAGAAATGTGATGAAACTAGCAACATTTCAACCAATGGGAACCCAAAACCTAGATGAATCTATTTGTTCTGTGAAGTGTAAAGATATTTCTTCCAAATAAAAAAATAGAAACAAAAGGATGAAGAGATGACTCAATGGTTAAGAACACTTGCTGCTCTTGTGGACAACCAGGATCCAGTTCCTCAGCACCCACATGTATAACTCCAGCTCCAGGGAATCTGAGGTACTCTTCTGGTCTCCATGGACACTAGCATGGCCACACACACACACACACAGACACACACACAGACACACACACACAGACAGACACACACACACACACACACACACACACGCTAAATGAATCAGAGAACTCAACCATCTGACATCCTAACTTAGTAACTAACAACAGGAATTTGAAGTTCCTTGCATGATCTAGCTAAAGATCAAGCTGCTTCTGGAGGAGAAGATCCTCCTCAGAATGCAGCTGCTCTTCCTTTCGCTCCCCATAAAAGCCTTTACACCCCCCAAGTCCTGTCCCCTTTCCCCATAAAGGTGGAGCTCTGAGGAGTTAGTGTCTCCATCTTCTTCAGGAATGACTTGAGTAAACCTGATTCCTTTCTCCCAACTCTCATTTTCCCAATTTTAGTCTCTTAGAGAAGTAGGACACTTGAGTCCAATAACATGAAGATGTCATTTCAAGCAGATGGTTTGTCCCAGGCAAAGAGGGGAAGCTCAGTGTTCTGGAATAACAGGTGGACCTGTGTGGTCAGAAAGAGGACCAGATAGCCTGACTCAGGTTATTATCTGCCCTTTGGGGAAGAAAGGTGACTTTTGCTGGTGAGTATGCTTGTGTCAGGGACTTAGAGGCTGTTTTGGCTAAAAGCACTGACTTCACTTGGGCATAATGATGCACAGTGGGTAACTAAAAGCAGGATTAAAAGCCTGGCATCACTATCTTTATCTTAAATCTAAACTTTGGGTCAGATTCCTGTCTAACTCTGTACTTCAACATGTTAAACACTTAAGAAGTATTCATTTAAAACTAGTAGTCGTCCCACTTTAAGGCTCACATCATAATTACCAGATTATCAACTATCAGGTTTTACAATAGACCTGTTCCAGGCCACTGGTGTAGCACCTAGCAGTCATTACATTAAGCCTGGAGAAAGGTCCAATTGTTGCCCTAATTACTCTATCTTGGCTTTCTTTCCCTTCTTCCCCCTTCCTTCCTTCCTTCCTTCCTTCCTCTTTCCTTCTCAATTCCTTTTCTCCTCTTCCTCTCTTCCCCCCACCACATTCCATTTTCACCTCTCTCCTCCCCCTGCCCCCTTCCCTTCCTGTTTTTAGGTTTTGTCTAATATACCGGGCCTCAAGCTTGTAACCCTCCTGCCTCAGCTCCATCTTGCCTTTCTGACTTGTCCCTTCTTGTAATCTTGGAGTCCAGGAACAAGAAGTTTGATCAACAAACATCTCATGGCAAGAACTGAAACTAGGCCTCTTCCTGCCCCCAGGTTCCCCTGGGCAGCAGAAACTTCCTGAGCGGCTGCAAGGCTCCTATTATGGATCCTGACATACTGATCACATTCTTTCCTATTTACCACCGCCTCTTTCCATTTACTCTTTGGAGGCAAGTGTCTCAGCCTGGTCTGTAGAGTCCCCCTGAGCTGGGCCTTTGGCCTAGGACTCGGGTAACATTATGAAGTATGTTTTGGGGCTTCTAAGCTATAGCATCCCAGCTGCTTTATAAAACTACATAGTTTAGCGTGGTGTAACACAAATAGCTATGTGCCCTTTGGCTTTGATTTCTGGCACAGAGCTCCCCCAACCTTGGGATTGCCCAAGTAATAGGAGTATCTTTTATGGCTCATAAATAAGCTCTTTTCTAAACACACCAAGTTCATGCAGAGGTGAAACTCCTAGGCATATTCAGAATAGGGGCTAGTCACCAGGAAAGCCAATGAAAAAATTAAAGAGTGGGAATTTACAGCCTGACTTCCTAACTTCTGGGGAGGGGCAAGGACTAGAGGTCAAGCTCTGAAGATTCCTGACCCATGAGACCCAGAATGTGCGTTGTGAGTGCACACCTTGCCCTGTCCATCTCTGCTTGGCTTCTCCGTCCTCCGTAGTACAGTAGTCATCACAAGGGGAGCCACACTGCCACCTTCTGTTCTGGTGAATGATCAAATTCACGAAGGGTAACACTAGAATTCCCTATTTTGTGGTTAGCCAGGTACAAGTGTGAGCCATCTGGGGACCCCACTTTTGACTGGCATTAGAATTACAAGTGTGTGGGAGGCAGCCCTGTAGGAAATAACACTCTTTAATTTGTAGAATTTGATGTAACCCCAGGTAGAGAGTGTCAAGATTAACATCCAGTTTGTGTGGGAGAATTGGTGTGGAAAACTAACATGTATTGATATCAACTCCCTTGAATCCCTCCCTCCCAGGACAAATTTGGTTCTGAGGTAATATCAGAAAAAAAACCCAAAAAACATAGGTATAGAAATGGTAATTCACAAGGAGACATCACTAACCTGACTTAAGGGGAGTGTACTTTACTTTGCTTATGGCTAATGGAAAGTACTTTTAGCTTTGGAACCATACCGCTGAGAAACAAACAAACAAAAACCCAAGCTTGAGGCTGGTAAATGCATAAAATATAGAAGTTTATTTTCTCATGATTTTGAAGGCTGAGAAGGTCATGGGCGTTAACAGGTTTGGTGTATGAAGTCCTGGTTTCTGTTCAACATAGGGCCGTGACCACTTTGTCATCTGGAGAGGAACGAGTTATTCCCCATGTGGGAGAAGCCTTAAAGAACAAATAGAGAATTTACTCCCAGAAATTTGTCCACCAGGGTGGAATCTGAGGTCTAACCACCTCTTAAAGGTTCCACCTATTAATACTGTAACAATGGTAATTAAGTTGCAAGAAGAACTTTGGAGCACCAGGTACTCTTTTGTTTATTTCTGTGGCAAGCTGGGTGGTCCTGATGGAAGCACTGGAATATACAAGTCTGGACAGCAGCCTGTCCTCTTTGCTAGAAATAAGTTTTGGGTTGAAAAGAATGGGACCCCGACTCCAATGAAAGCATCTCAACAAGGCAAACTTTTACTTCTGATCAGAAGGGAGTGCTGCTCACAAAGGCCTACATGCAGACACACCGGACAAGTTTTCCTCCTTTTTCATCCTCCCTCATCCCTAGGGCAAGGGGAGAACTTGGTTGTTCCTCATTGGCCTGAAATTCAACCTCACACTCCACTCCTGGTTGACTAGTTCAGAAAATGGTTCAAAAAGGGAAGGAGAAAGCGAGACAGGGGTCATTTTCAGTCAGTCAGTTACATCTAGTTGAACATTCCTTTCTTAACAAAGGAAGAAAAAGAACCATGAGGGAGAACAGATACAGAGAAAAGAATAAGCCTCTCACAGAGAGATCCCTGGGAGGAGAAAACAAGTGTGGGAGCCTGTGGATGTTCAGCTGTTAGGGGAGGAAGGAGTGAGATACAAAGTTTGCCTCACAGTATTTGAAAAAAAAAAAAGACTTATATTTAATGTTTCTTTAAAAATATCTTATTTCTTATTTTTATTTTATGTGTATGAGTGTACGACTTGCATGTATGTAAGTGCACCATGTTGTGCAGTGCCCACAGAGATCAGAAGAGGGCGTCAGATTCCCCTGGGGCTTCAGAACACAGAAGCTCGGGTAAGGCAGGTTCTTTGGGAGGATGTAAAAAAGACGAGGCAGGACTTGAGTTCCAGCCTGACTCTTCCCCAGGAGTCTCTACTGTTGGCAGGTTGCTCCTTTCTTGGGGCTTCTGTATCCTTATTTGTAAAAAGGGGACCCTGGATTTGTGGTTGTTAAAGTGCAACCACAAGAGAAAGATTCTGTGACAAGGAACCTTACCCCCACCCCAGATCACTAGAAATCAGAATAAAATAGCCAGACACAGGTTCATTACAATGAATAACAATGAACCAACAGTCTCCAAAATCACTTCTGTCCTATCCCTAAGCCAGATGTTCCCCATGAAACTGGCATCAGAATTGGGAACCAGCAGAGGCTGTGCTCCAGGCTATTAGAAGGGTGTCTTGCCAAGTGCTGCACCTATTGTCATCCTGGATCCTCCCTGGTGTGTCCTCTTTTAGGAGGGACAGCACAGTCACCCCTTAGCACAGCTTCAGAGGCTTGTGCATCTGCTGAATCATTAAGACATTAAAGTTTCTGGGTATGGTGACACATGCCTATAATCCCAGCAGGAGGAGGAGGAGGATATTAGAGTAGCAATAAAGGATCATTAAGAAAAACTCCTTCTGGTCAATAGAATTTCTGGCCTGAGTGGAAACCTAACATTCCAGTTGAGCAGGTCAATCACTTGGCCAAGAAACTGAAGAGGAAAAATATATAATCTGCATTAACTCTTGTTCACCATTTGATTTGTATGCTCAGTTTCTCTTATCTGATTTTATATTTCTCCCTCTGTGTTTTAGGACATAGTAGCTTCTATGTACTGCTTTACTTAGTAAATGCTTAGGCATAGCCAATAGAAGTAGAACTAGCTCAGGAAACTAGAAATACCACAGTCATCTGATAGGATCCCCGTTTTCCACTATCCTGTTTACTAAATTCTGTTGCAAAAATGTTTAGCTAGCTGCCAGTAAGTAAAAAAAAAAAAAGTAGTCAACTTTTAATTTCTTAACCACAAAAATAATTTCCTGAAATTGTCTTATGGTTTATCTTGGGATATATAGGTAACTAAGTTGTAAATTACAGGAAATTATAGTTTAAACCCACCAATGAAATGGTTTATTTATTCATTCATTATTTTTCAATATTTTACCTATTTATTTTTTAATTTTATGTATATTTCCTGCACCCATGTGCATGCCTGAGGAGGTCAGAAGAGGGTGTTAGATCCCCTGGAACTGGAGCTATAGATGGTTATTAGCTGGCCTTATGGGTACTAGGAATCAAACCCAGTCCTCTGCAAAAGTAGGCAGTGCTCTTAACCACTGAGCCATCTCTCCAGCCCCATGAAATGGTTTCTCAAAGATGTGTAAAGCTCTATAAAACCTGCAAACTAAAGTGGGGGGGTGCCCAGAATTTCACAGCATTAACTCATCTGGAACTGCTAGTGATAACAATAAAGAAGTGAGTTCTCCAACACTCTGGGTAAAGTGCTTGATTTCAGGGCAGCTTGATATTCCATAAGGAGACCACCCCTAGGAAGGTGGGCTCACATTAAGCCCTGTTAAAAAGATAAGCAGAATAATTGTCCTTTGGTGAGATAATGTCCTTTCCCTTCTCAGAATTCCTGCCCCGAGTGCAGCAGCTTATTGGGCCATGGAAAACGCAACTTTGTACGTCTGCCCACTTTTCTCAATTACTCAGAAAAGTGTAACTTCACCAAAAAAGAATGAACAAAAGAAGGAAAGGAAGGAAGAAAAAAAAGAAAGAAATGGGAAGAAAAAGAAAAGAAAGAAATGGGCTGGAGAGGTGGCTTAGCTGTTAAGAGCACTGGCTGCTCTTACAGAAGGCTCCAGTTTGGTTGTGAACATGTTAGCTAACAACCATCAAAAACTCCAGTTGTGGGTGCCCTCTTCGGGCCTCCATGGGCATTGTGCACACAGATGCACTTACATACATGCAGACCACACATACACATAAAATAAAAATAACTTTTTTAAATTAGAAAAAGAAAACCACAAAGTCTCCTTCTCTTCTTCTGTCTCTTTTCTAAGCACGCTTTGGACTTCCTCCACATTTGGGGCTTTCTCACTCTTTCTCTAAAGTCCCATTCCCTGCCATGTGACTGCCAGTCTACCATGTGTCTGATCCCTGTGCTTATCTTAAGAATTTCTTTCTGTGAGGCACAGTGGCGTTCAGCTCTGCGCACCCCTCCAGGTCCAGAACAACAAAGTAAACAAAGTATGATTTCATCAAATTACAGTTTGGGAAACCAGAGTTTGTTTGGGCTTACTACAGAGCAATTATCAGAGGGCAAGGGCAGAATCCTCCAACTGAGGCTGAGCAGCGAATTTTACATTCTGCTGGACCACCAACCAGCTGTCAGCTGCCCAAAATGGTGAACCAAATGCTGAGCCCGTCTCTTTCCCAGCTTCCTCCCCTGGCACCTTAGTCCCTCCCTCCACATACAACTCAAGTCACTGGTTGGTTGGGAGGGGTAGCTGACTCTGTTGGCTTCTTCCTTTGTCAGTCAAGCTTCTTTATGCTGTGTCCCAAGTGTGTGCAGTCCATTCTGCCAGTGAAAGGAAAAATTTCATAAAACAGTGCTGGCTTAAACAACATGGCTTATTTTCCTTCTTTTCTCTATTCTCTTCCTCTGGGAAACTGTTAAAATTTACAGCTTGTCTGCTCTGGGGGGGGGGGTTTCAATTAAACATCTTCAAGCTTCTGTTTGAATCCATTCCCAGATTATTTTATTAATGAGACTAAGAATCCCAAGTGTGCAGGATAGCTTTGGTGTGTCAACTTCACATACCTGGGTCTTATATTAATTAATAGCATTATCACATTAAGACACCATATTAGATAGACCAAATGTAATACAAAATTAGCTTGGCACAAGAATGGACTGGAAGGATGCTCTGAGGAAGACAGGGAAACCTCAGGAATAGTCCAAGAACCTTTCTTCCCATCTTTGACATCTCCTGCCTGTGGCCATTTCTCTCTTAGCATAGACTGGGAACTCTCCGTACTACCTATGAGTTAAAAGCAAGGTAGCAACAAAAACAACACACCACCCACGAACCACATGACCACAGTGAGTTTCTCACTAGCTTGGTAGTCTTCACCACTTTTTGCTCCTTTTCATCTGCCTTAGTACATGGAAAGATGACATCTCCAGCCTCCCACGCAGTTCAGGGAGGCCATGGATTGACTGCTGGTGAACTTGGATGGAAGGCAGTTGCATCACTTTCAAGCAGAGGCCTTCAGAACTGGTGGGCCTTTTCTGAGTCTTCCTCCTCTACTGCCTCTACCTTCTTCTTTGTATCTGGAAGTGAAAGATTTAAGGTGACAGAGCCTCAAGAAAGCTCCATCTGAGGTCCCCGAGACACCGCTTGAAGGAGAGTTTCTCAAGAGAACTTCCCAACTCCTGAGGAGAACGGCATCTTTTGCTCAATGATGCCACTAACATTTCCAGATTGGTTCATTTTCAAGTACTTGTTATTCTATCTTGATCCTTATGGTTGGCAATAGATGTTGATTTGTTTTAAGGACTTATTTTATTTTTATTTCTTATTTTTTACAATATATATTTTATTGAATCTTTATGCATTTCATACATCTTAATCATATTTAGACCCCTCCTCCCCTATATACAAATAGCCCCTTCTGAAGTCTCTTATTCTCTACAATTTGTCCAATTGTGGCTTTCTGTTAATCACCCTGTTTCATGAGGAAGCTTTGCTGGTGAGAGTTGAGAGATGCATTAGGATTCTCTCTACTCCCTGCCCCACTGTGTTCTGTGAGCCTTAGGTGTACAGGTTCCATTGTAGATGTGTCACTTGGGGCTGGGAATCTCACAGACACTTATTCTCTGCATTTAACGAGTTGTGGGACTCTGTAATAGTCTCTCTCCATCTGTTGAAAAAAGGAGCTTCTTTGATGGGAAGTAAGAGGTATAGTTGTCTGTAGATATAAGGTTCTCTATTTAGCATGCAGTAAGAAATTACATTTGTCTAGGGATGTGACAGACATAGGGTTTTCTCTAGGATCTATTACCTCTCCAGTCATGTGTATTTGACTGTTTACAGTACCACACATGAGTTCTCTCCCATTGGGTGGGTTTAAAGTCCAATTAGGTAGCTGTTGATTACCCCCAAGACAAAAGTGCTACTACTGTACTAATAGAGATAGAGAGTTTGTTGTGTGGTTAGTGTCAGGCTTTATAGTAAGGTTGGACCACTGATTGATTTTTCTCCTTCAGCAGCTTGCATAGTATCCTCCTGGACTATGAGAGCTAGTCTTCAGAGAGGAGGCTTTCAGGTCCGTTCCTGCTCCATTGCTCCAAGTCTTGTGTCTAAAGTATGCCCTGGCTTCAGCAATAGGGTCTTACCTTCAAGTTCTGGGAGGCAATCAAGGGCTGTGGCGATAGTCTGTGTTATTTTGAGAGTCTCTTGGACTACACTGGCCAACAGCATGCAATGAGGTTTCTCCTGTTTAAAAGCTTTATATTACTTTTAACATTTAAAAAAATTTATTTCTGCACATAACTGTGAGGGTATCTGCTACAAGTGTGCAGATTCCCATGGAGGGCTGAAGAAGGCATTTGATTCCTGGAATTGGAATTTGTGAGTAGTCTGATATGGATGCTGGGAACCGAACTCTGGTCTTCTGCAAGAGCAGCAAACACTTTTAACTTCTGAGCCTTTGCTCCAAACTGCTGTGTGTTTGGTTTTGAGATAGTGTCTTATTATGTAGCCCAAGCTGGCCTCAAACTCAAGATTCTCTTGTCTTAGCCTTCCAAGTGGCACACAGGCATATGCCACCATGCCCAGCTGGGGCTACATCTTAGATCTTTTAGTTTCCACATCAGAGAGGCCATTTGGTTCAAAAATTCCAGGGCATGAATTGTTAGACCATTTTAAATGAGTGCTCCCTCTTTGCTAATTGACTGGCCTCATGAACAGAATCATAGGTAAAGCTAGAAGCCTCTACTAAGACCACAGAAAATGGTTTGCTGGCAAAGGTGATGTTTCTGGAAGGAGCCTGGAGAGTTGGAAGGAGGTGAGGCAGAGGATGACAAAGGGAGATCCCAGATCAGAATGTTGGCACACTGAGTGTGGGCAGTGGACTGTGTGCTCCAGTGCAGCTCTGGGAAAGAGATCCTGAGTCAGGGTTCCTGATAGATCCATTAGAACACACTGCAAATGGAGAGGTGACCTGAGGGGCAGAACGCAAGAAAGTGCTGATATTTAATCTACAAATAGAAGAATTGATGGAGAAGTTGTGATTCTCAGATAAGGGTTCCTTAGCCCAGGCTGTTCAAAGACAACAGACCAGGCCTACAACTTGGTCAGGTTGGGGCAGTCAGATGGAAGCCTACCTTCAAGAAGAACATCTAATCATTTTAGCCAACCGGAAGAGCCCAAACTCATCTAGGAAGGTTCGAACTGGCTTTGGCAGGCCACACTAACCACTTCCAGTGGGACTTCTCGAATGGGATTGCTACATCCTGGCCTACCTGCTCCTACTGCACATCTCCTCCCATATTCAGTCTCAGTTACTTAAATTGGTCATTCCATTTGACCAAGAAGATCCAGGAGGCGGTAACTATATCCCAAGCTGAATAAAGTTTATGACTGTAAGGGAGACTCTAACCTGCAGTGGATATGATCCACAGTGTCCAGAGCCCTGGAGCTGCAGAGGAGGATCATAGAAGACTCTGAGGAAAGATTTTGAGGAAAAGATTATTCCCCCTCCTCCTCCTCCTTCTCCCCGCCCCCCCTCTCTCTGCTCCCGACTCTCATGTAGCTAAGGCTTGCCTCCAACCCACAATGTAGATTACGTAGATGAGAATGACCTTCAGCTTCTGATCCTTATGCCTCCACTTCCCGAGTGCTGGGATGACAGGCATGTACCACATGACCTAGTTTATATGGTACTTGAGATTAAACCCAGGGCTTCATGCATGCTAGGCAAGCACCGCACTGCCGAGCTATCCCTGCCCCAGCATTTCTTGATTGTAAGTTTTGACTGAAGCTGTTGCTTACCTCAAAGTGCCGCTTTGAAGACTAGATTGTGTATTTATTAGTCATAAGGTTCAGAGACGGTAATTTGCCTAAGATCACATAAACAAGAAGACACAGATCTAGAAATTTGAACTCAGATCTCAGATCTTTCTTTCTTTTTAAAATATTGACTTATTTTATTTCTGTGAGTGTTGGCCTGTATGTATTAAGTGTACCCATGTCATATAGTGCCTGCAGAGGCCAGTGGAGGGCATCAGATCTCCTGGAACTGGAGTTACAAGAGGTTGTTAGCCACCATGTGGGTGCTGGGAATTGAACCCAGGTCCTTTGCAAGAGCAGCCAGTGCTCTTAACTGCTGAGCCATCTCTCCAGCCTGTTTTTTGTTCATTTGTTTTTTGAGACAGTGTTTCCTTGTAACCCCAACTAGCTTGGAACTTGTTAGACCAGCCTGGCCTCGATCTCACATAGATCTCCCTCTTCTGACTCCTGAAAGTTGGGATTAAGGGTGTGTGTTACCATGCCCATCTAACTCAGATCTTTTTTTAAACCTGAGCTCCTCCTGCCACACCCTGGCTTCTCCCTCAGCCCACATATAGAAACTTTTTCTGTCATTGTCTCAGATAAGGGTTCCTTAGCCCAGCTTTTGTGTGTTAGAAGCCCCCAAAGCTTCAAGCTTCACATATGGGGAAACTGAGGCAAAGTGGAGTCATAGTGACATATGGGAACTGGGCAGTTGAAGCCTGTAGTAGATGTCTGTTGAGCCAGAAGATTGAGGTGAAAATAACTGAACATTAACCTCAAGCGGTACTCCGATTACCCACTGGGAGATCTGTTTGACCCTGGGGGGAGGTGTCAGGAGATCAGATTGAAGGGTCAAATTGTCCCTTTCTTGTTGGAGGAGGCAGCATGCCTAAAGGATCACTTGAATTCAGAGTCCAGCTTGGGCAACATAGTGAGACATGTCAAAAAACAAAACACAAATAAAACAGAAGTACAATTTAAAAAGTGATCCATTGTCCGGTTTCTGGGGCTTCCTGAGTCTGTCAGTCTTTGTACACAGGAAGCCCCAAAGAGGTGCAGCAAGAGAGCAAGACAGGGCAGAATCAGGAAGAACATCCTGTGGTAAGCAGGGGTGCGGAGGGTCTGTCTGGCGCTGTGTGCCCGTCCCATCTGGAAGTCTTGCATCAGCCTACTCAGGTCCCCAGGATGCTGACTCGCTGAGTCCTGGAACAACCTTCCCTGAGGTTGTCTGTCGCCATTCTGCCCATCGTGAATATATAAATAGGTTTTAGCTGCACCTGTTTTTGCCCCCAAAGCTGCTGATAATCTGAGTTGTTTCCTTTCCTGTGCCAGGTCAATGTGGTGTCCACGCCTTCGATGCGCTGGAAGAGAGACAGGTTCAGAGCTGAGAGCCCCAGAGCTGCCAAGTCCGATGAGTGCATGGTGCAAAACCATCTGCTGGGCCTTACTGAGGTTTCCAAGCTACATAGAGTGCGGAGGTGACCTGGGCCTACAGCTCAGCTGCAAGCATCTGGAAGTCTGTAGGCAGCAGGTGCCTATAAAGCATGTAATTGCAGATCCCTGTTCTATGGTTCATCAGCTGCCTGAGTTTGGCAACCCTTAGCCTTCTTATCAGTAAATGGGAGAGGACATACCTGCCTCTTGGGAAGGCCTTTAAAAAGGTGCCAAAACTGCAAGTAGAGGCACAGGACTGTCATCCCAGTTACTCGGGAAGCTGAAGCAGGAGGATTTGAATGCTAAGGCTTGGCTGGATTGCAGAGGGACGTGAAGGCAGGCCTGAGCAACTTAATGAGACCCTGTCTGAAAAGGAAAAGGCACAAAAAGGGCTGGAACTATAGCTCCAGGATAGGATTCTTGCCTAGCATGTGTGAGACCCTAGGTTTAACCCCATTCTGGCTTCCAGAATGAAACTGCTGGGGTTCAAAGCCTGGCTCTGTTACAGCTGCATTTCCTGGGGTGGGAGCAGGGCCAAAGTGTGTGTCCATGTAACCTCGGGGCTCCTCATCTGCAAAATACACACAATAATAATAAAATACTTTGTGTAATTATTACAAAAGTTTAAATGGCTTAATTCTTAGCAAAGCACTCAGAACACTGCTTGGCAGAGAATTCACGAGCATCTGAGTAACACATACCTGATACTCTGTGCGCTCTTGTGGACTATGTGGTTTTACCTACTGAAACTCCTCCCCAGCAGCTGGTAAACACATTCTCTTTGAAACTGGCATCCTTCTTTCCTTCCAAAACTAGCATCTTCATCTCTTCTCTCCTTCAAGTGGCACTGAATTCATGGCATCTTCTGACCCACCCCACCACCACCACCAAAGTCAGCAAAAACCCATGGTCACATTCCTTGTTTGCAGCCCAGGACTCAGCTGAGGCTTCCTGAGTGTGCACAGCTCCAAACTCTTGCTCAGGCACTCTCTCCACTGTTTAAGTGAAAATCTCGAGGCCTCTCCTTAATCACTTTAATCTCCTTATCAAAGGGTCCCTCTCCTTCAGAACATGCCTTGGTTCCAACATTAATCTTTTTAGTGCTTTTTTTCAATCCAAACTGTGCATTCTGTATTTCTTTCTACCCTATTTGTTCTTCACTGTGGATCTGCATAGTATCTACCATTAATAGCCATGCCATCATTTCTACCTTAGGCGGCCTTGAAATGTCCTCTGCCAAAAAAATTAGTCCATTGTTTTCCAACTTAGCCTCAGGCAGGTTTTTTGGCTGTGAGCAGTTCCAGCCAGACTCTTTGCTAAAATATCCCAGTTGCTGCTTAAGTCCTTATTTCCTTCTAGAACTATTTTGCTCTCTCTCAGCACTACTTTCTTCCAGGTTCCTACTGGACTGGCCTGATGAGCTCTGCTTACAGCAATCAACCACTTTTCTAGCCCAAACTTCCAAAGTCTTCCACATTCCTCCAAAAACTCACATGGTCAGGTTCTTCACAAACAACAGCCCCCTCTCTGGTACCAACGAATGTATTAGTTACTTTTCTGTTGCTGTGATAGAAACACTGACCAAGGGAACTTATAAAATGAAGAGTTTATTTAGTTTATGGTTCCAAAGGGGCAAGAGTCTATCATGGCAGGGAGGCATGGCGGCAGGTGTGGTTTGAGTAGACGTAGAAGCTAAACTCTTACATCTTCAAGCAGGCACAGGAAGTGGAGAGCAGCTAGAAATCCAGCAAGGCCCCCAGCATGGCCACACCTTCTAAGACCTCCCAAAACAGTGTCCCAAAACTGGGAACAAAATGTCCAAATACTTAGAGCCAATGGGGGACATTCTCATTCAAATCACCACACCAGGTCGGCAGTAGCCCTTGCTGGGTGGGTCTCTGCAGGGAGCCGGTCAATGCCATTACAAGATGGCGCCGACTTCCTGAGCCGGCTGTGATAATAAACTCCATATAAGGCAATGCCTTGGCGCGCCAGCCATCCCAAGGCCGCGCATGTGCCTCGATTCAAACTGTCCTGAGCCAATCCCGTGGCTTTGCTTGTGGCGGGCCGCCTGCATCCAATCCCGAGCTAGCACATCGCCCTCCTTGCTATATAAAGCCGCTATGCAAGCCTGCCCCGCTCCTCGCCCTCATCGCTCATCTGTTAACCGAGAGGCTCTCCAATAAAGTGCGATCCAAGAAGAATCCTCGTTGTGGTGGTTTTCTTCCTCTGCTGGTCGGAGGGCATCCGCCGCAGGTCTCGTCCTGTCTACTCTGTGCTCACCCTCCTGCCCTTCAGCTTCTGCCCTCAAGTGCCCTCCCACCCCAGCTCATTCCTATACCTGCAGTGTTTATTCTCCTCCAATTTTGGCTCAGAGTATCACTTCTTTTTGAATTTGGTGTAGTGTGACTTCCTCCTGTTGACCTTCACTGACCTCCCTGACCAGGTCACATCTCTCCATTGCGGATGCTCCCAGAGCTATATACCTTTATGTTGTAGCGCTGAGATAGAGGTTCTGTGATCATCTAATGCTTGTCTCTCCTACAGATCCAAAACAGGGTTAAGGGAATAACTGAATGAATAACAACAGATAAAGCAGGACAATATATTTGTTTATCCTGAAAGACTGTGGAAACTACTGCTTTCTTTAAGAATCATGACTAATAATCACTTATTTTAAATATTTATTTATAATAACTATTATCATCTATCCTAAAATTGCAGATGAGTTCATTTGTTTCATCCAGCAAATGTTAATTAAGCATTGGCTTTGGATGAGGCATAATTCCCAGCACTGAGGGGAGAAGCATGTGGAAGTTAGATACCATCCTTACCTTCTTATATGTGGCAGCAGAACAAGGAAAAGGGGAACAAATGCATGCAGAATCACTGGCTTCAAAAAGTAATGACTATCACCAGCTCCCTGCTGCAGGAGGGAGTGTTAGTTTGCCCTGTACTCCGAGAGTTCGAAATGAAGGTGACACTGGCTCAGGATAATTAGATACTGCTGGAGACAAGTCTAGTCAGTAAGATGGGCTCTGGTCACATGGAGATGACTCCCCAGGGACCTGGGGAGATGACTCAGTGTGCAGAGTGCTTGTTGAGGACCTGAGGTTGAGGCCCCAGCACCCATGTAAAATCTGGGTGTGGCAGCATTCGTCTGTAAACCCCAGCATTGCAAGATGCAGGCAGGGCTCTTTGGCTGACCACCCTAGCCAATCAGTGAACTCCAGGTTCAGGGAGAGAGAGACTCTGTCTCAAAAAGTGAGGTGGAGGAGCTGGGAGTATGGCTCAGCAGGTTCAGCACTTGTGGTTCTTGCACAGGACCCACTTTCAGTTCCCAGTACCCACAGTACTCCTATTCCAAAAGAGCCGAAAGAGGGGAGCTGAAGGAAGTTCTCTCTCTCTCTCTCTCTCTCTCTCTCTCTCCAGGGTCTCCTGTAGCCCCAGGTGGCTTGAAACTCATTATGTACATAGACCAGGCTGGCCTCCATCTCATGTGGCTGTACCTGCCTCTGCCTCCTGAGTGCTGGGATTAAAGGCTGTGCCACAATGTTCAGCAAGACAAAGCCCTCTTTTGACTTCTGTGGGTGCCAGGCATGCACATGGTACACATACACATACATACATGCAGGCTAACATTCATACACACAAAATAAAAATTAAAAAAAATATTTTTTGCTTTATTTATTTAATTTTTAGATAGAGTTTCCTTAAAGCCAGCTGACCTGGAACTTACTTTGTTAGACTAGGCTGGCCTCAATCTTAGAGAGATCCACCTGCCTCTGCATTCCAAGTGCTGGGATTAAAAATGTGTGCCACCACACCTGACTCTATAAATCTTCTTTAAAAATTGAGGTGGAGAGCAACAGAGGAAAATACCTGACATTGACCTGATCTTCACACAAGCACACACTGGCACACACACCCACAAACACATACATTTACCATGCACTCATAATTTAAAAAAAGAAATGACTCTAACCAGGGTGATAAGTCTTATTGTTGGTACTAAGTACCCAGGAGGAGCAGAGTGTCTGGGCTAAAAAGACAACTGAACATCGGAGACCCTGCGGGTGATGGGTATGGGCAGACCCCTGTCTGGTGTTCAGTGTCTTCCACTGATGGGAATGTTGTTGGTTGATGCCCCCCTGGGGTTGATGTTCTATGCCTCAGCAACTGGGAGCGGGAAATGAAGAGAGAGCTGGCCCATCGGTTGTGGCAGATTCCTGTAGCTGGTGAAATCTGAGGAGTTGGCCTGAGGACAGCTCTTCTAGCCTCTCCTCCCCTGTCCTGGGGTGAACTTCTGGCTTCAGATTTTTACTCCCCTGGATGAGAGACTTGTTACAGTAGGTACAGGATGACAGACCAGAATGGGGACTGTCCTGGAAAGGATGGCTCTGTGGGGTAGAACTGGATTGGGAAATGAAGAGCCTCAGTTTCAGATGTGATGAAATACTGTGAGTGCACTATCCTTTATGGACTCATGATGGCACCTGTCAATTCCTTGTTCATTCACCAAATGTTTATTGAGCTACTACTATGTGATAGATCCATGCTGTGCTGGGTGCTCAGGTACTCAGGATATGACAAACAACAAGCTATGGTCCCTAGCCTCTGATGTGTGTATAGAAGTGTGCATGTGTGTTCATGTATGTGACTCTGTGCTACAGCTTGTGTGTGGAAGTCACGGGACAATCTTGGGTGTCAGTCCTCACCTTCTAGAGACAGGGAATCTTGTCATTTGCCAAGAGGAGGTGCACAGGTACACCAGGCTAGCTGACCTGGGAGCTTCCAGAGGCTCTCCTGTTGTGACTTCCAAATCACTGTAGGAACGCTGGGATTACTGATGCTGGCTACCGTGTTTGACTTTATGAGAGTTCTGGGGATCTGAATTTAGGTCCTCATGCTTGTGCTGCAGGTGGCCCTATTTATTTATTTATTTATTTATTCATTCATTCATTCATTTATTCATTCTTTCGTCCATTCATTTGAGATAGAGTCCTGTTGTTTTCCCAGGCTGGCCTTGAACTCAATCTTTCTTCTGTTTCCTGAGCACTGGGATTATAGGTGTGCACCATCACTGTTTAATATTTTTTCTTTCTAATGCATTTCTTAGGTTCTGAACTCAGTCTTGTGAGTCTTACAAGAGCACTACTGTCGGCTAAGGTTCATGTGCTGTAATCTTGGTCAGTGCTGAGGCAGAGGGACCTTTTAGAGGTCAGGGCCTAGTGCAGTGGAATTAGGGCATGCGAAATGAAATGACGCTGCTCTTGAGGGAGTGAATTCATTTTCAGAAAAGTGTTATAAATCAAGGTTACACACACAGCTGGTTTCTTTTCTACCTCTCTGTCATATTGTAGACAGCCCTGAGGCCTTTGCCAGAACACCAGAATTATGTTGTTTGGACCCTTGAGTCATCAGAGTCATAAGAATTTTTAGTCAACCAACCTTCTTTATTTTCTAAATTTCCCAACTGTAGGTATTTTGTTGTAACACTGCCTGATGGACAGGCAGGAGAGTCAGATAATTTATTTAAGGGAAGCTTGCTACAACCAGTCCCCAGGTCTTACTGATACCTCCCCAAGGGCTGTCAGGTTACTGGCATTTTGTATTATTTTATTTTATTTTAATGTTTTATTTATTATTTTTATTTTATGTGTATAAGTGCATTGCTTGCATGTAGGTAGGTACACCATGTTGCACAATACCCAAGGAGGTCAGAGGAGGGCGTCGAATCCCCTGGAACTGGAGTTCTAGATGATTGTTAGCCGCCATGAGAGTACAGGGAATCGATCCTGAGTCCTCTGTAAGAGCAGTCATTGCTCTAAACCACTGAGCCATCTCTCCAGTCCTATATTCTTTTATTTTTTAAGTTTATTTATTTATTGTTTTAGTTTTGTTTTGAGACAGGATCTCACTATGTAGCCCTGACTGGCCTGGATTCACTATGCGGAACTCAGAGAGACTGATCTGCTTCTGCCTCCTGAGTGCTTGGATTAAAGGTATGCACCACCAATCTGGGCAAGGATTTTTTCAAGCTGATTTCCTTACCTCTGAAAGTAGTTTGGTGCATGAATAGCCTCTCAACTTGGTGTGTCTTTGGGGAGATCACCAGATCTTAACCTTCCTTACTGATTTCTTTCTTTGTTTTAGAGATAAATTCTATCACGTAAACAGGCTGGCCTTGAACTCAAAATCCTTCTCATCAGCCTCCTGAGTGCTAGGAATGCAGGTGTACCCAACCGTTGGAATCTTATGGCAATGCTTGGTGAATTAGAGGAGGCTTTATAGTGCCCTGAGTTTATTTTCCCTATTCACTGTTTCATATCTCGCACCTTCTTAGCTAATGGAAGCAAACCCCTTGACAGGCAGGAGGATGGATCAAAAGCCGATTTAGAGTTCTTGCTTTCATCACACTTATTACACCCAAATGTCTATCCAGACAAGCTCTGCTTAGGAGGCCTCACTGACTGGTTGCAAGTGGAGCTGAAAGGCCTCCCTGGTTACACATAAGCTCCTTGCGGGGTCAAAGACACAGCTCATGCTTCTGTGTCTCCAAGCAGCAGGGAGCACACTGTTCTCCACTCAGGCGCTCAATAAAGCTTAATTGATTAGTTGAGTGGGAACAACTATAGAGTCAAAGAGCCTGAAAAGACAGTTTCCCAAAGGTCGTCAGCTGGCAGGGTGGGGAGCGGGAGCAGAGGTGCTCAGGGAACGAGGGATTTCAAATCAATGTGCTTGCTCATTCCCAAGGCAAAGTTTAAAGTGAATAGCTAAAGCATTATTTTAGAGCAGTGCAAAATTGCAACTATGCAAATACCCAACAATGGGGGAATAGCATAGCTAAGCTAATTGGGTTATATTAAGATTCTGGAAGGGTCTATAGTTATTTAAAGACAAGTATGTTGTCTATTTCAATACAGAGAAATGCATACCAGATACTAAAGTGGGAAAATCAAATTCTGAAAAGAATGTGGAAACACACACACACACACACACACACACACACACACACACTTAGAAAGACAAAAAAGAAAGCTTGACTAAGTAGAAGCTCATTTAAATTTTAATTACATTTTTTTATTTATTGGAGGGTGGGGTGGGTGTGCCACAGCATGCATGTGGTAGTCAGAGGAAAATTTGCAAGAGTTGGTTCCCTCCTTCAACCTTGGGGATCAAACTTAGGTTTGATCAGACTTGGTGGTGGGTACCTTTACTTGCTGAGCCACCTTGCTAGCCTCATAGACGATTTTTTTAATGCAAAGTTCATGAAGCAAAGAGAATAGTTATAATGGGGTCAGGGGTCATGGGAGAAGTCCCTGGGCTGGATTACCAGATGAGCCAGGGCTGGATTACCAGATGAGCCAGGGATCTTAGTATTGACAGTCTTTGACCTTGCACGTTACTGCTCTGGCTATCTCACTAGATAAAGACAGAAAGTGATTTAGAACCTTTATTTGTACCCCCCCATGGTATATAGTCATATTATAGAAATAATAATGCTTTTGACTATGGGATCTAACTCATACGTGGCTCAGAAGTTACAAAACACACAACATGAAAGAGCATTTCTCTTACTTTCAGATACTGTGATCTAGGCACTTGACAATCACTGTTTCAACTAAGCTCCACCTCTCCAGCAGATCAGACTAATATTAGGTCCATTCTCAGATGATAGTTAGACAGGTTACATATAAGTCAGGGATCTGGGAGTCAAACTCAGATCTAAAGCCTGGGATGGTGAATCTTTTGTTGGGTCAAGAAGTTCTCTGGGTATGGTGATGAAAACCTTTAATCTCAGCATTCTGGGGTCAGAGGCAGGTGGTTCTCTGTGAGTATAAGGCCAGCCTGGTCTACATAGGGAGTTCCAGGCTAGTTAGGACTATATAGTGAGAGCCTATCTCAAAACAAAACAGCAGCAACTACAAAGAAGTTCTTGGGGCACATGGAGTGTAGATGGCAAAGACTGAGACAGCGGCTGACTGTAAACAAATGTGATGCAATTTGGTTCCTTCCATTTCCTGAACCCCTTCCCATTGTTCTCTCTTCCTCTCATCCTTCTTCCTTTTAGACAACAAAGTATACTGTCATTTCCACGGTATGAAATGTAAGCCAGGACTGGGTGAAGTGGCTTCAGTAGAACCGTTTGAAGGAAAAATACACAAGTAATTAGAAGAGATATACAGACATCTTAGGATGCTCAGGGCCCAGGCAAAGGCAGGCACAGTGAGTTGTTCCTGTAAAAGGTGCCATCTGGTCCTGCTGGTCAGCAGGCATGAGATTCTGGGGAAACAGATTGAGTCAAAGTCAGCAAAATAATGTCTAATATTTTGTTTTCACTTCTAAAGGGATCCAAAGGAAAATCTTGGTGCATTGGTGTTGAATAGGCCCAGAAAAGCTTCTGCCTCCTGCCTTGATACTTGGCTTTGTATCAGCAGGTCAGAGCATTGCAAGAGCTGCCAATGAGAAAAGCAGGAGGCGCCGGGTACTAACTGACCTTGACTGTCTGCTTCTAAAGAACTTCTAGGTACCCTACTGCAGAAAAACACCACAACTGAATTGGATTAATACCAATGAATCTAGTCTGCATCATGGGGTGTTTATAAAATTTGAAGGGTCTGGGTGCTTTACAGTTGGTGCATCCTTCAGCCATCAGCCTAAAACTCTGGAACAGGTGAAGCTGTACTAAGCAACTGGCATACAGACTATGACAGGCCAGCTCTACTGGAGGGGTGTGGGGATGAAACAGAGATACTGGCTTAAGGCATGAGGTCAGAAGGGAGTTTGAGGGCTAAAGGTATAAAAGCAAGATGAGCAAATGTGTAAAAGGGGGCTGAGTACTCAGTTGGAAGAGTACTTATTTAGCATGGACAAGGCTCTGTGTTCTATCCTCAGTACCACATAAATGGGGTATGGTGATACATACATACAATCCCAGCACTTGGGAAGAGGCAGAAGGATTAGGAGTCCAAGGCCATCTGGCTGTGAGTTTGAGGCCAGAGTAGGTGACATGAGACCCTGTCTCAAAAATCAAAAACATCAATACCAAAAACTATTTAAAAAGAAGTGAGGTGTGTATCAGGAGTCTGGACTGTGAACAGAGAAACTTTTCATGCTGTACAGTGGAGAGAAGGCTGGAGACAAGCAAGGGAACCAGTTAACATAAACCAAAAGGGGATTTCTTGGAACCCATGAGGGAAACTCCCCGGAGTCAAAGGAAAGATAGAAAACAACAGAGACCTAACATCTCTGAACATCCAGAGAGCAGCAATTACTGGACAGCCAGCTTAACTTAGGCTCTGAGTTGAAGTTCCAATGAAGGAGAAAGAAACTGGTTGTTCTGGTTCAGACCTGGGGAGAAGACCATTCAAGACCGTATCCAATGGGAGAGGGGTCATTCTGCAAAGCAGGAACTAAAGGTGCTGAGATTAGTAAGGATCCATTATGCTCCCACTGATTTGTTCTGTTTTATAGTTTGGGTATGGAAGGTCCCATGTCCTAGGAGACCCTTAGCCTCAGGCATACTAGAATGGATGGTCACTATGTAACTAAAAAGGTAATAGGCTAGAGCTGGCCAGTGACCCCCCTCCCCAAAGACCTTTCCCGAAAGTCATTTACTAACATGTTTGCCTAACATTCTAGTTCAATATGTTTGCTGTGCTGAGTTGGGACCTGATGCCCCCTCTGGTTACTCTAAACCTTTGCTGTGGTTACTTTCACAATGTGTTTAGGAGGAGTACAAATGTGCTCCCAATAAAGTAAACCAAATCTACTGAATAAAGTGTCAGAGGGGCTCTGTGTCTTGTCAAATGTCATATAGATAATAAATGGCAGAACCAGGGGTTATAACTCAAACCTATCTGGTTTAACATGTGCTATCTGCCACTCTTGCCCTTTGGTAGGATGTCCTAATACTACCAGGACCCCTGCTTTTCCAAGGGTCTGTAGGCAGGATGGAGTTTGAGAGATCAGATAGCTTCAGGAGGGCCTCAGTGGCCATCTCATAGAGGATCAGGTATTTGAGGTGGGGTAGATGTGTTTGCAATTCTGCAACCCAGTAGAACCCATAGGCAGATTGGAAAGCAGGAGCAGATCTCTGACCTGTTCCCTGATGGTGGGCACCGACATGACTGGGTTGTTGTCTGAACAGGATTCCTAGCTTGAGTCCCCAAAATAACCTACATACTCTACAGCATGAAGCCTGGTCTTTAGGATGGGCTCACTAGGGTTACAAGATTTCATTTACAAATTGGGAGTGGAGGTGTCTCCTGCCTATGATCCCAGCACTCCGGGCTGAGGTAGGAGGATCACTGTTTGAGGCTAGTGTGGACTACATAGTGTGAGCTACATAGGACAGCTTGAGTTACAGAATGAGGCTCTCTCTTAAAAAAACACAACAGGGATGGAGAGATGGCCCAGTGGTTAAGAGCACTGGCTGCCCTTGCAGGGGACCCAGTTTGGTTGCCAGCACCCATGTGGCAGGTAACAACCACCTGTAACTCCAGTTCCAGTGGATCCAACACTTTCTTCTAGCCTCCTCGGGCACTGCATGTATGTGGTAGACTTACAAAAGCACAGGCAAAACACTCATACACACAAAATATAGACAATAAATTAAAAAAAAACACAACTTCACTTATCAAGAGGTCCCTAAAGCACCTACTATGTGCTGGCCTTGTTCTCTCAGCTTGGCATCTGTCCAGGCATGGAAAACATCTGTACTTTTGGGTTGGTGAGAATCCAGCCCATCTCTGAAAGCATATGGAATTCAGAGGGCAATAATGGCATTTAGGACAGCATGGTGTTATTTCTGGGTGCCTACCTAGTCCTGCAGATGAACAGGGTCCTCTCTTAGAGTTCCCCCATGGAGAGGTGATCAGCAGTGCAATAACCTAACTGTGTATCCCTCAGTATCTTTCTCTTTGGTCAGCTGTCAGTGTCACGGGCCTGGTCTCCGTTCACTGAAGTGTCCAGTATGAAGAACATGAGTTCCCTGGCCTGCCTGACTTTGCAGAAGGGTCCTGTCAGAAGGCTCTTACTTGATTACGAGGAGGTTTCATCCTTTAGTTTCAAACCTTCTTACAGCTACCTATAGTCAGAGGCCAGAACTTCAAGTTGAAAGTAGGATCAAGGAGGAAAGCCCAGGACAAAAATAAAACTACGTAGGAAGGACAGAGAGGGCGTCAGGGCTAAATCCAACACAGCCAGAGGTCAAAATTTCACAACACTCCTCCACCAAGAGTCTTGGTACCAGTTGTCTTCTCTTGGCTAAGATGGCATTCCACACCGCCTACATTATCACACCCCACTTCCCGCATCCTGCCACTCCCAAACACTTTCAGTTAACTTTGTAAATAGCATTCATGTGAGCTGAACTCAGGGTGTCCAGGAAGTCATCAAGTACTAAGGAGCACCTGACTCTCCACAAATCCTCCTTGAAAGATCTGCTTGTATCAAAACAAGGTTTGCTAAACCAGGGTCCTTGTCATGTGCCTATAGTCCAGCTAATCAGGAGGCTGGGGCAAGAATGACTGGGCCTAGGGATTTGAGGCTAGTCTGGGCAACATAGTAAGATAGTGCCTTAAAAAACAAAAATGATTTGGAAAGAAATGTGGTGAATCCAAGGTTGCAACAGATTTCCTTTGTAAAACAAGACCATATTGGCATCCATCTGAAATAGGAGGAAATGAGAGCGCTCCTCAGCACTCAGCTGCTGGTAAAATGACCCAGCTCCTCTGCCCTTTAACCAGCGGCTCCCTTCATCGTCCTATAGCAGTTTTCCCACCCAGCAAAGAAAGGCAGTCCACCTGCCTCTTGGTTGTACCACAATGTAGTGTGGGCAGTACATCCTCTGAGATACCCATTCTGAGATGAAAAGTCAAAGTTCTAGTAATTTTCACTGTTATTGAGCATTGGGCTTTTGTAAAGGCCAGGAAGGTTTTAGAAGGTGCAGGCCCTTGACATTAGCTCTGCTGGGGCATTTACACGAATGATGTGTCTTTAGAAGGCCTGCTTGGATTGGATGAGGAAGGAGGGGAGCAGTGGTGTCAGGAAAGGAGGTCACCAAGACAGGGGCGATGGCTGTCAGAAACGTGCTTGCCTTGCAAGGACCTGACTCTAATCCCTAGAATCCACATGACAATGCCCTTGTGGTGTGGCCACACCTCTCGCAATCCCAGGGCTGAGGAGGTGGGGACAGGAGGATTCCTGGGCTTGATGGCCCATCTGGCTTGATCTGTGAGCTCCAAGACAACGAAAGACCCCGTCTCTAAGGAGGTGGATAGTGTTTCCTGGGGAATGACACCTGAGGCTGTCCTTTGACATCCACAAACCTGTGCACACACGTGTATGTGCAACCATACTACACATACAAGAAAAGAGCCACTCATTGAGCTGGCTACTTAAGACGACTCTTGGATCCTGTCAATATGGGATCTACATCTTTTGTAAAGCTATTTCATCATTTTCCTTTTTCTATAAAGTCTTACTTTGAAAGAACTTCCTTATAGATTTATTTAAAATGCAAATGACTATTGGAGCAGTTTGCTAGTTCATTTTTTTTTTTTACAAATCTTAAAAATCATTTTATGTGTATGAACGTATTGTCTGCATGTGTTTAAGTGCACCCATGTTGTGCAATGTCTGCAGAGGTCAGAAGGTGTTGGGTCCCTTGGAACTGGAGTTACGGATGGCTGTGAGTCACCATGTGGGTGCTGGGAACTGAACCTGGCTGGATCCTCTGCAAAAGCAGCCAGTGCTCTTAACTCTGCTGGACCATCTCTCCAGCCCCCACTAGCTCATTTTTATAATCCCTCTTAAAGAAATGAATACATGTAGGCAAAATATTCATATGCATAAACTTTCCAAAAAATGAATACTTTTGAGAGAGAAAATGGCCCTTCCCGCTGACTTCAAAAATACAGTTCCATGCTCTATAGCCTGGCTGTGGAACCGGGTCATTTGGGTTCAGCTGAACAGATTGAGCAATTTCCAAACCCTCCCTCCTCTTTCTGGGAGTAGGAAAGTAGGCAGGGCCCAGTGGGTGGTGGGGGTGGGACAAAGGAGCTAGAGAGAGCCCAGGTACACCATGGAAGGAAGAATTTCCTTCAAGGGCCCTTCTCAGTGAAAAGCAGGGTCGCCAGGGAACAGTGAAGAGTTGCTTCTGCAAAGAATGGCTTTCATGTATTGCTAAGGGGATCTGGCTCTTTAGAGTCCCTCAGGCCTTCCTAATCATAGGACATTCTAGGTCACAGCCAGTGTATTTAAGAGCAGCTCATCTCATGGACAGGTGTATGCAACCTGCGTACTGCTGGGACTCATCATCCTTTGGCCTGGGACAAAAGGCCTAGACCAGAATCCATTACAAGGGCCAGGAAGCAGGGGAGTGGATTCAGGTTACTGGAAAGGGTCAGAGCTGACAGACAGCAAAAAGGCTGGCAGGGAGTGCCATACCCCCCCGCCCAAGCAGCCCTCCTGGTTCAGGAAGGTGTGATGCAGGGGCACAACGGGCCCAACATCCAGTAGCTCCTGGTAAAAGGGATCCACAGAAGAGATGGGTCACAGCCAGTCCAGGAACACAAACACCAGTATACTTTATGTGCACAGGTATGAAAAGGAAGAGACATACTAACAGAGACATAGCAGGCAATGGGCGCACAAACCGGACATGTACCTTTCTGAAGAGCTGTCCAGTTGGAAAACAGTCCTACATACTTCAGAGGCCCTTTTACAAAGCCAGGGCCTGTGGTTTCTCCAGGGATGGGTGGCCTCGGGATGGAAGGTGTGCCCTCTGCTTTACGCACAGCTCAGGACTGGGCCTCTCGCCCCTCCTGCAGTAGTACTGTGCCTGCACAGCCCAGAGCTTCATAAACAGGTTTTCACATGAACAGACCCATTGAGCAGCTTCCTGGGAGGCCCACAGAGTGAGGGACCAGGACAAAAGGGACTCCTGAACGCTCCCTATGGATTACTGCTGTGAATAAGCATAGGCCATTGTGACTCACTGGCATCCAGAAGGGACAGGGCACAGGAAGCCTAGAAGACATCCAAAGCAATTCAACCATGCAGGGTAGCACACTTCTTACCTGTAACTCAGAGAGTCGACTGCCTTGGCTTTGGAACACCAGAGGTTCCATAGCAGACTCTCCACTGCTTTGAAGGGTTTCTATTACCCCAACCTTTGTGTCCCTAGACACTAAGGGACTGGAGCCCTGAAGATACCCAGTATAACAAGACTTGAAGTCGAGGCAACACTTGGTAAGATGTGAGCCTGCAGGTCCTGTGGTCTGCCTGTAGCCTCCTCTGGATGGGGGTTCTGTGCCCTACAAGGCACCATAGGAGCAACAGGGGACCTACGATAGTGAATGTTGCCAGGCATGCAGTTACTCCAGGAATCCCTCCTGCATGTAGAATAGGGCCTCAAGAGAAAATGGTGCCAGGGAATGCCTACAAGACAACATCTGGAGCGGTAAGATCTGGGGGCTACCCAATGGCTTTCTCTGGCTGAGAACTAGAGAGGTCTCAATGCTGGGAGACCTCAGCAAGCTGGCCACTGGATTCAGCTGTGCAGGTAGGACTGAGGTGGGGAGCTTGGAAAGGCATTAGGATTCAGGTCATTGAGATAACATGGAATTGGAGGAAGAGACTAAGGAAACACAGAATCATCCCTACCTTTAGATGAAAAGCAACCTGCTCCCACCAAGAAGCCTGAATCCCTGTAACTCCCAAAGCCCTGGTACAACCAAACCCAACGAAGTCTCCCACAGAATGGAGCTTGGTGATTTGAGAAACCTACCCAGAAAACAGGCGGGGAAATACCTTCCAAGCTGCCCCAGACAGAGAAAGCCATGGGAGAAAATGTCATCAAAGACCGAGCCTCCAAGTTTCTCCCAGTCCAGGACAGTCATGCTGTCTGCCCCGGTCCAGTGCTGTCTGCATCTTCCAGAGACTGCCTCTACAGGCGGCACTGTCCCTTTTTAAATGATCTATGAGAAAGGAAAAGCTACTTTCTAGCTCAGCATCCTGAGTGACCAGTAGGAGACCATGTCTTATGGGATGGTCTACTCTTAGGTGGACCCATTCTCTCAAAGAGTGGGGAACAAATTGAGAAGGAGTCTGGAGTAAGGATTTCAATTGTCCACTGCCAGCAATGACCTGTCATGGGGGAAGAACTGAGACAAGGAAGCCAACAATGCCCATGAGTGTGGCAGGGTTAATACTGTTTGAGGAACAAGCTCAAAGAGTCAGCCTTGCTGGGAGGGGTCATAGGAAGAGTGGCCCTGAGGGTTAGCTGCAGAGCTGGGGCCACAGGAGAAACAGAATTTATCCCTTTCTAGGAAAGGGGCTCCAAAGAGCCTTCCATGGTCCTCTGTGTCTCTTTGGGTCTCCAACACCAGCTACCTGCTCCTCTATCTTATAGAAAACTAGATTGCCTAACTGGCTTGGAAATAAAACAGTAAAGGCAAATAGGACCTAGAACTCTACCTCTTCCCCAACTATGGACCCACAGCACCCCACCCCTGGGCCTAGATGTGTACACTGGGGTGGGGTGGGGCACTGCTCATATTCAGTGTGGCCCCTGCAAGGAGGGGCACCAGACCACCAGACCTGGGCTGAGGAGACAGGCCCTCTGGTGACCAGATGAGAGGTGGAGGGAAGGCTGCAGGAAGGCCGGTGGGGTTCATCTCAGGGCTGTGGCTCTGGCCGCTTGCTGCTGTGTTGTCTAGGGAGCCAGGAGCCCGGAGGGTGTGGTGACTGACACAGAGAAAAGGGCTGCCTGCTAACGGTAAAGGTCTTGAACGTAAGAGAAAACGGGAAACACCACCGAACACACGGGGATTGAAACCTTTAAAAGCCCAAGGTTGGTGGGAATCCAGCACCACGGGCCCCAGAAGGCCAAGGGAGCGGCATGGGGCCCTGGGAGTGGGGAGAGGAGCCAGAGGAAATTTTCCCAGCCTTGCACAACAGCAGAGCCACCGACTGGCTGCTGGGTCTCTCAGGCTGCAGCTCAGAGGCCTCTGGGGAGGCATTGGTTGCAAGCAAGCACCTGAATATTGCCTAATGGAACCAGCCAAAGCCCAGCTAAAGCCAGGGGGCAGGTGGGGAGGTGGCCCCAACAGCAGCCAGAGCCTCCTCAGACCTTGCCTCCCACTTGTGGCCCCAAAGTTCATATCCCTTGGCCACGACAGGCCTGCTGCTTCCAAAGTCATCCATGAAGTCCAGTTGTTCATTGCCCAGGCACAAGTCTTCTGCCACCAACCCCCAGGCTGGACTGAGGTCCATGGATGATTCCTAACATCATTCTGTTGTCTGAATACCCAGTCCCCAACACCATCCTACTTCGGCCCATATTCGGCTGTGTTTGCCCTACTGGGCTAAGGCCCAGTTGGGGGCAGGGCTTGTGCTGAACCGAAGGGGTAACCCCACCAGCTTGGTCTCTGTTCATGGGTTCCAATGAGAAACCTCAGGCCCCCACATCAATCTTCCAACTCAGTCAGTTCTGACGTGGCCATTGGCCAGGGCTGGGGGGCTGCCAGGCTCTCCAGGCTCAGCATCCTTGTCAAAGCGCAGGTGGAGGGTGTTGCGGATGATGAACTGCTCCATGATGAGGGAGGGCCCCACAGAACCAGGGCACTGCGTACTCCAGGGTGATAAGGCCCATGAAGTCAAAGTCGAACTGGGAGTAATCCCACGGACAGGCGTTGAACTGGCGTAGGATGAAGCCGGTGGTGAACTCCCACAGGTAGGTCCAGAGTGTGTAAATGAGGCAGCGTACCAGCAGAGGGTGCAGGTGCAGGTACACGCGCTCCACAATCAGGATGGAGGTGCCATAGATGAAGAGGGCCCACACGCTCTTCATAGATGAAGAGGACCCCCGGAAACTTCCAATTAAAATTCACCACGAATTCCCAGACCGCAGTGAACATCACCTCGCAGAAGTAGCCATGGATGGCATACAGGTACCAGCAGGACAGTGCTGTCAGGGGCTCGGCAGAAGCCATGGTGCCTACTGGGGCTTGCTGTTGGAGACACAGAAAGAGAGAGATTGAGAGGGAGCCACCCTGAATATTCCCATGTCTAGCCCACATCTCTGGGGGTGACCAGGCTGGAGGGGATTTCAAATCTACTTCTAGTGTTCTCTTTCCTCATTGGTTACCAACCAAACTGTTGAGCTTATACCATGTTCTATGATCTCAATTCCCTAGTCCGTCTTACCAGGTAGGCCTGGGAAATGACAGGAAGAAAGCAACCCAACCCACTAGCTTCCTTTGAGTAACTACACAAACACTACTTGGATGTGTCTCCTGTACTCTTTTTTTTTTTGGAATTATCTGTGGTCAAGGGGTCAGCTGTCTTGGCCCACAAGTATCTCCATTTTCAGGCCCTCTCCCACTTCCAGCCTATTAGTTCGTTCCTCACCATGCCCATCCACCGGGGACCTCATCCTCTACTTCTTTCCCAGTAGTTTCAGGTCACTCATATTTCTGAGATCAAAGAACTGCTCTCTAATATATACATAACACCATCTTAACAGTTTTCAAATGTGCAATTCAATAGCGTTAAGAACATCCACAATGTTGTACAACCATTGCTACCATCTGTTTCCACAACCTTTTCATCATCTCAAATAGAAAACTTCAGCTAGCAATATAGCTCTGAGGTCAGAGCTTGCTTAGAATACAACAAGCCTTGGGTTCTAGCCTCAGCACCATGTAAAACTAGATATGGTGGCATACACTTGTCATCGCATACACTTGTCATCACAGGAAGTAGAGGCAGAAGGATCAAGACATCCTTGGCTGCATAGCAAGTTCAAAGGCCAGCCTGACCTACATGAGACTCTGTCCAACAAGAAAAACTTCACTCACTGAACTCCAGCCCACCATTCCTCCTTCACCCAGCTTCCAGTCTCTGTAAATTTAGACTCATCATTTTTCTTTTGTGGCTGGCTTATTTGACTTGGTGCAATGTCCTCCTCAAGGTTCATCCAGGTTGTGGCATGGATTTGAATGAATCCCCTTCTTCTGTTAAGACTCAAATTCCACTGGATGGAACTCACCTATTCATAGACACCTCAGCAGCTTCCACTTTTGACCACTGAGAACGGTGCTGTATACACATGGGTATACAAGCATTCCAAGATGATACTTCTAGTTCTTTCGGGTTTAAACCCAGAAGTGGATCATTAAGCTATATGGTAATTTTGTAGATGCCTTTCTAAAGAACCACCATACTCTTTTCCACAGTCTATATCTCCGGCAGCAAACAAAAACAAGACCAAGAAAACAAAAAATACTACCACCACCAAAACCACACAGGAGTTGTAATTTCTTCACATCCTTGCTAACATTTGTTTTTCAGTTTCTCAATAACAGCCATCCCAATGAGAAACCTAAACATGGTCTTACTGTATTTTGCTTTTTTGTTTGTTTGTTTTATTTGGTCTTTTTGAGATAGGATCTCCTTGCAGCCCCAGCTGGCTTAGAACTTGTTATTTTAGACCAGGCTGGGCTTGAACTCGCAGAGATCCACCTGCCTCTGCCTCCCAAGTGCTGGGATCAAAGGGGTGAGCCACCACGCCCAACTATCACATTTTGTTTTTAACTCCTATAGTATATGGGATTTTTAGTTGTTTCAATGTTAAGGATAATCAGTGGGCTGATAAGCATGTTCCCAGTGCCCCTTCTCTTCCTCTCTCAAACCTCACTGCCAGCTTGGCTCCCATCCCATTCTGCTTCCCTGACTTGATCTGTTGTTAGGCCTCCAGCTTGCTTTTTTTCCCCTGTCATAGAAGGTCTAGACCGTTCATGAGACTAGTGAGCTATTTACTTCTCAATGAGACCCAGCTAGCCTGTGAAGTGTTTGAGAAAGTGGCTGCTTTTAAAGCCCAGTTTTGCAGTTCTTGCCCTGGGCCTCTCCTAAGCAAGAATCTAAATGACACATCCTGTTTATGCAGAGGATGCTGGGGAACAGTTCATGGTTGCATCAAAAATGAGAAGTTTTGTCAGCCTCCAGAGGACATCTGGCTTGACATCTGTCAGTCCCCTCTTCCAATAGAACAAGTGACAGAGGTTACCAAGGTGACACCTAGAGTTTGCTCACCTGTCTGAGAATCCTGGCACCACCTCTTAGCTACACAGGCCTTGCTGCAATAATATTCATCCCCATACTTAATAGTTTTTTACTAGTTCTTAATTAGGATTCATATGAAGCCAGGTACAAGCCTGTAATCTTAGCACTTGGAAGGCTGAGACAGGAGGAGGATTTACAAGTTCCAGACAAGTGTAGTGGTGGACCCTGTCTCAAAACACCAAAAATGGGGTGGGGGTTGCTGGGATGTAGCTCAGTTGGTAGAGTACTTGCCTAGCATTCAGGAGAAAGGAAGGGAGGAAGGGAAGAAGAGATTTATATAACAAGGACAGGGAGGCCGGGTGTGGTGGTGCCCACCTTTGATCCCAGCACTGTGAGGCAGAAGCAGGCAGATCTTTGTGAGTTTAAGGCCAGCCTGGTCTACATCATGAGTTCCTGGCCAACTGGGGCTGCAGGGAGACCTTGTCTCAAAAAGACCCCCACACCTCCCAAAATAGGACAAGGAGTTTTATTCTTATTGTATATATGAGACAGTTGAGGCAACCATATCCCAGGATTTGTAAATAGAGATTAGAATATTAGAATATAGCCAGTCGCTCTAGATTTCTGCTTCAGAATTCATCCGGCTGCATATGACTGTCCATCTCCTAGACCTGCGCGCCTTGTCACTCCCTCACTCAGAAACATTCACTAAGTCCCTTTTTTCTAACAAAACATTATAACATCCTTGTCTGCCACTCAAGGCTCTTCATGATCTCACCCCAGTCTACTTCTTCAGCCTTATTCCCAACATCCAGGTCTCCTTGTCTGGCATACACATGCTGTTGTGATCTTGTTCATTCTGTTTGGTATGCTTTCTCTCATCTCTACAAGAATAACCCCAGTGTCCAGCGATCTCCTCCTCCCCAGCCACAAACTCTCTTCCTCCTCTAAATTTCCACAGATCCGCTCCCTTTGATACAAATTATTTTGTTAATTCCCATTGATAATTTCAGTACCAAGCCAGATCTCTTTCTTTGGGCCCAATGCCTTATTCACTTAGGAGTCACAACCCAGGCTCTTCTTTCAGTAATACAATTGTATATACTGGATACCTCCTCAAACTCACCTCAAGCTCCTTTCCTAAATCAAACTCACTATCTTGCCCCAAACCTGTTTCTCTCCTGATTAATGGCACCACCAAGCAACCAATTAGAAGGCCCTGTATCACTCTATCCTGAGCTCTTGAGTGTCAGGACGTGTGTTAGGTTCACTGCTGCATCCTAGTGTGGACGCAGAATGCATTTGGAACAGGGATGGTGATGTTTCTCTGTCAGCTATGAAGCATACCATCCTCCAAACTCTGTGTCCTAAATCACCTATCCTTTCTGATTGCAACTTATGCATCTGTGGGTCAGAAGAGCTTAGCTGGCCTAGTTCACAAGGATGTGTCATTTGAGGCTCTGTTCTGTGCTTGGCTGGAAGATTTAACCAGGGTACCTCTCTGCTCCATCAGTCCCTATCTTCACCCTATGCCCAATAGACTAGTACTTATCTCTGGTAAGGCATCAGCCTAGAGCAAGACAGCCCAAATGCACAAATACTTTTCAAGACTCTGGTCAAGAAGAGGAAAGGAGAAGGGAGAATATGATTCAGTTGAATAGAAGGAACTTCTAATATCCTATAGTACAAGGGTGACTATGGCTGACTGTAGCTAATTGTACATCTCAAAATAGCTAAGGGAGGATTTTGAATGTTCTAAAAATATGATCCATTGTTTAATAGTTGTGTCAATTATCTTGATCTGATTATACATTATTACACACTGTGTACATGCATCAAAATGTCATATTGTACCCTATAAACATACACAATTACTATATGCCCTTTAAAGTTCTATGTATATGAGAGAGACAGGGTCTCATATAATCCCAGACTTGGTTCTTGAATTCACTATGTAGCCAAGGATAACCTTGAACTTTTGATCCTCCTGCCTCTACCTACGAAGTGCTGAGATTACAATCTAGTACACATTAATGCAATGTTGCGAATCTAACCTATAGCTTTGTGCATGCTAGGCAAGCACTCTACCAACTCAGCTACATCTCCAGTCCCATTAAAGATCTTTTTAATATTAAAACTAGTTTTTCAATAATAAAAAGACCACTTAAGTTTTTAAAGAGACTCTGCTTAAGGCAGGTCTCTGATCATCTCATCGGTAAGGCAAGTCACATGGCAAAGCTATGAACTCGTGAGCATTCTACCTCTTTAAATCCATCTCTTCATTTTTCTGCTCATTGCTGCTGCTCTGGTCCAAGTCCTAATAGTGTCTTACCAGGCAGTTCTAAAAATCTCCCAGTCTTGCCCTGTCTGTTTCTAGTTCAAATCCACAAAGAAAGTATATAGAAAGGGTACTCTTTCTAAAATGCCAATCTGATGTTTCTCCCACTTAAAGCCCATTAGTGGATCTTCAACATCTACATCCCTTAGGGATAGTTGGCAAAGTCCTCCTGAACCCAGCTCTGCCTCTGGATCCCAGCCAGCTCTGTGCTTTGGATCCCAGCATGGCTGTCTTTTGGATTTCTGAGATGTCCTTCCTAGTTGCTGCCTGTGCATGCCCTGATCTCACCCCTGGTCCCATCTACCTAAGTCCCTGAACCCACAATCCTGTGACTCCAGTGCTGTCTACTGTCCCATCTGCTACCTTTGCGCATCTTGCTCATCTGTCCCAACAGCCAACCCTCTTTGGTATGATTCATCCGAAGGTCAGCACCACACAATGTGGAGAGAAAATGGCAGGAGTTGAAACTGTATACTTAACATTTGATTTTGCAAATGTGCATCTCCACATAAATGTACAAAACATTCAGCCACAATCATCTCGGGATGACGCTATGTGATTCTTCATTACATTTTTCTGTATACTCTAGATTTGCCAACTTGCCAAGCAAATGGAGCTAAGGAAACCCGAAGTTAGGCAAAACTGATGCAGGTTCCTCCCTCCTGTGTCATTCTTGACCATGCCTTAGGTGTGAACATGGTGTAATAGTTGTGCTTAGGAATCCTAGATCCTAAGTGCTTGGGCTAGAGTCCTGCCTGATATTCTGTACCTGTGAGATCTTTGACGGGATAACTCACTGTGCAAAGCTTGAATTTCCTTTTAGGTAAAGTGGGAGTATGAGTTACCACCCAGTTACCGTGAGGATCAGCTAGCTAGTAGATATCTGCTACTTTACACTGCAAACATTCCTGAGAAGGTCCTGCCCTTCCTAGCACAGCTCTTGTTGCTTCTAGGACCTGCTCCCACTTTAGGCAGGGTTGTTATGCTTCTGCCCTAGCTGCCCTCCTAGATCTGCCTAGCGGGGAAGGCTGCCATCAGACATGAAGCCAGGGGCCCAGGAAACCCTGTGAAACAACAACCCCACCCATTGCCTGGGGGGTCAAGGTAAAATTCCTGCTTCCTTGTGGCTGCTCACAGCTGAATGAAGTGGAAGGGCCAGCCCTGAGGGTCAGGCTTGAAAAGACAGAGAATAAAATGAAAACATTGCCAGCACAGCCTTGTAAATCCTCACTTTATCCTGAACACTCCCATGCAGGCCAAGAGAGAAGAGACTAAGGCAGTAAGGAAATGCACAAGGGGCTGACAGTCCTAAGGCAGGTGGTCCAGGCACAGAGTTCCAAGACCACTGGGCCTTCTGACCTGACTCAGGCTCCTCTAAACTTAGGTCTGTCCACTTTCTCTGCACACAAGGCCCTGACTCCTCCCTAGGCAGGAGATCCTGGGATGGAGAAAGTGTTTCTCATTCAGAGGGACGCACCTGCAGTCACCTGGGCCCTTCTATCTCTTTTTGTGGTGCTGGGGATCAAAACCAGGACATAGTACATGCTAGGCAAGTATCTACTACTGAACTCCTTCCCCAGACCACTCTCTACTCTGATGCTGCCTTTAAACTCTACTCTCTTGGTCTCTGATCTCATTCTCCTGGGATAATCAATAATGGTTTCTTAGATGGTAACTACAGGCTCCTGCTTTCCCAGGTGACCTGGAAGAGCTAGACCTTAAAATCTTATCAGCAGAAGCAAGATGGAAGGAGTCCAAGGGAGAAAGGAACCCAGGGCAAAAGGCAGTCAGCTCAGAACAAAGTGGGAGATGGAAGAGGGGACCGGGGGAGCCCCAGACCAAATTCCATTTCTGGTCAGCAGGAGGCACTTGAGGAGATAGAGAAGCATACCCAGGCAAGGTCAGACCTTGTCCAAGAGGTCATGACAGGAGAACACAGCTCGTCCACTCACGAAGAGTATAGACAGCTGAAAGACCTGGCTGGGAGCAGAGGATAGGGGTGAAGACAAAAGAATATGAGACAATGTTCTTGACCAGGATGCAGCTTAGTGTGGTGGGAAATGCTCCCATTGAGAGGTGGGATACTGAGTTGGGAGCCTGTCAAAATACCACCGTCAAAGTCCATTTCTAATAATCACCAGTTCCATGCTTGAACTTTTATCTAGGACAGGCTTATCCACTCACTGCTGGGCCCAATAGGCCTCCGTCCTTGTCTGCCCTCCCACAGCATGGCCTCCTCAGGCCCCTTCCAGAACCTCCTTGATCAGTTCTGGAATCAGAGCCCTAGGAGTCTGCAGTGGGAGGAACCAGCAACTCTGTGGACATTGGCCTTTTCCTCCTGGTAACAAACATAATCGTCTTGAGAACCGTGATGTAAAGATGGGACAGCAATAAGGACAGGATTGGAAACTTGAGAAAAAGGACTTGGAAGGTGTGGATGGTTTCACAAGCAGGGAGAAGTTTACACTTAATTCCGAGGACTTCATGCTTGTTGAAAGGACACAGTTGAAAGGACACAGTGTTCCCGAGAAGGAACACAACTCACGTGACTTTCAGCATAAAGCAACAGGTGGTAGTAGGGACAGCTGGCTTCTGGCATCCCCTAGGAGGCTCTCAGAGTCTGCTTAGCTCCGTCACAGGGTGGCTTCAGGCAGAGTGGGCAATGGAATCAGGCGAAGTCAGCCTTAACTGAGTAAGATAGGCCAAGCCAGATGGAGTGGTTTGCCTTTGGTTTTGCCAAAAACTCTCATCTTATTCCAGGAAGCTAAGATGCCATAATATAATGACTCTGGGAATTTTTGTCCAGAGGAATATATTGCTTAAAAATTAAGATGCAGGCTGGGCGTACCATTTACTTCTCAAGCTTTATTCCTCACCCCAAGTACCCAAATCACCACTATTCCATGCTTTGGGGCTCACACAGCCCTTCCAGGTCATCTCTGAGGCTAGTAGAGACCCTGAGTCCTATCCCCAGTAGGTTGGTACCATGGGTCAGGAGAGTCAATGAGGGGAGGGCATATATTGGGGTATGAAATGGTCCCAACCTTTCCTGTGGTCCTCAAGGTAGCGAGAGGAAAAGAGACCTGCTTCATGGTCAGAGGGGATGCAAGAGGAGGTTAACATGCTCAGCTACTGGCTAGTTCAAATGCCACCAAGTTCCGCCTCTCTATGGTTGACAAGTCCCTAGGTTAGCCCCTTGGAATGAGCAACACTACAGGCATTGATGAGTCTTCCCTTCACCTCTCAAGTGACAAATAACCAGGTGTTCTTTTCTGGCACTTTCCACGTATCAATTCAGACAATCCTGAAGCCCATTTTACAGAGGGAGAACTTGAGGCAGAAAGAGACTAAATAATTAACCCATGTTCTTACAGTTCTATATGTTCTTAAATCCCTATATGTCTGGATCCAGAGTCCTCTGAGGTACCACCATTTTCCAAGGCTTTGTCTGTCACATGCTAGGATGGCATCTGGAGAAACAACAGATTCAGGGAGATGAATATCTATTTCTCACTGAACCATCAACTAAGCTTAGAAGTGGGTATTATTCGTAGGCATTATTATATAGGACCCAGGGTCCCAGCCTATTCCTCAGGCCAAATTCTGGCAGGAGTCACACATGAGTCCTCCAAGATCAAAGCTGACCCTCACAGGTCTATGGCAGCAGCCACTCTTCAAGGTCTTAAGTCATGAGCCATTGAAGACCCTTTGCCAGGGCACACCCATTATCTATCACCTTCCTTACTGCCAATCCACTCTGATATGGAAATCTGAGACAGCCCAGTCCTGCTCTGGAAATGCCAGCCAAGAGCATAGTCTGTGTACAGGTTGCCCAGAGGAGCCATCTGCTCAGAGCAACAGCCAGTGTGTCAGAAATAATCATCCCATACAAGACTTTAGAAGGACTTTGATACCAAGCACACTCCAGCTGGGAGGGATGGGAGCAGGGATGCTGGGGTGTGAGGGAATTGAATCTGTCCTGGCTCAGAGTTCCACTGGGTTTGAGAAGCAATGGGCACTCTATAGGTGGGAGCCACAGGCTGGGTGGGTATCCTGTGAGTTGGCTAGAATGCTCTTTTCAGACCTCTACGTGTCTGCCTCAGGTATCAGCTCAGTTCTCACCCTTTAGGCCTTCCATGGTCCCCCAATCCAAAGAGGCCTTTTTGTTACATCATCCCATCTTAACTTTTCCCATAGCACTGTTCATGGTCTTTCTCCAATTACAATGAAAACTTCACAAAGGATGGGAATTAGTTTTCTTCAGTGCTACCTGGCAATAATGCCTACGAATATTTGGGATGAAGGACAGATAGATGGGTAGAGGGACAGAGGGATATATACATGGGTTAGTGGGTAGGTGGGTGGGTTGAGTGAATAGATGAATGGATGGATGAATGGATGGATGAGTCCAAATAGGCCCAAGCCCTTAAATAACGATGAAAGGTATAAACAGCCAGCTGCCTCAGCTGTCTCTCCTCTCCTTGGGAAATTTGACCTTTAAAAATTTTTAATTCTAACATTTAAAAATACCTTTATTGTTTCTTCAATTATAAAAGTAATATGGGCTCATAGCTAAACTTTAAATGTTATAGAAAGAAATGTCTAAGGAAGCAAAAGCCTCCTGTAATTCATCCTCTTAAAAGTGACTATTAATGATGCCTTCTGTAGTCACCCAGATTAAACTGTTGTAAAAGAAGCCAACCCTGGCACCACACAAAAGAACAGCATTCATAATGAAACCAGAGATACTGTGAGTATCTCTTCCCCCTTGCAATCTTCCCCTGTGTGTGGATCCTTGATGTTTACTGTAATGTACTAATTCTATTATCTACTGTTTTCATTTAGGCCATAACTGTGCCCATTATTACAATGCTATGTGATAGCTCACCAAATAGAAAACTATAATTTATTTAACTAAGAGGTTCAATGAAGGGAATAATTGTTTCCCATTCCCCCTATTACAGATGATACCACAGAAATACCTTTTATGCTTGTAACAAAAGAAATTCAGCCATTTTCTTCTTTGAGACTACTACCTAATAAAGATCTTTTTTCCTCCCTCCCTCCCTTCCTCTCTCCCTCCCTCTCTTCCTCCTTCCTTCCCTTCCTTCCTCCCTCTTCTAGTTTTAAGACAGTCTCACATATCAGGCTGGCCTCAAACTTGCTATCAATCTAAGACTGGTCTTAAACTCTTGATCTTCCTGCCTCTGCCTCTCAATTACAGGCATGTACCACCACTTCCAGCTCTCTTTCTTTAAGACAGGGTCTTGCTATGCAGCCCAGACTGACTTCTAGCTTGCTCTCATCCTGTCTCTGCCCTCTAAGAACAGCCAAGTATGTGCTCTCATGCCTGGCATGATAGATTTCTCCATGAATAATTCCAGAATCACTGGATCACAAGTGTGACAGTCTTCAGACTACTGGTGTAGATTGCTGTGGGGACCTGTGCCGTGTGATGAGATATCACACCTGCGTCATTATATTCTCACAGTGACCCTGTGGTCATCTTCCTACTCCAATCTCCTTCAAGTCCAGGTTCATTCACACCATTCTGGCTATAAATCAATTCAAGAATACCTCCTTAAAAGCCGAAACTGTTGAGTAAACAGATTCGGGCCCTGAGCTGTAACCACTCAACTAGGAGAGTCAAGATCTACCCACAGCTGAGAAATAACCCACTTATCCTTCCACTCCCTGTGCACTCCTGTATGGAATTCACTCTGGGCTCCCAAGGACCAGCACAAGAGCTCTTAAAGGCTGTTCAGTCAAGATGGCTAACTCTACGTATGCTGCCTTACGGGGAGCCCCTTCCTACTAAATCCTGACCCCATCCTTGTATTGTGTGCCCTGAACAGACATAACAGCCTTCAGGCCACAAGTCACTTGGTTTTGGTTTTTGGTTTTTGTTTCGTTTTTAGTGTCAACAAGAAAAAGTCAAAGACAGTGGCTGGAATCAAAGGCCAGATGAGGACAGACATGGCTCTGCAGTCACAGCCTTTTACCCACGTGAGGTTTGTCTGGACTTAGGAGATGCTGTTGAAAGAAAGAGGACTTTCCTGATAACCCCTGGTTACTTTTATGGCAGTTAAGGACCTGAATGTCCTACCAATGCCTTCAGGGTCAACACATAATTGCTTACAGCGTGCGGGCAGAAGTCTAGGTAAGGCATAGCTCCCACTGCTCTGATGTAAAGTCCAATGCCCAAAGTATCCAGGAGCTTACTGATGAGAAAGAACGTGGGAAGACACCTCTCCCAGGTGTCTGGCTTTATTCATGTCAACCAGTCTGAGTCTGGCCCAGTTTTTAGAAGCCATAAGAGGACTCCAACAGTGACATGACCTGAAATTGCTCAACACTCCCTCCCATTCCAGAACTTTGGCCCTGTGACAGGCCCTTGGACAAGAAGCAGGCTGAAAACTTGAACTCCTAGAGCTGTACCCATGCTGATGAGGTGCCCAGTGGGAAGGTAGACAGGGCCAGTGATTCCTACATGCCTAAAACATACTCACTTATCACAGCCTTGACTTTGAGGCTAAGAACAGATATCAGGTTCACTGTGCAGATGTGTCCTGGCTTAACCTTTGTCTTGGTGCCAGACTGGACCTTGGTGCCATTCTCAGCAATGTGGGTATTTATCAGCTCCAGGGCTCAGCTGATCCTTGGCTGATGGGCCGGCAGCTTCCATGTGTCTCTGAGAATAAAAGAAGAGACTTTCATTAGCTTAATCTATCCATGGTCTGAGCTACTAGGCTAGCACAAAGGCAGATCCAAGGTGAGTGTTCAGCAACAGGCCACCAAGACTCTTTTCTTGGACCTGGCCATCTTCCCTGCTCATGGTGGGCTGATCCAGACATGGCGGGCCTGGGATGGTTCCCAGAAATCATCATGAGGGGTTAGGATTTTGAGGGCCTAAAAAAAATTTTTTTTGTGTGTATGAGTGTATTGCTTGCATGTATGTAAGTGCAGCTGTGTCATGCAGTGCCTTCGGAGGACAGAAGAGGGCATCAAATCCCCTGGAACTGCAGTTAGGGACCGTTGTTAGCTGCAATGTGGATGCTGGGATTTGAATCCAGCTCTTAACCACTCAGTCATCTCTCCTGTCCTTGGGGGCATTTTGTATCATGAGTGAATGAATGTGTATACACTTGTAAACCTAACAGGAGATATAATTTATATTCCAGCTCCATTTCCACCTTCAAATTATACTCACCTTCATTGTGCAAGGGGATGTCTGTCTATAAGGGTATTCAAGAGCCTCCTGGAAGGTAGTCAATGAAGGTTACGTTTGCTTTAGCATTTAGGGAGTCAAGTACAACTACACAGGTAAACATGGGAAGAAAAAGGTACGGTAAATTCCCTGGTATATGCCTAGAATCCCAGCACTCAAAAGCCTCAAGCAGCAGAAATTCCCCACATTCAAAGTCAGTCAGGGTTACATATTAAGTATCAAGTCAACTAGGTGAGACCATGTCCAAAAAACATCAAGTCTTCCTGCAATTCACTATATTCATACTTCACTGTGATTATTGGTTAGGCCCTTCCTATTAGGTTGACAACTGGCTACAAGCAGATAGAAATCTTGCTTCATAAGGTCCTTTGCCACATACACACTTTCAATAATAGCCCCAAGACTCTTTTTTGTCTTTTTGTAGTACTAAGGATTGGACCTAGGACCTTGCACAAGGGCTTGACCACTGAGCTATATTCCCAGCCCTTTTAAAAACTTCATATTTTGAGACAGAACCTTGCTAAGTTACCCAGGCTGGCCTTGAACGTACAGTCCTCATGTTCTACTTCCCAAATAGCTGGAATTACAGGCCTGGCCTTCAAGCCTAGCAAGATTTGACCATTTGATGGAGGTTCTAGAATTCTTCTCTTCTAATGTGCAGGTAGGTGCCAGAGTTCCCTTGGAAGCCCCTTTGCCAGAGTGCTATCTGTATAGCTACAAAAGAGCACTTTGCCCAGCATGTGTCCACTGCGAAGCTGGCAGTAATGTGGGGTTTACCCCTCCCCAGAGACTTTGAACAGGAGCAAATTCTTTCCCTTTGTCCCCTAAAATGACAACTTGTAAGGCAGCAGGGAGCTGAGAAGTGAGAAAGAGTGAGGGGAAGGGGCTTGAATGCACCCTGAGGGCTTTGGGGTGCCCTCATCCCCCGACCCAGGCCACAGAGAAAACTGAAGGCACCTGCTGTGCCTGTGTGGGCTGCTGTGCTCAGCCTTGCCAGTCCCTCCCCAGCTCCTCCACAAACAGGAACCTCAGCACTCCCAGACCCGTTCATCTTCCTCCCTCTCCAAGCCTGCCTGAAGGGGGAGGGGGAGGGACAAAGGTCACCACAGCACCTACCCATCACCTAGAGGAAAGAGCCTTAACGAGGTAAGTCCCACAGTCGCTACCAACAGCACTTCATGACACGTGGTCTGCAGAGCTCAATCCTACCCAGGGACACTTCCTCTTCCCTGGGGCCTAGGCAGGCCACAGCAATATCACAAGTCAAAACAGAAACAGAAACCAAAAACCACATCCTGCTAGCAAAGCCTGGCACTGCTTCAGGTCATCCCTGAAGGGCTGCTGCTGCTGAGGTACTGTCCTGGCAGATGACACCATGGTGGTCCGAGCAGGTCTCTCTGGGAGCCAGTCTTGGGTTGGATACCTTTGGTTTCAGCCCCCTCCCCCACTCAGGGAACTAGTCAGGGTGGCTGAGATTCTAGGGCAGCAGGAGTCCTACCTATCTCTTCCCACAAGCGCACAACTCTCCCTAGCCCCCTCTGACATGCTCTGGTCTTCAAGCAATATCTAGAGGACAGACGTCTTTTTGTACTACACAACCTGAGCCAGAGGCCTATAGAGCTTGTGACTATATCAACATCCCTCACAGCAGTTAACAGCAGGCAGAGCCAGGGCTTCTCAAGCCTTTCAATGTTCACGGAAATGTTCAGGACTCCTGTGGAAAAGGCAGGACGTAGGTGACCATCTGTTCTGAAGGAGTGTGTTGCAGGACACTGCTGAGGGCTTAGGTCATTAAGAGAGTCAGTCAAATCAACACATGTGAGCAAACCAGGCCTTGGGCTCTCACTCCTTTGAAGCCTGATATAGATGGGCTTCCCATCTGAACTTCATCCTCAAGGCCTTTGTCTACTTAGGTCTTTCCTGCAGCTTGATCTTCTCAGTTCATTCTATGGGACAGTTATTTTGTAAATATGCAGCAGAGTTTCCATCTAGCCTTTCCCTCTGCACGCCTGAGGTCCTTCCAGGAGTTAGAACCGACAGGAATCACGACGGGGTCTCAGCCTTGTCTCCTCCTCCTGCCCTCCGCAGCAGATCTACTCCCACTCCCAATCCTTCCAACCCACTTATTTTTGAGGCTGTCCCATAGCCTCTGCCCCCATAGGACTTTGACTATACTTCCACTAAAACATGTCATCCCATCTGGGAATTACTTCATGTGTCTGTCTTCCCCCACCACAGGATGAATTCCTGGAGACCACAGAATTTCTGTTGGGTGGCTGAATAAGCAGGATGGAGAAGGATCCAGCTAAATTCTTAGGTAGTAGAGTCATGTAGCTTGGTATTAACCAAGCTTGACAATGTCTGAAGTTTGTCTCTGATATCTAGGGCACCCTCATAGAAGGGTGTTCTGTCCCAGTAAGCACCATAAATGAGGGTCTACAAGATCAAGGCTGCCTCTGCAGACCAGAGAAGCAAAGGGAATGCTACTCTCCTTTCTCCCATCTTCAAGCACCATCACAAACTGAGAGTAGGTGGCATGGGTCTGGAATACGGAACACCTGTCTGAAATCACATAGGGAGAGTTAGGGTCCCAAGCAGGCATGCCTGGGGACACTGTCCTCTCCCTCTCAGGGGACCAGGTAGGTTCAGATCAGAGAATAACAAAGCCTATTTTGTTATTTCTGCAGTATGGCCAGTTTTCATAACAAGAATTCATTTCCCAAAGAGGTTTAAGCAGCAGCAGCTGTCGGCAGGAAACTTCCTCTGCATCGTCTCCTCTATAACTATTTAGGGTAAGCTGGGCTTGCAGGATTCAGTCTGCTTCTCTGACCGGAACTTAAACCCTCCCACCCTCCATGGCCTGAACCCTAAAAAGGAAGGCAGAAAGGGGGTATGTGAACGCCATCCACTGACTTCCCAGGCCTCTTCTGCTCCAACAATCCTCAATCTCCCAGGAAAGGAAAAATACCAAATACTCAAGCTGGGTTTGGTGGCATATGCCTATAATCCCAGCATTCAGAAGTCAGAGGCAGGAAAATCAAGAATTCAAGGCTATCTTCAGCTACTTATCAAGTCCTGACCAGCCTGGGCTATATAAGACCTGGTCTAAAAGCAACAAACTTTTAAACAACAAAAACATCACCACCAAAAAAACCCTTTCACTCTCAGTACAGAGTACTTCCCTGACCAGATGTGTGGGATTCCCCACACATGCCAGAAGCAGTTCCTCAGCAGAAACCAAGTGTTTATCTTAACAGTTTATTTGAACTCGGACAATCTCCACCCCAAGATAATGCCAGTTCCCACATTTTCAGGGCTCAGTCCAAAGACTGCCCCAGCTCAGAGGCCAATCACAAGCAGGTTTTCACCTGTACTTTCAACCAACTGCCTACAAATCATAGATTTCATGACCTCTCTTTTGGTCTGCTTTATTTGCTAGGCTGTCTCTTAGAACTTACAGAAAGACATACCTTGACAGGGGCAGCTAGATGGAGAGGCGGATGGGGCAAGGTGGTGAGGTTTGCACACGACTGACCCCTGGGGACCTCTGAGTGCTCGTGCTCGGCAACTGGGAACTCAGTGGTAGTCAAGAGTTTTTATACACTCAGAAGTTGATGGCTGGGGCTAGAAGTTCCACCCCTCTAATCTCCTCCTTATTTTGGTGATTGGCTCCCTCCTGGGACTCCACCCTAAGTACTTCCTTAGCAAAAACTCAGGTGTAATCAAAGGCTCATTATGAATAACAAAAGATGCTCCTATCTCTCAGAAAATGTCCAAGGTTTGGGGTACTAAGACAGGAACTAGGTCAAAGAACAAGTATCGTTCATATTATATATATACTCCTCAGTTGCCCCAATGTGAAGAGAGCTTCAAAGACCCATAAGGGAACCTTCTAGTTCCTCAAAGCCCCCTGTCCTTCTTCCCAAGTAACCCAGAACAACTGCATTGGGGTATTATGTAGTAAGACCAGCCAGAAACACTAGGGGTTTGGCAGCTTCCCAGACCTTGGAGTAACCACCCAAAGGGAGAGGCTGTAGATGATTAGCTGTCCCCTGGGAAGTCAGGAGCAGGCACAGGAAAGTGGGTGGTGATGGTAGCTGGACGCCCCCACCCCAGCACTTGGCTCCCTCCCTCTAGGTTTGGACTGTGGATTTTCCTGTCTGCCCCTTACCTCACCTCCATCATCTCTTTCATCTGGAGGCCTTCCGGTCCTGTTACCCTTCTGTCCTCTTTATTCCTTCCCATCTAGCGTATTCCACCTTAACAAGCGCTTCTAATGCCCTCTCTAAGCAAAACCCTGATTGCCCAACTAGTACACCTGGGGGGCTGGTCGCCCCCCCCCCCGCCTCCTTTTCCTCCCAGCTGGCACCTGGTAGCTCTTGCTTGCTGCCTGAAAGGCTGGACAGCTGCTGAGCTCTCTAATTAGCTGCCTGGCCGCTGTCCCAGAGTTAGGCATGTGTTACAGTAAAGAGCCTCCTTACTCCCTTCATCCATAATCTCCCATGCAGATCCCATCAGGCACAGCCAAGGACTCTAGAAGCCCCATCATATGACACTAGTCAACCATATCCTGTTATTCAAAAAAGAAGCGACAGTGACCTTATAGCTCCACAAGAATGACCACGAATTCATCTGGGTTCTTCCCATCTCGGCCTATGTCCTGAAGGTGTACCATAGGTTACTCCACCAACCTTTGGAGGCTGTAGGGACCTTGCCTTTTGTTGCCTTACCAGAGCAGGCAGAAAGAAGCCCAGAGAGGTTTGTTTTGGTTTTAGGAGATGGCTATAGTGGCCCAATGTGGTGCCAATGCTCTGCTTCCACAACCATGCCACCCCAGAGATTTCCAAACAATTTATAACCTAGTCTGAGAAGTCCTATTATTTAATGTGGTGGGTTCCAGCAGCATTCACTGAAGATGGGGCACTGCATGAGGTGTGAATAAGACAATGCTCCTGCTCCCAGCCCTGAGACAAGGAGGAAGCAATCTAATACATACTAAAATTTCTGACAGTATGCCAAGAAGGGGAAGGGGAAGGTTCAGTGTGAGACAGGCAGAAACTGGAGTCTGGAGGGCAAGTCCTGAACTTTTCTAAGGAGGTAGCATTCAGGAATAGACCAGAGAGATAAGAAATAGTCATATGCAAGGAGCTGTGAGAAAGCAAATATAGGGTCAGGAAGGAAAGAGGCCCTAAACAGTTTGAGAAATAGCAAGGTCAAGTATTCCAGGAATAGAGTATGTACCTGACATGAGTGAAGCCTGGTCCTAATCCCAACACTCAAAGACAAAGAGGGAGAGAAAAAAGTAAGACCAGAGTAGTTACGTCAGTGTGGTTCTGACACTCCGGGCACCTGGCCATGGCGTGAAGACCAGACCACACTGGCTAGTCACAGCCTTACAGTCCTCTGGCTCAGCAGCTGGCTCAGGGATAGACACTTGCTCCAATGAGAGTTGAGCCTGGGATTTTTGTTGGAATGACCAGAAGAAAAGTGTACTAAATAGGTCAAGTGTACACCGGTAATCCTAACACTCAAAAGCTAAGGCAGAAGGACTGCCAGGAATTTAAGACCTGCCTGGACTATACAGCAAAGAC